>CM061142.1:317441757-318142469 GCA_030789695.1 Scilla litardierei | reverse complement strand
ACAGTCGACTGATGAAGCAAAGACAGTCGACTGTTAAACCAACAGGCGACTGTTAATCCTTCTACAGGCGACTGGCCGAGAGATGGTAAGTTGAATGAAATCTGGAAATCCTGTAAGATAACCGGATAGACGACTGATGCAGATAATACAGTCGACTGTTAATCAGAACAGACGACTGTAAATCCTTATACCGACGACTGTCAAATACACTGAGAATTTCCAGAGAGCTGAGTCAATAAATTGGCTCAGCAGGCAGACAACTGTTGAAGCATACACAGTCGACTGATCCAAGGTACCGTTGATTGTATATACAACAATAGTCGACTGACCGTACAAGTCAGATCAACGAAGTTTTGGGCAAAAGAAAGACGGGCGACTGATTTACAAAACATAGTCGACTGTCACTTGGACAGGCGCCTGTGAATCATTCATCAGTAGCCTGTGTGAAATAAACAGAGAGGCCCAAAACTTAGATTGTAAAAGTTTGTGCATAACAGGCGACTGTAGAACAAAACACAGTCGACTGTTTTTGAGACAGACGAATGTAAAACGTTCATCAGTCGACTGTTATAAACAATCTAAGCACAATCACTAAAGAAATGGATTGGGGTCAAAGGACAATTGATCTAATAATGTCCTAAGACTGAAATGATGATGTGTGTGAGTGCTCCATCAATGTTCTACTTCTAAGCTACATACTAAAAGAGATAAAAAAATTACATTGACGAATTCTCTCTTTTATCTATCGTATGAGCTTGAAGACTTCATGGATCTTCAATCATCATCAACGATCATCCAATCCATGTCATTTGCCTTCAATCAACTTTGAGTGTCATCCATTGCAAGTAGATCTTCATAAATAGCTTAGGCAATGGATTAACTGTAAAATAGGGGATTAGTCACAAGTATTTATGTTTGCTCATCATTAACACCAAGTTGGGAGAAGTCTAATACTCAACAATCTCCCCCCTCTCATCCTAACCCCCTCCCCCTCTCTCTATTATCTCCCCGAACAGCCCTAGCTCCGGAAAATTTGCCAGAGTAGTGCCGACGGTGCAACCATACCCCCTTCCATCGACTAAACCCCCCTTCTCATTCCCCCCCACCGCCCCCCCATTGCTCTGGTAACTCGCCGGAGCTCGGCCCCAAAACAACCTCCCGAGCAGCCTACCCGAGCACACCTTATGCTCGGGCCGAGCAGCCCCCCACTCCCACTATTTCCATCTCTCTTCACCCAACATCTCCCCCATATCTGACCTATCCCCTACCCTAATATTTCCAACTTTTGATCTTCCAACCGAACTATTTTCTCACTTGCCTAATCTTATTTCCATATCTTATTATAGGTACGCGAGGAGCTTAGTCTGGATTAGCTTTGGGCATTTCTTAGACTCAGGCATTGCACATGCATTCCGCTTCCACTTTCGTAGCTATGCTCGATGTTGGTATACTCCTTCCACTCCTTATTTTTTACCATATCATCGTAGCTAGTCGTTTGCCACTTGCAGATGCCTCCTTGCCTTCGGTCGAGGAAGCCTCAACCGGCGAATAGGAAGGCCACTACTGGTCCCTCCTCTTCCTGGCCTGCACGACACCCCCGATGTTCACCTTCACCCTCACCTGAGTCGTACTTGGATGATTCATCGTCCTCGTCCGGCTCGTCACTATCCACCACACCCGTGCCTCTAACCATAGAGGCACCACACACCACCCACCCTACCACTCCCCCCATCCCCACCACTGCTCCTCCATCCTGTCCTGTCCCACCATCGGCCACCCTGCAAACATACTATATCGTCTTCAGGGATGACGCTCACCGCGAGCGTTTCTTGTCCATGTCCCACCGCACCATCGTCCCCACCCGCTTCGGACACATCCCCACCCTCCAGTGCCTTGGACTCCTGCATTGGGTCCATAGGCTTTACCAGGTCATTGGTTTTGACCGCCTCCTCGCAGTCCATGCCCGCACCTACTCACGCCTCACACTAGAGGCGTGAGCTCTATTATCGTCACCCCGACGAGTGACGACATTAGCTTCTGGCTGCTTGACCATGACGTAGTGGTCATGCATGCCATGATTCGTGCCCACTTCCACCTTCCTGCCATCCCCGACCGCACACTAGCTTTCTCCCCAGACTTCGAGCCCACCTTGTTCGATGCCAAGCTGTTTTGGCTTCGCATCACGGGTTTGCGAGGATATTGCCCTAGCAGGGCAAAATCCTCTTGTATCGTCCACCCCTGCCTCCGCTATGCCCAGCGCCACCTTACCACCACTCTCTTTTCTAGGCCAGAGGTCAGGACACTCTCCCTTCCTGAGCTTTCCCATCTTATGGGGATGACTCGACCTCTGCGCTTCCACCCAGACGACACCCTCCACCCTTTCCTACTCTTCGACGCAGCCCACTGGCTGTGTCATCGCCTCCTTCAGACCACCCACGCCGCCACCGATATCTGCTGCGACGGATTTCTCACCATTTTCACCCAGATGCTCGGCCTAGGGCTCCCTGCTCGTCTCGTGACTCCCACCGAGCCTACACGCCTGACGATGGATGTGCTCACTCGTATGTCCATCATCAGGTCGCACGGTGAGCATCACAGGATTTACCTTTTACGCACCCACCATGAGCAGTACCTGTTCCTACCCCACCCCGCCCTCACCCAGATCACCCCAGTCATGCTTGACTGGATCACTTCCCACATTTTACCGTCCCCCCATCCACGTTCTGGAGCAACCTAGAGCACCATTCGTCGACAACATCGATGACTGGGTGCTTAGTTCTGACGAGGATAAGCCCGACCTCGCTGCCCTCGTGGCAGCCCAGCCACCCCACCCTGCACATCCACCTCCATCGGGAGCACTTCTGTTCCCACTTCTGTCAGTCCTCCCACCACCACCACCACCGTAGACACCCCGGGGACTGTCCACACTTCTACCCTGGAGGTCGCTACCTCTGTCTCCGCCGTGCCCAGACCTGAAGGCACGATTGACTATGCTGCTCCCGATCTTACTTCCTCCCCCCTCTGGAGCCAGCCAGTTCCTTCGTTCCTGAGCTTACCGTTTCACCTATCTCAGAGCCCGTCTCTGCCAGCTCTCTTTCTGCACTTGTGGACCTTCTCACTTCCCTTCCCACCACTTTAGGGTCCACAGTTCCTCTATCTGGCACTTCTTCTGCACCAGTATCAGCATTTTTCTCTGAGAGCCTCGTGGTGTCTGTCACCACTTCTGTTGCCACGACGTCTCCTATTTCTGATGCTGCTGCTGCTTCTGTTTCTGCACCGGATCTCGGATCCATCCATGCACATCTTCTTCCTCCGAGATCCCTGCAAGACCTCCCTCCCCTGACTTCCAGTTCAGACCCCAGGTATTACCTGCATGTGGGCACACTGCGAGGGTGGTCTCTAGCAGTTCACACCCACCCCTTAGCTCCTGCACCACGGACGCACGTCTTTCCATGATGGAACACGAGTTCGTCACCCTGAGGCGTGCCTTTGACACCCTCTCGGACTCATTCTCCACTTTCTAGCAGTCCGTGGAGCGGGACCTCACAGCCATTCTTGACATTCTTTAGTACCAGCATGCACCCACTGTCATACTTGCACCAGCTCCTCCTCCCAGGCCAGAATTGTCCCTCCTGCACCTCCTGCACCGCTCACTATACGTCACTCTTAGGCTTCTGCAGGGCCTGTCACTTCCTCCCTTGAGCCAGTTGCACCTCAGTTTTAAACTGGGTCCTGCCTAGCTTAGTTAGGATTTCTACTGGGTCACACGTTGACGTGTCCCATTCACACTTTCAGGTCCTGAGGCTGTGACACCAGAGTCAGGACGTGTACAGACTCCTACTTCTTCCTTTCCTCAGTTACAACTGGAGACTTCAGACGGAGGTTTTGTCCACCTGGACTCCACTGGGGTAGACTAGGGAGTGTATTGTACGGGTGTGGACACATCTTGGGTTTCTTTCAGGGAGGGTTCCCCTTTTTTGTCTTTCCCTTGTTGTAGTACTTTTGTTACCCTTTTGTACTTGTACAAAGACATATGATGTATCCTATATAAATGATGTCCAGTACAGTTTACTTTTCAGCACTTACAGTTGTTAATTTGTTGAAGCATTATATTTCTTACTCCTTGTACTTTTCCAGTATATCGCAGTGGCATGCTTAGATAATTTTATTTTAAACACAATTAAAGCCTAGTAGTATTTGGACGTTAGGGGCTCGAAGCCTAGTGTCTGAATACTACGGCGACCTAGTCCACCACGTATTTCCCGTATTTGGGGAAGCGGGGCGTGACAGGTTATGACTGAGTAAGTTATCGTCAAGACTCCTATAAAAGAATTTTGATATAACATACTTGTCAAACGACCAAACACGAGCCCATTCGGATTTAACTCACTCCGCACAAAACTTCTAGTTAATACTTTTATAATCAACATTCTAAATGAGATTTAAAAAATTAGATTGAAGTAGTATAACCAGAAAGTTCTTAAAGTCAGTGGGAGCTAACATGTTGCTTCGTTCCATTTTGGAGTAAAGTTCCAAGGTTAAGGAACATCTATATGTGACATAAAATCAAAAAGGTTTGTTTTATGTCAGAGATATAGATAATTTGGTGTCATTAATGTGTTGGATAGAAATGACACAGAATTATTGGAATATGCTATAGTTTGACTGACGGGTATAAAATGATAATCCTAAGATAAAAAAACTGTATGCTAAGGGGTTAGATATATAGAAGAAGTAAAACTTATCGGATGAGATAAAAAAACTTATGAATCACTTCTGTGTGATCAAGGGTGTATAATATGTAGACTCTGCAATAATGCATAGTAGATATGTTTTAGCAGATCCATTCTCTAGGCTCTAACATATGTATGTCTGTAAAGACTGATATGTTATAGCGGTATAAGATACCGAGATAAATATCCTGAGTGCAAGTGGGAGATGTTGGAAGATATATGCCCTCGAGGCAATTTATCTGTAAAACATCTTGTTCGAACTTAAATAGTACCAATTATCCAAGTATGAATAAAATGTTTTAAATACTTAAATAATTTCCTTAAACTTAAAGCAATGTCATACACGTATCTAAATAAAGATCTCGCTTATGGAAAGTGTCTGACCGATAGGAACTTGAGTCTTAAAGCGTTCATGGTCATAAATGTGTCGCGAAAAGGATATTGACACATCGGACAAACCGTTGTGTCTTTGTCTTAACCTAACGGGTAGTGATGATCTCATAATCATTCGACCTAGAGAAGTCAAAGACGAGGCACATGTGCTCATTAGAGAAAGAGTCCACTGAACGATCCAATAAAGAGTTTTCAAATGGTCAACATTAACTATACTATCATTGATAACTTCTAATGATGATGGGCAAGGTGGTCATTAAGACATGAGGTCATTGTACAAACTTGTGCATAAACAGTGTCACTTAGATCTATGATCTAGCTTTGAGGCAAGTTCTGTTGAAAGGTCTTAGGTTGGATGACACTTGAAGCGTACGATGTGAGTAGTGATCAAGAGAGGATTCATCTCTTCCGTCCATAGGA
This sequence comes from Scilla litardierei, assembly GCA_030789695.1. Taxonomy (NCBI): domain Eukaryota; kingdom Viridiplantae; phylum Streptophyta; class Magnoliopsida; order Asparagales; family Asparagaceae; genus Scilla; species Scilla litardierei. Next base: position 318,136,923 of record CM061142.1, on the reverse strand, counting down.
AGTTAGTGTCACAGGCTCAGTACGGTTCTTGGTGAAAACCCTCAGACGGGGTATATTGTAGGACGTGCAACATGGACGTACCAAAAACTGGAGGATATTGACCAGTGCAAGCTGTTAGGGTTGATAGTTTACTATACCCTAGGCTATGCAGTGACACAGTTATGACGAAGAGATAAAAACTGCGGTATTCATCACGGGCACAGTCAGAGTGATCCCGACGACACTTAAGTCACTGGGTTAATCACGTAATTATGATACTGAAACAGGTATGACACATGCTGCTCGGTGTCACTGTCGTCTAGGGGTTTCGAGACTCAACATGTAGTAGGGTCAGGCTGTAGAGTCTCACACCGAGTAGGATTTGAGTCTTGGTAATAGGAAGGATATATGATGAGTACACTCAGGTGCATGGGAATAATTAATGTCACGGTTGGTGACAATAAAGTCAAGATAATTAAATGTGAATTAATTATGTCGCAAAAGGTTTGTGATATAAGTATTAAGATAATGCAATGTCGGATTATTTCATATGATGCAAAAAGATTTAAAATATATTGTAAAATATTTGCGAGCATATTTTATAAAATAAAGACATAGAAAAAGGATACATTGGTTTTGGGAAAGTCTCGGTCAAAACCCATGTTCAAACGAATCCAAAAACAGCTCAAACGGAGCTAAAAATCTCAAATTAAGGCCGAGAAGGCCAGAATTGGGCTTTTGCCCAGTTCTTGTCCAGCCCAGCCTGCATGGTCTGGGCTAGCATGCCCAGCCAGGCGGGTGGGTCGGGCCTGCCCAAGCGGGTGGGTGCCCGACCTGCCTGCCAGAGCAGGCGGGCACCCCACCCGCCAGAGCGGGCGGGCACCCCGCCCGCCAGGCAGGTGGGCACGCCCAAGTTGGTGATCGCGCCCACTGGGCGCTCCCGACCCACAGGTGGGGCCAGGGTTTGAGAAACCCTATTATTTATATGGCTGATGTGTTTTTCTAAAAAACGTGATTTTTTGGCCAACTTTGAACGTTCGTTTGAGGGGACAAACGAACTCAAAATTGATCACTGTTTTTTCTATGTGTTCTCCGTTCAGTGCTCTTCGATTTGATATATGATATCATTTGTGAAGCTCAACGGTGAGAGAAGGATAATTCGTTGAAGTTTGGCCTTCGTCGAGGGCAAAATTGCAATTAATTTTTCCCTCAACTTAATTTAGTCCCACATCGCTCGTGAGACAAGAAAGGGGGCTGGCTCTCTATAAAAATAGGGGTTTATCATTCCCTTTGAATTGTCACCAAGTTTTTCATTTCAAGTAGCTCCAAAATTTTTTGAGCACGCCTGAACTTAGACTAAATAATTATTCCCTCCTCTTATAAATTCTTTCGTTCCTCCGTTATTGTCCTATCAAGACGGTGAGGAGGTTTGGATCGGATCCAAAGTCTTTGATGTGGGTTTTACTCAAGTGAAACATTCTTCAGCAAGTGGTTAGCTCGAAGGTGCGGTGTCGACTCGCTTCGGGTAGTCAAAGACAAGTTGCTGAAAACAAAGCTTCGTATTCTATAGAAAAAAAGTAACAGGTAAGTCCATTTTGTGTTATGTTTTATTTATATGTTGCAGTAGTTTAGATCTATCTTTGTGAACCGTCAGACCCACCCAAGATACTAGATTTTACTGGCTAGGGTTTATGTTAATCCTTAGGGCCATCATTAAATGGTTTAATGATTTTATTCTGCTGCATATTTCTGCTTTATTCGTCCGTCTGACGTAGGACGGGCGTAGATTTTATGCCCTGAGGGTCTATCAAAATCCAACGCACATCAGCACTAATATTCTTCTTGAAGATCCATATGTTCCCTATGTGTTTTACACTTTCCGAAATATCCTCCAAAGTACATACATTGCTAGAGTGCATGAAATCCATTTTAGATTTCATTTCTTCACGTCATCATGTAGAGTATACACTCTGCATGGCTTCTTTGAAACTAGTAGGATCATCATCATCCATGATGCTATCCTCTATTCTACTATCAATGAGAAAACCATATATCTACCAGGTGGATGGGAATGCCTACCAAATCTCCTGATCAGCTAAGGTTCATTAAAAGAAACAGTGATGTCTTATCCTGCTTCTTGGTCCACTAAAGTTTGTATTTTTGGAACCTCTTCCCGATCTATCTCTTTGCCTAATGTCTCTTCATTAAGAGATTTCTTCTCTAGGAAGATGAGATGTTAGGCAACAAACACTTTTTATTCCCTAGAGTGATCGAAAACATATCCTTGAGAGTTCTAATGATATTCCACAAACTTACACATAATGGACCAAGCCTCTAGTTTATGCAGATTGTACCTTTTTACAAATGATGTACTACCCCCATATCTTAATAAACTTAAGATTGGGTCTTTTCCAGTCCATATATCATATGGAGTGGTAGGCATAGCTTTGGACGGAACCCTGTTCAATATGCGTAAGGCCGTTTCTTGGGCATAACCCCATAATAAAAGCTGTAATTCTGTGTTACTCATCATGGATCACATCATATCTAATATGGTGCGATTCCTTCTCTCTGACACACCATTATGTTGTGGTGTGTAAGGAAGAGTAACATGAGAGAGAATCCCATTCTCTTTAGGTATGCAAGGAATTTCAAACTTAGGTATTCCCCTCCTCGATCTAATCGAAGGATTTTAATACTTGTTCCAGTCTCTTTCTCTACTTCATACTTATACTCTTTGAACTTTTCAACAGCCTCAGATTTGCATTTTATCAAGAACATACATACATACCTATAGAGGTCATTAGTAAAAGCAATGAAGTATGAATATCCTCCTTTAGCTCATATAGACATTGGGCCACAAACATCAGTATGTATGAGTCCCAAGAGTTCACTAACTCTTTTCACGTGTTCCATAAAGGATGTCTTGGCCATTTTGCCTTTGAGACACGACTTACAAGTTGCAAAATGATTCATAATCAAAAGGACTAAAAATCCCCCTTTATACAACTTTATAAACCTTTTCTCGCCAACGCGGCCTAGTCAACAATGCAAAAGATAGGATTCATTTACACTTGGTATCTTTTTTTGTTCACATTCAAAATAGTGCTCACATTCAAAATGTATACACCATTGCACAGAATACCAAAACAAAAGGTATATTTTAATTGAAAATATTCATAACATTATTCTTCACTATAAAATTGTATCCTTCCTTATCTAATAAAGATTGGATACAATATTACATATCATACTCGGAACATAATAGCAGCTACATAAAAACAATACTTTTTCATCTGACAATCTAAGGTGGAACCCCACTACGGTGATGGTAGCAACGCTTGTTCCAGTCCCTACTTGTAGAGTTATTTCACCTTCTTTCAACCTCCTACTTCTTCTCAGTCACTGTAAAGAATTACAGAAGTGAGAACCAGCTTTGGTATCTAATACCCAAGTAGCAGGAGAAATGGAAAGTATGTTTTGAATAACATACACACCTGAAGATGAGGCATCACCATGCCTCTTCTTCTTGGCCTTGTAATGAAATCATTCACTGATGTAATTACCTCTTTCTTCCCTTTCACCTTTTAGACACCACCCTTAGGCTTGGTAAGTTTCTTCTTTTTACCTTTAACAGAAGCCTTGGGTTGGGAAGAAGTCTTAGCAAGCATAATCTTCGTCTTCTCCTTTGAAAAGGAGCTCTCAGCATCTCTCAACATATTAAGGAGCTATGGAAGTGTGCAATCTAGTTTATTCATATTGAAATTCAATATGAACTGAGAGAAGGTGTTGGGAAGAGACTGAAAAATCATATACACATATAAATCACTGTACATGAAAACCCCCATTTCTTCAAGTTTCTCAATGTAATCAATCATTTTGAGGACATGTTCCTGGATTGAAGAGCCATGTGACATCATCAAATGAAACAATTTCTTTGAGATCTCAAATCTAGCAATTCAAGATTACTCTCCATATAAATACTTTACATGGAGAAATATGGATCGAACATCTATATTCTCATACCTGTGTTATATCGGAGATGACTCATTCATATGGTCAGGTCAGAGATGACTTATTCAGATGGTGGACATATGCCTGAGGAGGTCGACGCTAAGGTCGAGCCACCTACATTGGAGATAGAGACATGAGATGCAAAGACAGGCCAGGACCCAACTGTTGAGAGAGAGTAGATGTAGACAGATCAGATTCAGACTCATGGTGAGGTTCCTGCCCAGAGTCAGCCAGAGGTGCAGAGATCATTAAGGACTAGGAGAGCACCAGAGAGATTAGGTAAGTGGAATTATTCTGCTTCTAGTTTTGCATTTGATGATATGCAGGCATACGCCCTAAACATAAAGCACGAGGAGCCCTTGACGTTTGGTGAAGCCCAGACTTCTAACGCAGTTGCAGAGTGGCGGCTGGCGATGGTAGAGGAGATGGAATCTCTCTACAAGAATGTCACTGGGGAATTGGTTGAATTGACCAAGGACAGAAAGGTTATTGGTTGCAAGTGGGTTTATAAGTTCAAGGAAGGAGATGGCGACGATGTGAAGTACAAAGCTCGATTGGTGGCTAAGCGGTTTGCACAGAGGAAGAGAGAAGACTATAATGAGATCATCTCGCCTGTAGTGAGACACACATCCATCCGTGTGTTGTTGGTCTTGGTAGCAGCTCAGAACTTGGAGTTGGAGCAGCTGGATGTTAAGACGGCGTTCTTACATGGAAAGCTTGATGATGAAATCTACATGTGTCATCCTGAAGACTTCCTGATGGAGGGGCAAGAGCAGAAGGTATGCAAGCTAAAGAAATCCTTATACAGTTTAAAAAAAAGTCCAAGGTAGTGGTATAAGAGATTTGACACCTTCATGATGAGCATTGGTTTCGAGTGGAGTATAAAGGACTAGTGTGTTTATGTTTGCACATTTGATGGTGGGTCAAGGATATACTAGCTTCTGTATGTTGATGATATGTTGATTGCATCACGGGACATGAAGGAAAATAATAATTTGAAGGAAAAGCTTGCAGAAGAGTTTGACATGAAGGATCTGGGGCTTGCAAGGAAGATCCTTAGTAATATAGAAAGAAGGGGGGTTGAGGTTGAGCCAGGAGGGCTACAAAAAGAAAGTCCTAGCATGCTATGGAATGGAGAAGGCGAAGCCTATCACTACACCGCTAGGAGCTCACTTCCAACTTTCTGTGAGACTGTCACCTAGCACTGACGAGGAGGCATGCTATATGTATACGATCCCCTATGCTAGCACCGTGGGAAGTTTGATGTATGATATGATTTGTACACGTCCAGACTTAGCTCAGGTAGTTGGAGTGGTCAACAGATACATGGAGAATCCAGGAAAGGAACACTGGCAGGCTATGAAATGGATACTGAGATATCTAAAGGGAACATCGGTGCTGGTTTTGTCTCGGCATGGGAGACGGGTTAGTGATATCTAGATTCTGTGATTCAGATTATGCAGGTGACATAGATAGAAGGAGATCTACGACTGGGTATGATGTGTCCATATTTTTCATACATTTATCGCATCATTTCACGCCATTTTAGTCGCTCAATACTCGTTTTTATCGCTCTATTAGTCGTTTATTGGATTATATTACTTTCAGAGCTTTATTCTCATTTTCAGGAGTTTTGAGGCAATTTGGAGCAAATTGGAGTCATAGACACATCCAAGCTGGCTGGAGCATCAATGGCATAGCCTATTAGGTTCTTGACTTGGTGGAAGAAGAAGATTTGAGTAGAGGAAGAGGTAGGAAGAAGAAGGAAAGATAGAGAATGGAGCTCACAAGGCCTATCAGCATTTCCCTGACCACTCGGTCTAAGTGGCAAGACCACTCGGTCCAAGTGGGTAAGGCGAAAGGAGCTCGAGCCTCTCACCTAACACCTGAAGAGTTTCAAGGCCACTCGACCGAGTAGTCTCGCCGAGACTACTCGGTCGATTGAAAGCGAAAGAGAGGAGGACGTCCAAAGACTTAGCCGATTTGAGGTGCTTGAAGGCTACTCGACCGAGTAGTTATGCTTATCAGCCGAGTCAAATAATCGACAGAACGGTAATGTTTGGGCTTTTACGGCCTCTGCAGCTCGATCGAGCAGACACGACCACTCGACCGAGTGCCAAGGTGACTCGGTCGAGTGGAATACGAGACGGAGCGACGATTTGAAGCCATCACTCGGCCTCTGCAGCTCGACCGAGTGCACCATCCACTCGGTCTGAGAAACACTCCTCCAGAACAAAGAAGTAGGACGCAGTCGACGCGATGACGCCCGACTCGGACCGAGCGGCACTGCCCTCGGTCGAGTCGGGCGATTCGGCAGCGCAGATGTGGGCTGGGTTTAGGTTTTTATTTGATTTTTGTGGCTCCCAACCTATATGTATATAAACAATACTTCCTTCCTAGGTTAGAGAGAATTTTTAGAGAATTTTTAGTTTAATTCCTAGTCGTCATTTATTTCCATTAAAAAGTTTGGATCTTTGGAGCTTTTTGCGCATGGAATCTTGTAACGACCTGTATTTTTAATATGACGGAGTTGATTTTTGAATGTCTACCAGTTATATTTCCATTATGTTAGTATGATTAATATCCTACATTAAGTTAGCTTATTTAAAATCTGTAATAATTATATTCTTTAATTCAAAATTCAAATATCTAAAAATTCAAATTCAAATTCAAATTCTTTTGAAAAACTTCTTATTTAATCCTAATAAAAACTATAACTAATTTAGTATTATTCTCTAATTAAAACCACATTATTCTCTCCTTAATTAATATGTATAATTCAACTTTCCTTAAATCATTGTCATTTATTTCCCTAATCAAAATTATTAAAAACAAATCAATTTAAAATTAAAACTTTTTCGATTTTTAATAAAACCCTAGGTGACTCACGCACACAACCGCAACATTCATTCTTAAAAACAAAAAAAAACCGTAGAAGTACTTCCCTACAAAACCCTAAGAACAGCCACACTCTTCTACTCTAAACCCCCTAAGAGAAGCCCCCTCTCTAAACCCTATCTCCCTCCCTCCTAAAACCCTAGGCAAACCCCCTGCCACAGGAAACCCATCTCCCCTAGAACCCGAGCTCCCCCTCAAACTCTAACCCTAGCCACCCTCAACTCCGGCGCCCTGCCACCAGCCCGAACCACGTCGACCTCTCCTCCCTCCGCCTACAGAGCCTCGACTCCGGTGCCTAGCAACCACCTGGAACCACCTCAGACCCCCCTACTTCGCAGCAACCCAAACACCTCCCATCTGACCACCCCTACAAACCCCACACCCTCCGGTGACGATAACAGCTCTCAGCCTCCCATCGAAGCCTCCCGATTCTACCCAACACCCCGAACCACTCCTTCCTCCCCTCTCTCCTACTCGATAACACCCAGCGCCATTATCCCCCCCGTGCCAGCAACAGAACCCGCGGAGCCCAACCCAGCGCCTTCTCCTTTGTCGTCGTTGCACCACTGACCCGCACTCGCCGTATGCTGTTCAGACCGTCGCAGTCGTCGTCCCAGGGCAGCGTCACCTACCTGCAAGTAGCAAAAGAAAAAAAATAAAATAACGAAAGCTGTAAGTTCTATGAACAATATATTATTATATATTATAGTGACAATGTATATTAATATGTTTAGGTTTATAATATATATGCTACAGTTGAAAATATGTTATGTTAGATTCTATATATAATAGTTATTTATAACAGTATGTATATGGGTGTGTTATTATAAACTGTATATTATGTTATATATTATTTCAGGTATCCTTTTATATGAACAGTATATAACCTTATATATGAACCGAATATCTTAGTATGTAAACAATGAGTATATTTTATGTAATGTTTTACTAATATTATTTTATTGCTAAATCACTTTTAGATTAATACTATAACTTGATGATGCAGAAAACGTCCACGCCTTCCATACAAACTCATCGACACCAAAATCACCGAAAACAGGCAAGTGCGCAATTTAATGCATATTTTTAAATGTTGTTCTTTTAGACGTCTTTACATATAGCTAGTTCTAGATTACTTAACCATGACACCTTGTACACGAAAATGCCATGTGACACAATGACACCAAAACTCCACATGTATACTCTTAGTGAACTGCCAAATGAAAACCTCGTGTGCATGTGTGTGGATAGTTATAAGTAGAATGATAATGCCTTATTACGACATGAAATGCAAAACCCTGCTGAAAGTATATGTAATACTTGAATAACTTGATAATCATAGAACGTGATAGCAGGTTTGGCTAAATCATAGACAATGCATGCCAAGATTTGGCTATTCCCGTGGGCCGGTTTAGCTAGTCTGGCTCATGTCCAGTATAACAACTCATAATGGTCGGTTGGCTGATTCTGGCTCATGGTCCAGAAAGTACACGTGGGTGGGGTTGGGTTCGTGGGCACTAGCTGGTAGTAAAAGGGTCGCCTTTGGGGGCACTTGAAGGTAGATTCACTTACTAATCGTCTAAAGACGTGAACCTTAGTCACTAATATTGCACACACTATTGAACAACTTGAAAATGCTATAACAAACATGTTAACTTATATAACTGATGTTGTTTTCATTTAAAATAGAATTGCTATGTTTTCATTTATAACAGAACTTCCATGCTAGTGTAAACCTTTATAAATGCTTTATCTGCCATGTATACTTTTTGCAAACCTTGCCAAGGGTCTCACTTTTAACCATAGCTTGCCAAGGACCCTTGCTGACATACATTCCATGTTGTTTGAAATGTTTGTCAGGTCATGGGACAGATTACCAGGAGGACGAGTTGCTTGATCAGACTCGTAGCAGCAGCAGGTGGATCTCGGTGACTAGTCTTCTGTGGGGAGAACCTCTGGGTCGACGTACTCTCGGTGACTAGTCTTCTCCCCACAAAAGACTAGTCACCGAGATCCACCTGCTGCTGCTACTTAGATTTTTATTTTTGCATTTCTGTTGGGTGTGTACTCACCTTTTGTAGAACTATGTTGTTGTTGTCCATGCTTGGGGGCTTATTTCTTTGTGTACTTCTTTCTGGACGTTGGCTTAATTTATAATTATCTCCGTTGTTCTGAATGCATGCAAGAATCTGCGATTGGTTGGTATTCACAGACGCTTATTGGGCTTAAGCTTCATCGCTTCAGCCCATGCAGACCCGCTCACGTCCTCGCTCCCAAGTTTTATGGGAAGCGGGGCATGACAGGTTTTTGTGGTGGCCCATGCAGGTCCGTGCATTTGTGAAAATCAAAACAATGGAAATACTAACATTAGCCAAACCGTCTGGATTTAACTTGTACATAAAAATTTACCTGAGTTTTCTTGTTTCAGCATGGAAGGAAGACAGAACACCCGTAACGGGAATGGAGCCAGTGGAAGTGGTACTTCCGACATCAATGAACTCCTCGGAGTCATGAGAGGACTACTGCAGATCCAGCAGTAGCTGATCCAGTAGGGCCAGCAACCTGCTCAGATCGCACCACCACCACCCTGAGCTGAACCTGGAGTTAAGCAATTCCATGAGTTGCAACCCAAGAGCTTCTCTGGAAAGGAAGGGCCATTGAATGCTGAAGAATGGGCCCAAGGGACTGAAGATAAATGGAGTGCAACACGTATCCCTCAGGCTGGATGGGTTGAGTCACGAAGCTCCAGCTGACTGACTATGCTAGGAGCCGGTGGCAACTAGAAGAGAGACGTTTAGTCAGACCCATCTCTTGGGGAATGTTTCGGGAACTGTTCAATGCCAAATATTTTCCCAAGGCTGCCAAAAAAGAACTTCAGCAGTACTTCGCCAATCTGGTCCAGGGAGACATGACCATTGACGAGTATGAGGCCGAGTTTGCTATGCTCACCCGCTTTGCACTATATATGGTCGAAGATCCAGAAGACTGCGCATTTCAGTTTTGCCAGTGTCTGAATCCCAAAGTTCAAGCCCCGATGACCTCGACGAAGCTGACGACCCTTTAGGACATTTTGGATGCTGCACGAAGTCACAAAGTTATGGCGAGACTTCTAGTGGGACCTCCAGCTGGAGGAAGCAAGCGTCTCATAGAGCTGCCTAGGATGGTGCCCAGAGGAAATTTTCGGCCTCCCCAGACCACACAGTTCAAGAGGCCAGCTACTCCTGCCAATCCATCACAGCTGACTTGCTACTTCTGTGGCAAGATCAGACATCAGAAGAAGGATTGTATGTGGATGTTGAACCAATGCCTGATCTACGGATCATTTGCACATGCTGCGATGGACTGCCCCCACAACAAAGACCATCGAGCACCTGTTAGAGTACATAGACCTATTTAGCGAGCAGTGCATGTACCTGTTTAGCAAGGAGCACCCAGACCTGCTCAGCGTGGACCACCTCTGATTCTACAGAACCGGGCCTATCAGCAGGACAATCAGCCGACGCGCCAGGCGTTCACGATGACAGCTGCAGAAGCTAAGGCTGAAGACGAAGTGATTACAGGTAACATCTAGATCTAGTATTTCTTATTTCTCTTATATTCATGCTTGATAGTTAGATACCCTTGATAAGTTTATTATTATTATAATCTTAGGTGTTATCTTAGTGGCCTCCCACCTAGCTCTGACTTTATTTGATTCCAGAGCTTCTCTGTGTATTATATCCCAGAATTTCGTAGTCACGCACTCGATTCCTACTACCCACTTCCTAAAAGATGGAATGTCACTACTGGAAGTGGCATGGTGAGTGTTACCTTGGGATGCAAATCATGTCCTTTAGTGATTTACGGACATGAGCTCTATACAAACTTCATGGTCCTGGACACGCCTAACTTTGATGCTATTCTCGGTATGGACTGGTTAGTGACCTTCTATGCTACTATCGATTGTTACAAGAAGAGAGTAGTATTTGAGATTCCTGACCATCTGGTGTTCAAATTCATCAGTGGTAGTCGTTCGCTCGGACCTATCATATTTCGGGCCCAGCCGAACGAGGTAATCGTCGCATCTATGCAAGTCGAATCGGAGAAGCCTACAGTGGTTCGAGATTTTGAAGATGTATTTCCGGAGGACATTTCTGGATTGTCGCCTAACCGAGCTCTGGAATTCAGCATCGATCGGATGTCGAATACTCAACCGATCTCGAAGGCACCTTACCGTATGGCTCCAGCAGAACTTGAAGAGCTACGAAAGCAGTTAGACGATTTGTTGCAGAAAGGATTCATCCATCCCAGCATGTCTCCCTGGGGTGCCCCTGTTCTGCTGGTTAAGAAGAAGGATGGATCGAGGAGAATGTGCGTGGATTATCGGGAGCTGAACAACGTCACTGTGAAGAATAAGCACATGTTACCTCGCATCGATGACATCTTCAATCAACTCGGAGGATTGCAAGTTTTCTTGAAGTTAGATCTCAGGAGTGGATACCATCAGGTGAAGGTCAAGAACGAAGATATCTATAAGACGGCCTTTCGGACCAAGTATGGACGCTACGAGTTCATTGTCATGCCATTCGGTGTGACCAACGCTCCTGTAGTTTTCATGAATCTCATATTCTATGAGTTTCTGGATAAATTCATAGTGATATTTATTGACGACATATTGGTCTACTCGAAGAGTGAGGAGGAGCACGCCGAGCACCTGAGGATTGTGTTGGAGATGCTTCCTCGTCATCAGTTATATGTCAAGTACAGCAAGTGCGAATTGGCGGTTTACTACCGTCTATTCATCCAGGATTTCTCGAAGATAGCTGAGTCCATGACTCGATTCACGAGGAAGGACGTCAAGTTTGTTTGGTTAGACTCTTACGAGTAGGCATTTAGGACTTTGAAGGCAAGGCTTACGTCTGCACCAGTCTTGGCTATACCAGATAGGACTGGAGGATTTGAGATCTTTATGATGCATCGGGCAAAGGCCTTGGATGTGTCCTGCATCAGCATGGTCATGTGGTCGCTTATGCTCCTCGACAGTTGAAGATTCACGAGAAGAACTATCCAACTCACGACTTAGAGTTAGCTGATGTCATCTTTGCACTGAAGATTTGGAGAGATTTCTTACTGAGTAAGAAAGTGAAGATCTTCACTGATCATAAAAGTTTGAAATATATTTTTACACAGAAGGAGTTGAATATGAGACATCACAGATGGTTAGAGCTGATGGCTGATTACGCCATCGACCTCCAGTATCACCCAGGGAAGGTTGATGTCGTACCAGACCCCTTGAGTAGACTTCCAGCAGTTATCACTCTTACAGTTAAGTAGGGGCTACAACAAGATCTGCATGAGATAAGTACAGAAGTTGTTTTACCAGGAGTCACATCATCATTGATGAATATACAGATTCAATCGACGATAGTGGATCGGATCAAAGCTGCACGGTCTGGAGATTCTAAACCGCAGAAGATCCGGGAGCAAGTTGAAGCTGGGCTTCGGCTGGATTTTATCATTCATGAGGATGGTTCCTTGAGATACGGTAGTATGATCTGCATACATTCAGGTGATATCAGAGATGAGCTGATGAATGAAACTTATAGCTCTTCCTATTCCATTCATCCTGGCGGTACCAAGATGTACAAAGATCTTCGTCTAAATTTTTTGTGGCATGGTATGAAGAGGAGCATAGATCGAAGCGTCACCAAGTGTCTCGTGTGTCAGCAAGTGAAGGCAAAACACCATCGTATTGCTGGATTAATTCAACCCCTGCCGATTCCAGAGTGGAAGTGGTAGCACATCACCATGGACTTAGTGACTAGACTACCTCAGAGCACCAAGAAAAATGATGTGATTCGGGTTATTGTTGACCGATTAACCAAGTCTACACATTTCATACCCTTTCGAGTAGGACAATCTATGGAGATACTTGCGAAGAAGTATATGGAGATAATTATCTTTCTCATACCTTTATAACTTCTTTCTAGCGCATGTTGTGCTGTGAACGATAACCGTGCATGAGATTGTACGATTGCATGGAGTCCCCTGAGTATCGTCTCCGACCGAGACATGAGATTCACGTCCCAGTTCTGGAAGAGTCTACAGACAAATTTGGGTACTAGTCTAAGCTTCAGCATGATGTATCACCCGTAAACTGGTGGACAATCAGAACGCACTATTCTGATATTGGACGACATGTTGAGAGCTTGCATATTGGATCTTAAGGGTTCGTGGGAAAATCACTTGCATCTAGTGAAGTTTGCCTACAACAACAGCTATCAAGCCAGCATTGGCATGGTGCCATTTGCTGCCCTTTATGGAAGGAAATGTCGATCTCCGCTGAGTTGGGATGACATTGGTGATAGAGAGCTGTTGGGACCAGAGATGATAGTTGAGGCTATGGATGTAGTGCGTACCATCAGGGACAAGCATCGTATTGCATAGGATCGGTACAAGCATTGGGCTGATGCTAAACGACGGCCTTTGGAATTCAAGGCTGGAGATCATGAATTCTTGAAGATATCCCCAAATAGAGGAGTGATTCGTTTTGGGAAGCGAGGCAAGAAGAGTCCAAGCTTCATTGGACCTTTTGATGTGCTAGAACGAGTTGGAGAGGTAGCTTATCGTCTAGCACTACCGCCTTCATTGGAGGGAGTTCATGATGTTTGTCATGAATCTCAGTTGTGTTGTTATATCAGTGACTCTTCGCATGCGGTCGATTGACTCGTCTCAAAATGTGCGAGTGCTACTCCCAAGTGTAGGAGATCGATCAAGTTGTAAACCTGGAGAGTCAGGTATCGAATACACTGGACAGTCGACATGTAAACCAAAAGAATCAGTTTCTAAAGATTAATAAAATGATGAAAAACTACCACCTTTAGAAGATGAGATAATCGTGATGATGGTTTTAAGTAAACGTGAAAGTAACACTAGAATACGTATGGGAAAATCGATCTAAGAAACTAATAAGAGGAGCATGTGTCAGTTGTGATTTTGTTAAGGGTTTTGTAATCGATGATTTGAATATCTTTTCTATAACTCAACATCTCATCCGGCTAAGGTATGAGAACGTTGGAAAGTATGGCGATAAAGCGCGTAAAATAGTGCCAAAAAGTAATCACGTATAACGTTGATTTCAAAAGGAAAATACACACAACTTCCCTCTCGGGTGACGATACATCCCCTCGGATCGCATCACGAATAGTCTTACTCAGATCATATTCAATTAAGCATGCACACATCTCCGATTAACACACTCAATTAGATTATACGTAGAGGTCACTGAAATACTTGATTATAACATGCATATAGGGAAAAAAGACATCAAATCAATGATCGCATAGCCCTAACTACATCACAACAACACATGAGGGCACTAGCCATGCATAGAGAGAAGAAAACTCAGTTTCATTAGCAAATACATGATCAAGAGTTCAAAATACATGCTACATACGTGAAATACAAGGTATAAGTTGAGATTTCTATCACCAAAACTCCTCAAAAAGCCTTAGAATTCCTTCTGCAAGAGCCCCTAGCCTCTGTCTCCAAAGCCCCAGAAGATCACGCAAAAATATGCCCAAGAGAGCCTCCAATACACAATGAATACGACCAAATACCCTAGAATATGCTTATATAGGGAGATTGCGGGTTTTACTTTGTTAGCAGATCCAAATCAGCTCAAATTCGCTTCATAACCCAAAACCCACGATCGGATCAATTCTGGGCCATTCATCCATGCGGGATTGGATATGGAGCCGCCATGTGGCAAGAGGATTCGGATCTTCGCCCGCCCGTGCCCGCTTTGCATCTGAGCCCAGCTCGGAGTCGCTCTCAGCCGTCCGTTCGAATGATGAATGTGTACGATTGCGCCACGTAGCGGGGATGTAGTCGGCAACCCGCTCCGATTTTGAGCTGAGCTTCTGGCCGTTGGATGCGTGATCAACGATCATCAAAGGGCCGTGTCACCCTCCGATTTGGCGTCGCCTGAACCTAGTTCGGGGTGAACATCATCCGTTGGATCATCATCTAACGAGCGACGATATACCACGTCGCCCTCCATTTTGCCCGTCAGATCGTGGGCGGTAATCAACAGGATTGCGCCGCGTGTCCCTGAAGATGAGCAGGCGACGTATACGGAACGTATTTCTGCCGTATTTTGCGCGTATTTCTCCATTTAAATGGTATTCTGTATTCAGAAATTCATAGAAATTAGCACAGATCTCATAAAAATACAAATAAATAGTCGTTGGAATCGTGAGACTGAGATCTTCATATGAAAAATACCAAAAGAGCAGAAATACTCAGTATGTTGTTGTTTTGTGCATAAAATGAGAGTTTACTCTAATAATTAAGGGTATTCAAAATACGATCATATTAGAGACCAAATAAGTACCATATATGCATAAAATGGGGCTAAATAAGGGGCTAAATATGTAATATTTATCATGAATCACACCCCCCACTAGCGTTTTGCTAGTCTCTAGCAAAAAGAGCGACTAAATTGGATGTTTAGAAAATATTAAATCCTTCCATAAGGCTTGGCTCATTAACGCACTTTCTATCATAATATTTACCACGAATATACACAGTTATGAATGAGATCAAATCCATGTGATTTTCTCTAATCTAGTTTAAATACATAACATACAAGCATCGTTTTCCATAGGCTAAAAGTATAACACAACATCAATTCATAATTTTCTAATTTTCAAGGAATCGACATTATTTAAAGATTGGCTGATTCATGGGTGTTGAGTTTGCCATATCTCTTTTTTTACTTAGAATGATCCATGTAATGAGCTTTCAGTTAATAACTCCTTGGCCAGACGACCTTCGGGCATTAGGCTTAGAAGGACCCCTCGAACTTAATAACTAGAATCATCTAAGTTTTTATTATCTCTTTTTAGTGCACTCCACATACATCCATCTTTCGACACGAATCTCCAATGCTTCATAAGGCACGAAGACCCGGCTACTTGATAAACTCAAAGGAACGATGCACTTTATACTTTTTCTCGTTTTTTTCTTTTTTTCCTTTTTTTACTTTTTTTACTTTTTTTTGCAACTCACACCCATCCATTAGACTCACATTTCAGCACATATGTATGGCCACAATCCTTTTCAAACATAAAATTATTACAATCAATCATGTCCACTTTAAACTTATGCATCACAACGACTTGAATGGAATTAATTCAAACCATTTCGAGATATTAGTCATGAGATTTGAAACTTTTCATAAGGGGCATATTAATGATTAATTCCATGAAGAGAAAAATAATGATTTCAAGCCATAAACAATTTTTAGAATGTCATTAATGCATAACCATCCGATAAAGTGACACTTTAAGAGGGCTTAGATGATGGTTAGAAGATGAGTGATGGTGATATATTCTTTTCCCTTCTTTTTTATTAAAAAATTAAGATAAAAAAATATCCTAACAAAAAGTCTAATACACTCCTCCCAACTTAAAGACAAACATTGTCCTCAATGTTGAAAAGAGAATATTAGAGTCAAAATTCCTAAGAAAAATAAAAAGTGTAAAATAAAGAACGAAAAAAATCTACTACTACTGAGTAAGGAAAAACACACCGGTTTAAGTGCTACCCGAAGGTGGATCCGTAAGCTCCATGGTTGAATCCTCCTTGGTCCAAAGTTCTTGAAAGTGTTTCAGTCGTTGCCCATTGACTATGAACTCGCTCCCGTCTTTTTCATTCACCACAATTACCGCTCCATGTGGAAAACCTTGTTTGACATGAAATGGGCCCGACCACTTGGAACGTAGCTTTCCTAGAAATAAGTGCAATCGTGAGTTATAAAGAAGAACTTTGTCCCCAAGCTTGAATTTCTTTCGTAGGATCGTCTTGTCATGCACAGCTTTCATTCGTTCCTTCACCAATTTCGCATTTTCATACGCTTCCCTCCATAACTCCTCAAGCTCCAAGATCTGCAATTTACGAGAATCATTCGATAAGTCATCAAGCAAATTTAAGGTTTTAATAGCCTAATAAGATTTACGCTCTAATTCAACGGGGAGATGACAATTTTTTCCATAAACTAAACGGTAAGGAGACATCCCTAAAATAGTCTTGTATGCCGTCCGATAGGCCCATAAAGCTTCAGGAAAGCGATGACTCCAATCTTTATGTTCGGGATTCAACATTTTCTGAAGGATATTCTTGATCTCTCTATTTGCAAGTTTTGCATGTCCATTCGTTTGGGGATGGTATAGAGTGGAAACTTTATGCGTCATCCCAAACTTCTTCATCAGATTTGCAAAGAGCCTATTGCAAAAGTGGGATCCTCCATCACAAATAATGGCCTTTGGCACTCCAAAGCACACGAAGATATTCTCTTTCAAGAACTTTAGCACGATGAATGTGTCATTAGACATGCAAGGAATAGCCTCCACACATTTAGAAACTTAATCAATTGCAACTAGTATGAAAACATAACCAAACGAAGGTGGAAAAGGTCACATAAAATCAACCCCCCAACAATCAAATATTTCTATCTCTAACATGGGATTTAATGGCATCATGTTTCTTTTTGTGATTCCCCCCAACTGTTGACAACACACACATGATTTACAATAAGCATATGCTTCTTTAAACATGGTGTGCCAGAAAAAACCACTTTGTAAAATTTTTGCAACAGTTTTATGAGCAGAAAAATATCCTCTACATATCCCATTATGGCAAAATTGTAAAACACTACTAATCTCATGATCGGGTATACATCATCTCACAATTTGGTCTCCACAATATTTAAAGAGATAAGGATCATCAAAGTAGGAAGATTTTACCTCATGTTTGAAACATTTAAAATCAAGAGAGGACCAATGTGATGGAGTTCTACCTGTCACCAAATAATTGACTATGTCTGCATACCATGGTAGAGTAGAGATGGCGAAAATTTGCTCATCGGGAAAGGAATCTATCAACGGTGTATCTGATGACTCTGTGCCTACCGTCAATCTAGAGAGGTGATCTGCTACATGATTCTCAACTCCTTTTTTGTATCGTATCGCGATGTTGAACTCCTGCAAAAGAAGAATCCATCGTATAAGTATAGGCTTTGCATCCTTTTTAGATAATAAATATTTGATTGCAGAGTGGTCCGTATAGACGACGATATGCGATCCCAAAATGTAGCTCCTGAACTTGTCCAACGCAAATACCGCCGCAAGTAATTCCTTCTCTGTTGTCGTGTAATTCTTTTAGCATCGTTCATGGTCTTACTTGTGTAGTAAATGACATAAGGAATTTTTTCTTTCTTTTGCCCAAGAACCGCCCCCACTGCGTAATCACTCGCATCACACATAATCTCGAAAGAAAGAGTCCAATCTGGAACCAGCAAAATAGGGGATGAGCCAAGTAAGGATTTCAGTTTTTCAAATGAATTTTGACACTCTTGTGCTCAAATAAATTCAGTATTTGAAGTTTATAAATTGCAAAGAGGTCGAGAAATAGCACTGAAATCCTTTATGAAGCGTCTATAAACTCCTGCATGACCCAAGCAGGAACGAATATCTCTGACGCTTTTTGGTGTTGGTAACTTCTCTATAACCTCAACTTTTGCCCTATCCACTTGAATACCTGCTTTAGAAACTAAGTGACCAAGTACCAAACCTTCCGTGTTCATGAAGTGGCACTTTTCCCAATTGAGTAGCAAGTTCTTCTCTTTACACCTGTGCAAAACAAGGGCTAAGTTAGACAAACAATTTTCGAAAGAAGTGCCATATACAGAAAAATCATGCATAAATACTTCTACTATCTTTTTAACCATATCACTAAATATGCTTAACATGCAACGTTGAAAAGTAGCATGTGCATTACATAATCCAAATGGCATCCTCCTAAATGTGAAAGTTCCAAAGGGACAAGTGAATGTGGTCTTCTCTTGGTCCTCTAGAGCGATCTCTATCTGATAATAACCTGAGTAGCCGTCTAGAAAATAATAATATTCATCACCAGCCACTCTCTCTAAGATTTGATCCAGGAAAGGCAAAGGAAAGTGGTCTTTTCTAGTTTTTGAATTTAACTTCCTATAATCAATGCACATTCTCCATCCAGTGGTGGGTTGCATAGGTATGATTTCATTATTTTCATTTTTAACCACAGTCAAACCTGATTTCTTAGGGACAACTTGGGTTGGACTAACCCACTTGCTATCAGAGATTGGATAAATAATTCCAGCATCAAGTAGTTTAAGAACCTCACCCTTTACCACTTATTTTAACGTCGGGTTCAACCGACGTTGCATTTCACGCGTAAGTCTTGCATCATCCTCAAGATAAATATGAAGTGTACAAGTTAAGGGATTTATACCTTTGATGTCTGCAATGGACCATCCAATGGCCCCTTTATCTTCCCTAAGTACATCAAGCAATAAGTATTCATGTTCAAGCGTAAGTTTGGAAGATATTACCACTGGGAAGGTCTCATCTTTTCCAAGGAAAGCATACTTCAAGTAGTTCGGCAATGACTTCAGCTCAAGCTTTGGATGCTCCACGTCAGAGGGTAGTTGTGGTGGCAGTCCAACTGGCAATGGTTCAAATCTTGGTGCCCATGCTTCCCTTGATTTTTCATGAGTGCCCTGCACAAAATAAGACACATTAATATCATCAAAATTATAATCAATATACTTAGATTCACATTCATACTCAGCCTTAAAATAGTCTTCAATCAAACTTTCAATAAAACATATCTCTTCAACACTTTCAACATCTGTTGGCAACTTACATGATTTAAAGATATTTAATTCAACCTTCATGTTACCAAACGTTATCTTCAACTGTCCATCCCTACAATTGATTATAGCATTGCATGTAACTAAGAATGGACGTCTCAAAATGACAGAGTGATGTTACCAGAAGGTGGTCCATGTATGTCTAAGACGATGAAATCCACGGGGTAGTAGAACTTGTCCACCTAAACTAAAACATCCTCTACGCAACCTCTTCGAACTTTCATTGACCTGTCTGCTAACTGTAGCACCACTGGTGTTGGTTTCAGCTCTCACAAACCTAATTGTAAGAAAACAGAGTAAGGCAAAATATTCACACTAGAACCCAAATCAAGTAAAGCATTTCCAAAGCTCTTAGTTCCTATAGTGCATGAAATAGTAGGAGAACCTGGATCTTTATATTTGGGTGGAGTGTTATGTTGAACTATGGCACTTACCTGTTGCATGAGAAAAGCTTACTTTTTCACATTAAGCGTCCATTTCATAATGCATAAGTCCTTTAAAAATTTAGCGTAGGCAGGCACTTGGTTAATCGCATCAAGCAAGGGAATATTAATTTTTACATTATTGAAGATGTCCCTAATTTCTCCCTGATACTTATCTTTCGAGGGTGGTGCTAGCCTCTATGGAAAAGGAGCTGGAGGTGTATATGGTTCAGGCTCTTTTTCTTTGACCTCCTCTTTTTCTAAGCTTTTCTCCTCCTCTTGCAGCTTTTGTGGTTTATGCTCAGCCTCTTTCTCCTCCACTATTTGTGCATGCTTAGGTGGTTCTGGCTTTTCTATTTCTCATCCGCTACGCAAAGTTGTCACCGTCTTGCATGGTTTCACGTTGTCACCTGAAAAAGAAGAGGGATTTATGTTAGGATTTGCAACAGATTGAGCTGGTAAAGTACCTTTTTCTAAAGATGCAGCAATTTTAGAAAAGTTTTCGTTAAGCTGCTGAAACTACTGCTGAAATTGTTGTTGAAGCTGTCGTTGTTGTTGATTCCGCATCTGCATTATTTGCTGAAGTATGGCAGTGATATCAGCGCTCTGCTCCTTCTTCCCTTGATTGCTTGCATGATTCAGATGGTGGTAAGGAGTGGTCGTCTGTTGCGCTGGTTGCTGTGGTCCCCATCTCAAATTTGGGTGATTCTTCTAGGAAGAGTTGAAAGTGTTCAAATTTATTCCTTGATTTGACACCCAATTCACTTCAGTTTGTGGGTTCCTTATAGTCTCTTTCATAGCAGGGATCACGGGACAAACAGACGTGTCATGAGTGGGCTGCTCACAAATAGCGCTAAATGGTCCAGCTTCGACTGCTTTCACTGCCCTCAAGTCAAGGCCATGTAGCCTCTACATCAGCATTGCATCCATCTGTGCTCTTATTGCATCGTCTGGATTCAATGAGTGCATGCCTCCTTTAGATGGTAGAAGAGGCTCTGATCTATCAAACTCTAAAGTAGACTCCTATCTTCTTGCATGCTCCGCTATGGTCTCCATGTAATCACATGCCTTCGTAGGAGTATTCTTAAAGAATTCGTCGTTGCACATCATCTCCAAGTATTGCCTAGTTTGTGGCTTCATGCCATCGTAAAAGAATCCAATAGCACGGCCTTTGTCGTATCCATGGTGTGGGCAAACGATCATAAGGTCCTTAAATCTCTTCCATGCTTGGTCGTACGCCTCCTTCTCCCTCTGCAAAAAGGACATGATTTGTCGTTTCAAGTCATGGGTCCTCTGCAAGAAAAGAATTTTTTTAGAAACTCAGTTTGTAATTGTAACCAAGTAGAGATAGATCTAGGTGGCAAAGAATTAAACCAATGTTTTGCATTATCTTTCAGAGAGAATGGAAATAATTTAAGATAAACAGAATCAGAACTAATTTTTCCATCTAATTGTGTCGAGCATACTTCTTCAAAATTTCTGACATGCAAATAAGGATTATCATTTTCTATGCCAAGATATGATGGTAAGAGTTGAATCACACCAGGTTTCAGATTAAAATTATGAGCATCAGCAGGAAAAACTATGCATGAATCGGATACCACCCTAGACGGCATATAAAGTTCCAATAAAGGCCTTTCTTGAGCAAGTGGTGTGATGTGTGTTTCATTATTATTATTAGCCATATTTTCTGTTCGTACTAATCTATGTGAAGTAGAAAATCTATGCCACATAAACTAGTAGAAAAGGTGTTTTTTTGGTTTTTTGTTTTTATATTTTTATGCGTTTTTATGTAATAGAAAGCAAATAAAAATGCTAAACTAAAAGATGGAAAGATCTCACCGAATATTCCTCGAGAGAAACTGAGAGTATGGATGACAAATACCATTGTCCGCCGCAACGGTGCCAAAAACTTGACTTGTCTCAAAATGTGCGAGTGCTACTCCCAAGTGTAGGAGATCGATCAAGTAGTAAACATGGAGAGTCAGGTATCGAATCCACGGGACAGTCGACCTGTAAACCAAAAGAATCAATTTCTAAAGATTAATAAAACGTTGAAAAACTACCACCTTTAGAAGATGAGATAATCATGATGATGGTTTTAAGTAAACGTGAAAGTAACACTAGAATACGTACGGGAAAATCGATCCAAGAAACCAATAAGAGGAGCATGTGTCGGTTGTGATTTCGTTAATGGTTTTGTAATCGATGATTTTGAATATCTTTTCTATAACTCAATGTCTCATCCGGCTAAGGTATGAGAACGTCGGAAAGTATGGCGATAAAGCGCGTAAAATAGTGCCAAAAAGTAATCACGTATAACATCGATTTCATAAGGAAAATACACACAAGTGCCCTCTTGGGTCACGATACGTCCCCTCGGATCGCATCACAAATAAGTCTTACTCAGATCATATTCAATTAAGCATGCACACGTCTCTGATTAACACACACAATTAGATTATACGTAGAAGTCGATGAAATACGGGATTATAATATGCATATAGGGCGAAAAGACATCAAAATCAACGATCACATAGCCCTAACTACATCACAACCAACACATTTAGGGCACTAGCCATGCATGGAGAGAAGAAAACTCAGTTTCATTAGCAAATACATGATCAAGAGTTCAAAATACATGCTACATACGTGAAATACAAGGTATAAGTTGAGATTTCTATCACCAAAACTCCTCAAAAAGCCTTAGAATTCCTTCTGCAAGAGCCCCTAGTCTCTGTCTCCAAAGCCCAAGAAGATCACGCAAAAATACGCACAAGAGAGTCTCCAATACGCAATGAAAATGGCCAAAACCCCCTAGAATACGCTTATATAGGGAGATTGCGGGTTTTACTTGGCTAGCGGATCCAAATCCGCTCAAATTCGCTTCACAACCCAAAACCCACGATCGGATCAATTCTGGTCCGTTCATCCATGTGGGATTGGATGTGGAGCTACCACGTGGCAAGCGGATTCAGATCTTCGCCTGCGCGCGCCTGCTTTGCATCCGAGCCTAGCTCGGAATCACTCTCAGCCGTCCGTTTGAATGATGAACGTGTATGATTGTGCCACGTAGCACAGATGTAGTCGGCAACCCGCTTCGATTTCGAGCTTCGCTTCTGGCTGATGGATGCGTGATCAACGGTCATCAAAGGGCCATGTCACCCTCCGATTTGGTGCCACCTGAACCCAGTTCGGGGTGAACGTCATCTGTTGGATCATCATCCAATGAGCAACGATACGCCACGTTGCCCTCCATTTTGCCTGTTGGATCGTGGGTAGTAATCAATAGGATTGCGCCGCGTGTCCTTGGCGATGAGCAGGCGGCGTATACGGAACATATTTCTGCCGTATTTCGCTCGTATTTTTCCATTTAAATTGTATTCTGTATTCAGAAATTCATAGAAATTAGCACAGATCTCAGAAAAATACAAATAAATAGTCGTTGGAATCGTGAGACTGAGATCTTCATATGAAAAATACCAAAAGAGCAGAAATACTCAGTATGTTACTGTTTTGTGTATAAAATGAGAGTTTTCTCTAATAATTAAGGGTATTCAAAATACGATCATATTAGAGACCAAATAAGTACCATATATGCACAAAATGGGGCTAAATGATGGGCTAAATGTGTAATATTTACAATGAATCATCGATTACTCGGAGAATATGGTTCAACCAGACCTGACTCACGAGCAGCAACCAATGCATATCTTAGACCGACGTCAGAAGACGCTCGGGAACAAGGTCGTCAAGCTCGTGAGAGTGATGTGGCGTCATGATTCGCCTGGAGAATCCACCTGGGAGCGAGAAGATGAAATACGAGAGCGTTACCCATATTTGTTCTCTGCCCCTTAGTTAATAGAAATTCCGAGGACGGAATTTTCTTAAGGTGGATAGACTGTAACAACCCGTATTTTTGATACGATGGAGTTGAGTTATGAATGTCTCTCACTTATATTTCCATTATGTTAGTATGAATAATATCCTACATTTGTTAGCTTATCTAAATTCTGTTATAATTATATTCTTTAATTCAAAATTCAAATATTTAAAAATTCAAATTCAAATTCAAATTCTTTTGAAAACCTTCGTATTTAATGCTAATAAAAACTATAACTAATTTATTATTATTTTCTAATTAAAACCCCATTATTCTATCCTTAATTAATATGTATAATTCAACTTTCCTTAAATCATTGTCATTTATTTGCCTAATCAAAATTATTAAAAACAAATCAATTTAAAATTAAAACTTTTTCTATTTTTAATAAAACCCTAATCTAACCTAGGTGACTCGCGCACACAGCCGTAACTTTCATTCTTAAAGACAAAAAACCCTAGAAGTACTTCCCTAAAAATCCTAAGAACAGCCGCACTCTTCTACTCTAAAACCCCTAAGAGAACTCCCCTCTCTAAACCATATCCCCTCCCTCCTAAAACCCTAGGCAAACCCCCTACCTCACGCAACCCCTCTCCCCTAGAACCCGACCTCCCCCTCAAACCCTAACCCTAGCCACCATCAACTCCGACGCCCTGCCACCAGCCCAGACCCCGTCGACCTCTCCTCCCTCTGCCTGCAGAGCCTCAACTCTGGCGCCTTGCAACCACCCCGAACAACCTCCGACCCCCTTACTTTGCAGCAACCCAAACACCTCCCCTCTGACCTCCCCTACAAACCCCACACCCTCCAGCGCCGACAACAACTCTCAGCCTCCCATCGAAGCCTCCCGACTCCGCCCAACACCCCGAACCACCTCCTTCCTCCCCTCTCTTCTACTCGACAACACCCGACGCCATCATCATCCCCCTGACAGCAACAAAACCCGCGAAGCCCAGCCCAGTGCCTCTTCCTTTGCTGCCGTTGCACCACCGCCTCGCACTCGCCATACGCCGTTCAGACAGCCGCAGTCGCCACCCCAGGGCTGCGTCACCTACCTACAAGTAGCGGAAGCAAAAAGAAACGAACGAAAGTTGTAAGTTCTAAGAACAGTATATTATTATATATTAGGAATAATGGGTATCATACGCCATATGAGACCGTGCCTCATATTCACTCTCACATAAAGCAACCAAGTACAAGCCCACATGGGCTTGTACTTGGTTGTGCTTGGTTGCTTTATGTGAGAGGAAATATGAGGCAATGGTCTAATATGGCGCATGATACCCATTATTCTCTTATATATTATATTGACAGTGTATATTAATATGCTTAGGTTTATAATATAAACTCTACAATTGAAAATATGTTATGTTAGATTCTATATATAGTAGTTATTTATAATTGTATGTATATGGGTGTGTTATTATAAACTGTATATTATGTTATATATTATTTCATGTATCCTTTTATATGAACAGTATATAACCTTATATATATGAACCGAATATCTTATAATGTATGAGTACTAGTCATAACCCGTGCCCGCGGGCACGGTTTGTTTAAGAATTCCCCCGCGAAATCTTTGTTCCCCGAAAAATTATTTCCACAGCCAAAATTTAACAGAACAATAAATTAAAGTAAAAATATTTAGCAGCACAGACACCTTCGGCGTGGAACAACAAATTCGGCGTCGAACAATAAATTTGGTGCACGCCCCTTTGGCGCGGAACAACAAATTAGCGTAAAAATATTTAGCAGCATGGACACATTCGACGCGGACAACAAATTCGGCGTCGAACAATAAATTTGACGCACGCGCCTTTGGTGCGGAACAACAAATTAGCGTAAAAATATTTAGCAGCATAGGCACATTCGGCGCGGACAACAAATTCGGCGTCGAACAATAAATTTGGTGCACGCGTCTTTGGCGCGGAACAACAAATTAGCGTAAAATATTTAGCGGACGCCTTCAGTGCAGAACAACAAATTCGGCGTTGAACAATAAATTCGGCGCACGCGCTTTTGGCGCAGAACAACAAATTAGCGTAAAAATATTAAGCAGCACGGGCACCGTCGGCGTGGACTAACAAATTCGACGTCGAACAATAAATTTGACGCACGCGCCTTTGGCGCGGAACAACAAATTAGCGTAAAAAAATTCAGTGTGGGCGCCTTCGGCCCCACACAATTGTTATTTAAGTCCCTTCCCCCCACACAAAAATTTTGTTCACCCCAAAATTTATTTTCACAGTTCGTTTAGAATATTTCCCTATTAAAAGCTTGGATCCCATAATTTTAAACGAACAATAATTAAAACTTAATAAATGTTATTTAGTTTTTCCTATAAAAAAATTAGTTTTCCAAAATTTAGTTCTCTCTTAATTTAGTTCGACTAAGTTTTCCAAAAAAAAATTAGTCCCCCAAAATGTAGTCTAGTACAAACCCATTCAAAAGCATCCGTCAATAGTAATCGTAGTTGAAATCTCAGGTGCATGGTTATATCAAGTGTTCAATCTCATGTGCATGTTAATATTATCCTATGTGCATGTTTATATTATCCTATGTATGTCCTGGGACTATAAACACCAAGCTCATACTTGATAATGAACCATGGCAAGTATCTGTTAAGCCCATAAATGGTCCATATCCTAGTACTGTATTTGGTTGGGACGAAGACTATGGAGAGGTCTTCTAAAGCTTTTCATGTGAATATATCTACTAAGGTCATGTGTGAATTATTCGATCTTGTCGTTTGACAGGTTTACGCCCAACACATTATCAATGTAGAGAATTACAAAGGTCAAGTTCATTCTAAGAAATTATTTCCTTGAAATACTGTAAAGTTAGTGCTTCGAACCAATAACAATAACAAAATAAATAGCATGAGATAAATATTACTTTCTTCTTATTGCACCTTGGTTATTACTATTAGTGCTTGGTTCCAATAAAAATAACAAAATAAACAGCGAGCATCAAATTAAAGCAAGTTTGTTCATTTGGCTCTCATCTATGTTATTATTTTCCAAATTTCTTTTACCCTTACTATTGCTAATTCTTCCGCATCTTTTTGAATTAACAATGTTTTGTAGAATCAACATTAAATTTTTTGCTCCAATGTCTCAAGGCGATTAATTCTGCATAACATTAAACTTTCAAACCCATCCTGCTGTGAAATAAACGGCAAATCATGAAAACGTTAACAAACAAACAAATAAATAAAAACTCCAATGTCCGTTGGCCAAGTGGTACATCCCCTTCCTTCCGATGTACCAAAAAACGTTAACAAACAAATAAAAAATTAATCAAATTGAATAAATGTTAATTCCACCAAAAGATTAAATTGAGGAAAGTTGCAGCGGTTAATTGAACAGAGATTAAATTAACATGGTTAATTGAACAGAGATTAAATTAATGAAACTTGAACAAAATAGGATGCGCCAAAAACAAATTCGAAAACCCTTTGTAATTCTGAGAATAACACACAACTACAATGGCCAAAACTGAGAAAGAATGCAATAATGTTCTTCCTCTTCTTGTCACAGACGCTTCTCAGCATTAGGCTTCTTGCCGGCGGGAGTCTTCTCGGCCTTCAACGGCTTCTCCTTGGGCTCCACCTCCGGGTTCTAGGTGGCCAACGGCTTCTTCTCTGAGGAATTTTTTTTGTTCTTGCCAAAACAATTTTATTCCACCACCAATAAAGACCAAATCGAAACAATAATGATGAATAATAATATCACGCAAATTACCTGAGTTTTAACCAATAATACATCAATATTAGCATTTACTTAGTGACCATCAATATTAGCATTTAATTCGTGCAATCAAGATTGATACCTCTCACGTGACAAACTCTTTTTCTTTCAAATTTTTCGGAGGGACTACCTACCCTCTTTTACATTTGTCCCTTGATTTGTTCCGGCGGAAAGCGTTAAGATCCTCATGCGGAGCAACCAAAGCGCATCCTCTTCTTCTTTCCGCTATTCTATCTTCATCCATTAGAGAGGGAAAGGGTGAGGGAGAGAGGGATATGGTTTTTAAAAAAAAGCAAAAGCAAAAGAGAGGAACACAGATGAAGGCAACGATCAATTTAGCTTTTAGATTATGTGTTCCTCTCTTTAAGTAAATGAGCAACCAAAGGCAACGATCAAAAGAGAGGGATATGGTTGTATTGTGATACATCAAAGAATGAAACTGTGGGACGGGCCTCTTACAGAAACACATACCAACATATCAATTTAGCTTTTATATTAATTTCATTCTCATTTACTTCACTCTACAATACTAAATTGAGCATATATCCAGCTACTACATTAGACTCGTTTTCTTTTGTCTCACAATACAACCATCGAAATACACCGTAAACTGAAATTTCTTCCAATAGCTAAAAGATTTAGGGAGATTTCTTCCAAACAAATATAGAAACAGCCATATCAAATATACAACACTCTAAACGTCTGAATCTGCCAAACACAGCAGAAAATTTATATTCTTTGTTAATTTTCTCTTGCCAATCATTTCTTGCATATCCTTCAGAGACTAAAGCTTAGCAATGCAACATTCATCTATTTCACATCTAAATCTGCAGCTTCAGCTCCAGATCCAACTCCAAAAACCTAAGTTCCCTACAAAACCCTAGTAATCAAAAGCATTGTGTTATAAACAGCGCTCAGATCTGCAAGCACACTGGAAATTTAAAGCTTACCGAATGAAGGAGTAGCCATTTCCAGCTTACCTAAGCTTACCTAATTAATAACTAAAACATACAGGAACAAATACATCTAAATTCAGACTGAAACATGTTGGCGGCCGCCGAGATCGGCTGAGCCGAGCAAGGGAGCTGCCATGGCTTGAGCATTAGAGTTTGCCAAGGCTTCTTCTCTGAGATGCCATGGCTCTGAGGGCTTCTTCTTGGCCTTGGGATCCATGGAGACTGAGAATTTGGTTGTTGGGATCCATGGATCCATGGAGACTGAGGAGTGCAACAAATAGAGAGAGAGGGGGGGAGAGCATGAGCCTTTGGTTGTTGGAATTGAAAGGGAACAGATGGCTTTTGATATGCAGTAGCCTTTGATGGTTTGGATTTAACGGGGGCACATGGCTTTTAATATGATGTAATGGTTCGTTCTGATTGGGCAAGTCGCTTTGTCGTGGATCAATTAGCTGGCATATATTAATAATTGCCATGAACCAATCGTTTTGCTCCGCACAATGAGCTGGCTTCATATATTATAGTTTTTTAACTTTATGATTTTATAGCTAGAAAGTTAGTGCCTCCCAAAACAAATTTTTTTTCAAAAGTTCTCACATACAAAGCTTTTTCCCGAAGGGTCCCGATTAAATGCTGGCAGTTGATTAGAATATTGTTTAGCTAGTGGGTGCGGGCAGTTGATTAAATGCTGAGTTGACAGCAGGTAAGTGAAGGGTCCCGAGAGACTTTAATTAAATGACTCTTGGTTTTCTCTCGAAATTCAAATTTTTCCCTCACAATTTTATTAATACCTCATCCCAACCGTTCAATACCCAAGATTAAATCTGAGCCGTCTTTCTATCAACATGTTTATCCTAGTCAGCTTGTCCTAGTCAGCCCTAGGATTCAAAAATCGCTGTCAAATGTATAATAGATATTTTTATGTAATGTTTTAATAATATTATTTTATTACTAAATCACTTTTAGCTTAATACTATAACTTGATGACGCAGAAAACATCCACGCCTTCCATACGAACTCATCGACCCCAAAATCACCGAAAACAGGCAAGTGCACAATTTAATGCACATTTTTAAATGTTTTTCTTTTAGACGTCTTTACACATAGCTAGTTCTCGAAGACTTAACCATGACATCTTGTACACGAAAATGACATGTGACACAATGCACCAAAACTCCATATGTATACTCTTAGTGAACTACCAAATGAAAACCTCGTGTGCGTGTGTGTGGACAGTTATAAGTAGAATGATAATGCCTTGTTACGACATGAAATGCAAAACCCTGCTGAAAGTATATGTAATACTTGAATAACTTGATAATCATAGAACGTGATAGCCGGTTTGGCTAAATCATAGACAATGCGTGCCAAGATTTGGATATTCCCCTGGGCCGGTTTGGCTAGTCTGGCTCATGTCCAGTATAACAACTCATGATGGCCAGTTGGTTGATTCTGGCTCGTGATCCAGAAAGTACACGTGGGTGGGGTTGGGTTCGCGGGCTCTAGCCGGTACTAAAAGGGTCGCCTTCAGAGGCACTTGAAGGTAGATTCACTTACTAGCCGTCTAAAGACGTGAACCTTAGTCACTAATATTGCACACATTATTGAACAACTTGAAAATGCTATAAAAACATGTTAACTTATAGAACTGATGTTGTTTTCATTTAAAATAGAACTGCCATGTTTTCATTTTTAACAGAATTGCCATGCTAGTGTAAACCTTTATAAATGCTTTATCTGCCATATATAATATTTTGCAAACCTTGCCAAGGGTTCAACTTTTAACCAGCTTGCCAAGGACCCTTGCTGACATACATTCCATGTTGTTTGAAATGTATGTCAGGTCACGAGACAGAGTACCAGGAGGACAAGTTGCTTGATCAGACTGACCCATTGGACCAGGAGTACGTCGACCCAGAGGTTCTCCCCACAGAAGACTAGTCATTGAGATCCACCTGCTACTGCTGCTTAGAGTTTTATTCCTGCATTTCCGTTGGGTGTGTACCCACCTTTTGCAAAACTATGTTGTTGTTGGCCATGCTTGGGGCCTTATTTCTTTATGTACTTCTTTCTGGATGTTGGCTTAATTTATAATTATCTCTGATGTTCTGAATGCATGCAAGAATCTACGATCTGTTGTTATTCACAGACGCTTATTGGGCTTAAGCTTCACTGCTTCACCCCATGCTGACCCGCTCGCATCCTCGCTCCTAAGTTCTATGGGAAGCGGAGCATGACAAATCTTGTTGGATCTTAATTCTCTGAAGGATATTCTGTATCTCCCATTGTTTTGGTATCGTTCTCTTTACCCATCTCTATTGATTTGATGATTATTGTTGCGATGATGTCTTGTTCTATTGTTATTATTGCTTTTATTGATTTTTCCATAAACCGTGAGTAGTTCTATCTAGGGCTAATGGATGAGCCCTATGATTTTAGGATTTAGATGTAAAGTTGTGATTTTTAGGCTGATTTGGTGAATAAGGGATGTGATGTGGTTCATCTAACCAATTTTATAGTATTCTCGATAGTGGCACTTGCCCTAGACATTATTCTATAGGCTTGACTAGGGTCGTTAGTGGATTCACTTAGGGTTCGTGATCCATGATAGTGGCACCCACCCTAAGGGTCTTCTTTAATGCCATATATCACTAATTGATGATATACGATAGTAGCATCAACAATAGCCATCATATCACGAATCGAAACTCTAATTCACGATAATGACGTGAGCATAGATTGAGAATAATTGTCTATCGTAATGCACGAATCGCATGCAAGGCCATCCATGATGGTTGGGCTACGCATAAGATTATTTAGATGAGTAGTACAACGATAGTTGGCTACGAATTTGACATTCAAGATGTGACGTTCTCGCCCTATAAAACAATCCAACCTAAGAATTATAACCAAGCATCGACATCTAACGATCCTAGTGGTGACTCCTAATGATCTAGTTTTCATTCGATTGATATTATTTCTGAGAGGATTTGTGAGACAAACTTCTTGGATACACACATAGCTGACAAAGTCATGCAACTCTGAACAAAAACCCAAGACTTTAACCAATCGCCCCCCTTTGGGATCGACAACCTTTCTATATTACAAAGCCTCGACATCGTGCACTTGCAGACTCGAACAAGCTTTTGGCACCGTTATCGGGAATGTAACGGATTACTTGGGTTATTTTTCTTAGTTGGAGACTTGTTAGTTTCTCCATCCACCACTTACCCCACCGTACTTCTACTTTATTCTGCACTAACACCTATCTCCAGTCAATTTCTCTAGGTACAGACAGGTATTATGGAGATGCAAGTATGTTGGTTTAGAGATTCTGACAGCAACACAGATGGGTGTAGCTCTCCTTCATATCAAGCAGATAGTTACCGAGATCCATAAATAGAGGGAGCTACAATCGAAGACGCAATGAGAGACTTATTGAATGAAGTCCGACTTGTTGGTTCAGGGACTTACATAGTAGGTGATGAGTTCCAATAAATGATTTTGGATTATAGTGTGAATAATATTTTCGATGCATGTACCATTAACGACGACATCCACATTAGTCTTGAGGGAGACATGATGCATCTCTACGCTATTGACACTCCATAAGCTGAGACATGCGAACCATCAGGTGATTCCCAATTCTTGAATATTCTGAAGAATGTTATGACTGATGTTTGGACCACAGGTTCGTTTCATTTTCTTGCAGAGAGCCCTATTGTGCAAGAACTCTCGATCTTCATTGCAAGTTACTTCAAGGATGCGGAATTCTTGGATGGAGTCCCCATTTCTGATGGACTGTATGTACGGTATGAGGGAGATGCTCTACACTTATGGTGATAATATCCTCCCGGCCAAGACATGTGATGACTTCATCCATGAAGAGTGCGCAGAACCTGGACAGATTCACAGCAATATCATTTAGGGAAGTCATCTTGACTCTACACCCGACGGTTAATGCATTAATGAAAAGTTTTATCCTGCCGATAGGTGCATTGTGGAATCGAGCCCCATGGAAGTGGACTCCGCAGACACCTACTATGATGTGCATTCATCACAAAGCTCATCCTACAAATTTGCAGAAGAGGAATTTACCACAACTGAACCAACAATCGAAGAAGCATCTTTATCACAAGCACGTGATGACAGGGGTACAACGCCCCCTCAGGTAGAACTAAAACCTCTTCATGTAAATTTGAAATATGCTTTCTGGGGGGGTAACTCCACATACCTCG
Source organism: Scilla litardierei (assembly GCA_030789695.1). Taxonomy (NCBI): domain Eukaryota; kingdom Viridiplantae; phylum Streptophyta; class Magnoliopsida; order Asparagales; family Asparagaceae; genus Scilla; species Scilla litardierei. Next base: position 318,104,048 of record CM061142.1, on the reverse strand, counting down.
TTATTGTTAGTGCCTCTCTCACTGAACCGCAATTAGAGAGTCTTCTAAAAACCCTTAGAACGCATAAGAAGGTAATTAGGCTATAGCATTGCCAATCTAAAAGGCATTAATGCTACTCTTTGAACCCATAGGATCCACCTCGAGGATAGTGAACCTACATCTATTGAGCCTTAAAGGCGGTTAAACCCAAACATGAAAGAGGTCGTAAAAAGGAGGCCCTGAAGTTGCTTGAAACCGACATCATATATCCCATTTCCGATAGTAGATGGGTTAGTCTCGTTTAGGTCGTCCCCAAGAAGGGGGTAGACCATTGTGAGGAACGATAAGAGCAAGTTGATATCCATTAGGACTGTCACTGGTTGGCGAATGTGCATTGACTATAGGAAAATAAACAAAGCCACCAGAAAAGATCACTTCCACCTACCATTCATTGACCAGATGCTTGAGCGACTTGCCAAGCACAAATATTTCTGTTAACTAGACGGGTATTCCGAATTCTTCCAAATCCCATTACATCATGAAGATCAAGAAAAGACAACTTTTACATGTCCTTATGGCATATTCGCATACCGAAGAATGACATTAAAGATCTACCACCTCCAACCAACCTCAAGAGCATTCGTGGTTTCCTTGGTCATGAGGGATTTTACCGCCGCTTTATCAAGAACTTTTCTATGTTATGCACGGCCCCTTACTGAACTTCTTGTGAAGGATGCCCCTTTTGTGTTTTCTGATGCTTGTTTGCAAGCCTTCAATAGGTTAAAAGAGGCTCTCATTTCAGCTCCTAATATTCAACCTACAGATTGGAGTCTACCATTCAAGTTGATGTGTTATACTAGCGGTCAAGCAGTTGGGGTTGTACTAGGCCAAAGAAAAGAAGGAAAGCTTCATGATATGTATTATGCTAGCAAGACATTTGACAATGCGCAAAAGAATTACACCACGACGTAAAAAGAATTATTAGCGGTGGTGTATTCCATCGAGAAATTCCGATCTTACCTCTTGGGATCCAAAGTCATCATCCATACAGATCATGCAGCCTTGAAGTATCTGTTGAGCAAGAAAGATACAAAGCCACGATTGATACGATGGATTCTCCTCCTTTAGTAGTTTGAAATATAGATCAATGACAAGAAAGGGGCAGAAAATGTAGTTGCAGATCATCTATCAAGGTTAATCCATAAGCATGGTGACGATAGCTTGCCAATTGATGACTCGTTCACCAGAGAATAATTATTCTTGGCGGCTTTTTCTGAACCACCTTGGTACGTCGATATAGTGAATTACTTGTGTTGAGTATTGGAATTATCCCTACTTGGTTTTGATGATGAGCAAACATAAATACTTGTGACTAATCCCCTCCATGAAGTTAATCCATTGCCTAAGCTAATCATAAAAATCAAATAGCAATGGATGACTATCAAGATCAATCAAAGCTCAAAGAATTGAAGATTAGGTGATCAAGTTGAAGAAAGAAGCTTCAAGGACTTCAAGGCCATTCAAGAGAAAGAACAGAAGCAAAAATACAATGTGAATCTGTTTGTGCTTTTATTTCTCTTGGTTAGAATGTAGTCTTGTAGTAGAACTATCTTGGAGCACACACACTTCACTCTATCTAGCCTAGGAAGCCATTAGAAACCATTTCCTAGGACTCCAACTCTTCATTCCCTGAGCTGTGCATTTTAGTCTTTCAACAGGCGACTGTTGAACATTTGTCAGGCGCTTGTGATTTGTTCTACATTCGTCTGTTATGCACACACTTTTGACTTGGCATTTTGGGTTTTCTGTATTCAACTCTAACAGGCGACTGCTGTATAATGTACAGGCACCTGGCTAGTGTTAGGCGCATGTGACTTGTTAGTCAGTCGAATGTATCATCTTGCCCAAGATCCTAACTTTTATAAACTTTTGCACTTGTGCAATCAACCGACTGATGTTGGTTTCACAGTCGCCTGCCCATGGCACAGGCGCATGTGTGTACCACATCAGTCACATGTCCACCCTTGCCCAGATCTTTCATTTTGGCAAGTTACGTACTTGTGCACACAAACGACTGACGTTGGTTTCACAGTCGCCTACCCATGGCACAGGCGCCTGTGGATACAACATCAGTCGCATGTCCTTGCTACCCAGAATTCTTGAGATTTGTCAACTTTTGCACTCTGCCACACAGACGCCTATTGAAGGTTTATTAGGCACATGTCTATTTTTAGTCACTGGTCTAACCTTCATCAGTCACCTGTCCTACGTGGTAAGTTATCATTTGAATTATCACCTACCCTCTGACACAGTGCAGCAGGTGACTGTCTTTACTTCACCAGTCGCATGTCATGCTTGTAAAATTAATCCGTTGGGATTTTCCATACGGATTTTGAAGCAGGTTTTGGGCATTTCCTTTGAGGGTTTGAGAGAACCTATAAAGAGGCTCTCTACTATTCCATTGGAGCCTCTTGATAATCTCTTAGAACTCCATTGATTTCATCTCAAGCTCTCAAGCTCTCAAGTGCTAAATCTCTCTAGCCCTCATTCTCTCTTGCTTTCCAACCTAGAATCAAAGGTCATATCTTCTAGGCATTTGGTAGTGACAAGAGAAAGGGCTACTCTCCTTCTTAGAAGAGATCAACACACTTCAATCACTTTGCTCTTTCAAGTTCTACTTCTAGGCATAGGTGATTTGTAAGTATTATTTCGAATTTCATAACTTTTGTAATTTGGTTTTACTCTCGGTTTGTGAGAGTGGTTTGCTTGATCCCAAGTTATGGGTTTCAAGGACATCAATCTTGTATTGTTTACACTTGTAAGGCTGCTACAAGTGGGCTGAAAGAAAACCTCAAGTTAGGGTTTTAACTTGAGTATCCAGGTGGTATCCCGGGTGGTATCCCCGTTGGAAGAGACGTAGGATTACCGAGAACAAGTCAAGATTTGACTTAGGTAATCCGAACCCTTGAAACATCCTTGTGTTTGCATTGCTTATTTGTTGTTTCATTTAATTCCGCATCTTTGTAGGATTAGGATTTTAATTAGGCGTAATTTCTTAATTAATTTTATAAACACTATTTAAACCCCCCTTCTAGTGTTTTCATCATAGCCAGGGTCCTTACAATTGGTATCAGAGTACAAGGTTATAGCTATGGCATCCACCACCACCACCAACATTCCTCCACCTCCTTCCTACAACAATTACGATCGTGATGGTGCTTCTTCCACCTTTGAAGGACAATCTACGGTTTGTCCTATGCGCTTCAATGGAACGAATTTCGGCTATTGAAAGTGCCAGATGGAGACGTTCCTTAGGAGTGCTTCTCTATAGAAAACCCTCCATAAGGAATACATAGAGCCTACGGAAGAGGATTTTGACAAATAGACTCCCGTCGAGAAGTCCACAGAGGTGAACAATGCCAAAGCAATGAACGCTCTTCATTATGATTTGGATTCCGATGAGTTCAACAAGATATGCATATGTAAGAGTGCATATCAAATATGGAACCATCTCATCGTCACCCACGAAGGAACCAACAATGTAAAGTTATCAAAGTTATATGTTGATATACAAAACTTCGACATGTTTCAAATGCGGGAAGATGAGAACATTGACACGATGTATGGTCGCTTCACCGACATCACTAATGAGCTTGAAGCTCTTGGACAAACGTACACCCAACAGGAGAAGGTGAGGAAGATTATCATATCAATGACCTCAAAATAGGAAAGAAGAGCAATTGCTATTGAGGAGGTCAATGACATGAAAAGATACACCGTGGTGAACCTCATCGGTACTCTCATGTCCTCTAAAGTGGGAAGGGAGAACCGATTGAAAATTAGAGGAATGATGAAGCCAACGAAGGCAAATAAGAAGGCATTAGCGTTCAAAGCTACTTCTTCATCCTCCGATAGTGATGAGTCTGGTGACGAGATGGATTTGGAAGCAATGAAGCTCATGGCAAAGAAGTTCCAATGCTTCTTTCGCAGAGGTAAATTCTCATCCAAATCCAAATTCGATTCCACTAACAATTCTTCGTCTCTTTGTTTTAAGTACAACAGCCAGGGCACATCAAGTAGGATTGCCCAATGCTAAAGAACAAAGAAAAGTGGAAATCACCGAAGTACCACAAGTCAGACAAATACAAGAAGGCTAAGAAGAAATAACTCGTTGGCTCCTTCGATGATTCGAGCGGGGATTCTTCAAACGAATCCGAGGATGAGAAGGGTGAGAGTGCACACATGTGCTTCATGGCACGTGATGATACACCCTCCGGTGGAAGCTCTAGTGAGAGTGATGAACCCGAGGTAACTATGGACGAACTTAGTATCATTCTCTTATGCTTAAATATATTAAGTCTAAGGAATTAAATGGTAGTAAGTCATCCATTCCATCCATCACCAACAATGACACCATTGTTGAAACACTCACACTTGAGAAAGCAAATTTGATTTCTCAAACTACCACATTGAGAAATGAGGTGAATTCCTCAAATCTCAATTAGATCATGTATCTCTTGAATATAGTGATGATCTCCTTTCACAAAACACACAATTGGGTATTGAGAATAAATCTCTCAAAACCCAAGTGCACGATCTCACCACACGTGTGTCCAACTTGGACACTTCTATTTCTTCTCTTAGAGAGAAACATGAGCTCATGTCCTCTCAAGTTAAGAGATTTAACAAAGGGAAAGTGCAATTGGATGAATTTATTTCCAACCAATTTTCGGCCACACATCCTGTTGGACTTGGTTATTCGGAAGCAAATGCATCCAAATCACGCACCTCATATAGTGGTGTCACTATAGATTTTGTGAGGTCATCCTCAAGTGCATCCACAAGTAGTACAAAAACACAATGGGTAGTAAACCTACCAAGAAAGTCACTACTCCATAAAATCCCTCTTTTCCCAAGAAACCCACCACGGGTGGAAATCAAAAGAAGGGACACACTAACACTTACCAACGTAGGAACACTCCTACTACATGTATGAACACATATGATGAGTTTTATGCTCCACACCCCCGAAAACTTGCTAACCCACACATAAGAAATCCTCATGCACGTACTCCTCCACATGCATAAGTTCATACACATCATCCCCATATGTATGCTCATCCATATGCACCATATCATATGCATGCTCCTCATTTTGCATATAATCCTTATATGTCTCATTCATAATGCTCCAAAACATCATGCACCACGTAGAACTCAACCTAATGTGCATGCAACTAGGAAGAGGACTCCCAAAATATACACAATTTTGTGTCCCAAGGACACTAGCATTCACGATATGAATGTTTATATGAAATCATATTTCAAAGATGTCATTAATTGTGACAACTTTATTGGGAAGCCAAAGTCCACTTGGACTTGGTTTCCAAATGGCTAATCTCCTTGGACCCAACAAGCTTGGGTACCATGAGCTTATGGTATACTATGTAGGTACCCAAGAAAAGGAAAAAGAGCAAGAAAAGCAATATTAGCTCTAAGTAGAAAGGATGAATTATAGATAGTGGTTGCTCCAAACACATGACGAAAGATCTCTCCTTGCTCTTCGAAGTGATCCGCATCAAGGACGATGCAACGGTTACCTTTGGAGGCGATCAAAAGGGAACCATCATTGGAGTAGGCAAAGTCGGTAACCCATCCAAACCTTTAATTGATAATGTCTATTTAGTAGAAGGTTTATTTCATAACCTCATCTCCATAAGTCAACTTTATGACAAAGGTTACAATGTTAACTTTGGATAAGGTTTGTGTAGCATAGTTAATAATGATTCACATGTTTTATTTTCCGGCATTAGACATGAAAATATTTATTATATAAGCATGCCACAATCCATAGAACATTGCTTAGTTGCACACACAATGAACAACTATTATGCAATCGCCATTTTGGGCATGTTCATTTTAAGCATCTATATAAATTAGCTAAGCATGATTTAGTTAAAGGTTTTCGAAAAATATCTTTCAATAAGAAAAGCTTTTGTGATTCACGTCAACGTGGTAAACTTCGTAAATCATCATTTAAACTTAAAGATGGCATAACTTCTAAGAGCCCCCTAGAACTACTTCATTTAGATTTATTTAGGCCCACTAGAGTTGCATCTTTAGGAAAAGCACATTATGGATTAGTCATTGTAGATGACTTTTCTAGATTTATATAGTTATCATTTTTAACTAATAAAAATGAAGCCTTTGATGAGTTTACCAAATTTGCTTAAGAAAATTCAAAATCTCTTAGGAACCACCATTATCACAATTCCTAGTGATCATGGAGAGAAATTTGAGAATTAACTTTTCTCTATGTTTTGTGATGACAACGGTATAACTCACAATTTTTCATTCCCTAGCGCACCACCACAAAATGGTGTTGTTGAAAGAAAGAATAGGACTCTTATTGAGTGTGCACGCACAATGATCCATGATAGTCATCTTAAACTTTAGTATTGGGCGAAGGCAGTGCACACAGCATGTTATGTGCTTAATAGGATCCTAGTGAAGTCTCGTACAAACAAAACTTGTTTTGAACTATTTTATGATAAAATGCCTCAAGTTAAATATTTTTTGGTTCAAAATGGTTTATTAAGAATACGTTTGGTAATCTTGGTAAGTTTGAGCCAAGATCCGATGAAGAAATTTTTATTAGACATTCCACACGGAGTAAAGCCTACCTGATATACAACAAAAACACTTCAACGGTTGAGGAATCACTACACATTTCTTTTAATGAAGATTTTGATGTTCCTCATATTGTTGGTGATAGTGTAGATGTTTTATGTGATTCAATTAGTAGTGTTAAAATTGATGATGTTATTGAAACTAACATTACTAATGAAAATGTTGAGATTGTTCCTAGTGATCCAGGTATTTCCAAAGCTTATACAACCGTTCGTGACCACCCACGTGAACAAATAATTGGAGATATTGGCGTGGGTGTCCGAACAAGGTCACAGATTGATGAATTCTCTCATTGTGCCTTTATCTCTACCATTGAGCCAAAGAACATCCAAGAAGCCTGTGAAGATAGCTCGTGGATCGTAGCAATTGTGACACTTGCCCTATCATGGTTGATAACCAAAGTGCAATTTGTCTCTACAAAAATCTGGTACATTGCTCATGTACCAAACACATAAATGTGAAACACAATTTTATTAATGATCATGTAGCTAAGAAGGACATCATATTAGAGTACATTGAAACCCAAAAACAAATCTCCAACATCTTCACGACACCTCTAAATCAAGATTCATTTGTGAGGTTGCGTGGAGAATTTGGGATTATGGGTGAATCTGAAATTTAGGACTTCATTTTCACATGCTATATCATGTTTTGTGCTTATATGAACATTTTCATATCTCATATTCAATGTGTCTATTTTTCACATTATGTTTTATGTGAGATTTATTGGAGATTTTGATGATTTTATGATTGGACTGATATCTTAGATATGCAGATTAATTTATATGTTTTTGATAGCTATTTGATGTCATTAGAGTGTTTAAAGTTTAGGTCTAAGGGTGAGCAATCTCAAATCCTTGATTTTATCTCTATTCTGGATTTCAAAACCAGGCAGTCGACTGCCCAATCTCTCTATTTCAGCCTTCATAACTTATATTCATGACAGTTGACGGATGCTCATTTTACAGGCACATGGTCATCTTCCAGACGACTGTATTTATGTCATCAGGTGCATGCCCAATTGTCTCTCATTTTCCCGTGAGCAAACTCAAATTTTCTTGAAATTTCTTCTCTGCAGCTGGCCCCTGTAGGTCATTTCACAGGTGCATGTCCATGTACAGGCGACTGAGAATTCTTCTACATGTTCATGTCCCTATTCTTAGCAATTTTTTATTTAGGGCTTGACAGGCGACTGCACATTGTGCATCAGTTGCCTATCCGTCGAGTTTGGTGGTTCGTAGTCTTCAATCTGAGCCATTCTTTTTGATCCAACGGCCCAGATCTCTTCATAACTACTCTTATAACCGTCGATAGTGGCCTTTTCCTCTCTCTCTCTCTCTCTCTCTCTCTCTCTCTCTCTCTCTCTCCTCTGATTCAAAAGTCACGATTTATCGTCTTCTTCCTCTCGTCTGCCCCAATCTCCTCCTCCGTCGATCAAGCACTATCTAGCGTCAATTCCTCTTCCTAGCTCCTCTGATTGAGTCGTTTCCTCCTCCCTCCTTCGTCAGGTATATCGATTTCAACTCCTTCCTTTCATTTAGAGCCCTAATTTTGAAATTTCTGCCAAGCTTCAATTCCTTTGCTATCTATGGCCCCCAAATCATTTTCAACTAAGGGCAAGTCCCTTAAGATCCCCAAGAGCCTAGGGTTAGGGTCCCCAAGGCAGCCCCTACCAAAGTTCTTCGAAACCTCGCACCAAGTAAGCTACCCTTGCTTCTGAGTTCATGGCCCTATCTAGGTCTGAGTCTGAGCGATCTTGGTTGAGTGAGGAGCGTCCTCATCCCCTCAAGCATAGACGTAGGCAAGCTCCTACTGATGTGCTTTCTCCCTCTCAGCCCCTAGCAATTTTTCAAGCCGAACCCCATATTGAGGCTGAAATCCCACATGCCACTGAAACCTATGCTGAAACCCAATCAAATCCTGAAGCACAAGGCCAAAATCCACCTGGTTCTCCTCCTCCAGCACCTGCTTCATTTGTTCCCACTTGTCATGACGAAAAGTGCTTGGGCACGTACAATGCTTTGATTAACGTCAAGCTCCTCAAGGAGAAATTCATTTCATATCCAGCATTTTAGGCCGAGAACCTTTCACATCTCACCTCGACCAAGTTAGTCGATCTCTTTGGATATTCCCTTGCTGATTCTCCAAAACCTTATCCCATGTTGGTCAAATTATTTTATGCTAACCGCATTCGTGGTGAATATAATGACTCTGGGATTTTGGACACCATTGTTCAGGGGACCTCAATCAAGCTTGACCCCAAGCTTCTTGGCACTATCCTTAGCATCCCTTCTTCAGGATCCCTACATGCAGACATTTCTATATCCAAGGTAGTTAATCTTGATCAGGCCGTCCTTCGGGACTTGTTTCTTGAGATTCCTTATATCCTCACATCTGGCGTTAGGACTCCCATGTTTTCCCCATGGGTTGGGCTTTTCACCATGTGGTCAAGTCCAACATCATACCAAACTATGGATCATCTGACAGCCCTCACACGACTTCCTGAAGTGCATGTATGCTATCTTCTCTGGGATGGAAGTGAACTGGGCAGGTGTGATACTTAATAGGATGGATCACGTTGAGATCACCCCTCTTATCTCTCACTTGCCATACAGTTGTATCTTGACTCATATCTTTCGCCACTTCCAGATTGATTTGACCACTTATGAGCATGTACCTCTTGGCCCCCTCTTGATGCAGCTGCAAAGTTGAAGCCCCATTCAGCTCTGCAGACTGTAGCTAAGAACAGTCAGTCTGTTTCTGTCCCCTTGTCATCATATGTCCCTCATGCCGGTACCTCGATTCCATCATCGTCTTTAGCCCCTCATATTGATCCCTTCAATGTCTAGTTGGAAAAGAAGGTGACTATACTGCTTGAGCTGTTCCATACTTCATTTTTGCATCATAGCATACCTATTCCAACCTCTCTCTAGTCATTGATTCATCCTACTGAGGATATCCCGTCTACTGCTACTTCTGGTGATGCTCAGACTCCTCCGGCTGACGTCACCCAGCCTCCTCCAGCTGTCGGCACTCCGACTCCAGCTGTTGTTCAGTCTACTGAGGCTACTTCTGGTAACATCCCTGACATCCCTGCTGCTGATGTTGCTTCGACTGCAGAGATGGAGACCCAGGACTTCCATGTTGAGAGGAGAGCTTCTGAGGACTCCACCATTGTCCAGCTTGACTGATGTTGCTTGGAGTTATCTCACCCAAGGATTTATAATTTTTTTCTAGGGTTTGAGAGTCGTAGTTTATGTGGTTATATGGATGTAGTGTAAAGATGTATGGAGTTTGGATATATGTGATGGTGTTTGTAGCACATTTTTGGATGTATGATGATTATACCTTAGTGATCATACTTCTGTCCTCCATGTATTTTCTTGTTTATATATATATATATATATATATATATATATATATATATATATATATATATATATATATGGAGATTTCTTTGTGGCTTATTATTCTCTCATTATTATCTTGTGTGAATTTGTGCAATTTTGTCTCTTCCTTGTGCTATTAATTATATTCAATGAATGTTGAGATGAATTGCATGATGAATGTTGATATTGGACTTCTATTCCTCTAGTCAACCTAGTTTTGATTATTTTGATATGTATTTCTCTGATACACTTTCATGGTTTTCATATTTTCATTTGGTATCACATTAATGCATATGCAATTCTTTATACTCCCATGATTGTTTTACTTTTATTTAACACTTATTGTTGTTGTTTCTCTACTCCCACTTTTTGGATAATGCCATAGGGGGAGAGAAATAAACAAATCATAATTTTGTGCTAATTACAAGCTAAACTTGAATCTAATTTTGAAATAGCCTTAGATTCAGGGGAGGAAGATATAGTGAATTAATATCCTAGATTCAAATACTTGAACTAATTTCATTCACTCATATCATACTTATGCTTTAATTAATCACATAATGCTTATATCTTTATTGTCTAACTTGATTGGCATCTATGTAGGGAGAGTAAGTATTCCTTTAAGCACAATTATTTATTTTCGTTTATGTTTGTTTGTCATCATCAAAAAGGGGAGAATGTTGAGTATTGGACTTCTCCTTACTTGGTTTTAATAATGAGCAAACATAAATACTTGTGACTAATCTCCTTCAGCAGTCAATCCATTTCCTAAAAGCTAATCATGAAGATGAAAGAGCAATGGATGACTATCAAGATCAATCAAAGCTCAAAGAATTGAAGATTGGGTGATCAAGTTGAAGAAAGAAGCTTCAAGGACTTCAAGGCCATTCAACAAAAAGAAGAGAAGCAAAACTACAATGTAAATCTTTTTGTTTGTTTATTTCTCTTGATTAGAATGTAGCCTTGTAGTAGAACTATATTGGAGCACACACACTTCACACTATCTAGCCTAGGAAGTCATTAGAAACCATTTCCTAGGACTCCAACTCTTCATTCCCTGAGATGTGCATTTTAATCTTTCAACAAGCAACTGCTGAACATTTGTCAGGCGCATGTCTCCTTACAAGCTCCTGTGATTTGTTCTACAGTTGTCTGATATGCACACACATTTGACTTGGTATTTTGGGCTTTCTGTATTCAACTCTAACAGGCAACTGATGTCCAATGTATATGTGTCTGGCTAGTGTCAGGCGTCTGTGACTTGTTAGTCAGTCGCTTGTATCATCTTGCCCAAAGATCACAAGTTTTGTCAACTTTTGCACTTGTGCAATCAGACGACTGATGTTGGTTTCACAGTCTTCTGCCCATGGCACAGGTGCCTGCGTGTACCACAGCAGTCGCATGCCTACCCTTGCCCAAATCTTTCATTTTGGCAAGTTACGCACTTATGCACACAGACGACTGACGTTGGTTTTCCAGTCGCCCGCACATGGCACTGGCGCCTATGGATACCACATCAGTCGCCTATCCTTGCTACCCAGAATTCTTGAGATTTGTCAACTTTCTCACTTTGCCACACAGACACCTGTTGAAGGTTTCTCAAGTGCCTGTCTGTTTTCAAGCGTCTACCCAACCTTCATCAGTTGCATGTCCTACGTGGTAAGTTACCGTTTGAATTCTCACATACCCTATGACACAGTACAGCAGCCGACTGTCTTTACTTCATCAGTCGCCTATCCTGCCTGAAAAATTAATCCGTTGGGATTTTCAACACGGATTTTGAAGGGGGTTTTGGGCATTTCCTTTTAGGGTTTTAGAGAATCTATAAATACGCTCTCTACGGTTCCATTGGAGCCTCTTGATCATCTCTTAGAACTCCATTGTTTTCATCTCATGCTCTCAAGCTCTCAAGTTTTAAATCTCTCTAGCCCTCATTCTCGCTTGCTCTCCAACCTAGAATCAAATTTCATATCTTTTAAGCATTTGGTAGTGACAAGAGAAAGGGATATCTCTCTTCTTGGAAGATATCAACAAACTCCAATTACTTTGCTCCTTCAAGTTCTATTTCAAGGCATAGATGGTTTGTAAGTGTTATTTCGAATTTCATAACTATCGTAATTTGGTTTTACTCTCAGTTTGTGAGAGTGGTTTGCTTGATCCTAAGTTGTAGGATTCAACGACATCAATCTTGTATTGATTACACTTGTAGGGATGCTATAAGTGGGCTGAAAGAAAACCTCAAGTTAAGGATCTAACTTGAGTATCCGGGTGGTATCTCAGGTGGAAGGGATGTAGAATTACCGGGAACAAGTCGGGATTTGACTTGGGTAATCCGAACCCTTGAAACATCCTTGTGCTTGCATTGCTTATTTGTTGTTTCATTTAATTTCGCATCTTTGTTGGATTATGATTTTAATTAGGCGTGATTTCTTAATTAATTTTATAAACACTATCCAACCCCCATTCTAGTGTTTTCCTCATAGCCGGGGTCCTTAAAATTGGTTAGTGGTATATTGCCTCATGGCCTGGTGACCTACCAAAGGAGGAAATTCCTCCATGATGCCAAACAGTACTGATATGTCCATATTTTACATGTTTTTACCGCATCATTTCATGTCATATTCGCCTCCAAAATCTATATTTTCATATATTATCGCGCTTCTAACGCCATATTCGAGTTTTGTATAGCTTTTTAGATTTTCAGGAGTTTTGGAGCGAATTGGAGCTATTTTGGGACATGGACACATCCGGTACGACAGAGATGTCATTGGCAAGTCTCCATGAGAGTTCGTCGAGGAATGGAAAAAGATTGGAGGAGATGGGGAGAAGAGAACGAGAAAATGGCAACGTTGAGATCAGTTTCCCATGTGACTCGACCGAGTAGCATCAGCTACAAGGCCGAGCTGACATGCTAAATTTGCAAAGTAAACGGCTCTGACCTACTCGACTGAGCAAACACCTAACTCGACCAGAGTCGTACCAAACAGATGAAGATTCCAAGCTTCCTTCCAAGGTATCCCAGCTCGATCGAGCAGCAAAGCAACTCGACTGAGCAGCTCACTTACTCGACCCGAGTCGAAAAGAAACAGAGTGATGTTTTGGAGGAATTTCAAATCTACTGCAGCTTGACTGAGAAGGGGGCTACTCCACCGAGTAGCATGTATCTGCCAGATGCAGAAGCAGCAGCAAGGGGAGCCTGTAGCTGACTCGACCGAGCAGGCTCCTCTACTCGACCGAGTAGCCGACGCGACCAGCCTAGTTTGTGGGCCCAAGTACCCAGATTTTTTGAGATTTTTTGGGATCTTTCCCCTATGTATTTAAGGATGTTTTAGCTTTATTTTAAAAAGAACTTTTAGAGAAACTCTTAATTTAGTTTTAATTAGGTTTTTGGAGAACTTGTGCCGTCGCTATTTTGTATGAAGCAAAGCTTGGATTTTTACTATTGTTTCACGCAAGGAATCTTGTCTTCTTAATTCTCTTTTGGATTATTAATGCTTCTCGACGCGTTGGTAACTATTCTCTACACTTTTTATTGCTTTTTGATGTTTTCCATTGTCGTGATGAATTATATTGCATCTATTGAATATTTCGTTGTTATTTCTATGATGCGTGAGTAGTTCCATCTAGGGCTAATTGATTAGCCCATGGATTTTAGGATTGATATGTAAAGTTAGGATTTTAGATTGTGTTGGAATAAAAGGAAAGTATTTAGGTTGATCTTGCAAAGTTTGTAAGAGAATTTGTACTGAGATCGTGCCCACGGTCGGTGGAACCGATTGGCTTAAGGAGTATCCTATAGGCTTAATTAGGGAGTTAGTAGATTCAATTGGGACACGTGATCATGCCCGGCTCGTGTCTTGATGGAATCCACCGACGAACTATATTACTAATTGACAGTTACCGCCATTGCGTCAGTAAGAGCCAGCAAAATACATCGAAGCTCTAACCCACGAGATTGGCATGAGCTGAGATCATTCCGTCCACGAGAGTGGCGTGAATATTGTCGATTCTTAATGCACGTGTCATGTGTGCCTACGGGTTAATGCGATACATTAGATTCATGGTGCTTAGAACCATGAATTCCACATCTTGGATGCGATAATCCCTATAAAACCAATGCAACGTAAGAGTCTTAACTAAGCATCAACATCCGACGATCTTAGCGGTGAGTCCTAATGCCCTGGTCTTTATTAATTATTCACAATCCTAAACAACCAATCTTTCAAAACCGACTGCTACATATATTCTGAGATTTAAAAATAACCCAAGACAATAACATTCATACCTTCTCTGTGGGATCGATATCTTTTATATTATTACTTGACAATGTACGCTTGCGTAAAGTGCCAGGGATTCGTATTTAGGATACATTTAGCACTTGGCGTTCGTGCCATTGCTATGTGAGTTCTAGGTGTTAGTTCATGGGCGATAAAGTTTTTGGCGATGTTGCCGGGGAATGTAACAGTGTTACTTGGATTATTTTTTCCATTAAAGAATTTGTTAGCAAATCTTATCATCTCTTATCTTTCCATACTATTTATTCTTTTATTACTTTACTACTGACGGTATTTCTCTGAGTTCTTCTTGTGCATGAACACTCGCCTTGGGAGTCTTGACAAGGAATTATTATTTGACCCCGAGATCGAAAAGACTGCAAGAAGGATCAGAGCGAAGAAAAGGAGTCAGACTCCAATAGATACGATGGCAGAGGAAAATACTTCTCCTACATGCAAGGGGTCCATCCTGGACTATATTAAGCCAAACTTTACTGGAGCTTCTTCCATCTTGAGACTGCAGCTGGCGGCAGGTAGTTTTGAGCTGAAGACTGGGTTAATAAATCTCATGCAGCAGGACCCCTTCCATGGGCATCCTCATGAAAACCCAACCCACCATATCGACACGTGTTTGGCCAAGTGTGGTAAGTTCCAAGCAAAGGGCATGAGCGAAGATGCTATCAAGCTTAGGATATTCCCATTTACTCTGAGGGACAAGGCTTCCTATTGGTTGCGAGCGCATCCTTCCAACACATTCACGACTTGGGAGCAGTTGGCCACCGCATTTGTGAACAAGTTTTATCCACCGTCTAAAATGGTGAGGATTCGAGGAGTGATCTCAAACTTTAAACATCTTCCTCAGGAGTCATTGTACGAGGCTTGGGAGAGATTTAAAGACTTACATCATCAATGTCTGCACCATAGAGTCATGGAATGGGACCTTGTTCAAAGCTTCTACAATGGTCTTCAACCAAGCACGAAAATGATTATTGACGCCTCCGCTCAAGGAGCCCTCTTGTATAAGCCATCCGAAGAAGCTTTATCTCTGCTGGAACAAATGGCCGTGAACACTCAGCAATGGGGCGATGAACGCTCATCTACTAGAGCCCCCGAGGTAAAGATCGCTACCCATCTTGATAGCTCTATTGAAACTCTTTGTAAACAGGTAGCGAGGATTGAACAGAGGTTGGATGCCATCCCAACCACCTCTAGAGCTCCAGCTTATCCCACACATGAAGGCTATGTGGAGCAAGGCTATGCTCCTAATAAAGGACCCTACGATGGTGCAAACATGCAAGCTGAACAGGTGCACTTTGTAGCTGGAGAGGGGAGGAATCAATGGCAACATCCGACGGCGAGAAATCATCCCGGATTTTCTTATGACAACCCCAATGGAGGATTGCAACCTCCTTAGCAGCAGAGACCTCCACCACCACCTCAAGAATAAGGGCCGCCTCCGCAACAATATGGGTTTAAGCCATCTGGGCCTTACAGACCACCGGGATACAATTATCGTCAACAACAGTATGCACCGGCAGATCCAAAGCCCAATCTTGAGGCGACATTAGACACCTTCATGAGTGGGTAATCCGGGATAAATTCAGAGAATACCGCGCGCTTCAAATCTATCAATGATTCCATCGATGAGCTTAAAGGCCAAATGTCACAATTCTTGAAGATACAAGGGAGATTGCCCTCTCAGCCAGAGCCCAATCCTAGGGCCCAAGCAAATGCAGTGGTCACGGTTACCACGAGAGGAGTAAAGACTATCGACGCCGTCATGGTGCCGTTTTCTAGCAACTCGAGCCGAAATCTGTCTACCCATGCTCGAGATGGAGAAGATAATACCGCTGAAAATGAGGAGGAAAAGGCTACAGAGGAGCCTCATGCTATTGGAGAAAAGGAGACTTCGCCATCTACTTCACCTACTAGCGCTACGGCACCAGTGGACGTTACTCTTACTTCCAACAATCCTATTCCAAAGGATGCCAACAAAGACAAATCGATCCGACCTCCACCTCAATATCCCCAAAGGTTGGCTCTAGCGAAGATGGAGAAGAAATACGCAAAGCTTTCTGAGCTCCTAAAAGGTATACAACTGAACATCCCCTTCATGGACGCTATTACTGAAATTCCCACGTATGCCAAATTCTTAAAGGATCTCATTGCGGGGAAGCATGAGCAAGAGGAGATAAAGCTTTTGGGCAATTGTACCTCCGTTATTAAGAATCATGTACCGAAGAAGTTGCCGGATCCCAGGAGTTTCACGGTGCCGTGCTCCGTTGGCGGCACCCATATTAGCAGAGCGTTGATCGACTTAGGAGCAAGCACTAGTCTAATGCCGCTCTCCATCATTCAGAGGCTAAATACAGGGACGGAGCTTGAGCCTACCGATATGAGCATCCAATTGGCAGACCACTCCATTACATATCCGGTAGGCATCGCACGCGACATAATCCTTCAAATTCCGCCCGTGCTATGCGTGCCGATAGATTTTATTATTATGGACATGTCAGAGAAAGGTATTTTGTAGATCATTTTTGGGTCGTCCATTCATGGCGAGGGCGGTGTCTTGATTGACGTCCACGAAGGAACACTATCTATGAACGTGGGAGATATAGATGTCCAATTCTGCTTGCAAAAGCTTATGAGGGAATGCCCACTACCGGAAGACGCTAATTACCTTGATCTATTGGAGGACGAGGCTACACATGAGCATACCTTGGAGGAGATTATTAAAGATCCGATGAAGACGAGCTTGGATGACGACGATGATGTCGTATACAACAAAGCGGTGGCTGCCTATCTACGAGTCCTTGACGAGGAGACCCCGGACATATTCTTGTGCCATCAAGAACTCCTTGGCCGCTGAAGGCCGATGTGAAGAGGCGTGCCAAATAGCACCACACGGGATCATCGGAAAGCAAGATGGGCGTATTTCACATGCACCCAACATCATTCGTTGAAAATCTTACGGGAGTCGAGCTTACGACTTAAAACAAGCGCTTATCGAGAGGCAACCCAACTTTCTATCCCTTAGCTTTCATTTTTCCTTTTTGTTTTTCTTTTCTTATTCAAAAACAAAATAAATACGCTTTTAATTCTAAGAAAATACGAAAACACAAAAAAATTGATGAGTTCATCTTCTACAGGTTGAACAATAAAGAGAGTGCGACAAACGATGAAAAGAAGGAGAAGGAACCAAGGAAAGAGCACCTAAGAGAAATACAAGCTTGGGAAAAAAGTTACATGCACCTAGGCCGAGTAACTACCTTGCTCGGTCGAGCTGCAGGGAATTGGAGAAAACAGGCAAAACAGCTTCTGGAAATTAATTGCGACTCGGCCGAGTAGCCCCTTACTCGGTCGAGCTACAGTAGGAGCTGTAGAAAGCTGGAGATGAAGGCAAAAGGTGGCTCTGGAAATTAATTGCGGCTCGACCGAGTAGCCCCCTACTCGGTCGAGCTACAGACAGAGTCCAAAAAGGTCGAAAAAGAGCACTCTGTTTCTAATTCGACTCGACCGAGTAGCTACCCTACTCGGTCGAGCTGCAGGGAGAGTCCCAAAAGTGCTAAAAGGGTGCTCTAAAAGCTTAAATCACTCGACCGAGTAGCCACCCTACTCGACCGAGCTGCAAGGACAGCAATAGAGAGTTGAAAACATCGCTCTGTTTTAATTCAGCTCGACCGGGCTGAGTAAGCAGCTCGGTCAAGTACTATGGCACAATTTTTGAGCTTAATTTCGACATTATTTTAATCTTATCTTACTCGACCGAGCAGCCATCGCTGCTCGGCCTGACCATCCACTTACACAGCTAGGCCCACATTTTAAACCGAGCTCAACTCGGTTTATAACAAACCAAATCTCACTCGACCCAAATCCAACTCGAACTCAACCCCAATCTTCCCGAGCTCCCCATCCCTGCCCTAGCACCTACTCGACCTCCTCCTCACCACCACCGCCCCACAACGCCCGAGCACCACCACCGCCGCACCCCTCCCTCTCTCTCTATAATCCCCCCCGAAAGCCCTAGCTCCGACAAATTTTCCGAAGCAGTGCTGACGGTGCAACCATACCCCCCTCCCCCCTTCCATCGACCAACCCCCCTTCTCATCCCCCCCATCGCCCCTCATTGCTTGAGCAACTCGTCGAAGCTCGGCCCCAAAACAACCTCCCGAGCAGCCTGCCCGAGCACACCTTGTGCTCAGGCCGAGCAGCCCCCCCACTCCCCCCTGTTGCCATCTCTCTTCACCCACATCTCCCCCATCTCTGACCTATCCCCTACCCTAATTTTTCCAACTTTTGATCTTCTAACCAAACTATTTTTCGCAATTGCCTAATCTTATTTCCATATCTTATTATAGGTATGTGTGGTGCTTGGTTTGGATCAGCTTGGGGGATTGCTTAGACTCAGGCATTGCACGTGCATTCCGCTTCCACTTTAGCAGCTACGCTCGGCGTTGGTATACTTCTTCCACTCCTTATTTTTTTACCATATCATCATAGCTAGTTGTTTGCCACTTGCACAATGCCTCCTTGCCTTCGGCCGAGGAAGCCTTAGCCGGTGAAGAGGAAGGCCACCACTGGTCCCTCCTCTTCCCGGCTTGCATGAAGCCCTCGGCGTTCACCTTCACCCTCACGTAAGTCGTACTTGGATGATTCGTCGTCATCGTCTCGCTCGTCACGATCCACTACACCTGTGCCTCTAACCATAGAGGCACCACACACCACCCACCCTACCGCTTCCCCCATCCCCACCACGGCTTCTCCATCCCGTCCTGTCCCACCACCGGCCACCCTGTAGACATACGATATCGTCTTCAGGGATGACGCTCACCGCGAGCGTTTCTTGGCCATGTCCCACCGCACCATCGTCCCCACCTGCTTCACACACATCCCCACCCTACAGTGCCTTGGACTCCTGCATGGGGTCCATAGGCTTTACCAGGTCATTGGTTTTGACCGTCTCCTTGATCGTTCCATATTTTACACCTTTTTTCTACATATTTGCATGCCATTTCGGTTGCTCATATTGCGATTTTCACGATTATTCGATGATATTGTGTTACTTTTCACTATTTCTTGTTTTTGTCGGATTTCAGGAAATATGGAGCGATCGGGAGCAAAAATGAGCTTAAGGGACTTGCACCCACTCCGGAGCGTCACCCAAGGCTCTTTTGAGGGCTAATCGACGATGGGAGACATGTGGAAGAAGAAGGAACTCCGTAGGAGCGACGAGGAGGAGAAACGGAGAAGATTGGGCATTTTAGCATGCCACTCGGCCGAGTGAAGGAGTCACTCGACCGAGCAAAGAAGCCCGCTCGGCCGGCCAGATCGGACACGCAGCAGATTGAGTATCAGCGTGCACTCGGCCGAGCATCGCCAGCCCACTCGGCCGAGCACGGAGACACCACCCGCCCGAGTGGCATCACGACGACGGCAAGCAAAAATCTCAGACTTACTGGAATCCGTCAGGCGATTGAGGGTTCCGACTCGGCCGAGTACCGAATGCCCCGCGGCCGAGTGAGTAAAGCCACTCGGCCGAGTGCGGCCTGGGCCCAGATTTTAAGTTGCGGTTTGGGCTGTTTTTGGGCACGAATTTGAGGGGTTTTCTAGGGTTATTTGCTAGGGTTTTGGGAGAGTATTTAAGGGGTTTGTAGCCACCATTAGAGGGGATCCCCCCATGTTTTCCTAGAGTTAATTTTAGAGGTTAGGCCATGCCCTAGGCCCCCTCTTGGATCAAAAAGCTTGTATTTTGGATTGAAGATCTTCATCAAGCTAAGTATTTTCTTCTTTTTATTTGAATCTTTGTTTTTCTATCTTTTTGTATGCAAGCAATGACTTCGATTGATTCTCATATCCTTATTGCTATGCTAGAGTAGATTTGTTGTTCTAGGGTTTGGGGATGAACCCTATGGATCTAATTTCATATTTGTGATGAATGAATTTCTAAATTACTAGTATTGCTAGGAGGTTAGGTTGTGATTGATTTACTACGGATAGCTAGGGATTTCCATCGATTTGGGATTTGCAAGAGATTGGATTCTAATCGATGGGAAGGCTCTAATCGATGGGAAGGCCTAGATATTCGATTTAGATTTACAATTGGATTTCTCTAGACTTGGTTTGCAAGAGATTGGACCAAAGCTAGGATTTTTAATTGTAAATCTATACCCATATTCGTTTGCAAGAGATTGGACGAATACGAACTATCACAACCTAGATCGTAACTCGGGTTTGCACGAGAGTGGGCTCGAGGAGCGATTGGATGATGATGTCGATCTTCATGCTAGCGGCTTAGGTTAGGGTTTGCAAGAGATTGGGCCCTAATCTAGGTTGCTATAGACCAGCAATAGCGCGAGAGCGTGAGCTTGGTTCTCTATTCAGTTACGACTAGTTCACCTCAACACAAGTCTAGTAATATTGAGATTCACTATTTACGATGATGTATGACGATCCGTAGTGGGGATTCCCTAGCCCTAGACGTTCCTTGTTTGATTTTATATCCCCATACTTTGCCCGACGATTGTGACAGGATCGCCGCAAGGCAAATTCCCTCTTTTATTATATTGTATTTAAATCGATATTTTATCCAACTTCTCTATCACCGACACCGACATCCATCAACATTGCCATTACATTATACCATAACCATCTCCACCAATAAAACGTTCGTAGTCAAACCAACCTAGGATAGATTGGAGCCAACACCACCTCCTCGTGTTCGATACCCACTCGCCACTACGCCGTGCGCTTGCGGTAAAACTACAATCGTTCTCCGGGTGTGTATCCGGGGCCGACCAAGTTCTTGGTCGTGCTCTTGGGTTGCATTCCGGAGCGATCAAGTTTTTGGCGCCGTTGCCGGGGAGGTGTTTCCCGTTGGGTGCCAATTTGTCACAATTAGGTTGATTAGATTACATTGAAAAAAAAATCAAAAAAAAAACATTGAGATAGATTTTTTCCCACCACCTGCTATTATTATCTTTATCTCTCTTTGTACCACTGACGTCTTTTCCAGGTTGTTTACTTTGATTGATCAGGTACAGTTGTTGCAGCGATGGTGCTTCCAAAGAAAATACGAGCGGGCTCTATACAATCCTACATATATCTCGCTGCATTCTATCAGGCTGATGGAGAATCCTTCGGGGAAGCCTTGTCTAGGTTTGAAGGAATGTTAGAAATGTTCCAGACGGAGTCAGACCATGAGTGGAATGACTCCACGCTATTTGATATCTTCACTAGAAGGCTAAAGGGACCCTCACGTGAGTTTTTGAAGAGGATGCAAGTGGTGAAGTTCATTGATCTACAGTTGGCAGCAGCCTTGGAGCAAGTGATAGATGATGCTCGATCTACCGGTTCACTAACCGTTACGGTAAGTAAACCATACGACCAAGTATTCATCGATTTTGTTATGGCTAATGTCTCTAGTGCAGGTACCATCATAGATGGAGTGTATGCTTCACTTGAAGGTGATCATATCCACCTTTATACCATCAACACTCCACAAATAGAGACATCTGAGTTGCCAAAGGAGGACACGTACACGGACTTATTGAGAAACATTATCGACATAGTTCGAATTTTCGGTCCATTGACAATAACGGCAGGTGATCCTTTTGAGCTTGAATTTCAAAACTTTATTACTCATTGTATCTCTTCCACAGGCACAATTGATGATGGAGTCTACGCTCTAATTGAGGGGCACAAGACCCACTTTTATACCACGGTCAAGATACATGAGCCCATAGAGCCACCTGAACCTACTATTGAGGAGGCCAAGCCATGCAATCGGGTGATTCGAGCTCCAGGAAAGAAACAAAGAAGGAGGCATGAAAAGGAGATGATGGAGTTTACATTGCCTTCTATACCTGAGGAGCCTGAGGAGGATGTCCACGTTCGGCTTGGGGGAGAGTCAGCTTGTGCCATCGTCGCTCCCCCTTGTCACCCACATGAGCCAGAGCTTGTTGTTGAGGAGGCCTTACATGCGGAGCCAGAGCTTGTCACCGGGGAGGCCGTGCATTGGGACGTGGACACATTCATTCATGAGGATCCCGAGCATTACCCTCCTCCTTTCGAGCTACCGCAGTCGCCTCTACTTTCTACAGAGGCTGAGCATCCCTCAGAGGACCACCCTTCCACTGACGCCGAGGACAATCCCACAGAGCTTATGGCTCCCCTTCAGGGGGATCTCTTTACTCCCTCGCCCTTTACATTTGATTCCCCTCCCGTATATGATGCTTGCTATGATTCAGATTTTGACGACTCATTGCACCTTTTGCAGGATTCATGTACATACGATCAAGAGGTACGATGGGACGTATACGAGGAGGAGAGCGAGGAGTTAGCACCCATGGATGCTATTAATTATGATCAGGAGGTGCGATGGGATAAGTCTGACGATGATGAGGAGCTGCCTAATGAGACCTACGCTTATATGCCCGAGCTACCTGAACAACCTGAGGCGAACAATGTGGAGTTGATCGATGTGGTACACGAGAGTAGAGATTTATTTCCAGGGAAGTGTTGTCAACCGTTTTTAATTTTAAATACTTATGTTGATGACCCTCTTTGGAATAAATTTATTTTGGGGAAGAATTATCCACATCAGATTGATGCGGCTTATCTATTGCAGGGTACAGGTGGAGTCCTTGGAGAGATGCTGGGAGCCGCATTGCTGGAATCTGATGGAGTCCGTGGACATACGCGTCTGGCGGAGCCACGGAAGGAGCAGTTTGAGCAGTTGCCTGCACCGGCAAAGATACTGGATCCGCCTTTTGCTATAGGTGATAGCAATCCAGTAGTGTAGAAAATTTTATGCTTTCAATAAACCCGAATCCTCTCGACAGCGAGAGGACCGTATAGATTTGTTTGAATAAATATCACCTCATATGACGGCCACAATAATCATTTACACCCCAAACCCATTATATATATATTAATTCCCCTCTCCATATTTTGATGTGTCATATCCTTTTTGCTCACCACCCATCGAGCATTTGATTCGGGATATAAATTGCATATTTTACCCCCTAACTATCCCCATTTTGTGCTAAAGATTAGGCTTATTTGTGCTCTTTTTGGGTATATTCTCATTTCATATCAATTTTAGGGCTTATTCTCATTCTTGGTACAAAATACAGTTTTTATCGTCTTTATTGGCTCCCTATTATTTTTCCTATGCTCCTGCCATTATTTCGATCATATCGCCATTTTTTGGGATTTATTTGAGCGTTGGAATATTTTATATAGCTTATTGGAGGTCAATATTGTGTTTTTAATAGTCATTATATTAATTTTCACATCAAATGGACTAATTTCTCCTTCTCATATTTTTTCAGGTACCCCTAGGAGTCTTGGGGATTTTCCAAAATTTTTTGGGAATTTTCTGAGATTTCTAGGTATTTTTTTGAATTTATATGGAGGAGAAAAGAGGGTTTTAAATCAGGATAATGGAATTTACTGGGGGCGCCACGTGGCGCAATCAGACGGCGCCACGTGGCGCCGTGATGCAGCTGCAGGCGCGCGCTTTAATTTAAAAAAAACGAATTTTTTTTTAAAATTTGCGGGCCGGCCCATTTGGCCGGCCCGCCGAAGTATGAGGCGGGCTGAGCCCGCTCAAAATCAAGCGGGCCCAGCGCCCGCTCAGATTTGAGCGGGCCCAGCGCCCGCTCAAACTGAGCGGGCGGAGTGCCTTGCGGGCGCGGGTCCAGCGCCCGACCCGCGACCCGCAAGCCCAATTCTGGGTGATTTTGGCCCCTGTTGCGAAAATGAAAAGGAGGCTCGGTTTTTTGGGTGTTTTTGCTGCGGGGTTTAGGCGATTTTGAGGGTTTGGATGGGGGGTCTTCTTCCCCAAAGGCTAGGGAGAAGCTTGGAGGCCATTGGTGGAGCTTGGAGAGCTTGGAGGAGGAGCAAATAGGTGGAAGGAAGGCTTTACCCTAGGGAGATCTTGGGTGATATCTCTCTAACCCCTTTTGTATTTTGCATCTCTCAATTTGTAATGGATATTGAGTTAATTTTGAATGAAAATTCAAACTTTTCTTTCATGATGATTGAGTAGTGTAAATTGATTGGGTTGTGAATCATTGGGTTGGTTGTTAATTGTAGCCCTAATTTCCCTCTTGCCAAATTTTGAATGTTGATGTTGGATGTTTCATTAGGCACAATTTGATTGGCTAAGTCCCGAGAGGGCACGATTTGAGAAAATACCATGATCCTAATTTGATTAGTGCTTCGATGAATCGTCCATCTCTATTGCAATATTTTGTGTTTTTAAAGCTAAATATTCCGATTGGGCTTCCTTAGCCGGATGACCGATTGTGTTTTATGTGGTAATTAGGACTTGATTAACGCCAATTTTTATGATCCCACAACCCATGCTCTCTCGCCTAGCGATCCTATTCCACCTTTGGCTCTCTAACCCTAGCCACTTAGGTTAGATTTAGTTTTCACCACTTTTTCTTCCACACTTTCCCACACTTCCATCCACTGCTAATTGAGATTGTTGTAGCACGCTATTACTTTTCTTTATCAATCAATTTTGTGAAAATAGAACGAATTGTCCCTGTGATCCGACCCGGTACTCACCGGTTATTTTATATTGCATTGACACTCCTACGCTTGGGAGCGGGAGGCGTGCACTTGCGCGTTTTCCGAGTCAACCAATTGGCGCCGTTGCCGGGGACAACGGTTTTTATTATTAGCAATCTTTGATTGATTTTGAAATTTTTAGTGTGATACTTCTATCTCTTAGTGTGTGTCTTTCTATTTGTTTATTTTCCACTTTTTGAGTCTTTTTGCTTGTTTATTTTCATTTGTCTTGTGAAATTTTTTTTTAAACAACATGGCATCACCTTCAAATTTTTCGGACTTTGATTTGGAGGATATCCCACTGCCGCCATACTTTCATGGCACGGAGTGGGAGAACCCTCACTTACATATTAAAAATTTTGAAGATTGGATGCATTCTTGTCTTGGTGGGAATATCGATGATGATTGCATATATTTTAGATTCTTTCCCGATTCTTTACAGGATGATGCTAGACTTTGGTTTGATTCATTGTCTCTGGACTCACATTTTACTTGGTTGTCATTTCAGGCTGAATTTCTCCGAGTATTTTTGCCTATCTTTTTGGAGCAGGTACATGGGCGGCAGGCCATGGAGCATGTAGCGAGCTTTATCCAGGCTGAGTGGGAGGCCTACCATCAGGCTTGGCAGAGGTTCACTGATTTGGTGCTTGCATGCCCACACCAGAGCTTTCACGAGGATCATCTTCTGCAGATCTTCTACACAGGGTTATCGCCATCTGGGCGAGATTTGGTGCAGATGAGCTGCGGTGGAGAGTTCTTTGATTATTCGACCGAGGATTCTTGGTGTTACCTGAGGGACCTTGCAGAGTGGGAGCGGACTGCGCCATCTGGAGAGCCGTCACTTGGATATGAGGATGATGGTCAGTCTCAGCTTCCACTTCAGGATGCAGAGCTGCAGGTCCAGTGCCAGCCTGAGGAGCCAGCTGAGGGCTCATTCCAGTGCGACCCTATGGATTATCTAGAGAGACCTGTGAAGAGGGTTGCATTGGGGCCAAGTAGAAGAGTTTGAGCATATATATATTGAGGAGTCAGAGGAGACAGATGACGGAGTGCGTGTCGACCACGACGGTGACACGATGCATTTTCATTTTGAGGTTGAGGATGAAGCGGATGTGCATGATGGCCGAGAGCAGATTGAGGACATCATGGAGCCTGAGCCACGATCCACTTCTGAGTTAGCTTCACAGGTCGAGGCGGTTGAGTATTTTGGGAGGACGACTGAGATGAGCTATTTCTGGGATGGCGAGGATGATGCGTGCTTGGATTTGCCCGAGACGTGTCTACCTCCAGTCCTATCACAGATGTCACTTCCCTCGCCTCAGGATGCGCACTTGCCAGTCATCGAGGAGGTTTGTCAGGAGCAGTTACCAGATGTGGGGAGTGCCGCAGAGATAGTTGATGTTGATATGATGTCGAGGAGGAGGATAGCGACAGGGATTGCGAGATGGTATATATTGAGCCCGAGCTCCCTCTTACTCCAGTTTGCTCTCTGCAGCCACTTCCACCTCCTCCTGAGGCCGTGCATCATCCAGAGCCTAGCATCACATTTCAGGGAAGTTCCCATCTTTCTTTTCCCTCCACCCCCGAATCAAATTATTTAATTCCATATCATAATGATTCGGATTGTCGTCATTTGATCGTAAATTCTTTTATTCATTTCGACGACCCATTTTGGCAAGCTTTTCACTTGGATGGGCGCTCTCGCCCAATTATTTTTGACACGACCTATCTCCCCCATTTTGCAGGAACCTATCACAAGGAGATGCTTGGGGTTGTGTCGCTTGCCATTGATGCCCGCAATGGAGGTAGGGCATTGGATGTGGCGACGCTCGCGGAGGAGCGTAAGGATATGATCGAGCAGTTGCCACCGCCGTTATACATTCGGGATCCGCCATTTGCCACGGTGTGTTCTTTCCATGTAGTGTAAATAAATAAAATTAAAAGTTAGTTTGCTTTTGCATTTTGCTTTCGTATGCATTTCTTTTCTTTTTTAGGATCTTTTGCCAAGATCTAGTACTCTCCCAACATTGAGGACAATGCTTATTTTAAGTTGGGGGGAGAGTGTTAGAATCTTTAGGTTTGTTAGGATTTTGGCCTAAATTTTTTTTTTTTGAGATTCCTCCAAGTCTCGCCTCATTCCATGAATTCATTGCATATCATATTTTGGCTTCCTCGTTCCTACGCCATTAGCTTTGTTTAGTCCCTACTTGCTTAATGCCATGCGATTTTTCGGATTATCAATTTGGTATCGATTTCTCGATGTTGGATTGGCACGTTTTCATTTCTTTTCCAATTTGGATTCATATGCTAATATACCATGTATGAAACTATTTTATACGTCGTGATATCTTTTTGAAACAATTTGGGAAAAGTTTGGTGTAAGCAATTTCATGTTTGGGATGAATGGTGTAGTTTTTAATTGGATTGGATTTGGCCATCTTGTGTATGCTTTGTTTTCTTCTTAGAAGTGGGTGGATGAGTTGCTAATTTGTGTTGGAATGAAAAAAGAGAGTAGTATAAGTGAATGGTTCTTTCTAATCAAATCGAGTAGCCGGTGCCCCACGAAACATTGGGGAGGACGCCAAAGATGAGATTTAGGAGATCATTCCATCCATTTGCATATATAGCGTCATCGCGTGTATGTAAATGTGGTCGTGTTTGCATTTATAGCGTTATCGCGTGAATGCAAAACATAAACATCAAAAACAAAAAAAAAAGAAAAAGAAAAGAAAAGAAAAGAAAAATGAATGAAAAATGAAAGAATAACCCACATGAGTGATGCAATCTCATCTCCCACAACTTAGAAGAAATATTCTTTTGTTTTGGCCACTTTCATGAAAATTGGAAATTTTGACATCGTGATATCCCGATACGTGTGATACGGGGCTTATTTCTTCACTTTTCTTTGAATTGGATTGAGGAGAGTATCATTTGTTGTTTGCTTTCATTTATTTGGTATATTGGCTTTGAAATCAATTGGAAACCTCATTTTTGGAGTATGCCATGATGATATTGTGGATTTGGTGCATGTTTTTCAATTTAATCCGAATTTTTCGCATATTTTGCTAGGGACTAGCAAAAAGCTAGTTGGGGGGTGTGATTCGGGATATAAATTGCATATTTTACCCCCTAACTATCCCCATTTTGTGCTAAAGATTAGGCTTATTTGTGCTCTTTTTGGGTATATTCTCATTTCATATCAATTTTAGGGCTTATTCTCATTCTTGGTACAAAATACAGTTTTTATCGTCTTTATTGGCTCCCTATTATTTTTCCTATGCTCCTGCCATTATTTCGATCATATCGCCATTTTTTGGGATTTATTTGAGCGTTGGAATATTTTATATAGCTTATTGGAGGTCAATATTGTGTTTTTAATAGTCATTATATTAATTTTCACATCAAATGGACTAATTTCTCCTTCTCATATTTTTCAGGTACCCCTAGGAGTCTTGGGGATTTTCCAGAATTTTTTGGGAATTTTCTGAGATTTCTAGGTATTTTTTTGGATTTATATGGAGGAGAAAAGAGGGTTTTAAATCAGGATAATGGAATTTACTGGGGGCGCCACGTGGCGCAATCAGACGGCGCCACGTGGCGCCGTGATGCAGCTGCAGGCGCGCGCTTTAATTTAAAAAAAACGAATTTTTTTTTTAAAATTTGCGGGCCGGCCCATTTGGCCGGCCCGCCGAAGTATGAAGCGGGCTGAGCCCGCTCAAAATCGAGCGGGCCCAGCGCCCGCTCAGATTTGAGCGGGCCCAGCGCCCGCTCAAACTGAGCGGGCGGAGTGCCTTGCGGGCGCGGGTCCAGCGCCCGACCCGCGACCCGCAAGCCCAATTCTGGGTGATTTTGGCCCCTGTTGCGAAAATGAAAAGGAGGCTCGGTTTTTTGGGTGTTTTTGCTGCGGGGTTTTGGCGATTTTGAGGGTTTGGATGGGGGTCTTCTTCCCCAAAGGCTAGGGAGAAGCTTGGAGGCCATTGGTGGAGCTTGGAGAGCTTGGAGGAGGAGCAAATAGGTGGAAGGAAGGCTTTACCCTAGGGAGATCTTGGGTGATATCTCTCTAACCCCTTTTGTATTTTGCATCTCTCAATTTGTAATGGATATTGAGTTAATTTTGAATGAAAATTCAAACTTTTCTTTCATGATGATTGAGTAGTGTAAATTGATTGGGTTGTGAATCATTGGGTTGGTTGTTAATTGTAGCCCTAATTTCCCTCTTGCCAAATTTTGAATGTTGATGTTGGATGTTTCATTAGGCACAATTTGATTGGCTAAGTCCCGAGAGGGCACGATTTGAGAAAATACCATGATCCTAATTTGATTAGTGCTTCGATGAATCGTCCATCTCTATTGCAATATTTTGTGTTTTTAAAGCTAAATATTCCGATTGGGCTTCCTTAGCCGGATGACCGATTGTGTTTTATGTGGTAATTAGGACTTGATTAACGCCAATTTTTATGATCCCACAACCCATGCTCTCTCGCCTAGCGATCCTATTCCACCTTTGGCTCTCTAACCCTAGCCACTTAGGTTAGATTTAGTTTTCACCACTTTTTCGTCCACACTTTCCCACACTTCCATCCACTGCTAATTGAGATTGTTGTAGCACGCTAATACTTTTCTTTATCAATCAATTTTGTGAAAATAGAACGAATTGTCCCTGTGATCCGACCCGGTACTCACCGGTTATTTTATATTACATTGACACTCCTACGCTTGGGAGCGGGAGGCGTGCACTTGCGCGTTTTCCGAGTCAACCAGCATTTCTTTCAAGTGAATTCTCACATTCTTATTCGTTTGACTCAATCTTGCTTAGCAAAGCCATGACATTTTTGATCGAGTCATTTGAATAGGATTGTTTAGCATAAGCTTGGGGGAAAGCGCTCTCATGCATCATTGCATGTGCATGTAGTTGCATTAGGATTTCATGCCATTCATTTCATCATTTTTCATTCACCTCCCTCATATTTATCGTTGTTCCTTATATTCTTCCACGATGATCACATTGAGGACAATGTGAAGTTTAAGCTTGGGGGAGTGCATTTTCATGCCATTTAGATGCATTAGTTGCATTTTTACTTTATTTCAGGGTTTTTAAAATTTTTCAAAATTTTTGCATCATCTTTTTGATTTTTCCACCTTATTTTCCTTTTATGTGTGTTCATGCATCATGTTGTGTGCTTGTTTTTCATTTCTTTCCTCTCTTTTATTTTTTATTTCTTCATTTTTCTTTCTCTACTTTTGCTAGATTTGTTCTGTATGATGATATCTCTTATTGCTTTGGCAACCATCACGATGCTTATTATTCATTGCCATGCTACTTAGAGTATTCCATAGTCTTACTATTCTCATGTGCTTGCTTATATATTCTTTTGATGACTCCTCTAAGTGAATGCATGATATTAATTGAAGCTGAATGTATTGATTAGTGTTTAGTAAGCTTTTGTTGGAAATGCACCAAGATTCACGCATCACTAGTATATCTGAAGCATCAGTTTTATTGTCTTATTCACCTTCTGATTGCATGCCTAATATGGTTGTAAACTTTACTGCTTGACTTCACTATTTATTGATATGATTGAGAATATCCATGCTTACATATGAGTTTTAGTTGAAGTATTATTTTATTGAACCGTTCGTGCACATCTTATAGTGAACCGAGTGTTACATTTTTTCTTTCTCCACATATATCTTTTTATTCTCTACATGTCACTTGAGTTCACCTCCTAAAGCTACTTATATCGCATCTATTTCCCAAAAATCCCCACAAAAGAAAAGGTTAGCTCCAAAAAGTCCAAAAAGCCAAAAAGGAGCCAAAATCCAAAAATACAAATCATATAGCTCCTACAAAAATCCAAAAAGAAAAATGAGAAACAAATAGTTCAAAAAGAAAAAAAAGAAAGAAAAATGTTTCTCTATCTTATTATTGGAGCCACAAAATACTTGGGAAAACCAAGGCAAAAATCCCATTTTCCACTATCATATTCCTTTAGATGTGATGCCTCAAGCTAAGCTTGGGGGTGAATTCATTTGACCATATGAGTGAGTATGACATTAGAGTGGAGACGTGCATGAATGGGAATATTCGATAATGCTTAGACTTTGCAAAATATATTAGATATGGAGATTTTTCACGATTTGAAATAAATATGTGAATGCCATGACGTTTATTCTATTCTCTATTGCATGCTTGGTGTGATCCTTATATGCTTCATTTATAACTTTTGATTGAAAAGTGCATTGCCAACATTTGTATATTAAATCCTATGAAATGCGTGACGCGGATATGAATTGATTGTATGAATTTAGAGAATCCCTTTTGTTGTTCTTAAAAGCTTGCAAGTACCATGTTTATGTAAGATATGAAATCCTTATAGCATGCGATTCGTATTTTCCAAGTTATCGTGATGTGTAGCTTATGGCTTGAGATCTGAGAGAATAATCTAGCGACCCCTTCCACCTCGTGTTCTTTCTTTTCCATTTCATTTTCTTTGTTTTCATCTCCCGAGTTCGTCTCTCTACTTTTCTTCCTCGAGGACGAGTAAGAGGCAAGCTTGGGGGATTTTGATCGGTCCATATTTTACACCTTTTTTCTACATATTTGCATGCCATTTCGGTTGCTCATATTGCGATTTTCACGATTATTCGATGATATTGTGTTACTTTTCACTATTTCTTGTTTTTGTCGGATTTCAAGAAATATGGAGCGATCGGGAGCAAAAATGAGCTTAAGGGACTTGCACCCACTCCGGAGCGTCACCCAAGGCTCTTTTGAGGGCTAATCGGCGATGGGAGACATGTGGAAGAAGAAGGAACTCCGTAGGAGCGACGAGGAGGAGAAACGGAGAAGATTGGGCATTTTAGCATGCCACTCGGCCGAGTGAAGGAGACACTCGACCGAGCAAAGAAGCCCGCTCGGCCGGCCAGATCGGACACGCAGCAGATTGAGTATCAGCGTGCACTCGGCCGAGCATCGCCAGCCCACTCGGCCGAGCACGGAGACACCACCCGCCCGAGTGGCATCACGACGACGGCAAGCAAAAATCTCAGACTTACTGGAATCCGTCAGGCGATTGAGGGTTCCGACTCGGCCGAGTACCGAATGCCCCGCGGCCGAGTGAGTAAAGCCACTCGGCCGAGTGCGGCCTGGGCCCAGATTTTAAGTTGCGGTTTGGGCTGTTTTTGGGCACGAATTTGAGGGGTTTTCTAGGGTTATTTGCTAGGGTTTTGGGAGAGTATTTAAGGGGTTTGTAGCCACCATTAGAGGGGATCCCCCCATGTTTTCCTAGAGTTAATTTTAGAGGTTAGGCCATGCCCTAGGCCCCCTCTTGGATCAAAAAGCTTGTATTTTGGATTGAAGATCTTCATCAAGCTAAGTATTTTCTTCTTTTTATTTGAATCTTTGTTTTTCTATCTTTTTGTATGCAAGCAATGACTTCGATTGATTCTCATATCCTTATTGCTATGCTAGAGTAGATTTGTTGTTCTAGGGTTTGGGGATGAACCCTATGGATCTAATTTCATATTTGTGATGAATGAATTTCTAAATTACTAGTATTGCTAGGAGGTTAGGTTGTGATTGATTTACTACGGATAGCTAGGGATTTCCATCGATTTGGGATTTGCAAGAGATTGGATTCTAATCGATGGGAAGGCCTAGATATTCGATTTAGATTTACAATTGGATTTCTCTAGACTTGGTTTGCAAGAGATTGGACCAAAGCTAGGATTTTTAATTGTAAATCTATACCCATATTCGTTTGCAAGAGATTGGACGAATACGAACTATCACAACCTAGATCGTAACTCGGGTTTGCACGAGAGTGGGCTCGAGGAGCGATTGGACGATGATGTCGATCTTCATGCTAGCGGCTTAGGTTAGGGTTTGCAAGAGATTGGGCCCTAATCTAGGTTGCTATAGACCGGCAATAGCGCGAGAGCGTGAGCTTGGTTCTCTATTCAGTTACGACTAGTTCACCTCAACACAAGTCTAGTAATATTGAGATTCACTATTTACGATGATGTATGACGATCCGTAGTGGGGATTCCCTAGCCCTAGACGTTCCTTGTTTGATTTTATATCCCCATACTTTGCCCGATGATTGTGACAGGATCGCCGCAAGGCAAATTCCCTCTTTTATTATATTGTATTTAAATCGATATTTTATCCAACTTCTCTATCACCGACACCGACATCCATCACCATTGCCATTACATTATACCATAACCATCTCCACCAATAAAACGTTCGTAGTCAAACCAACCTAGGATAGATTGGAGCCAACACCACCTCCTCGTGTTCGATACCCGCTCGCCACTACGCCGTGCGCTTGCGGTAAAACTACAATCGTTCTCCGGGTGTGTATCCGGGGCCGACCAAGTTCTTGGTCGTGCTCTTGGGTTGCATTCCGGAGCGATCACTCCTCGTAGTCCACGCCCGCACCTACACACGCCTCACACTAGAGGCGTGAGCTCTATTGTCGTCACCCCGGTGGGTGACAGCATTAGCTTCTGGCTGCTTGACCACCACGTAGTGGTCATGCATTCCATGATTCATGCCCATTTCTACCTTCCCGCCATCCCCTACCGCACATTCGCTTTCTCCCCAGACTTCGAGCCCACCTCGTTCGATGCCGAGCTGTTTTGGCATCGCATCACAGGTCTGCGAGGATATCTCCCTAGCAAGGCAAAATCCTCTTGTATTGTCCACCCCTGCCTCTGCTATGCCCAGCACCACCTTACCACCACTCTCTTTTCTAGGCCAGAGGTCGGGACACTCTCCCTTTGTCACGCCCCGCTTCCCAAAAATGTGGAGGCGACGCGTGAGAAGGTCCGCTCAGACTTGAAGCTGCAAAGCTGCAAGTCCGATAAGCGTCAATCAAATTTAAAACTGCAGGTCCTTGCAACGCGAACGAAACAAAGATAATAATATTGAAAGGAGACAAAAGAGATATCTCAGAATATCCATAAAATAAGTTTCAACATCACAGAAAAAAAAGCCACCAGGCTAAAAGAAAAAGAGTCTAAAGGCCCAAACATGGCCAACAAAGTACAACGTACAAAACAAAGGTGCCACGCACCGACAACTAACAACAAGGCCTAAAACAGAAGGAACTCAGCAAAGTCACCAAGAAAGGTCTCCGGTGTCCGCAAAAACTCCTCTTGGACAACTTGGGCTCAGGCTCAGTGTCAGCAAAACACCACGTACTCAGCAATGGTCTCTGGCTCAAGGTCTAACATGTGACACCCAAAAGAGCAAGGGGCACATGTCAGCAAGTCTACAAGAGACTTGTGCAAGGAAACTGAAAGTAGGCAAAAGTAAAGCAACCTAGCAGTTCTAGCATGAATGCGATGACATGGCAGTTAAAGTATGAGTGCAACAGGTAAAGTAAGGTAAAATAAAGTACGAGCATGGCGTTTAAACATGGCATGGATGACAAGTATTACATGAATCATTCACAAGACAAGTACAAGACAAGGAAAGTAAGCACCTCGTGCACAGAGATTCCGCCTTCTGGCTAGAGGGCTGATCGGGCAACTCCTAAGCTCAGGTGACCGTTTATCCCTACCCCTCCACGTGTATCGAGCCAGGGCCTTACCCCCGAACGGTAATGCTCGCTTCTGGATCACGAGCCAGGAAGTGTTTTTAACAAGTATGGCATAGGGGTGCACCTAGTCGGACCAGGAAACCGGGCATTGGCTTTTGACTAACACATGAGGCCCGTTCCCACGAAGTAGTATTCAAGGAGTACAAGTACAAGTATTGTAGTGTGTGCTACGAATGCAACAATCAACTTGGATGACATGTAGAATGCAATGCATGGCAGTTAAAAGTGCGTACAGATAAGGAAAGTAAACGTGACAGTTTAGTATGCATGATTAACAAGTTTAAAGAGTTGGATCTAGCTTCGTTGTCAAGCTAGATCCATTTAGGTGACGGATCTAGTTTCGTTGTCAAACTAGATCAAGTAGGCGTCTAGCCAGCTATCATTTCACTGACTAGTCTCTTTTACGCTGAAAACAAGGAAGTGGCCTAAAAACATGGCCCTACACAAGAGTTGGCAAGTTTCACTTGCCTGCAAGTACAACGTCTGAGAAACACCGTCGAAGAGAGTCCAAGTCACAAATAACCTACGTGCACAAGTCCACCGGCCTAAAGTCCATATTATTAATCTTGATTAGTGAATTTAAAACATTTAAAACATTTTTAAAACATCAATTTTAGTCTTCATTAGCAGGCAATGGGTTGGGGGTCCTAGGGGGTGCAAAGCGTTACCTCAACACGACGCGAAAGCTACACCGGCGTCGGATAGCGAAACCGGGGGTTGGAATAAGAGAACGCGCTCCAAGTCCTGATTCCAATATAGATTCCTCGCTGGAAAGTTCAGAGTATCAACCGAAGCAACGGTTCCAGATTCCAAAGCTAGCATGTGCGACGACGGGCTACGACGTGTCGCAACTTCGTACGCGGCAAATCGTCAGAGAGAAAGCACCTAGGTGGGGCCCACAGTAGTCCTAGGGACCTATGGGGGACCCACAATACCTCTGCAGAACTTGGGGGGCCCACGGTGGCAAGTGGTACGACGGGTGCGGGGTTGCGACGTTTGCTCTCGGTCGGACACAGCCAAATGCGGGGGAACGGCTCGGTCGGTGCGGGGGAACGGGCTTGTGCAGCAGCGGGGGTCAGTCGCAGCAGCGGTGCAGGGGCTTCCTTTGGTCGGTGCGGGGGAACGGGCCGGTCGGTGCGGGCGGACAAGCGTTGCAACGTTGCAACGTTGCAACGTTGCGGAGAGCGGGCGATGCGGGCGGGCGCCTCGGTCAGACACGGGGTGATGAGGGCGACAGAGCGGGCGACGGTGCGGGGTCGATGCGGAGCGGGGATGCGGGCGGGCGCCTCGGTCAGACCGAGGGCTCCTCTCGGTCGGAGCGGGAGGACGGGGCTGGCGGCAGCAGCGGGGTGCAGGCCAAGGCTTGGTGCGGGCTTGGCTATCGGTCGGAGCGGGCGAACGGAGGCTGTTTCTTCGGTCGGTGCGGGAGCTGTTCGTCGCAACGTTGCGACGAATCGTCGCAACGTCAAATTTGAGTTTTGGAAGCGGCTAGGGTTATTTTCTTGCGAAAATAGGTCTTCCTAGAGGTTGTTTATATAGTGTAGATGGGTTGACTAGGTCTAGGGCTAATCCTAAGGGGATTAGGAGTTTAAAATAATTTAAAATTCAAATCTCACCAACTCCAACTCACCCAAGGCTTAGGTGGGGCCCAAATGAGCTGGAAATTGGCTCAAAAATTATTTAAAACGTTTTAAACTCAAATAAATTTTATTTGGCCGAAATTAATACAAAAGTTAATTATTAAAAATATTATAAACCTTGTTAAAAATATAAAAGTGGTCAAATGAGCTCCAAAAATTATAAAATAAATATCGGGGTGATCGTGGCAGCGAAAGTGAGCTAACTAAGAAGACGGATCTCAATTTCGACATCGGACGACGAAACTAAAAATAGAAACGTCTCCCGTCAAAAGTGAGAATCACAACGTCTCATCGAATAAGATTAAATTGTGGGAAAACGACTCGAGAAACGTCGTTCCAAATTAGTGCCTCTATTTAATACTCTCAGAGACGTTCACAACGGCATATCACACTAAAGTGTTCACAAACAAACAAAGTCTAAAATAAACACGTGCACGGCCAAAAGCACGTGCACGAACAACGTACAACGAAAAGTGGTCGTTACACCCTTCCTGAGTTTTCCCATCTTATGGGGATGACTCGACCTCTGTGCTTCCACCTAGAAGGCACCCTCCACCCTTTCCTACTCTCCGACATAGCCCACTGGATGTGTCATCGCCTCCTTCAGATTGCCCACGCCGCCACTGATATCTGCTGCTGTAACGCCCCGCTTCCCAAATGACACCGGAAGCGAGAACGTTACGCGGTCTGCTTGAACTGGAGCGATGAAGCTCGAGTCTAATAAGCGTCTGTGATAAAAACACAGGGGAGGTCCTTGCATTTACGTTTCAGAACAATCAGGAAACATTCAAAAGATAGATGCCACATCCAGAGATAGAAGTTCGTACACGAAATTAAACAACAAAACCACAGTTGGGATAAAGTGGCAACAGAAATAAATGTACACAAAGCAACCACAACGTCTTAAAGTAAACTAAGGAAAGCAGTAAAGCGTGGGTCCACTAGTCCTCCGCTGGGAAAGGCTCTACGTTAGGGGCGAACTCCCGGCTCTCCAAGTCAGGCATCACGTATGGATCCTCCGGATACTCAAGCTCAGAATCTGACATACATCCAAAAACATGAATGTATGTCAGCAAGGGGAGTGCAAGAAAGAGTTAGCAACCCAAGACAAGTATACAAACGATATGAATTTAAGAGACTTAAAATAAAATAACTGCAACAAGAGTGATATGACGATTATAATGAAACGAAGACAAAACATTCCTAGCATGCAGTTCTAATCAGTTTCATTAAGTAAGGTTAGTTTTGTTTAAGTTCGTTAGCATGTCAATTTTCATGAGATCAAGTTAGCGTTGCAAGATTCATGTCAATAGTTCACATCTATCATAGGGTTCTCGCCTTTAGGTCGTGATGATTGAGTTGTTCTTCTCACGGGGGCTTACCGTGATTGGTGCTAACCCACCGCATACAGGTGGTGCCCTTGAAGAGAGTACCCTTTCATACACCTAGTGGCTGCTCAACCCTAACCCCACCCCAATTTTGTGCTGGAACACGAGCCAGCCTAGTCGACTCACACGACATCACGAATTCACGATTCCGCCTTCGAGGCGCACGATTTTCACAATGTCCTAATTTGTTAAACATTTCAAGACTTGCAGAAATTTAATGTTATCAATATTATTTCGTTATTACAATATTTTCAATAAGTAAAGTGGGTTGAATAACATTTACAACAATTTTAGCATAACGTTAAACATGGGATTTACCGAACAAGCTACAGAAAACAATTTTTCTTCGTTGTTGTTTAAAACTAAAGTATATCTTATGATATGCTGTTGGATCACAAATTTCGTCCAGAATATCATGGCATCATTTTTATACGTCATTTCACGTAAGTTTTCAAGTTATATAACAATAAGTAAAAGCGACGTAAAAATCCCGAAACCTCAAAAATTCTTATTTAATTGCACACTTGCCTGTTTTTGGCGTTCTTGGTGTCGTCGGAAACGTCTCAACAGGTACTATGTTACGGTGATGACGGTTTGCTGGTTTGATAAAACGTAAAATCAAATTAAGCATTTTTCGATCATAACAGCTTTAAAAAGAGCTTCTACGACGTCTAATCATCCGTTTTATTAAGTTCTCTAAATTACGGTGTGGGTTATAAGTTGGTTAAGGGTAGATCTACTAACCGAAAGTGCAACGAAGGATTGGGATGCAGCGACAACGATACGTGCGACGTCTACGAACTGGGATTTGTCGTAGCAGCGAGGAAGACGATGGACAGCGGCGTCTGGGGACTCTCCAGGTAATATCGAGGATTACAGCTAATCCCCAGGGCTGACAACGTCGGATCTGAGGCTAGCGATGTGTGCGCGTCCTGACGGCGTCGGATCCGGGTGGTTTCGCGGGGAGAGGAGGTCCTCCGGTGTTTCTGGACGAGGGGAGGGTGCAGCTTGCTAGGCGAGGAGCTGCGCGCGAGGAGGAGAGAAGCCGCGGCTACCTGGGCATGGGTTTGCTTGGCGGAGGATGGCTGTGAGTTGGCGCGAGCGAGGAGAAGGTGTTCGGTGTTTGGAGAAGAGAGGAAGAGTGATCCGGGAGAAGGTCGTGAGGGTTTTCGGTGTCAGCAAGGCCAGGGCGTGAGGCAAAGGAAAAGGAGGAGGAGGAGGCCGTTGGGCTGATGTAAGGCGAGGGAGCTGGGCGATGGATCTCGGAGAGAAAAGGGGGTCGCGGTCTGCTCGTGGATGAAGGGTGGTCGACGGCTTTCATGATGTGTTGCGAGGGAGATGGAGGATGCGCGAGCTGGGCGTTGCATGAAGAAAGGAGGAACAAGGCCTCGGGTTTTCTTGCGTGGAGAAGGGAGATAGAGAGGGTAGGGGGGCGGCTACGTTTACTGTAGAGTGAAGAAAACTATAACCCTAGGGTTTTTAAAAGGTAGGTTTCCTTAGGTTTTATTATTATTTTAGGAGAGAGGGGCAGTCGGAGACCCTAGGTTTATTTTATAAAGGGTGTAGGGTGAGGGGCTTATTTGTTTACCCTAGAGTTATAGTTCAGCACGTGAGGCTACAGGTTAACATGTTACCTAGGGTTATAATATACAATAGTTGTGTGAGGGGGGTTCTTATAGCTTCCCTAGGTTTAATTTTATATAAGTTTTTGTGTGTGAGGTCACGAATGGCAGTACTCACTTAGGACCTAGGTTTTAGTTAAAGTCTCATAGGGCTCAGTTTAAAATGTGAATGATTGTAAAAATGGGTGGGTGCACGTGAAGCACGTGCCCTATTTGATGTGTACTATGGTTTTAAAAATATTATTGAGGCTGGGGTTTAATTCTTATTGATTTATTGGATATGTGGTAATTAGTAATTACTGGGGGAATATAAGGAAAGATTTTTGAATTGCTATCACCATAATAAAGGAGTGATTAAGGGGGGAAACTTCCTAATTAATTATAGGTTTTAATAGAATTAAAATTAGAAAGTTTTAAAAAGATTTGAATTTAAGATTTAAGCTTTGAAATTTGAATTTGAAAAAAAACGTAATTAATAATAGGGTTCTATTCGTTATTTAAAATAGCGTAAGAGTCTCCTATCCAAATATGGAAAGGAATTTGAACAATTAAAATATTTACACATATTAATTCCTATAATAATCATTGCTATTGGAAATACATATTAAAATACGTTCGCAACATGAGTACGTATAATAGTACGGATACGAAAAACACAGACAAGTGTAAAATATTTCAAAATACGTATTATGAAATACTGGCCGTTACATCCTACCCACCTTAAAACGATTCCGTCCTCGGAATCTTTTCGGCTAAGATACCGGAAAAACGTAAGGGCAATGCTCGCATCTCCTCTTCTAACGTATACACACCATAAATAACCACCATGCCATATCCAAATTATCAACGTCAATAGTATTACCACTGATAATCTAATCAACGCCAATGCTACTAGTAATAACTATACGCATACACACATTAGTAATTACGCATTAACATAACATGTTTTAATATAATACCATCCTACAAATACAATCCAACCAATATTATACTCGGGCGTATAAAACACGCTACTCCATAACCACATCAATTTACTAGCAGTAAGTGTGTCATCACCATGCACACTCACAATCTATAATGATATAGCATTACCTGACACTTAAACATACCACTAACACATAAATATAATCATTCTTAGTCAATTAACACTTCAATCGTACAATTACGTTTACATACCGTATAATACCATATACACATTATAATACATATCACTACACGTATATACATGCACGTAATACCTTACACCTTACACGGATTTATATAAGTCTTACCCCTAGCACTAGGGTCATCGTAATCTACCCACCTTAAGATCAAGTCCATCCTCAGACTTCCTTAAGTAGGCCGACATAAGGGTGAACGGAATTAGACATTAAGGTCATTCTATCCCATTCATACATACATTATAATGAAACAATATACGTCCATATGTATATACTTACTCATATATCACACACTTTCAAATACTTATACATACGTTCATATATACATAGTCACAAACATACGACAATGCAGACTTCTGCTCATACATCATCCCGTAGGGGTAATATTAAAATCCTACTATACATAAAACACACTTATTTATACAATGTATATATATATATATATATATATATATATATATATACACACACACCTATAACTAACCACATACATATATATGCACGAGCACACGCCAGACATACTAACATATAGATCACATAATAAATCTGCACACACCACTATATGTACACCTATTATCATTACACCTAACATGCATATCACTGTACTAGCATACAATTACAATCATTAACAAGTACGACTAAGGTATATATATTCCTAGTAACTAGCCAAAACTAAATCAATCACTCTTAGATATTCCTTCAGTGATATAGCTAATCACTCGCCTAAGTATAAATATAACACTTACTACTCTATACTCGACTATATACATATATATCACAAATTATCGTACATGCACATACGAAACAATAGACAATCACACCATAATAATATACTAAGGGTAAGCATACTCATACATGGGTGGTATATAGAGATTCGCACACACGGGTCCACACTCACTATATATTTACATGCACCACAACAACACCACAATCAAAGCTAAAGATCTCACTAAGCAATGATAAGCTCTAAAGTGATAACTAAGCAAGTGTAGGATTCAAAGTTGAATGATGCAACAAACTGATGTTGTGATGGACGGTTCCGGAGGTGGTATGGATAAGAGATTAGTTTGGTTGGGTGACATAAAATATTTAAGAATAATTAAATAATTAAGAAGATAAGGATATGTGTAAAATAATAACATCGATAAAATAGCGAACATATGGTATAAGGTAAAACGTAAAATGTGATTAGTCAAACAATAGGTGAAGAGTAATATGGGCCTAGTGATGTGGTGCTTGTTTTGCAAATGGAAAATAGGTTTGTAAAAAGAAAATTTTTCTTTTCTTAAAATACATGAAGACAAAGATTATAAAACTGACACACAGGATATTGAAACTCTATTTAATCTCAAGAAAGTATTTTAGAAGTAGGTATCAATGACCGTTTTGAAGTACATTAGTAAGAAAAGGAGGTGACATTTGAACTAGCGAATTAGAAATAAAGTTTTTTTTAAAAGTTCATTGCATGAGAAAAATAGAGTGGATATACAAGGTTGTGTGAAGTAGAAGTGCGGAAGATGTATGTTAGGATATTGCTATAAGATAGTAACTAAAGATCGCGTCAGAAGTGTTTAATAATCAAGATTGGGTTTACGTCGACTGAAGTGTAGGAGGATCTAAGTAAAAATTTTCGAAATGATTTTAAACTTAGTGAAGAATTCAATAAAAGAAGTGTCGAAAATACTTTTTAAAAGACCCTGGATCTACAATGGGGAAGTTCAAGGTTAAAGATGGAGGACCTGAAGAGTGTATGTAAATCGAGGACAAGGAATAGATTTGACGATCGAAACGTAAGGACGACTAAGCAGTAACTCCGTGAATACGCTACGATGGCTTTCTACGATCTTTAACATGGAGTGCAATGATTAGAAAATAGTAAAATCAGGGGGAAAAATAATCATTGGGTCGACTAAGGTTTAGCACTAAGGTTCATCAATGAACTAGACTGCGATAGGAAAGCCGAGGTAAGGGTTCGTTGAGGATCGAGACCTTATCTATAGATCAAGAATATCTTACGCTTCGAAGTCTACCCATTGCAGGCGTCTCAGGTTCGACTTGCACAATGACGATCGCTACGTTCGGTTGGGCCCTATATTCGATAAATCTAAGCGAACGACTATCGAAACTCAAAAGTCTAATATGGTCAGAGCTGGATGATCAATCACTAGGGTGACTCCCAAGATGATAATACTAAGCCGTGGCAAGGGTGTCTAACTAACGAGCACGAGCGTCTAACTAACTCTTCCTATTATCCTGGTATTGGGTTCCTATCGTGCTAAGACAAGGCATTTGAGTAATTTTACGTACGAACTAATTCTGGATGTTTTGGCTAATGAAAAGTGTCCTCGTTGTTCTGAATTTTGCAGTTGCAGGACCTGCATGGGCCGCCACTAAAACCTGCAACGTCCCGCTTCCCAAATGACACCGGAAGCGAGAACGTTACGCGGTCCGCTTGAACTGGAGTGGTGAAGCTCGAGTCCAATTAGCGTTCGTGATAAAAACACAGGGGATGTCCTTGCATTTGCGTTTCAGAACAATCAGGAAACATTCAAAAGATAGATGCCACATCCAGAGATAGAAGTTCGTACACGAAATTAAACAACAAAGCCACAGCTGGGCTAAAGTAGCAACAGAAATAAACGTACACAAAGCAACAACAATGTCTGAAAGTAAACTAAGGAAAGTAGTAAAGCGTGGGTCCACTAGTCCTCCACTGGGAAAGGCTCTACGTCAGGGGCGAACTCCCGGCTCTCTAAGTCAGGCGTCACGTATGGATCCTCCAGATACTCAAGCTCAGAATCTGACATACATCTAAAAACATGAATGTATGTCAGCAAGGGGACTGCAAGAAAGAGTTAGCAACCCAAGACAAGTATACAAACGATATGAATTTAAGAGACTTAAATTAAAATAACTGCAACAAGAGTGATATGACGATTATAATGAAACAAAGACAAAACATTCCTAGCATGCAGTTCTAATCAGTTTCAATAAGTAAGGTAAGTTTTGTTTGAGTTCGTTAGCATGTCAATTTTCATGAGATCAAGTTAGCGTTGCAAGATTCATGTCAATAGTTCACATCTATCATAGGGTTCTCGCCTTTAGGTCGTGATGATTGAGTCGTTCTTCTCACGGGGGCTTACCGTGATTGGCGCTAACCCACCGCATACAGGTGGTGCCCTTGAAGAGAGTACCCTTTCATACGCTAGTGGCCGCTCAACCCTAACCCCACCCCAATTTTGTGCTGGAACACGAGCCAGCCTAGTCGACTCACACGACATCACGAATTCACGATTCCGCCTTCGAGGCACACTATTCTCACGATGTCCTAATTTGTTAAACATTTTAAGACTTGCAGAAATTTAATGTTATCAATATTATTTCGTTATTACAACATTTTCAATAAGTAAAGTGGGTTGAATAACATTTACAACAATTTTAGCATAACATTAAACATGGGATTTACCGAACAAGCTACAGAAAACAATTTTTCTTCGTTGTTGTTTAAAACTAAAGTATATCGTATGATATGCTGTTGGATCACAAATTTCGTCCAGAATATCATGGCATCGTTTTTATATGTCATTTCACGTATAGTTTTCAAGTTATACAACAATAAGTAAAAGCGACGTAAAAATTCCGAAACTTCAAAAATTCATATTTAATTGCACACTTGCCTGTTTTTGGCATTCTTGGTGTCGTCAGAAACGACTCAACAGGTACTATGCTACGGTGATGACGGTTCGCTGGTTTGAAAAAACGTAAAATCAGATTAAGCATTTTTCGATTATAACAACTTTATAAAGAGCTCCTACGACGTCTAATCATCCGTTTTATTAGGTTCTATAAATTACGGTGTGGGTTATAAGTTGTTTAAGGGTAGATCTACTAACTGGAAGTGCAGCGAAGGATTGGGATGCAGCGACAGCGATACGTGCGATGTCTACGGATTGGGATTCGTCGTAGCAACGAGGAAGACGACGGACAGCTGCATTTGGGGACTCTGCAGGTAGTAGCGAGGATTACAGCTAATCCCTGGGGCTGACAACGTCGGATCTGAGGCTAGCGATGTGTGTGCGGCCTGACGGCATCGGATCCGGGCGGTTTCACGGGGAGAGGAGGTCCTTCGGTGTTTCTGGATGAGGGGAGGGTGCAGATTGCTAGGCGAGGAGCTGTGCGCGAGGAGGAGAGAAGCCGCGGCTGCCTGGGCGTGGGTTTGCTTGGCGGAGGATGGCTGCGAGTTGGTGCAAGCGAGGAGAAGGTGTTTGGTGTTTGGAGAAGAGAGGAAGAGTGATGCGGGAGAAGGTCGTGAGGGTTTCCGGC
The DNA here is from genome assembly GCA_030789695.1 of Scilla litardierei. Lineage (NCBI taxonomy): Eukaryota > Viridiplantae > Streptophyta > Magnoliopsida > Asparagales > Asparagaceae > Scilla > Scilla litardierei. The sequence continues at coordinate 318,059,391 of CM061142.1, read as the reverse complement.
GTCAGAGAGGCCAGGGGGTAAGGCAGAGGAGAAGAAGGAGGAGGAGGCAGTTGGGCTGATGTAGGGCGAGGGAGCTGGGCGATGGATCTCGGAGAGAAGAGGGGGGTCACGGTCTGCTCGTGGATGAAGGGTGGTCGGCGGTGTCGTGATGTATTGCGGGGGAGATGGAGGATGTGCGAGCTGGGCGTTGCATGAAGAAAGGAGGAAGAAGGCCTCGGGTTGTCTTGCGTGGAGAAGGGAGATAGAGAGGGTAGGGGGCGGCTACATTTGCTGTAGAGTGAAGAAAACTATAACCCTAGGGTTTTTAAAAGCTAGGTTTCCTTAGGGTTTATTATTATTTTAGGAGAGAGGGGCAGTAGGAGACCCTAGGTTTATTTTATAAAGGGTGTAGGGTGAGGGGCTTAGTTGTTTACCCTAGAGTTATAGTTCAGCACGTGAGGCTACAGGTTAACATGTTACCTAGGGTTATAATATACAATAGTTGTGTGAGGGGGGTTCTTATGGCTTCCCTAGGTTTAATTTTATATAAGTTCTTGTGTGTGAGGTCACGAATGGCAGTACTCACTTAGGACCTAGGTTTTAGTTAAAGTCTCATAGGGCTCAGTTTAAAATGTGAATGATTGTAAAAATGGGTGGGTGCACGTGAAGCACGTGCCCTATTTGATGTGTACTATGGTTTTAAAAATATTATTGAGGCTGGGGTTTAATTCTTATTGATTTATTGGATATGTGGTAATTAGTAATTACTAGGGGAATATAAGGAATGATTTTTGAATTGATATCACCATAATAAAGGAGTGATTAAGGGGGGAAAACTTCCTAATTAATTATAGGTTCTAATAGAATTAAAATTAGAATGTTTTAAAAATATTTGAATTTAAGATTTAAGCTTTGAAATTTGAATTTGAAAAAAAAACGTAATTAATAATAGGGTTCTATTTGTTATTTAAAATAGGGTAAGAGTCTCTTATCCAAATATGGAAAGGAATTTGAACATTAAAATATTTACACATATTAATTCCTATAATAATCATTGCTATTGGAACTACATATTAAAATACGTTCGCAACATGAGTACGTATAATAGTACGGGTACGAAAAACAGAGACAAGGGTAAAAATTTCAAAATACGTATTATGAAATACTGGCCGTTACAGCTGCGACGGATTTTTCACCACTTTCACCCAGATGCTCGGCCTAGAGCTCCATGCTCGTCTCGTGACTCCCACCGGGCCTACACACCTGACGATGGATGTGCTCACTCGTATGTCCATCATAGTGAGCGTCACTAGATTTACCTTTTACGCACCCACCACGAGCAGTACCTCTTCCTACCACACCCCGCCCTCACCCATATCACCCCAGTCATGCTTGACTAGATCACTTCCCACATTTTTCCCATCCCCCCATCCACGTTCTGGAGCCACCTGGAGCGCCGGTCGTCGTCGACATCGATGACTATGTGCTTAGTTCTGACGAGGATGAGCCCGACCTCGCTGCCCTTGTGGCAGCCAGCCACCTCCACCTGGGAGCACCTCTGTTCCAACTTCTGTCAGTGCTCCCACCACTACACCCCCACCGTAGAGACCCCGGGGACTGTCCACACCTCTACCCGGAGGTCGCTACCTCTGTCTCCGTCGTGCCCAAACCTGAGGGCACGGTTGAATATGCTGCTCCCGATCTTACTTCCTCCTCTGGAGCCAGACAGTTCCTTCGCTCCTGAGCCTACCGTTTCACCTATCTCGGAGCCCGTCTCTGCCAGCTCTCTTTCTACACTTGTGGACCTTCTCACTTCCCTTCCCACCACTTTAGGGTCCACAATTCCTCTATCTGGCACTTCTTCTGCACCAGCATCAGTATTTTTCTCCAAGAGCGTCGTGGTGTCTGTCACCACTTCTGTTGCCACGACGTCTCCTATTTCTGATGCTATTGCTGCTTCTGTTTCTGCACCAGATCTCGGATCCATTCCATGCACATCTTCTTCCTCCGAGATCCCTGCTAGATCTCCCTCCCCTAACTTCCAGTTCAGACCCCAGGTATCACCTGCCCGTGGGCACACTGCGAGGGTGGTCTCTAGCAGTTTACGCCCACCCCTTAGCTCCCGCACCATAGACGTGTAGAGAGATGATGCCCTCGAGGCTATTTATCTCTGTGTGTATAGAACAAACGTCTTGTTCGAAATAACAGTAAGCTGTTTGATAATTATTTATCTAAGTTATTTTATAATGTAGTAAACATTAGATATTAACTTAGGTAAAGTCCTGAGACTTTATGCAAGGTCAAACAGGTATCGAGATTGTAGGAGAATGATTCCCTCTAGGCTATTTATCTCTGTGTGAATAGCACAAACGTCTTGTTCGAAATAACAGTAAGCTGTTTGGTAATGATTTATCTAAGTTATTTTATAATGTAGTTAACATTAGATATCAACTTAGGTAAAGTCCTGAGACTTTATGCAAGGTCAAACAGATATCGAGATGAGTATCTCGATCATGGAGAAATGTTTGACCGTCTGTAGCATAAGTCTAAAAGGGTTCATGGTCGTAGATGTTTTGAGACAAGGATATCGAAACATCGGATAGACCATTGTGTCTTAGTCTTCACCGTTAAGCAGTGGCGATGATCTTATGATCGTTCGACTTGGCAAAGTCGGAGACAAGACACATGTGCTCATTAGAGAATGAGTTCACTGAACGATCCACAAGAGTTATCATATGGTTACATTGACCAATCTGTCAATGATAACTCTTAGTGATGATAGGTTAGTTGGTCTTTTGACTTGAGGTCATTTTACGAACATGTGCATGAATAGTGCCATTTAGATCACTGACCTGACTTCGAGGCTAGGCCTGTTGAAAGGTCTTTTGATTGGGTGTCACTTGAAACGTACGAGACGAGTAATGACCAAGAGAGGATAGGACTCTCCCGGTCAATGGGAGTTAGTGTCGTAGAGTTAGTTCGGTCTTTAGTTAATTCTCTGTGCAGAGTATGTTGGAAGAAGTCCAACATTAGTTGACTAAAGATCGATAGAAACTAACCGGAGTCAAGTTATTGGGGTTGACAGTTTGACCGTACCCTAGACTTGATCTACACGACATAGTTAAGATGAAGAGACATAACTGCGGAATTCATCACGGAAACAGTCAGGTGGTCCCAACAATACACATGTCAATGAGTCAACCACATAATGATGATTCCCGAAGCAGGGACGGCAACCACTGCTAGTGGTCACTGCCGTATATGGCTTCGAGCCCAACCTGTTGTAAGGGTCAGGCTGTAGGGTCTCACACAGAGTGTGACCTTCATCTAGTAATAGGTAGAAATTAGTTAGGGAGAATAATTTGCATTTGATGCAAAGGAAAGAGAAAATTGTATTTGATGCAATATGATAATTTAAGCTTAGATAGGGACTATTTTGCATTTGATGCAAATAAGATTAAATAAATTTTAAATAGTTTAAGACAATATTTAATAAAATAAACGCAAGGAAAAGTTCACGGGTAAGACGGGAATGTCCCGGTCTAGACCCAGGTTCGAACGACGTCCAAATCAGACGCCAGATGATCAAGTTAGAGCCAAAACAGCCCATTAGATCAGACCGGGTCAGACCAGGCTGACCCAGGCCAGACCAAGTCTGGCCTGGGCGCCTGGCCAGACATGGCTGAGCCAGAAAGCCAGGCCCAGGGCCTGGGCACAGGCCCAGGCGCTGGGCGCTAGGGCCTGCACCCAGGCAGGCCACCCAGGCGGGCCTGGGCGCCTGGGATCCCAGGCGCCCTGGGCTGGGCACCTTGGGCGCCCGGCCCAGGCGCCCGCCAGGCGCCTTCCAGGCGCCCGCGCCAGGCCTGGGCGCCCGTGCCCAGGTCTGGCAGGTGCCCACAGGCTGGGCCCCACCTCAGGGTGCAGAACCCTAGAATTAATGACAGATTTGACGGCTCAGTTTTTGCGAAAAACTAGCCGTGGGCTGAACTTTGAGCAGTCAATTGGAGGGTCAAACGACCTCCGATTGATGAACGGTTTTTTCCTATGCGTTCACCGTTGAACGCCCTTCATATTGATAGGTTGTATCAATCATGAAGCTCAACGGTGAGTGAGTTAAAATTCACGGAAGTTTGCACTTTGTGAAGTGCAAACTAACTTGATTTTAATTAACCCAATTAATAGTCCCACATCGGATTTTGAGAGAAGGGGAGCAGTCAGCCGCCTATATAAATAGGGGTCTGCACTCTTCCTCAAAACTCGTTCCAAGCTCTAGATCTGAGCGGCTCTCGTAAATGTTGGAGCACGCTCGGATCTAGGCTTAAATAAATATTTCTCTATCTTCCTAATATTTCTGCCTTACTCTTGAGGGCTCTAGCAAAGCCGCAAAGGAGTTCGGATTCAGATCCGAAATCTAGGCGGAGGTTTCACTCGCGTGAAACTTTCTTCGGCGCGTGGTTGGCTCGGCGACACGGGATTGATCGCCTCGGGATGCGGAGCGGTTCAAGGAGCGGTTCGGGGAGCGGTTCAAAGAGCGGCTCGGCGTGGGACAGGAGCAGCTCGGAAGACGGTGCGGAACATCTCGCCTGCTCCAGGGTTGAGATTCCGGGTATGTGTTTAAGCATTAGTTTAATTTAATCGCAGTAGGCTAGATCCTTCTTGGGATGGTCAGACCCATCCCAAGTCGGCATAGATCTTTGATTAGGGTCTTGGACCTTAGGGTTAAGTGTTAATTAGATTAACATGTTTTTTTTCGCTGCTTTTCTGTCTATGTTCCGTCCAACTTAGGACGGGCATAGAGTTTTTGTGTCCTAAGGGTCCCAGAAAACCCTACAGTGGTATCAAAGCCTGGTCTGTGTTACGATCTAGCCTATGATTTCTTTAAACACATGAAATGCTTTTAAATACTTTTAAAAATGTTTTTAAAGTTATGAGATAAATTTTTAAAAATGTTTTTGATGTTTAAAAATCTATGTGATAAATTTTTGAATATGAAATTTTTTTTAATGCTGTTTTAATATTTATGTGATAACTTTTAAAACTAATTTTAAATCTTTTAAAATTTATGCGATAATTTTAAAGTGCCTAAAAATTTTATATGATAAATTTTTTAAGCATGAAAGTTTTTTAAAATGATGTTTTAATTTTATGAGATATTTTAAAACTGATTTTAAAGGTTAAAATTTTTATGCGATAAATTTTTTAAAGTAGCATGCAAATTTGTGATTTTAAAAACAAGTTTTTATGAGATAAAAATAAAATATTTTTAAAATCATATTTTAAATTTAAATGTTAAATTTATGTTTGCATGCTAAAATTGTTTATGTGATAGACATTGTTCTGTTTAAATTGTTAAATAGTTGTACACTTTTATTTTATGCGATAAAATTAGTGTAATCTTATGTTAATGGCTATGCATAACCTTGTCCCTTATTTGATAACACAAGACAATCCTTTAGGTTAGCCATTAAGAAATCATTAAAATTTATTAATTGACCTTTAATGACATGCTATGTTTTAATAAAACATTAACAACCCTTCAAGACCTAATTCATGATTAGGGTAGTCCTTTTAATGAAAATTTTAATTCTAATTGTTATTATTAATTCTCATTAAAGGACTTCGCTTTTAGCGTTGTTAATAAAATTTATTAAAATCCTAATAACGATTAGGATAGCACGTGAATCTTATAGTTGATAAGGACTTAATAAAAGTTATTAAACTAATCCTAAAATTTTGAATTTAAGGATGCAACTAGTTGATAGGATTAATTAGTTGTTAATAAAAGATGTTTAGTCTATGGCACACATACAAAAATGACAAGCTTCATTCAATGGACCATGATCCAGTCAATGTGCTTGGCTAAGAGTTCTGGATCAACCCTAGCTAGTCTAAGGAGTAGTGATCCTGGCTTAGTCAATTCCCTGGCTGAGTTCCGCTGGACCGCAATGTCGCGAATCACGATTGTATGACATCATGGACTATATCTAAGTCAAATACGTTAATGATCTTTTTCAAGATTAGCCGTAGCCCTCCTTGTTTTAGGGGTTAGCAACTATAGGGCCCCTGTTACAGTTGTTGAGAAACACTCAAGCTGTGACATGGCAACCTTATATAAACCAACTCCTTAAATACATAAGATGTAGTCTAAGACCTGACCCAAACCGACGTGTCGTGAATACACCGAGCGGCGGGGCAAGTCAGGCTAGACACGAAAACAAGGGTCCGACTAGACTAGACATTGTGATTTGGATAAGCACACTCATGATCACAAATGGCTAGGGGCAAAAACCGAATAAGAGAGTCATATCCGATATGATCGATGAAGAGTCATCTTTTGATCACAGAGACAAGCAACTTGTTGAGATACACTCAAGGTTGTTAGACTCAAGGTGATTAGACCTCTTACCCATTAATTTTAATTCGATTAAATCGTTCGTTATTAAGCTTTGAAACGATCGTAAAAATAGTGGGAGGATATAGATTGATAAAAGCCATTCTACCTATATTTAATTTTGAACATATACTAAACTAGGGCAAGACTATATTTACGGAAGAAATCTAATTATAATATTTTAATGGAATTAGTTAACTGGTCAAATAGGTTGATTAATTGAATATCAAGTTAAATTCTAATTGATAGAATTAAAACTATATTCTCGTTGACATTATTAAAACTGACCTTCTAAAGAAACAGACTTGAGAAATATGATTTCATTAAGCTCTGGGTCCAACAAATAAATTCAAGCTACATGACACTCGTCTCTATATGAGGCAGCTTGAACATATAGGATATTCGAAGTATGTTTCTCCCTACAACTTGTCGAGCTACCCTCAAGGTTGTATGGACAAACAATTTTGATCCGCAAAGTTCGAGAATTCGATCAAACTGTTTGAGTCGAATACGAGTGCATAAGCGGTGCAAGACTATGTATCCCAACCGGATCTTGAGACAAGCAACTTCTTGAGCTACACTCAAGATTGCAACTCTCAGGCGTTTGGATACATGAGATGCTTGCATAGCTATTTATTTATGTTGGGCTATTTAATATCTAAATGTGATTTAGAAAAAGAAGAAGGCACTCCGGAAAGTCAATCGAGTTAAATAGTTTAATTTATCATTAGTAAAGGCTTAAGTAGGAGGAAACGAAAATGTGATATATTTTGATGTCACGATTTCGTAATTATTGTTATACAAAAGGGTAACACATTTTGACGAATGTCGTCACATTGCTTCTGAAGCAATGAGTAATATGTATAACGATAATATATATATTAAATGTTAATATATATAAACACACAAGATAGTAGCTAACTTGTATGGCAAAAAAGACTAGGCCATATCGAGAGACTAAGCTTCACAAGTCACATAAAGAGGGGTCTGACCTCTCGTATTATGAAGTCTACGGACACTTGTGAGTCTTATCCTCTTAGATATAATGGCCGAAACCCATCTATGAGACAATGGGAGAATGAGTTGTCGAACTCAGTCTGGTACATACTGATGTACCTGAGTCTATATTAACCAAAATAAGTCATTCGTATATTTTATTAAGACACGTGTTCTTGATGAAACACAAGTCTGATAAAATAAAGAACGAAATGACTAAAGTATTTAAACTAATTCGATTAGATCGAATGGTCAAATACTTAGCTATATTAAATCTTGCGTAATTAAAAGAAAATATGATTTTCTCTCATGTCAAGTCTGTTAACACATCGGTGTGTTAAAAGGTATGAATCACACTTAGTTAGACTTGGTGCGATCCATAACAAGTGACTCTGAGTTAAGTCCTCCCTCTGGGTTAAGTCCCAAATAGTAATGCCTAGGTTTTGATAATGCTCTATGAAGACATTATCAATAAGATATTCATTAAATCAATCATTATGAAGTTGTATAATTACTCGAATTTCGTGAGACGAAGAGTCGAGTTAAACATCATAACTGATGATGACTCAGTCAACTTATAGGATAAAATTCGGAGTAGTAACTCCGATTTAAATATTGATGCAATCAGAAAAGGTCCGGTGCGTAAATAAATTTTGGAATTTAGTTTACGTGCACAAGGAAAATGTTTCCTCATTTTCTGCAAGTAAATCTTTAAGTTGAAAGGTTGGTGCAGAAAGGAAAATAGTGAAGTGCAATCATGTTTGGTCGAGAACGGTTTTCATCCTAATTCCTATAAAATGGATTATGTTGAAACCGTCTCGCCAGCAGATGTGCACAGATCTACTCGGACCAAACTCGATGTAAACGCTTAAGTTGACCGTGAAAATTGGAGCATTCACTTATAAGTTTGTTTTTCTAAATATGATTTAGACAGACCAACTTATATGAATTAGCCAGATAGTTTTCAAGGTCAGTGGGAGCGTATAAATTACATGCGAGGCATCAAAGGGATGGAACATTTATTTTGACAAAGTAATCAAAGAGTTTGATACTTTATCAGAAATAGATATGAGCCATTTAAAATGACCGATAACTAATTTAAAAATTATTATCGTAAGGTACGATGAATTGGATAAGATCCAAGTAAATAAAAATATTATGGATTCCGAAAGACCAAATGAATTATTTGAATGAGATTCAAATGGTTGGTCTAACATGAACATAGAAACCCCTTAAGTCTATAGTGTAGACGGTTTTAGCAGATCCACTCACGAAGGCTCTATCACATGAAGTCGGGAAAACTTATGTGTAAAAACGGTATAAGATACCGAGATAAATGGGCCTGCGTGCAAGTGGGAGATGTAGGAGAATGATGCCCTCCAGGCTATTTATCTCTATGTGAATAGCACAAACGTCTTGTTCGAAATAACAGTAAGCTGTTTGGTAATGATTTATCTAAGTTATTTTATAATGTAGTTAACATTAGATATCAACTTAGGTAAAGTCCTGAGACTTTATGCAAGGTCAAACAGATATCGAGATAAGTATCTCGATCATGGAGAACTGTTTGATCGTCTGTAGCATAAGTCTAAAAGGGTTCATGGTCGTAGATGTTTCGAGACAAGGATATCAAAACATCGGATAGACCATTGTGTCTTAGTCTTCACCGTTAAGCGGTGGCGATGATCTCATGATCGTTCGACTTGGCGAAGTCGGAGACAAGACACAGGTGCTCATTAGAGAATGAGTTCACTGAACGATCCACAAGAGTTATCATATGGTTACATTGACCAATCTGTCAATGATAACTCTTAGTAATGATAGGTTAGTTGGTCTTTTGACTTGAGGTCATTTTACGAACGTGTGCGTGAACAGTGCCATTTAGATCACTGACCTGACTTCGAGGCTAGGCCTGTTGAAAGGTCTTTTGATTGTGTGTCACTTGAAACGTACGAGGCGAGTAATGACCAAGAGAGGATTCGTCTCTCCCGGTCAATGGGAGTTAGTGTCGTAGAGTTAGTTCGGTCTTTAGTTAAATCTCTGCGCAGAGTATGTTGGAAGAAGTCCAACATTAGTTGACTAAAGATCGATAGAAACTAACCGGAGTCAAGTTATTGGGGTTGACAGTTTGACCGTACCCTAGGCTTGATCTACACGACATAGTTAAGACGAAGAGACATAACTGCGGAACTTATCACGAAAACAGTCAGGTGGTCCCGACAATACTCATGTCAATGAGTCAACCACATAACGATGATTCCTGAAGCAGGGACGGTAACCACTGCTAGTGGTCACTGCCGTATAGGGCTTCGAACCCAACCTGTTGTAAGGGTCAGGCTGTAGGGTCTCACACAGAGTGTGACCTTCGTCTAGTAATATGTAGAAATTAGTTAGGGAGAATAATTTGCATTTGATGCAAAGGAAAGAGAAAATTGCGTTTGATGCAATATGATAATTTAAGCTTAGATAGGGACTATTTTGCATTTGATGCAAATAATATTAAATAAATTTTAAATATTTTAAGACAATATTTAATAAAATAAACACAAGGAAAAATTCACGGGTAAGACGGGAATGTCCCGGTCTAGACCCAGGTTCGAACGGCGTCCAAATCGGACGCCAGATGATCAAGTTAGAGCCAAAACAGCTCATAGATCAGACCGGGTCAGACCAGGGTGACCTAGGCTAGACCAAGTCTGGCCTGGGCGCCTGACCAGACCTGGCTGAGCCAGGAAGCCAGGCCCAGGGCCTGGGCGCCTGGGAGCCCAGGCGCCCTGGGCCGGGCGCCCTGGGTCGGGCGCCTTGGGCGCCCGGCCCAGGCGCCCGTTAGGCGCCCACCAGGCGCCAGGCGCCTGGGCGCCCGTGCCCAGGACTGGCAGGTGCCCAGCCAGTCTCTTTTGGCTGGTGGGGCCCACAGGGTGGGCCCCACCTCAGGGTGCAGAACCCTAGAATTAATGGCAGATCCTGTGGGCCCCACCTCAGGGTGCAGAACCCTAGAATAAATGGCAGATTTGACCGCTCAGTTTTTGCGAAAAACTAGCCATGGGCTGAACTTTGAGCGGTCAATTGGAGGGTCAAACGACCTCCGATTGACGAACGGTTTTTTCCTATGTGTTCACCATTGAACGCCCTTCGTATTGATAGGTTGTATCAATCATGAAGCTCAATGGTGAGTGAGTTAAAATTCACGGAAGTTTGCACTTTGTGAAGTGCAAACTAACTTGATTTTAATTAACCCAATTAATAGTCCCACATCGGATTTTAAGAGAAGGGGAGCAGTCAGCCGCCTATATAAATAGGGGTCCCCTGGACTTCCCCCAAATTGTACACCCCCTATCTCTCTCTATCTCCCACACTCATTCCAAATTCTCTAGGTATATATAAATTTTAATATTATTAAAACCTAACTTTCTTCACGTGAACCCTCCTCACAAAAACCTAGGCTGTGAAATTCTTTTACAGCCGCCGCCCCAAACTCAAATAAACCCGAGCCTCCCCGAGTTTCTCTTCTTCCCTCGTAGCTCTCACCCATGCTCTCGACCCTGTCACCCACGCCGATTGCTGCACCCCGATCACCCGCGACCGCACAAGACCGTCGACGGCCAAACGACGCCGCCCCAGCCCATGACTGCCCCGCCAAGACCCCCTCGCACTGCAGCGGCTGCGGCAAGCACAGCCGCGCTGCAGTCCCGTCTCCTGATCGCCACGACCGCCGCACCCGCCTGTTTCCCGACGCTGCACGTCGCCGCCGAAGCCCCACACGACGCCGGCGATTCCCCCCGATGGCCTCCTCGCAGTCGTAAACAGCCGTGCGGCTGTTACTCGCTGCAACAGCAGTGACAGCAGCGGTGATCACCGCTGCTGTGTTTTTCCGATGCCTCCGACAGCCGCTGAGCCCCGCCGCGGCCTCCCTCTCGACTTCCGATCGCCACGACGCCACACGGGCCCTCCGTGACTGTCGGAGCCCCCTCCAGCGACGTTGGTCGCTGTTGCGAACGGCAGCAGCAATCGCTGCCTGTTTGCAACCGCCGGAGATGCCTGAGCACTGCCAGTCACCGGCGAGAACCCCCGCTGCCCCGCGCCGTTTGCTGCCTTCACTGACCGACGCCCCGACAGCCGTGCGTCCCTTCCCGAGCACGTGCTGTTCTTGACTCGCCGTTTGGACATCGAAACCCTCTGTTGCTTGCTGTTTTTGCCGTCGGACTGATCGTGTTCACTGACCGCACTTCGTTCGCTGCCCGGACGAGTCTCACTATGCTACCCATAGCCGAGACACCTCAAGAAGACGTACCGTAGCCGTGCCGTTCAGATCGGTCACCGTTCAGACTCTACTTCCCATTCACACCAAACACCAGAGAGGTTGGTCCCCCGAACTCGTAGCAAACCCACACCGTAGCAAAACTGAACCCTAACTAAAAATCGGACAACTCGAACTAAATTTACTTTTCCGCGCCAGTAAAATGCTGCTCACTGTAGAAATCGACCATCGGACAATTTTTTTGTGCATATAGGGTAGTGGTCGATTTAGGCTGAACGAAACACCAACCTGTGATGTTGACGGATAGGATAGCCCCGATAACCTAGAAACAAACCCTAATAGGACTTGATGAAAATCGCGACCTGACACCGTCGCCGTGACACTGTTTCAGACGGACTACCGCGGACGTGACTCCTGGACGAGACGCCCCGGATGGACGACACACTCGCCACCGCAGGCAAGTGTACTCACTTGCGCTTTTGGCCGTGCCTTGGTCTTAAACTGCTAGAACTATTAGACTATGAACAAATAGAACCGGACGTGAAATGATAGCGTCCGGAACGCCCTGACGACTTAGACTTGACGACGAAGTCTAAGCGTAACAACAACAACTTTTTGACATCGTAGGGTTATCCTGTGTGTGCATGCTTGTGGACACCCTAGAAGAATTATCCTTTTCGTGTCACATCGTGTCTTGTTTTGCACAGCCTGCGGGCAATAGGGCACTCTCCGAGTGATCCATTGTACTGATACATAGCCTGCGGGCAATAGGGCACTCTCCGAGTGATCCCTTGTACTGATACACAGCCTGCGGGCAATAGGGCACTCTCCGAGTGATCCCTTGTACTGATACAAATCCTTCGGGCAATAGGGCACTCTCTGAGTGATCCCTTGTACGGATACACAGCCTGCGGGCAATAGGGCACTCTCCGAGTGATCCCTTGTACGGACTTGTCTTGTCTTGAGCACTTGGGTTGGGGTAGGGTTGAGCGTGCACACGGGGAGAGGGTCTGATCCCCCTCGAACCGTAAGGCGTGAACCCTTCGAGTCACACGTATCTTGTCTTGTCGTGACCTGTCATGTCTTGCTGGTCTTGTCACGTCTTGTCACGACCCCTCTAGGTTAGTCCCGTAGTCTGTAGCACACGCTACGACTACTACTTGCTACGCTTTACTTTCCTGCTGCGCTACTTCCTTTTTGTTACACTATTATAATCCCAGCATGCTAATCAACCAGTAAACTGATGTTTAATAGTTCGGTACACTTGTAGTAGAGTCTGACCTCTTTTGTAGACTTTACCTGACGTACAGTTCCCTTCTTTTGGTGCTGTACGTCAGGTGTGGAGCCAGAGTACGTCGACGAGGCAGAGCTACCCGAGGACGTAGAGCCGGAGGATGTCGATCCTGAGTACGTGCCCGAGGAGGACCAGAGTTAGAGATCTTCGTGTTGCCGATTCAGAGGTTCCACCGTAGTTTTGTTGGGTACGTAGCACCGTTTACTTTCTGTCTAGGTTGGGTGCTTGCACCAGTAGTTACTTTTCTGTCGTTATAGCTGACTCAGGCTTTTGTTAGACTCTCAGTACTCTGGTTTGATATATTTGGAATAAAATGAATGTTTTCTATTTCAGTACTTTTATTGTTCTGTACTAACATGCAGGGACTTATTCCTTCGTCTTAGAGTACCATACAGACGCTTATTGGGTCCGGGCTTCTCAGCTCCGGCCTAAGCGGGCCTTCGTCTCGCTTTGCCTCCGTTGTTTTGGGAAGCGGGGCGTGACAGGTTTTAGTGGTGGCCCATGCAGGTCTCGAACCAGCGACCAGGCGCCATATCGGATGGCTCCTGCTGAGCTTGAGGAGCTGCGGAAGCAGTTAGATGAGTTGCTGCCGAAGGGTTTCATCCACCCTAGTGTGTCATCGTGGGGTGTACCCGTATTGCTCGTGAAGAAGAAGGATGGGTCCCGTAGGATGTGCGTGGACTATCGAGGGTTGAATGCTGTCACAGTGAAGAATACGTATCCGCTGCCGCGCATCGACGATATTTTTGATCAGCTGGGAGGTTCGAGAGTTTTCTTGAAGTTGGACTTGAGGAGCGGATATCATCAGCTGAAGGTGAAGAAGGACGATATCCCAAAGACGGCTTTCCGAACGAAGTACGGACATTATGAGTTCGTGGTTATGCCCTTCGGCGTGACCAATGCTCCAGCTGTGTTCATGAATTTGATGAACTTAATTTTCTACGACTTCCTGGATAAGTTTGTCGTTATCTTTATAGATGACATTATTATTTACTCGAAGTCTAAGGAGGAGCACAGCTGTCATCTGAGGACAGTGCTGGAGACGCTAAGGCGACATAAGCTATATGCCAAATATAGTAAGTGCGAGTTCTGGCTGGACAGAGTCGCGTTCCTGAGACACGTGGTGTCCGGTGATGGCATATCTGTAGATCCGGAGAAGGTCAGAGCAGTCAGAGATTGGTCGACTCCGCAGTCAGCGTCAGATATCAGCAGCTTTCTTGGCTTAGCAGGCTATTATCGGCGGTTCATCAAGGATTTCTCGAAGATTGCAGAGCCGATGACGAAGCTGACGAGGAAGGATGTTGAGTTTCATTGGTCAGATGCTTGTGAGGAGGCCTTCAGTATCTTGAAGGCGAGGTTGACCATGGCACCGGTTTTGGCTGTACCGGATCGGAGCGGAGGCTTCGAAGTATATTATGATGCATCAGGGAAGGGCATGGGATGCGTTTTGCATCAGCATGGCCATGTGGTCGCGTACGCTTCTCGTCAGTTGAGGACTCATGAGAAAAATTACCCAACGCACGATCTGGAGTTGGCAGCGGTGATATTTGCACTGAAGATCTGGATGCATTCTTGCTGAGTGAGAGCGTGAAGATTTTCACCGAACAAAAGCTTGAAGTACATATTTACGCAGAAGGAGCTCAACATGCGTCAGAGATGATGGTTGGAGCTCATGGCTGACTATGAGATAGACTTGCAGTATCACCCAGGGAAGGTGAACGTGGTGCCTGATGCTTTGAGTAGACTTCCTACTGCGATGATGCATACTGCCGACTGGAGGATTCAGCAGGAGCTGTGCGAGATGGATTTAGAGGTCGTCCTACCTGGTGTGGTTCATTCATTCATGAATTTGCAGATTCAGTCCACGACATGAGCAGATTCAGTCCACGATCGTGGATCAGATGAAGGCAGCACAGGCAGGAGATCCGAAGTTGCAGAGGATCAGAAGGCTGATTGAAGCTGGACTACGGACGGAGTTCGTGATTCATGAGGATGGTTCGCTGCGGTACGACAGCAGACTCTGCGTACCTACAGGTGATGTTCGTGAGGAGCTGTTGAGCAAGGCTCATAGCTCGCCATATTCTATACATCCTGGTGGCACCAAGATGTATAAGGACATCCGTCTGAATTACTGGTGGATTGGCTTGAAGAGGAGTGTGGCACGGAGCGTTGCCAAGTGTTTGATATGCCAACAGGTGAAGGCTGAGCACCATCGTACGGCTGGATTGCTACAACCACTTCCTATTCCGGAGTGGAAGTGGCAACATATTACGATGGATTTCGTGACTGGTTTGCCTCGGACCCCGAAGCAGAACGACGCAGTCTGGGTAATCATTGATCGGTTAACTAAGTCTGTGCATTTAATCCCCTTCCGAGTGGGCCAGTCTACGGAAGTCTTGGCGAGGAAATATCTAGAGGTAAAATTTTGTTTTTCTCCTCTTTAAATTTTCCTCTTGGAAATAGTTATGACGTAGACCGTGTACGTGCAGGAGATTGTATGCTTACACGGAGTCCCCGTGAGCATCGTGTCTGACAGAGACTCGAGGTTCACATCTCAGTTCTGGAGAAGTCTGCATGAGAATTTGGGTACGAGTCTGAGTTTCAGCACGGCATACCACCCGCAGACCGATGGCCAGTCCGAGAGGACTATTCAGATTCTAGAGGATATGCTACGAGCTTGTACGCTCGATTTGAAGGGATCTTGGGAGGACCATCTTCACTTGGTGGAGTTTTCGTATAACAACAGCTACCAGGCGAGCATTGGCATGGCGCCGTTTGCTGCCTTATATAGAAGGAAATGTCGATCGCCACTGAGCTGGGATGACATTGGAGATCGGGAGCTGTTGGGTCCAGAGATGATAATGGAAGCTGTGGATGTCGTGAGGGACATCAGGGAGAAGCTCAGAGTTGCGCAGGATCTATGCAAGCATTGGGCAGATGCCAAGAGGAGACCTTTGGAGTTCCAGCCTGGAGATCACGTCTTCCTGAAGATTTCTCCGAACCGCGGGGTTATTCGTTTCGGGAAGAAGGGAAAGCTGAGCCCGAGGTATATTGGACCATTCGATGTGCTTGAGTGCGTGGGAGCAGTGGCCTACCGCCTTGCTCTGCCACCATCTTTGGAGGGTGTTCACGACGTATTCCACGTATCTCAGTTACGTCGGTACGTCAGTGATCCGTCGCACACAGTGGATTTCTCAGAGATCACGATCCGTCCGGACCTGACATATGACTAGCAGCCTGTGCAAATTTTGGACCGTCGACAGAAGCAATTGAGAAATAAGGTAGTCGACCTGGTGAGAGTGATGTGGCGTCACAGATCACCTGGAGAGTCCACTTGGGAGCGCGAGGAGGAGATGAGAGAGCGTTTCCCATCTTTGTTTGCTGATTAGTGTTGTTGATTCCGAGGACGGAATCTTTATTTTAGTGGGGTAGAATGTAACGGTCGCTTTCCGACCTTATGGATTTTCTGCGTGCACGTGCTCTATCGTGCACGTATTTTATTTGGCTATTTCTGGACTCCGATATTTGCGATGTGATATGCCGTTGTGATCGTTTGGGAGTGTAGAATTTTATAGTAATTTTTGGGAACGTCATTTCACGGCTCGTTTTCTCGCAAAACGACTAGGAGTGGTAGGGGCGTTTTAGTCATTTGTCTCAAACCGCCGATTTCCAATTTTACGTAAATTCTTGGTACGCGTAGCGCATGATCAGGCTCTGTAGATCTGTGTGTCTCGTCTCCATGATCACCCCGGTATTTTCGGATTATTTTTCTGACGCCCGAAGCGAAAGATATCACCCGGATAAATCTCGACCGTTGATTTGCCCTAAACGAGTTCAAATTTCAAATTGATGGTCAAATCCGATTATTTCTCCCAAATATTAACATACGTATCTTTCCAAATCTTCCCCTCTATTGTCCCCTACACTTCCCCCAAATTGTACACCCCCTATCTCTCTATATCTCCCACACTCAACCCAAATCCCCTAGGTATATATCAAATTTAATATTATTAAAACCTAACCCCTAACTTTCTTCACGTGAACCCTCCTCACAAAAACCTAGGCTGTGAAATTCTTTTACGGCTACCGCCCCAAACTCAAATAAACCTGAGCCTCCCAGAGTTTCTCTTCTTCCCTCGCAGCTCTCACCCACGCTCTCGACCCCGTCACCCACGCCGACCGCTGCACCCCGATCACCCGTGACCGTACAAGACCACCGGTGGACAAACGACGCCGCCCCAGCCCGTGACTGCCCCGCCGAGACACCCTCGCACTGCAGCGGCTGCGACGAGCACAGCCGCGCAGCAGTCCCGTCTCCCGATCGCAACGACCGCCGCACCCGCCTGTTTCCCGACGCCGCACGTCGCCGCCGAAGCCCCGCACGTCGCCGGTGATTCTCCCCGCCGGCCTCCTCGTCATCGCAAACAGCCGTGTGGCTGTTACTCACCGCAACAGAAGCGACAGCAGCGGCGATCGCCGCTGCTGTGTTTTTCCGACGCCTCCGACAGTCGATGAGCTCCGCCGCGGCCTCCCTCTCGACTTCCGATCGCCGCGACGCCACACGGGCCTTCCGTGACCACCGTAGCCCCCTCCAACAACGTTGGTCATTGTTGCGAACAGCAGCAGCAACCGCTGCCCATTTCTGACCGCCGGAGACGCCTGAGCGCCGCCAGTCGCCGGCGAGAACCCCCGCTGCCCCGCGCCGTTTGCTGCCTTTGCTGACCGACGCCTCGACAGCCGTGCATCACTTCCCGAGCACGTGATGTTCTTGACTCGCTGTTTGTACATCGAAACCCTCTGTTGCTCGCTGTTTTTTCCGTCGGACTGATCGTGCTCGCTGCCCGCACTTCGTTCGCTGCCCGGACGAGTCTTACTACGCTACCCGTAGCCGAGACGCCTCAAGAAGACGTACCGTAGCCGTGTCTTTCAGATCGGTCACCGTTCAGACTCTACTTCCCATTCGCGCCAAACACCGGAGAGGTTGGTCCCCCAAACTCGTAGCAAACCCACACCGTAGCAAAACTGAACCCTAACTAAAAATCGGATAACTCGAACTAAATTTACTTTTCCGCACCAGTAAAACACTGCTCACTGTAGAAATCGACCATCGGACAATTTTTCTGTGCATATAGGGTAGTGGTCGATTTAGGCTGAACGAAACACCAACCTGTGACGTTGACGGATAGGATAGCCTCGATAACCTAGAAACAAACCCTAATAGGACTTGATGAAAATCACGACTTGACACCGTCGCCGTGACACTGTTTCAGACGGACTGCCACGGACGAGACGCCTGGACGAGACGCCCCGGACGGACGACACACTCGCCACCGCAGGCAAGTGTACTCACTTGCGCTTTTGGTCGTGCCTTGGTCTTAAACTGCTAGAACTATTAGACTGTGAACAAATAGAACTGGACGTGAAATGATAGCGTCCGAGATGCCCTGACGACTTAGACTTGACGACGAAGTCTAAGCGTAACAACAACTTTTTGACATCGTAGGGTTATCCTGTGTGTGCGCGCGTGTGGACACCCTAGAAGAATTATCCCTATCGTGTCACGTCGTGTCTTGTTTTACACAGCCTGCGGGCAATAGGGCACTCTCTGAGTGATCCCTTGTATTGATACACAGCCTGCAGGCAATAGGGCACTCTCCGAGTGATCCCTTGTGCGGATACACAGCCTGCGGGCAATAGGGCACTCTCCGAGTGATCCCTTGTACTGATACACAGCCTGCGGGCAATAGGGAACTCTCTGAGTGATCCCTTATACGAATACACAGCCTGCGGGCAATAGGGCACTCTCCGAGTGATCCCTTGTACGGACTTGTCTTTTCTTGAGCACTTGGGTTGGGGTAGGGTTGAGCGTGCGCACGGGGAGAGGGTCTGATCCCCCTCGAACCGTAAGGTGTGAACCCTTCAAGTCACACGTGTCTTATCTTGTCGTGACCTGTCCTATCTTGTTGGTCTTGTCACGTCTTGTCACGACCCCTCTAGGTTAGTCCCGTAGTCTGTAGCACACGCTACGACTACTACTTGCTACGCTTTAATTTCCTACTGCGCTACTTCCTTTTTGTTACACTGTTATAACCCCAGCATGCTAATCAACCAGTAAACTGATGTTTAATAGTTCGGTACACTTGCAGTAGAGTCTAACCTCTTTTGTAGACTTTACCTGACGTACAGTTCCCTTCTTTTGGTGTTGTACGTCAGGTGTGGAGCAAGAGTACGTCGACGAGGCAGAGCTACCCGAGGATGTAGAGCCGGAGGACGTCGATCCTGAGTACGTGCCCGAGAAGGACCAGAGTTAGAGATCTTCATGTTGCCGATTCAGAGGTTCCACCGTAGTTTTGTTGGGTGCGTAGCACCGTTTACTTTCTGTCTAGGTTGGGTGCTTGCACCAGTAGTTACTTTTCTGTCGTTGTAGCCGACTCAGGCTTTTGTTAGACTCTCAGTACTCTGGTTTGATATATTTGGAATAAAATGAATGTTTTCTATTTTAGTACTTTTATTGTTCTGTACTAACATGCAGAGACCTGTTCCTTCGTCTTGGAGTACCACACAGACGCTTATTGGGTCCGGACTTCTCAGCTCCGGCCTAAGCGGGCCTTCGTCTCGCTTCGCCTCCGTTGTTTTGGGAAGCGGGGCGTGACATTTCGAGACAAGGATATCGAAACATCGGATAGACCATTGTGTCTTAGTCTTCACCGTTTGGCGGTGGCGATGATCTCATGATCGTTTGACTTGGCGAAGTCGAAGACGAGACACAGGTGCTTATTAGAGAATGAGTTCACTGAACGATCCATAAGAGTTATCATATGGTTATATTGACCAAGCTGTCAATGATAACTCTTAGTGATGATAGGCAAGTTTGGTCTTTTGACTTGAGGTCATTTTACAAACCTGTGCGTGAACGGTGCCACTTAGATCACTGACTTAGCTTCGAGGCTAGGCATGTCGAAAGGTCTTTGAATGGGTGTCACTTGAAGCGTATGAGGAGAGTAATGACCATGACAGGATTCGTCTCTTCTTGTCAATAGGAGTTAGTGTCGTAGAGTTAGGTCGGTCTTTAGTAAAATCTCTGATCATAGTATGTTGGAAGAAGTCCAACATTAGTTGACTAAAGATCTATAGAAACTAACCGGAGTCAAGTTATTGGTGTTGACAGTTTGACCGTAACCTAGACTTGATCTACACGACATAGTTAAGACGAAAAGACTATAACTGCGAAATTCATCACGGAAACAGTCAGGGTGGTCCCGACAATACTCATGTCGATGAGTCAACCACATAATGATGATTCTGAAGCAGTGACGGCAACCACGGCTCGTGGTCACTGCCGCATAGATGTAACGACTGGTTTTTGTATGATTGGATTATCAGTGTGTTTTGCTTGTGATGGTGGGTTCTCTCCTTGTGTGGTTTCCATTTCCATAGTTCTCGCTTTCATTCATCTCGTTGAGATTTCCTAGCTTTCGTTTTCATTCCTTTTGATGTGATCTTCTAGCTTCTTCCTTAGAATCATTGAACTCGGAGTAAGTCACTCGTGACGAGCTTCATATCGATCATATCTTAGCGATAGGCTGATGCTAGAAACCTTAGAATTCATCCCGGACCTTCGCGCTCCATTTCGAGACTTTTCGTGCACGTTAGGTGGTTCAAGAAGATCAACCGACCGACTAGATTCCAATCTAGTCGGTCAGGAAATCAACTGGAACCGACTAGTTCATTCAATCAATTATTCAGGAGTTATTGTTTATCGTTAGTCGGTCTAAGAACAACCACCGACCGACTAGATGTGAAACTAGTCGGTCAGAACTTGTTCTTTAACCGACTAGTTCCTTTGATTAATTTCCCCTAAGTTACTGTTTATCTTTAGTCGGTCTGAGAACATCTTTCGACCGACTAGATTGTAAACTAGTCGGTCAGCCATTGTTCTTCAACCGACTAGTTCATTGATCATCTTCCCAGCCGAGTTACTGTTTGCTCTTAGTCGGTCACCGTTATTCGACCGACCGACTAGTTCCCAAACTAGTCGGTCAGCCATCCTTCTTTGACCGACTAATCAACCCAGGAAACCCTAGTTTTGCCCTAGCCGCCACACTTTTCTATAAATACGCCCCAAACGTTTTCTTCTTCTTCCTCATCACCCCAAACCCTAATTTCTCCCCCATTGAGCCCCCTTCTTCCCCAAACCATTGATCCTTCATCCCAAGCTCATCCATCATCATCCAAACCCTCATTTCACATATCCTACCTCTCCTCAACCTCAAACCCTCATCAAATCCCCAAAAGCCTCATCCAAACCCATTTCTCCAGATTTTCCCCATTTCCAGATCTGAGCCGGATCGTTCTTCCGTCGCCGTAGTTCTCGGCGTCGTTCCTCCGCTTCTTCACGGGTAGTATTCTTCCTTTAATAATCTCATAATCCACACTTGATATTTGTGAAACCCTAATAAAATGGATCATTAGAAATCGTAGGGTTCGATTGTGAATACGGATTAGTTACCATTCTAATGTTGTTTTTCCATGACAGTGATCCATTCCCGTAGATAACAAATTTGTGTGATGTGCCTTCGTTGATCGTTCTCCTCGGTGCCAGGCAAGTGAAACTTGCTATCTTTCGAATTGGGCCATGTCTTAGGCCATTACCTTGCTTTAGCGTAAAAGAGACTAGCCAGTGAAAGGATAGCTGTCTGGACGCCTTTGATCTAGCTTGATAACGAAGCTAGATCCGTCACCCTCATCATACTTGTATGTCACGTTTAATTACAAATAACGGTGCGCGTATTATCTGTGCATGTCATCCATGCATCTTTAAACTGTCATGTTTAATTACAATTAACGGTACACGAATATTGTTCATGTCATTGCATTTTGCCTGTCATGTCTAATTTCAATTAACGGTATACGAATATTGTTCATGTCATTGCATTTTGCCTGTCATGTCTAATTTCAATAAACGGTATGCAAATATTGTTCATGTCATTGCATTTTGCCTGTCACGTTTAAATACAATTAACGGTACGCGAATATCTGTTCATGTCATTGCATACATTGATTGTTTATCGTGAATGTGTAGCTCACGCTACAAAACTGATAGTTCCTGGCTCGTGACCGGAAGCGAGCATAGTAAGTTGCTAACCCCAACGCTCGATATGGAGGCTAGGTGCACCCCTATGCCAAACAAAATACATTTCATGGCTCGTGACCAGAAGATTACACAGCCTACGGGCAATAGGGCACTCGCTGAGTGATCCCTTGTACTTGTACTTGACTTGACGTGTTTACTTGTACGTGACCAACAGTGATAACAGTGATAACAGTGATAATCGTGATTCGTGAATAGTGATTGGTAGCTTTTGCTACATCGTGAGTGATTGGCTTCCCTACCTTTAAAACTGTCGCATCATACTTAAATGCCATATCATTGCATCTTATTATAACTGCTAGGTTGCTAGTTCACTTTCAGTTTCCTTGCACAAGTCTTTCCAGACTTGCTGACATGTGCCCCTCTCTCTTTTGGGTGTCACATGTTAGACCCAGAGCCGGAGCTTTGTTGCAGGGGATATGGTGTTGCTGATGCTGATGTTTGCTGTGTTGGTGAGTGGACACCAGGGGCCTGTCTTGAAGACCGCTCGTGTCCACTTCTTTGTTTAGGTTTGCTGTTAGTTTTTGGTGTGTGGCAACTTTGTATGTATGTTATATTTTGTAGGCCATGTTGGGCCTTAGACTCTTTTTCCTTTAGCCTGGTGGCTTTTCTGCGATATTGTAATTTATTTATGGATATTCAGGGATTCAATAAATTGCTTATTGTCTCATTTTCTTATTGTTATCTTTGTTTCGTATCGCATTTGCAAGGACTTGCCATTTGTAGTTCTATTTGACGCTTATCGGACTTGCGGCTTTTCAGCTTCATGTCTGAGCGGACCTACTCACGTCTCGCCTCCATATTTTTGGGAAGCGGGGCGTAACAATAGGGCTTCGAGCCCAACCTGTTATAAGGGTCAGGCTGTAGGGTCTCACACAGAGTGTGACCTTTGTCTAGTAATAGGTAGATATTAGTTAGAGAGAATAATTTGCATTTGATGCAAATGAATATAAAATTGCATTTTGATGCAAATGACAATTTAAGCTAAGATATGAGACTAATTTGCATATGATGCAAAAGAGATTAAATGCGTCTTAAATATTTAAGACATATTTAATAAAATAAATGCAAGGAAAAGTTCACGGGTAAGACGGGAATGTCCCGGTCTATGTCCAGGTTCGAACGGCGTCCAAATCGGACGCCAAATGCCCAAGTTATACACAAAACAGCTCAATGGATCAGACCAGGTCAGACCAGGCTGACCCAAACCAGACTGGGTCTGGCCTGGATGCCTGGCCAGGCCCAGTAATGCTAGGGCGCCAGGCCCGCATGGGCCTGGGCGCTGGCCCAGGCGGGCCCAAGCACCCTGGGCACCTAGGCCAGGTGCCCAGGTTGGGCGTGCCAGACTGGGCACGCCCAGACCAGGTTCTGGCCTGGTATGGGCTCGTCCAACTCGCCTGGTGGGTCCCACAGTGCAAATTTTTCTGCATGTAGGGCAGTGCAGTTTTGACGGCTGAATTTAGTCGAAAATCTAGCCTTGGGCTGAACTTTGGGCGATTAATTGGAGGGTCAAACGAATCCGATTGACGAACCGTTTTTTTCCTATGCGTTTTTTCCTATGCGTTCACCGTTGAACACCCTTTGTATTGATAGGTTGTATCAATCATGAAGCTCAACGGTGAGGGAGTTAAAATTCACGGAAGTTTAGCCTTTGTGAAAAGCAGACTAAATTGAATTGATTAACTCCAAATTTAGTCCCACATCGGATTTTGAGTAAATGGGAGCAGTCAGCCGCCTAAATAAATAGGGGTCTGCTCCCTTCCTTAAAACTCGTCACAAGCTCCAGATCTGATCGGCTCTCGTAAATATTGGAGCATGCTCGGATCTAGGCTTAAATTAATATTCTTCTTCTCCCTATATTTCTGCCTTACTCCTGAGGGCTCTGGCAAAGCCGCGAAGGAGTTCGGATTCGGATCCGAAATCTTGGCGAAGGCTTTCACTCGCGTGAAACTTTCTTCGGCGCGTGGTTGGCTCGGTGACACGAGGATCGCTCGCCACGGGATGTGGAGCGGTTTGAGGTGCAGTTCGAGGAGCGGCTCGGAATACGGTGCGGAACATCTTGCCCGCCCCAGGGTTGAGATTCCAGGTATGTGTTTTATAAGCTTTCATTTTAATTATTTGTAGTACTTCAGATCCCTCTTGGGGTGGTCAGATCCATCCCAAGTTGGCAGAGATCCTGGCTAAGAGGGTCTGGTTCCGTAAGGCTGCATGTTAATTAGATTAACATAATTTTTCCGCTGCAATTTTATGTCTATGTTCCGTCCGACTTAGGACGGGAATAGAGTTTTTGTGCCCTAAGGGTCCTAGAAAACCCTTCAGTGGTATCAGAGCCATCTCTGTATGCTGATCTAGGACTGCGATCCGTTAATTGAAACGCTTTTAAATTGAGAAAAATGTTTTCTTTAAATTTATGTGTAAAGTTTAAAATGATTTTAGATGTTTAAAAAATTTTATATGATAAATTTTAAACATGAAATTTTAAAATGATGTCTTAAATTTATGTGATAATTTTAAAACTGTTTTTAAAACTTTAAATTTATGCGATAAGTTTAAAATGGTTTTAGATGTTTAAAAAATTTATATGATAAATTTTTAAGCATGAAATTTTTAAAATGATGTTTTAAATTTATGTGATATTTTTAAAACTGATTTTAAAAGGTTTAAAATTTTTATGCGATAAATATTTTAAGTAGCATGCAAATTTTGTGATTTTTTAAATTACAAGTTTTTATTCTATGAGATAAAATAAAATGTTTTAAAAATCATATTTTAAATTTAAATGTTAAATTTAAGTATGCATGCTAAAATTGTTTATGTGATAAACATTATTATATTTAATTGTTAAATAGTTGTACACTCTTTTTATGCGTTAAAATTAGTGTAACTTTATTTTAATGGCTATGTGAATGTTGTCACTTATTTGATAACACAAGACAACCTCTTAGGTTAGCCATTAAAGAACTCGTTAAAATTTATGAGATAAATTCTAATGTCACGCTATGTTTTAATAAAACGTTAACAACCCTTTGAGACCTAATTCATGATTAGGGTAGTCCCTTTAATGAAATTTTAATTCTAATATTTTTGCGATGTTAATAAATTTATTAAAATCCTAATATCGATTAGGATAGCACGTGGACCTTATAGTTCATAAGGAATTAATAAAAGTTATTAAACAAATCCTAAAATTTTGAATTTAAGGATGCAACTAGTTGATAAGATTAATTAGTTGTTAATAAAAGCCTTTTAGTCTATGGCACGCATATAAAAATGACAAGCTTCATTCAATGGACCATGATCCAGTCAATGTGCTTGGCTAAGCTTGTTGGATCACCCTTTTAAGGGATAGTGATCCTGGCTTAGTCAATTCCCTGGCTGTGTTCTGCTGGACCGCAATGACGCGAATCATGACTATATGACACCCTGGACTATATCAAATTCAAATACGCTAATAATCTTCTTCAAGATTAGCCGTAGCCCTCCTTGTTTTAGGAGTTGGCAACTATAGGACCCGTGTTTCAGTTGTTGAGCTACACTCAAGCTGTGACATGGCAACCTTGTAGAAACCAACTCCTTATATACATAAGATGAAATCTTGACTTGACCCAAACCGTCGTGTCATGAATAAACCGAGCGTCGGCGTAAGTTAAGTCAATGATGTAGTCTGGCTAGATGTAGTCTAAGACCTGACCCAAACCGACCGGTCCTGAATACACCGAGCACCGGGGCAAGTCAGGCCAGACACGAAAACAAGGGTCCGACTAGACTAGACATTGTGATTTGAATTAGTACACTCATGATCACAAATGGCTATGGGTAAAAACAGATAAGAGGGTCATATCTGATATGGTCGATGAAGAGTCATCTTCCGATTACAGAGTCAAGCAACTTGTTGAGCTACACTCAAGGTTGTTAGGCTCAGGGTGATTGGATCTCTTACACATTTATTTAATTCGATTAAATCGTTCATTATTAAGGCTTAAGAATGATCGTAAAATAAGTGGGAGGATATAGATAGATAAAATCCATTCTACCTATATTTAATATTGAACATATGCTAAACTAGGGCAAGACTATGTTTACCGATGGAATCAAAATATAATATTTTAATGGAATTAGTTAACTGGTTAAATAGGTTGATTAATTGAATATCAAGTTAAATTCTAATTGATAGAATTAAACTATATTCTCATTGACATTAAAATGACCTTCTAAAGAACAGACTTAAGAAATATGATTTCATTAAGTACTGGGTCCAACAAATAAATTCATGCTACATGTCACTCGCCTCTATATGGAGCAGCTTGAACATATATGATATTCGAAGTATGTTTCTCCCTACAACTTGTCGAGCTACACTCTAGGTTGTATGGAAAAACAATTTTGATCCACAAAGTTCGAGAATTCGATCAAACTGTTTGAGTCGAATACGAGTGCATGAGCAGTGCAAGACTATGCATCCCAACCGGATCTTAAGACAAGCAACATGTTGAGCTACACTCAAGGCTGCAAAGCTCAAGCGTTTGGATACATGAGATGCTTGCATAGCTATTCATTTATGTTGGGCTATTTAATATCTAATATGATTTAGAAAAGGAAGAAGGCACCCCGGAAAGTCAATTGAGAAAGTTAGTTATATCTATCATAAGTAAAGGCATAAGTAGGAGGAAATGAAAATGTGACATATTTTGATGTCACGATTTCAGAATAATTGTTATACAAAAGACGTCTAACACATTTTGACGAATGTCGTCGCCTTGCTTCTGAAGCAATGTTTTGTGTTAGTAATTTGTAATAACTATAATATATTAAATGTTAATATATAAATACACAAGATAGTAGCAAACTTATATGGCAAAATAGACTAGGACGTATCGAGAGACTAAGCTTCTCAAGTCACATAAAGAGGGGGTCTGGCCTCTTGTATTATGAAGTCTACGGACTATTGTGAATCTTATCCTCTTGGATATAATGGCCAAAACCCATCTGTAAGACAGTGGGAGAATGAGTTGTCGAACTCAGTCTCGTACATACTGATGTACCAGAGTCTAGATTAACCAAAATAAGTTATTCTTATATTTTATTAAGACACGTGTTCTTGATGAAACACAAGTCTGATAAAATAAAGAACGAAATGACAAAAGTATTTAAACTGATTCGATTAGATCGAATGGTCAAATACTTAGCTACATAAAATCTTGCGAAATTAAAAGAAAATGTGATTTTCTCTCAGGTCAAGTCTGTTAACACATCGGTGTGTTAAAAGATATGAATCGCACTTAGTTAGACTTGGTGAGATCCATAGCCAGTGACTCTGAGTTAAGTCCTCCTTCTGGGTTAAGTACCAGATAGTAATGCCTGGGGTTTGATAATGTTCTATGAGGACATCAATAAGATATTTATTAAATCAATTGTAAGGAAGTTGTGTAATTACACGAATCTTGTGAGACGAATTGTTGAGTTAACATCATAACTGATGATGACTTAGTCAACTTTCGGGATGAAATTCGGAGTAGTAACTCCGATTTATCACTTGATGCAATCAGAATAGATCCGTGTGCGTAAATAAATTTTGGAATTTAGTTTACGTGCCCAAGGAAAATGTTTCCTCATTCTCTGCTAGTAAATCTTTAAGTTAAAAGATTAGTGCAGAAAGAAAATGGTGAAGTACAATCATGTTGGTCGAGAACGGTTTTCATCCCAATTCCTATAAAACAGATTATGATGAAACCTTTTTGCCAGCAGATGTGTACAGATCTACTCGGACCAAACTCAATGTAAACGCTCATGTTGACCATGAAAATTGGAGCATTCACTTATAAGTTCGTTTTTCTAAATATGATTTAGGCGAACCAACTTATATGAATTAGCCAGAAATTTTTCAAGGTCAGTCGGAGCGTATAAATTACATGCGAAGCATCAAAGGGATGGAACATATATTTTGACAAAGTAATCAAAGAGTTTGATACTTTATCAGAAATAGATATGAGCCATTTGAAATGACCAGTAACCAATTTAAATGATTATCGTAAGGTATGATGAGCTGGATAAGATCCAAGGAAATAAAATATTATGGATTCCGAAAGACCAAGAGAATTATTTGAATGAGATTCAAATGGTTGGTCTAACATTAACATAGAGACCCCTTAAGTCTATAGAGTAGACGTTTTAGCATATCCACTCACGAAGGCTCTACCACATGAAGTCTTGAAAAACTTATGTCTAAACACGGTATGAGATACCGGGATAAATGGGCCTGAGTGCACGTGGTAGATGTAGAGAGATGATGCCCTCGAGGTTATTTATCTCTGTGTGTATAGCCCAAACGTCTTGTTCGAAATAACAGTAAGCTGTTTGGTAATAATTTATCTAAGTTATTTTATAATGTAGTAAACATTAGATATTAACTTAGGTAAAGTCCTGAGACTTTATGCAAGGTCAAACAGGTATCAAGATGAGTACCTCGATCATGAAGAAATGTTTGACCGTCTGTAGCATAAGTCTAAAAGGGTTCGTGGTCGTAGAAGTTTCGAGACAAGGATATCGAAACATCGGATAGACCATTGTGTCTTAGTCTTCACCGTTTGGCAGTGGCGATGATCTCATGATCGTTTGACTTGGCGAAGTCGAAGACGAGACACAGGTGCTCATTAGAGAATGAGTTCACTGAACGATCCACAAGAGTTATCATATGGTTATATTGACCAATCTGTCAATGATAACTCTTAGTGATGATAGGCAAGTTGGTCTTTTGACTTGAGGTCATTTTACGAACCTGTGCGTGAACGGTGCCACTTAGATCACTGACCTAGCTTCGAGGCTAGGCCTGTCGAAAGGTCTTTGATCGTGTGTCACTTGAAGCGTACGAGGAGAGTAATGACCAAGAGAGGATTCGTCTCTCCCGGTCAATGGGAGTTAGTGTCGTAGAGTTAGTTCGGTCTTTAGTAAAATCTCTGATCAGAGTGAAGAAGTCCAAGATTAGTTGACTAAAGATCTATAGAAACTAACCGGAGTCAAGTTATTGGGGTTGACAGTTTGATCGTACCCTAGACTTGATCTACACGACATAGTTAAGACGAAGAGACTATAACTACGGAATTCATCACGAAAACAGTCCGGGTGGTCCCGACAATACTCATGTCGATGAGTCAACCACATAATGATGATTCTGAAGCAGTGACGGCAACCACTGCTCGTGGTCACTGCCGTATAGGGCTTCGAGCCCAACCTGTTGTAAGGGTCAGTCTGTAGGGTCTCACACAGAGTGTGACCTTCGTCTAGTAATAGGTAGATATTAGTTAGGGAGAATAATTTTCATTTGATGCAAAGGAAGAGAAAATTGCATTTTGATGCAAATGACAATTTAAGCTAAGATAGGGGACTAATTTGCATATGATGCAAAAGAGATTAAATGCATCTTAAATAGTTTAAGACCATATTTAATAAAATAAATGCAAGGAAAAGTTCACGGGTAAGACAGGAATGTCCCGGTCTACGCCCAGGTTCGAACGGCTTCCAAATCGGACGCCAAATGCCCAAGTTATACACAAAACAGCTCAATGGATCAGACTGGGTCAGACCAGGCTGACCCAAACCAGACTGGGTCTGGCCTGGATGCCTGGCCAGGCCCAGTAATGCTAGGGCGCTAGGCCCGCATGGTTCTGGCTTGGTCTAGGCTCATCCAGCTGGCCTGGTGGGTCCCACAGTGCAGATTTTTCTGCAGCTAGGGCAGAGCGGTTTTGACGGCTGATTTTAGTCGAAAATCTAGCCTTGGGCTGAACTTTGGGCAATTAATTGGAGGGTCAAATGAACTCCAATTGACGAACCATTTTTTTCTATGCGTTCACCATTGAATACCCTTCGTATTGATAAGTTGTATCAATCATGAAGCTCAACAGTGAGGGAGTTAAAATTCACGGAATTTTAGCCTTTGTGAAAGGCAAACTAAATTGAATTGATTAACTCCAAATTTAGCCCCACATCGGATTTTGAGTAAAGGGGAGCAGTCAGCCGCCTATATAAATAGGGGTCTACTCCCCTCCTCAAAACTCGTCACAAGCTCCAGATCTGAGCGGCTCTCGTAAATATTGGAGCACGCTCAGATCTAGGCTTAAATTAATATTCTTCTTCTCCCTATATTTCTGCCTTACTCCTGAGGGCTCTGGCAAAGCTGCGAAGGAGTTCGGATTTGGATCTGAAATCTTGGCGAAGGCTTTCACTCGCGTGAAACTTTCTTCGGCGTGTGGTTGGCTTGGTGACACGAGGATTGCTCGCCTTGGGATGCGGAGTGATTCGAGGAGCGATTCGAGGAGCGGCTCGGCATGGAATGGGGATCGGCTCAGAAGACGGTGCGGAACATCTTGCCCGCCCCATGGTTGAGATTCCGGTTATGTGTTTTATAAGCTTTCGTTTTAATTATTCGCAGTACTTCAGATCCCTCTTGGGATGGTCAGATCCATCCCAAGTTGGAAGAGATCCTGGCTAAGAGGGTCTGGTTCCTTACGGCTGCATGTTAATTAGATTAACATAATTTTTCGCTGCAATTTTATGTCTATGTTCCGTCTGACTTAGGACGGGAATAGAGTTTTTGTGCCCTAAGGGTCCTAGAAAACCCTTCGGGATGCACGTCTTTCCACAATGGAGCATGAGTTCGTCACCCTGATGCATGCCTTTGACACCCTCTTGGACTCATTCTTCACTTTCCAGCAGTCCGTGGAGCAGGACCTCACATCCATTCTTAACATTCTTCGGTACCAGCATGCACCCACCGTCATACTTGCACCAGCCCCTCCTCCCAAGCCAGACATTGTCCCTTCTGCACCTCCTACACCGCTCACTGTACCTCACTCTCAGGCTTCTGCAGGGCCTGTCACTTCTGCCCTTGAGCCAATTGCACCTCAGTTGAAGACTACCGTTGTCGACACACACGTTCCCACACCTGTCGACACTCCAGCTGTTGCACCTCTGTCTGAGCCTGTCGTCTCCTCTGTTTCTTCATCGGCCGACACACATGTCGAGCCTTCATCTTCTGAGCCGGTTGTTCCCATCTCTGGTCCCCAGCAGTCAGACTCATCATCACCTCTAGAGGGTGATGCCGCTGCTTGATCCTCACACTATTTTGCTCCAGTCACCCACAATCATTTTTTGTGCCCATCTGTCTCTTCGAGGCCCTGACCTTGCATAGATTGGGGGATGACACTTTTTGCACCACCCGCATTCATTCCATCATTTTGCATTTGCACCTGCATCATGACATCATTTGCATCATTTGCCTCATGTTCATATTTTCATCTTAGGCATTAGGACATGCACTTTTTATTTTCTTTTATGCATCTTTTCGTTTTTTTCTTATTATTTTCTTTTATCTACCACCCACCCACCCTAGCCTCATTTTTCCTACTTGCCAGTGTGTTCGCAGCAGTGAGGACACTGCTGTGTTTAGCTTGGGGGATGAGCGCTATCACTTTTATTCTTACTTTTTTCCATTTTCTTTCATTTTACACCTTTTTATTTTTACTTTCCACCACTTTTTCACCGTTTCATTTTTTTAACATCATATTTTCCATGTTTGGTTTACTTGCATGCTTGCTTTTATTTTATTTTTCTCAGCCTTTCTTTTCTCCTTTTGCTAGATATATTCTATATGATGATATCTCTCTTAGCCTTGGTAGCTATCACAATGCTTATTACTTCTGCATACTACTTGGAGTATTTCAGTTCTTACTATTCATATGCTTGCATATATATTCTGTTGACGATCTCTCTTTATGAATGCATGGAATGAATTGAAACTGAATGTATACAGTAGTATTTGGTATGCTCGTGTTGGATATGCATCGAGATTCGCATATCTTTATAATATTTGAAGCATCTGCTTTGATTATCTTTTTCACCTTCTGTTGCATGCCTGCTACTATTGTACGCCTTACCGCATGTCTTCACTATTCGTTGAAATGAATGAAAATAGCTGTGCTTGCTTATGAGTTTAGTTGGAGTATTATCTTATTGAACCAGTGTGCACATCTTATGAGTGAACTAAGTGATACATTATTTCTTTCTCCACATATCTTATTATTCTCTACATGTCACTTGGGTTCACCCCCTCTGTAGCTACATATACCGCATCTTATTCCCAAAAATCCCAAAAGAAAAAAAAGTTAGCTTCAAAAAGCCCAAAAAGCCAAAAAGGAGCCAAAATAAATGTACATCATATTTCTCTAATTCAAAAAAATAAAAAAAAGAGGAAGAAAGTACTTCCTATATCTTACTATTTGGAGCTACACAAATACTTGGAAAAAAGCCACACAATTCCTTTATCCTTAGATATGATACCTCAAGCTAAGCTTGGGGGGTGAATCCATTTAATTATACGAGTGAGTACGCCATTAAAGTGGAGTTGTGCACATTTGGGGATATTTGATAATGCTCAGACTTTGAGAAATATATTAGCTACGGAGATTTTTCATGATTTGAGATGAATTTATGAATGCCATGATCTTTATTCTATTCTCTATTGCATGCTCGGTGTGATTCTTATATGCTTCATTTACTTCTATTGATTGAAAAAGTGCATCACCAACATGTTTATATAGACTCTATGAATTGCATGATGTGGATAAGAATTGATCGCATGAGTTTAGAGGATCCCTTCCATTGTTCTTAAATGCTTGCAAGCGATATGTTTAGATAAGATATGAAATTCTAATTAGCATGTGATCTATTTTCGAAGCATTATGATATGTCGCTATGGCTTGAGATCTGACCGAATATTCTAGCACTCCCTTCCATCTCCCATTCTCTTTTCTATTTCTTTATTTTTATTGCCTGGTGAGCCTCGTATTCGTCTTCCTCGAGGACGAGTAAGAGGTAAGCTTGGGGATTTTGATGTGTCCATATTTTACATGTTTTTATCGCATCATTTCATGTCATATTCGCCTCTAAAATCCATATTTTCATATATTATTGCGCTTCTAATGCCATATTCGAGTTTTGTATAGCTTTTTGGATTTTCAGTAGTTTTGGAGCGAATTGGAGCTATTTTAGGACATGGACACATCCGGTACGACAGAGACATCATTGGCAAGGCTCCATGAGAGTTCGCCGAGGAATGGAAGAACATTGGAGGAGAGGAGGAGAGGAGAACGAGAAAATGGCAAGGTTGAGATCAGTTTCCCAGGTGACTCGACCGAGTAGCATCAGCTACTTGGCCGAGCTGATACGCTGAATTTGCAAAGGAAACGGCTCTGACATACTCGACCGAGCAGACACCCGACTAAACCCGAGTCGTACCAAACAGATGAAGGTTCCGAGCTTCCTTCCAAGGCATCCCAGCTCGACTGAGCAGCTCACCTGCTCGACCCGAGTCAAAGATAAACAGAGCGACGTTTTGGAGGAATTTTGAATCTACTGCAGCTCGACCGAGTAGGGGGGCTACTCGACCGAGTAGCTCGTATTCACCAAACGTAGAAGCAGCAGCAAGGGGAGCCTATAGCTGACCCGACCGAGCAGGCTCCTCTACTCGACCGAGTAGCCGACGCGACCAGCCTAGTTTGTGGGCCTAAGTACCTAGATTTTCTGAGATTTTTTGGGATCTTTCCCCTATGTATTTAAGGACATTTTTAGCTTTATTTTAAAAAGAACTTTTAGAGAAAATCTTAGTTTAGTTTTAATTAGGTTTTGGAGAACTTGTGCCGTCGCTATTTTGTATGAAGCAAAGCTTGGATTTTTACTATTGTTTCGCGCAAGGAATCTTGTCTTCTTAATTCTCTTTGGATTATTATTGCTTCTCGACGCATTGGTAATGATTCTCTACACTTTTTATTTCTTTTTGATGTTTTCCATTGCCAAGATGAATTCTATTGCATCTATTGAAAATTTCGTTGTTATTTCTATGATGCGTGAGTAGTTCCATCTAGGGCTAATGGGTTAGCCCATGGATTTTAGGATTGAGATACAAAGTTAGGATTTTTAGGTTGTGTTGGAATAAAAGGGAAGTATTTTGGTTGATCTTGCAAAGTTTGTAGGAGAAATCATACTGAGATCATGCCCACGGTCGGTGGAATCAATCGGCTTAAGGAGTATCCTATAGGCTTAATTAGGGAGTTAGTGGATTCAATTGGGACACGTGACCATGCCCGGCTCGTGTCTTAATGGGATCCACCGACGAACTATATTGCTAATTGATGGCTACCGCCATTGCATCAGTAAGAGCCACCAAAATACATCGAAGCTCTAACCCACGAGAGTGGCGTAAGCTGAGATCATTCCGTCTATGAGAGTGGCGTGAATATTGTTGATTTTTAATGCACGTGTCGTGTGCGCCTACGGGTTAATGCGATACGTTAGATTCATGGTGCTTAGACCATGAATTCCACATCTTGAATGCGACAATCCCTATAAAACCAATGCAACGTAAAAGTCTTAACTAAGCATCAACATCCGACGATCCTAGCGGTGAGTCCTAATGCCCTAGTCATTATTAATTGTTCACAATCCTAAACAACCAATCTTTCAAAACCGACTGCTACCTATATTCTGAGATTTAAAAATAACTCAAGACAATAACATTCATACCTTCCCTGTGGGATCGATATCTTTTATACTATTACTTGACAGCGTACGCTTGCGTAAAGTGCCGGGGATTCGCATTTAGGATACATTTAGCACTTGGCATTCGTGCCATTGCTAGGTGAGTTCTAGGTATTAGGTCACGGGCGATCAAGTACTTCTGGGATGATCCATATTTATATAAGATATGTGCTGATGGGTTTATAAGACGTTGCATCCCGAAGGATGAAACTAGATCTATCATCTCTCATTGTCATGACCAACCTTGTGGCGGGCATGCGGTAGTCACCAAAACTACGGCAAAGATTGTCCAATGTGGTTTTTATTAGCACACCATCTTCAAGGACACAAACGACTTCATTAGAGCATGTGGTAGGTGTCAGAGAACGGGAAACATTACAAGGAAGAATGAGATGGGTCTAAATAGCATTCTAGAGATCAAGTTATTTGACTGCTGGTGAATTGATTTCATGGGCCTCTTCCCGTCGAGCCATGGTAACAAATACATTTTAGTGGCGGTTGATTACGTCTCACAGTGGGTGGAAGCCATAGCCACCACGACAAATGACGTGAAGGTGGTAGCCAAGTTTTTCAAGCATACGATTTTTCCCCGTTTCAGAGTTCCAAGAACAGTTATAAGTGACGGAGGGAATCACTTTATCGAGAGGAAATTTGAAGGTATGCTCAAGAAATATGAAGTCCATCACCGAATTGGCCTTGCCTATCATACACAAATAAGCGGCCAAGTAGAAATCTCCAACAGAGAGATCAAGAGCATCCTAGAGAAGAAAAAGGTGAGTGGATCAAGGAAGGATTAGTCCCAAAAACTAAGCGACGCACTTTGGGCGTACCGTATGGCTTTCAAGACCTATATCGGCACCCCCCCTTGCAGGCTAGTCTATGAAAAGGTCTGTCATGTGCCTGTTGAGTTGGAGCATAGAGCCTATTAGGCAATCAAAAAGCTAAATTACGACTACAAGAGCGCAGCCACGCGACATTTCGTGAATATCTGTAACGGTCGCTTTCCGACCTTATGTATTTCTGCGTGCACAAACATTTTTCGTACGCGTATTTTATTTTACTCTTTCTTGGATGCGGACTATGCGATGTGATATGTCGTTGTGACCGTAAGGACAAGTAGTTATTTGTGGGATTTTTAGTGAACGTCATTTCACATTTCGTTCTCCCACGAATCGAGTTTGATTACAGGATCGTCATAGCTTTAGACGTAGTTATTGGGTCTTTTATTTTTAGTTCATTCTCCGTGGACCAAACGTGCGATTGACCACTGTATCCCCGAGCCTCTCTTCGTCACGGTCTTCTCGATATTTTTTTCGTAATTTTCTGACACTCCTAGCCCACTCAAATCACTAATCAATATTCAAGCCCATTAAGCCCAATTAAATACGAAATTCAGTTGCTAATCAAATCATTAAGGGTTTTGTACGTATCATGCAATTGTGATTCTGCTACTAACCTCACCCAACATTTTCCCACTTCGTACACCCCTCACACACTCTCTCTCCTAGTCACCCCTTAGTTATACCCCACTTAAAACACATTTTAGCAAATCATCTCTTCAAAACCAAATTTGGCCGAAACACAACAAACCCACGCATAAAGCCCTATCCGCCGACTTTGCTCCTCCCTCTGATCTTCGGTGACCACCACCTGACCCCCCTGGCCGTCGGCCATCTCTCCTCCTCCATCCCATCTTCTCTCTCCTCTCCTTTCTCTCCCTAAACAGCCCCAAAGCCGCAACCAGGCCGAACTGTGCATCTGCCGGAGAAACTCGCGCCCGTCCGCCATCTGCCATCGTCGGTAACCACCACCATCCCCACTTGACTCCTCTCGAAGCCCCCTATCATCTACAATTCCTTTTACCCTTTCCCCTCACCTCTAGCTCCCCCAAAACCCCATTGAAACAAGCCCTAGCGGCTGTTTTTGACAGATCTGTGCATTGTGCTTCAACGCCGGTGCACGGCCACCTCCGACCACTTCCGGCGACAACTCTACCACCGTTGGATCCCTATTGAACCCCTTTAGCTACTGCAATTTTCCTTTAACTCCTTTGATCGTTGTTTTCTGCTGAGATGCGCAACAACGACCGTTGCACGAATCTGTCCACTTCGGCTTCTTACGGCCGCCCACCGCCGTGCGCTGACGCCGTCAGCCACTCATCGGACCGAGCAACTCCCACTGACCTCCTTCAATCACCAGCAGCTCTCTCGGACCCTCGGATTTTACGCGCATCGTCGAACTCACGTGTTTCTACCTGACGTTGCGGCCGTCGTGAAGATCTGTTGCGCTACCCGTACCGGGAGAGAGATCACCGCTTGTTCGCTGTTCGTACCACCACCTCACTGTCCAGAAGTGTCTCGCTACGCTATCCACAGCCGAGACATTGTAGACGATGTCAATCCATCGATGTTCAGAACCGACATCCGCCTTTTGATCGACGTCAAAAGGTTAGTCCTCTAACGCGTAGAAAGAACCCCCACTGTAGAAAAATGAAAACCTAATCTAAAATCGTCAACAATAACTAAATTTCATTTCCACACCTTTAAAACGTTGCAAAATATTAGACATCGACGAAGGACTGAATTTCTGTGCACATAGGATAGATCGTCGATTAGACTGAACCGAAATGAAAACGTGACTTTGACTGCTAGGATAGCCTCGTTGAACCTAGAAATGAACTCTAATAGGAATGATGAGAAACGTGTCCTGACACCACCGTTGACCCGTTTCAGACGGACCCTCGCTGATGCACCACTTCGACGGGACGCTCTGGACAGATGACGCGCTTGCCACCGCAGGCAAGTGTTTACACTTGTACTCTTACGGCCACGTCTGGGCCATCTCCTTAGAATGTTAAAGTACATTTAAAGAGAACCGGACGTGAAATGATAACGTCCGGGACCCCCTTGACAGCTTAGACTTGATGACGAAGTCTAAGCGCAACAACAACAACTGACACCTTAGGGCTATTCTGTGTGCGTGCGTGTGGACCCCCTAGAAAGAACTATCCCTTACACTTGTCATGTCGTGTCCTGTTACAAAAAGCCTTCGGGCGTTTCAAATGCTCTCTATGCGGGAGTGATCTCTGTGTTACCAAAAAGCCTGCGGGCATTTCAGGTGCTCTCCCTGCGAGAGTGATCTCCGTGTTACAAAAAGAGAGTGATCTCCGTGTTACAAAAAGCCTGCAGGCGTTTCAGGTGCTTTCCCTGCGAGAGTGATCTCTGTGTTACAAAAAGCCTGCGGGCGTTTCAGGTGCTCTCCCTGCGAGAGTGATCTCCGTGTTACAAAAAGCCTTCAGGCGTTTCAGGTGCTCTCCCCGCGAGAGTGATCTCCGTGTTACAAAAAAAGCCTGCGGGCGTTTCAGGTGCTCTCCATGCGAGAGTGATCTCTGGTTGTCTTGTCTTGAGCACTTGGGTTTGGGGTAGGGTTGAGCGGTCGCACGGGGAGAGGGTCTGGCCGTCCTCAAACTGTAAGGCATGAACCCTTTGAGTCACACATGTCTTGTCTTGTCTTGTCTTGTCTTGTCCCGTCTAGGTTAGTCCCGTAGTCGATAGCACACGCTACGGCTACTGTCTGTCGCGTTTACTTTTTCTGCACCATGTTACTTTCTACTTAATATAACTGCCATGTCATAACCCCAGCATGTTAATCAACCAGTAAAATGTTGCTCTTCATTACTTTACACTTGCAGTAGAGTCTAATCCTTCTTTGTAGACTTTACCAGGCGTACAGTTCCTTTTCTCTTGGGTGTTGTATGTCAAGTGTCGAGCCGAAGTACGTGGCCGAGCCAGACATGCCAGAGTACGTGGAGCCAGAGTACGTGGAACCAGAGGGCGTGGAGCCAGAGGGCGTCGACCCGGAGTATGTGCCTGAGGAGGACCAGAGCTAGAGTTTCCTCATGTTGCTGAGTCAGAGTTTTTACTGCTTTCTAGTTGGGTGCGTAGCACCGTTTACTTTTCTGCCTAGGTTGGGTGCTTGCACCATTAGTTTACCTTCAGCTGTTTGTAGCCGTGTTGGGCATTTGTTCAGACTCTCTGTACTTTCTGGATATCTGTTGGAATAAAATGAATGCATTTCCTTTTTCGTACTTTTGTTGTTCCGTACTTTTCTGCAGGGACCTGTTTTATTGTCTTGGAGTACCTCACAGAGGCTTATTGGGTCCGAGCCTCACAGCTCTGACCCAAGCGGGCCGTAGTCACGCTTCGCCTCCGTAGTTTTGGGAAGTGGGGCGTGACAATATCAATGAGCTTGACGAGATCCGACAACATGCTTAAGAGAATGCGAAGATCTATAAGGAAAGAACCAAGGTTTATCACAACAAGCAAATCACAGTGAAGTGATTCAACGTTGGTGACCTTGTGCTTCTTTACAACTCGAGGTTAAGACTCTTCCCCGGGAAATTGAAATCAAGATAGTCCGACCCTTTCAAGATAACAAACATATCTCCAGGCGAAGCGATAGAAATTGAGGGGAAGAATGGGACGTTCAAAGTAAATGGGCAACGACTAAAGCCCTACATAGCATGTGAGCCAATTAAGGGCAGAGAAACTCATAGCCTCGCCACATATTACTCTATCATGTGAAGATCTAAAGGAGTCGAGCTTACAACTTTAAACAAGCATTTATCGGGAGGCAACCCGAATTTTTTAGTTTTAGTTTTTCTTTCTTTCTTTTCTTTCATTTTATTGAAAAAAATCCAACACAAAAAAATTTTTAATGTATTTTAAAAAAATCTAAAAATATAAAAATATAAAAATTTCTGACGCTTAAGTTCTTGTGCAGGTACTCAATGAAGGGAGCGCGCAAAACGATGAAGGAACGATGGAGGAGTCGAAAGGAGAAGAGAAGAATGGCTATCCATGGCTGGAGAGTAGAATTGAGGCTACTCGACCGAGTGGCATTGCCACTCCGTCTGAGTAGAGGAGCTTGCAGAAGGAGGCAAATCAACACTCATCTCTTTGTTTATATTTCTACTCGACTGAGTAGAGTGAGCCACTCGGTCGAGTCAGCCCATCTGTAGAGCAATGCAAAAATGGCATTCTACCATTAATTCTACTCAACTGAGTGGGCTAAGCCACTCGGTCGAACGAAAACCTCTGCAGAACATGGGAAAAAAGTGCCTTGTTTAAGTTTCTACTCGGCTGAGTGACCTAGGTCACTCGACCGAGCGACCAACTAAATGAGTGGGGGCCACACCAAATTGAAAGTGACTCTATCAAGCTGTATCACTCGACTCGTACCCATTTAAAAGCTCTAGCCCCCTCCTTTCATTCTCTCATACTTCCAGCCAAACCTACTCGATCGAGCCATCCCCCTCCTCTCAAATCCGCTCGAACCGACCTCCTCCTTCGTTCCCTGTGCCGCCGAGCCAGACCAAGCTCCACTACTCGGTCGACCCTCACTCCAATCTCCATCCCCCCTCTATTCCATCCCTTCATCTCCTTCCCTCTCATTCTCTCTTAATTTTCTTGATTTTAAACCCTAAATCCCCAAAATTCATAATTTTCAACCCCTAATCTCCATTAATCTCAAATTTTGCAACTAATATCCTTTATCTATTTTGTTTTACAGGTTGATTGGAGCTAGGGAGACATCATTTGGGATTGGATTACTTTGGAGCAAACTTGGGGGAAGATATTTGCTTCTAGGGCATCGCACAAGCATCGCTTCCTAACATCTTCCTTCACGGATAGATTGGTACACTCATTCCTTTACTCTTTACTTTACGTACCCTATTCCATGATTAATTTTCGTTCGCACATATTGCATACCATGCATCCTAGGACACTGGGTAGGAAACCCCGACGAAGAAACAGAAAACTGGTAATGTCTGTGCTTCTTCTTCTCGTCGGACACATGGACGCATTCACACACCATCATCATCCCCACCCACTCCATCTCCACCTCCATCTCCAACCCCACTTGCACTCGAACTCCCACCCATGAGTGATCCTATACCCACCCCTCCATCCCAATCATCGCAGGGCACCTTAAACACATATGGCATCATGTTTAAGGATGATGGTCATCATCAAAAATTTGAAACCATATCGAGGCGCCCGGCGCCCGATCATCCCCACCAAGTTTGCCAGTATTCCATCCCTAGAGAGCTTAGGGTTGTTGGAGGGGGGTGAATAGGCTATACGAATCCATAGATTGGGGGTTTTCTTATCGATGACAGCGAGAACATATGTTCGCCTCACCTACGAGGCGTTGAGTTCTATCTTTAGAACTGACCAGGGCATCATGTTTAGGATTTTGGACCGTGACATAGAGGTTACGTACGACACGCTCCGAGCCTTATTTAATTGACGGCATATCCCGGCCCTGATTTGGCCTTTGCACCAGACACTGATACATCTTCCTTCAAGCCTGATCTTGCCTGGACACGTACATCTGGCTTACCACATTTCAGCCACAGTCGATCAAAATCTTCTTCCATCATTTGTCTGTGTCTTTGCTTTGCTCAGCGCCACTTAGCCATGACCATATTATGTAGGCCTGAGCCTGGCACCATGTCTACCACTGAGTTGCTCCATCTTAGTGGGATAAGCAAATCTATCAGACGTCAAGATGACGACACCATCCACCTACACCTCCTCTCTGACATAGCCTGTTGGTTGTGCGACCGCCTACTTTCCATGGCCTCCTCCTCGAAGGAGATTTGTTGTGGCGGTTTCTTGACCCTCCTAGCCCTCATGTTAGGATTAGATCTTCATGTTGATCTTTTGGCAGCGACTGGGCCAACCACTTTGACGATAGACGTGCTTTCACGTATGCACATCATTAGGCCCCCATGGTAGCCGTCACTAGATCTATATTCTAGGTCCCGGGCTAGAGCAGCATATAAGCCTATTGCGTCCTGATTTGACTTGTATTGAGCATATTCATAAGCATTGGCTTCTTCCAGGCACACCTATCCCAACCATTCATGAGCTTGAGCCTAGAGTAAAGGCCGTTGCAGAGGATGATAGCGATTGGGAGCTTAGTTCTGATGGAGAGCCTGAGAGAGCAGATGTCACCACCACTTTTGTCCCCACAGTGAGCACTTCTGTCACCACAGCTGTCAGTGCTCCTACTACCACACCTACCACACTTGCTGAGAGTTCTGGGGTAGTTTCTACCACCGCCCAAGAGATTTCTGTCCATGCACTATCATCTATCCTACCTACTTCTGGGGGTATTTCTGTATCTTTCGCTCTTGTTTCCACCGATCCTACACATGTTGAGCATGATACTTCTGTCTCCACTTCTGATGTCGTATTACCTGTGGACTCCATATCTATTGTTTCTATCCCTATCGAGTCCTCACCTATAGTGTCTGCACTCCTTTTTGAGAGCATTTATGTCCTCATCACGTCTGTATTCTCAGACAGCATCGTGGTATCTGTCTCCACTGTTGTTGCCACGACGTCTGTATATGCTGATATTCCTTCCATCCCCATATCCGCACCTAATCTCACTTCCGTTTCTATTTCCACATCTGCTGAGATCCCAAGCAGATCGCCCTCCACCGAGTTTGTTTTCCGACCTCGTGCACACGCACGAACACATAGGGAGATGGGCGAGTCTAGTGGTGCACATCCAGCTGGTCGTTCCTGCAGCACTGACACACGTCTTATTGCGGTAGAGGCTGAGGCTGCCGGTTTGAGGTGTGACTTCACTGCCCTCACTCGGGCAGTCTTTTCCTACCATCGT
Source organism: Scilla litardierei (assembly GCA_030789695.1). Taxonomy (NCBI): domain Eukaryota; kingdom Viridiplantae; phylum Streptophyta; class Magnoliopsida; order Asparagales; family Asparagaceae; genus Scilla; species Scilla litardierei. The sequence goes on along the minus strand of CM061142.1, from coordinate 318,017,036 downwards.
TCAGTGGAGGTGACCTAGCGAGATGTTATGGAGATTCTGGAGATACTGAGAACATGAGGTGCACCACCTGTACCACTAGCACCAGTTGTTCCTCCTGCATCTCTAATAGTACCACCACCAGCACCTTCTACCCTACCATCTAATCCCACATCTGGTCCACAGCATTGGGACCAATCACCACCTCCACAGGGTGGTGCCGCTGTCTGATTCGATATGTTGCTCCTGTTCTCCCCTATTATTTTTGGTGCTCATCTATCCACATGGGGCCCAGTATCGCATAACCTGGAGGAGAACTCACTCCATTGCATCCATATCATTCCATCATCTGTATGCATGTTTTGCATTAGGCATTAGGATCATGCATTTGCATTATTTTCTATGTTTACTTTTCTTATTTTTAGGATTTCCATTTTGTTTATTTCATCCTGCCCACACACCCTTAGCATCGTTTTCTATCTTTACACACGTGCTCTCAGCAGTGAGGACACTGTTGTGTTTAGCTTGGGGGATGAGCAAAATCGCTTTTTATGTATTCGTATTTTATTCTTCACTTTTCTCTTTATTTTCCATCTTTTTAATCCAATTTTTTATTTTTTTAAAAAGCATCTTGTTTTTCTTTCTTTTGTCTGCTTCCATGTTGAGTTTTATTTTATTTTCCCTATTTTCTTTTCTTTCTTCTGCTGGATGAATTCTCTGTGATGTTATATATTATGCTTTTGCTGCTGTCACAACGCTTATTCTTCATGCCATGCTACTTAGAGTATTTCGCGACCTTAATCTTTATGAGTACTTGCAATTAAATTTCTTTTGATGATCTTTCTAGTTTAATGCATGAAGCCTGTTGAAACTGAATGTTGTAAGGTAGTGTTTAATATGCTTTCGTTGGATACACACCAAGATTCACGCATCACTAGCATATCTGAAGCCGTGCTATTGCTTCTTATTCAAAATTCTTGTTGCATGCTTGTTTGAAAAACTTTCACTACTTAACTGCACTACTTGTTTATAGGATTAGGAATGCACATACTTATAAATGAGTTCGATGTATTATCTTACTGAGCCATTTGTGCACGCTTTTGAGTGAACCGAGTGTTATATCAATTCCTTCTCCACATATACCTTATATTCTCTACATGTCACTTGATTTTCCTCCCCAAACTATTTTTATCACATCCATTCCCAAAAATTACATACAATTACAAAACTTGCTCCAAAAGATCAAAAGTCAAAAATGAGCCAATGAGCCAAAAAGGAGCAAAAAATCAAGGATTCAAACTCCATTGCTCCTACAAAAATCAAAAATTAGAAACAAAGTTTCAAAAATCAAAGAAAAATTCAATTTTCACCTCTTGGAGCCAATACATATACTTTTGGGAAAACCTAAACAAAAATTCCTATTCCACCAAAAATTCTTTGGATGTGATACATCAATTCAAGCTTGGGGGAAAATCTTTTAACCAAATGAGTAAGCATGATATTAGAGTGGAGTGGTGCATGAACGGTAAAGTTTGATAATCCTGAAACTTAACGAAACAATTGAGTCACGGGGATTTCCTATGATTTGATATGAGCATATGTATGTCTTGACTTTTATTCTATTCTATACTGCGTGCCTTGTATGAAATTTCTATGCTTCAGTTATAGCTTTTGATTGAAAAGTGTGTCGCCAATGTTATGTCTATCCGATGCTATGAAACATAGGATGTGGATATAGGCCAAGTGTATGAACTGTAGAGAGATCCCTTTTGTTCAACATAAACTCTCAAGTACTTCACTTTTATAAGATATGAAATCTCTAAGTAGCATGTAAATTACTTTTAGAGTCGTTGAGATATGCAGTGAATAGTATGAGATCTGAGAGAATAATCTAGCGACTCTCTCTTTTTTGCATGCTTTTTCGTTTTATTAGTTTTATCTCCCGATGAACTTTCTATTCGTCTTCCTCGAGGACGAGTAAGAGGTAAGCTTGGGGGATTTTGATTTGTCCATATTTTCCATACATTTATATCATCATTTCACGCCATTTTAGTCGCTCGAAACTCGTTTTTATTGTTCTATTAGTCGTTTATTGGATTATATTACTTTCGGAGCTTTATTCTCATTTTCAAGAGTTTCGAGGTGATTTGGAGCAAATTGGAGTTATTGACACATCCGAGCTAGCCGGAGCATCAATGGCATAGCCTACTAGTGCTTGACTTGGTGGAAGAAGAAGATTTAAGGAGAGGAATAGGAAGGAAGAAGAAGAGAAGCTAGAGAATGGAGCTCACAAGGTCTGTCAGCATTTCCCAGACCACCCGGTTCAAATGGGTAAGGCAAAAGGAGCTTGAGCCTCTCACCTAACACCTGAAGAGTTTCAAGGCCACTCGACCGAGTAGTCTTGCTACTCGGTTGAATGAAAGCGAAAGAGATGAGGACGTCCAAAGACTTAGCCAATATGAGGTGCTTGAAGGCTACTCGATCGAGTAGCTATGCTACTCGACCAAGTCAAATAATCGACAGAACTGTAATTTTTGAGCTTCTGCGGCTTCTGCAGCTCGACCGAGCAGACACGGCCACTCGACCGAGTGCCAATGCGACTCAGTCGAGTGGAATATGAGGCAGAGCAACGATTTAAAGCCATCTTTTAGCCTCTGCAGATCGACCGAGTGGACCATCCACTCGGTCCGAGCAACCACTCCTCCAGAACAAAGAAGTAAGACACTGACGATGAGATGACATCTGACTCGAACCGAGCAGCACCGCCCCTCGGTCGAGTTGGGTGATTCAGTAGCACAGATCTGGGCCGAGTTTGGGTTTTTATTTGATTTTTGTGGGTCCCAACCCATATGTATATAAACAATACTTCCTTCCTAGGTTAGAGAGACTTCTTTTAGCGAGTTTTTAGTTTAATTCCTAGCTGTCGTTTATTTCCCTTGAACAAAGTTTGGATCTTTGGAGCTTTTTGCGCATGGAATCTTATTAGATCTTAATTATCTGAAGGATATTCCTTATCTCACATTGGTTTTTTATCGTTCTCTTTACCCATCTCTATTGCTTTGTTAATTATTGTTGCGACGATGATTTAATCTATTGTTATTATTGCTTTTATTGCTTTTTCCATGAACCATAAGTAGTTCTATCTAGGGTTAATGAATGAGCACTAGGATTTTAGAAGTTAGATGTAAAGTTGTGATTTTTAGGTTGATTTGGTGAATAATTGATGTGATATGGTTGATCTAACCAAGTTTATAGTATTCTCATCTAGGGTTTGTGATCCACGATAGTGGCACTTGACTTAGAAATTATTATATAGGCTTGATTAGGGTCATTAGTGGATTCACTTAGGGTTCGTGATACACGATAGTGGGACGCACCCTAAGGGTCTCCACTAATGCCATATATCACTAATTGATGATCTACGATAGTAGAATCAACAAGAGCCATCATATCACGAATCGAACCTCTAATTCCCGATAGTGACGGGAGCGTAAATTGAGAATAATTGTCGATCATAATGTACAAATCGCTTGCAAGGCCATCCACGATGGTGGGGCTAAGCACGAGATGCGTTAGATGAGTAATACAACAATAGTTGGCTACGAATTTACATTCAAAATGTGACATTCTCGCCATATAAAACCAATCCAACCTAAGAATTATAACCAAGTATCGACATTCGACGATCCTAGTGGTGACTCCTAATGCTCTAGTTTTCATTCTAATTATATTATTGTGAGAGGATTTACGTGACAAACTTCTTGGATACACCCATAGCTGACAAAGTCATCCAACTCTGAACAAAAACCCAAGACCTTAACTAATCACCTCCCTGTGGGATCGACAACCTTTCTATATTACAAAGCCTCGACACCATGCACTTGTGGACTCGAATAGGTATGTGTTCACATTGGGCATTGCCGCGATATCATGGAGATCAGTCCTTCATTCCATTGTAGCATTGTCAACCACGGAGGCGGAACTGATAGCTGCAGTTGAGGCGATCAAGGAAGGCAAGTACCTGAGGAGTCTACTGAGAGACCTAGGTATACCACAAGAAGTGACTAAGGTCTGTTACGACAGTCAGAGCGCAATTCAGTTGGCAGAGCATCAGGCCTATAGTTCGAGGACCAAGCATATAGAAGTGAGTGACTACTTTTCTCAAGAAGAGAAGAAGGTGATAACACGGGAGAAGGTCTCGACGGATCATAATCATGTAGACATGCTCACGAAGATCGTTCTTGCAGTCAAGCTCAGGCATTGCTTGAGCTTGATGTATACATGGTGAGTGGTTGATGTTCTCTCGTTGTCATGAGAGTTTTGTAAATTCTAGATATGGGTAGAGATGTTTGGTATTTGGGTAGAGTTGTTGTGGACAGCTTGAGTATGCCATGGTTGTTGAAGAAGTTTGAAGCAGGGTAGAGTTTGTTGATTTATGCTTCAAACTTAAATTCGGGGAGGTTGACACGGCCGTGCGTGTCTTAGCACGGCCGTGCATGTCAGAAGATATATCAGCTGACTTTTGTAGATTTGGACACGACCATGCTAACGTCCATACTGACGTCTGTATTGCCAGGTAGCTCTCTGTTTATTTAGTGACATGGCCATGCTGACGGTCCATGTTGCTGACACGGCCATATTGAATGTCTATGTTGATCAGCAGCTCTCTATTTTCAGTCGCAGTTTTATGCATGGCCATGCTGATATGTGACACGGCCGTGCTAATGCCTAGAAACCCTAGAACAGCCAGATTTCAGCGTCTAATCTGAACTGTTGATTTCTATTGGGTTTAACCGGATGGACATGATGGAAAACGTCCTCTTCTACCCTAGGGAGTATTTCTATCATATAAATACCAAGAGATACACACACGACGGCTACATGAAGAAGGCTACGCATACGCGACAGAGAATTGTGAATATTTCCTTGCGTCTTCAAGAAGAAGGTGACTACGAACTTTAGGAGAGCAGTATTCCTTGTTCTAGAGACTCTGGTATGATCTCTCCATTGGATATGTACATGAGACACTGTAATTGCTAGAGTGCTAGATTTATTTTGTCAAGAAGGCATGCATATTGTATTGAAGGAGATTAGTAGTCGGTATATTCTCTGAATTAACATCTCTGATCTAGTTGAAGCTGTGACAACGGAAGACTGGACGTAGGCCATAGGTTGCGTCGAACCAGTATAAATCTTGTCTTTCTGTGTGATTGATTGGCTTGATTGTGTGGTGGTTTTCCTTGTTTTTCTTATGATTCATCTAAAATCCTAACTCTGCATTGTTTTGGTTGGCGACACAATATTTTTCATATATTCTGTTGTGCACACTTAGGTGTTGTTTGATATTGTGTCAGAATTTTCCAACACTTTAGATTTCAATGAAAGCACTTCAGGACTAGTGTGCATGAAGAAGATAATAAAGCGAGTGATCATATAACTAATATATGCCAAACATTGAATTATTATTATTTGTAGGGTCAACGACAAGTGAGCAGCTTCCTTAAGGCCAATCTCTCTTTTTTTCAAGCGTTATACTTGGCCAAGTTATATCTTTGGAGAGTGTACATATAAGGCATGATGGCATTGCCCGTTGTAATCATAAAAGGGCTTCTGCACTTTGGTTGTTTATGAAACAATTGCACAACATATTTACACTCTATAATTTAGTTATTACTTTGTTATAATCTAGTTTACATGCTGTCGTCAAAAGGAAATTGGAGTTAATTAGCTTGCTAATCCATTCAAGAGTTTTATTAAGTTACTAATCATGAGATTTCTGTTTCCATCACGTAGGTTCTATGGCTCAAGATAAAGTGATTTAGAACTATGAGATAATTTCATGAATTAAACAACAAGACTTATCACCTGCATGTGCTATGCAATGGATTGTTGTGTAGTAGCTTGCATTCATGTTACATGAAAATTGTAACTTTAAAATATAAACAGATATAGTTGTTTTACTAAGACTAGCAAGCATTGTATCATTTATCATTAAAACTAAATCGATAAGCATGGTATTCATTTAATCCAAACAGGTGGGCATGCTTGATTTACAAGACATGAATTACATGTGCTACATTAATATTCAATAAATACTAGGGTAGGGAAGATTATTCAATAACCATATATTAATTCCAACGTTTAGTCACCATAAATTTAACACTGGGTATCTAACATCCTACCATCTAATTTAATTAAATTTCAAACATTTTAATTATCATTGATAATGTAAGAAAAATCATCTTCTCTTAATAAATCAAGCATTGAATGAAATCATTCGACAATCACAACTAATTTATCAATTTTAAGAAATTGAGTTAGGAACCTACTTACGACATGATGGAGGGTACCATCAGCTCCGACGTTGGATTCGGCGAGTCGAAGGAGGTGGGATGTGGTGCTTCTTGTTTATTTATATATAAATACATTTAGATTTTCATTTTCTTTTCATTTTCTTTTTTCTTTTTTTTCTTTTTCTTTTTCCTATTTCTTCTCTCCTTTTCTTTTTCTTCTCTCTTTCTTTTCTCTTCCTCCCATTTATCTCTTCTCTATTTATCTCGTCTCTTCTCCTCTTTCTCTGTATTTTTGGTAGGGGAGGTCTCGAGTTAATGACGGAGGAGGGGGTTACTCGGCTGTTGGGGGATCCACCCAAGTGGGTCACATATAGAGGAGGGGCTGTGCGTGAGCTCGGTAAGGGCAGAGCAAAGGGTAGGGGATGAGCTCGATGGGTGCAGCAGCTTGGAGAAAACATGTCAGAGCAAGGGGATTTGGGACTTACAGGGGAGATCGAAGGCTGCAGGGCATTAGTAGGGGATCAGTGGCGATCTGCAGGGGTAGGACCATCGGAGGGGAGCTTGGGGGTGGAGGTAAAGTTCGGTGGTGGTGCGACAGAGGGATGGAGGAGATGGGGGTTGTGTTAGGTTCTCTGGTGCTTGGGGGCTGTGAGGTTAGCGGATGGGCTAGGGTGATTGGTAAGGGGTGGTTGAGGCAACACGGGGGATGCCAGCAGGAGAGTTGCGAGGTAAGCTACTTGGGAGCAAGGGGGCTTGGTGGCTTGGGCCCATGGCAGAGGACATCGGTGGGGACAGCTGAGTGGTTAAGTGAGAAGTGTGGGTGTGTGTGGGTATCATGGGGAGTGAAACATGGAAAAGCAAAAGATGGGTTTTTGCTCCGTGCACTTTGACCATGTGATATTTCTAGTCCTTTTAGAGCACTTCCAACATAGGGTTGAACCGTTCGGCCCCAGCAGCGGTTGAATCGGTGCCACGTCAGATTTAGCCTTTTCTCCCTCCCAATGGAGGGCTTAACAGGGGCTGAATGGTTGCCCCATCAGCTGCCCGCGTCTGGATTAATAGACTTTTGGTGTAACCACATCAGACATCTGGTAATTCAGCCGCCTATTTCTTTTCAAATCTGAAGTAGATTAGACGCCTGGACGCTACCCATCAGGTGTATATTTATTATTGATGCACCAGATTAATTTGTTTTCAGACACATTAGATGTCTGATGTTTCGGCACCAAATGTTTGATCTGCCAGATATTTTTTCCCCAAGAAATCAGACGTCTGATTTCCTCATAAAATGTCAATTTTGATATTTTTAAATTTGGAACCATATGGCATAGATTTCAATATCCATAAATACTTATTGCTCAACTTGAAATACGAAATGCATAAAAGTGAAAACATAGATAAAAATTTTTAATATAAAATTACATTGCTATGCATATACTGAAATACAAATTAATTTACATTGCCCTCCAATGGACAGATATGCTCCATCAAGTCATTCAACAACGGCTAATTTTATAACTAAGACAACACTATTTTGGAAACAACTCAGTCTCCAATCGTTCTAAAAAAGTTCTTCCCGAGCTTTTAGATTTTCCTTCGTCAGTAGCTTCGAATACATTCCTAACTTCTTCGTGCGGGTAGCATTTTCCATTGCACTTGCCAAACAGCTTTGTGTATCAATGAATTCTTGCATCATACCACTCTTTTGGACATCGACTTCCACAATTTTTAAGAATGTATTGGACATTCTTTCTGCCACCGTAGGCATTGCTTTTGCCTTCACCTTCGGTTTTCTTTTTGTGGATTTCATCTCGATTGGACAGATTAAAACATGCACATCTTCCATGGTATCACCAACATAAGTTGGTGTATTTGGCTCGGTAGGTGTTATGGCCAAAAATGACCAAAATAATTGAGATGCTGACGTGGATCCTTTGTTGCTGAGTTGGAGCCTCGTAAGTTGGTTGAGTAGGACCATAGGTTTGATGAACCTGAGTCGTTGGTGGATTGTGGTTGACTTGTGGGGCTTGTTCGACTCTTGAATGGATCGAGCGTCGGTCGATCCGTGTTGGGAAGCTCAGATGCGACCTTTTCGTAGGATCGGGGCTCGATGATCTGCACCACAAGGAATCATCAGGGGGGGTCGGATCTGGGTCCCAACCCAAATCCCCTCCGATGCTTAAGTTAGAATGGAACTTAAGAGAGGGAGAAGCTTGGAGCAGCTAAGATCGACCCACTGAGGCTCCTCTCAGGTCTGGCGTCGCAAGCTCTTTTGTGGAAGAAATATAAAATAAAGTATGTAGTCTCAGAGTATCAGATCTCGTACCTTGGGAGTTGGGGCCTTTTAGCATTGTCCTTTCAGGTATTTATAAACGTTGGTCCGACGATGGCGAATAACCGTCCCTCAATGATTTGGGCTGGATCTTCTCCAGGATTGGTGATAACGGATGCCTATTTACTCAGTCTCATTAACTCCTCACTGAGTATCAGCAAGAGTCTAACGGTCGAGTGAGCCGTTCGCTTGACTAGGTACTACCATGCTTTAATGACGGACTGCGGGTTGTAGGATCTAAATGGACCGCATATCTTGACACCATTTCGTGGTCAGTACCCCTGCACTAACAATGGTCCCCATCATTCGTGTCTCAGGAAACAACGTTGATTGAGACTGCATGATGCTTTTCCTCCTTAAATGCGTAAGGTCTTCAAAATGGTTGATTTGATTTGTTCCGCCAAAAACCTTTCATTTCTAAATCAATCCTCATTGTTTCTTAAGGTTGGGCTCAGACATGTATCGCATATCGGTCACCTGTTTGTTGAGCACCTGAGTATAAAAGAAAGGGATGAGAAGAAAAAGACTTTCTTGCTCTGCCTCCATTTTCTTTTTAAAAGCTCGACTCCTTTGTTTCCTCCTTTGGAGTTTGCTTGATCTTGATAAGGACCTTTCCTAACCGATCTTGATTCCTCTTTAGATTCATATAGGCATGTTTCCACCAGTAAGGATATATGAGCCATCTTATGAAGAGCTCGTATTGCGCCTTCAACCTCCTCAACTCGACGATGTTCCTGGTAAAGGGAAAGGGGTTCGCATAGACCCATCGCCTCCCATTCGTCGAATAGATCCGAACTCAGAGATACCTTAAGCGATTCTGGAGAAGGCGTCAGAGTTCTCCCATGACCTGGTTGATAGGGTTTGGTCGGATTGCCTTTGTCCTCCTTACAGGGTTAGGTTGCCTGGATTTGACGAGAGGGTTTGCTTTCCTCGAAAGAGCGAGGTTGGTGCATACCCCAAAGCTTTTCGTTTTGGGCTTCGCTTTCCTCTTCACCCCTTCATCATAGAGATCATGTTCTCTTTGGGGCTTTCTCTCTGTCAACTTGCACCCCAAGCCATTTCCCCTAGTCTGTTTTATCGTACTTTGTAAGATTTGTGGGGTTCGACCATCCGTTTGGATGTTTAAGTATTTCTTCCAGATTATAGTTGACCCTCGCAAGGTGTGGTATCACATCAGCGATCGCCCGACGATGAGGCTCATATACGATCTCAGACTCTCTGATCATAGTTGGGAAGACACATTCGTGTTTGTTGTTCTCCCCGACTTAGGATTGATGCTTAATGGTTGGAGTTATCTGAGTCCTGACCTCGCTAAAGGGTCCAGGTTAGCACCAAAAGAGGTCGAGGTCAGGTTGACACCGGGAGAGGTTGAGGCAGCTAAACTTCTATTGAGCCGACCAAGGTGAGAGAGGTCGACTTTGTATTTGTTGGATGGCCTTCGACTGAAGACCATTTTGTGACGTCCGGGTAATGTATACTTCTTCTGTGTCTTTATCACAACCACTCACAATAATTATATCCGTTGTTTGCAGATATGACTAGCTGAGCTCTCAGAAACGTGGACCCTGGACTGGGTCAAATCTGGAGAGAACAATGCAAGAAGAAGAGAAGCACTGAGGGATCAAGCGCTCAGTCCCCCTTCCCCTCGGTCAGAGCTCTTCCTCCGAGGGAGGTGAGGTCAGGTAGACCTCGAGGTCATCTTCCTGTGTCTCGTCGATGGAGGCCCCGAGTTAAGCTATCGCTTGCTCTGCTCCACCCATTGCCTCCATCATTGTTTCGGAGCCTCTGGTGGTGGAAGATGCTGATGATGTTGTGCTTCTTGAGCCCACTGAAACTGTCAGCAAGAAACGGGGTCCATCCTCCTATGAGGGGGAGGACTTTGAAAAAAGAAGGCGGGTCGAGGAGACGAACTCTCTGCTTTCACCCATGGCAAAAGGTCAGGAGGCGGCCCCTCTCGATCCTCAGGGGACGATTGAGACCCCCATGGCTCCTCCTTTGGACAAATGGCCATGGGGCGATATCGACCCACCTGCTCCCTTGGTCGGCCCGATCCCCTCGGAGTTCAATCGAGTTTTGTTGCTAAACCAGCTATCTTCTCGTTCCTCAGGACCTATTCGAGGTGAACCTCATCAGCCTTCATTCATCATCGGGAAGGAAGAGTCGGCCATGTCGAACTTCGGGATGACTGTTCAACTGGTGGAGAACTCCATTCTCCCTCGGGATTTGGAGCTCCTTCAAGGGTTGGACATCGAAAGGGTGGCCAACTTCTTCGTGGGATGTGGATACCAGGTAAGTCGTTCGCCATTTGTCTATTGACTTGTAATTTGGCCGTTTCTGATTGACGCTTTCTACAGATGTCCATCATTGGCTCTGTATTACGCCGCCAGGCCATCGACATAATTGAAGGAGGACTGTGGGTGGAGGCTGCTGAGCGCAAGGCCTCTGAGCTCGAAGCCCAGATGAGGAAGATGGAAGAGGATTTGGGGAGAGCTCTTGCGGCCAAGGCCGAGGCCGAGTGGGCAGCCTTGAAGGCCAAAACTAGCCTCTCGTCCATGTCTAACCTCAGAAAATCTGCTGAGTTTCAATGGGGGAGGGAGAGGGTCAGCTCCAGGCGGACCTCGAAGCTTTGAAGAGGGAAGTAATTGAGATTCGAGCCAAGGCTTCTGACTCGGTGAAGTGAGCGGAGGCTTGCAAAGCGGAGGTAGCTGAGCTTCAAGCCAAAGCTGTCGAGTCAGACAGAGCAGCTGAGATTCATAAGGAGGAGCTTACGACGAGGTTTACAAAGGCGATGGAAGCCTTCCAGAACGTCTTTATGCCGAGGAGTGCTCCCCTCTCTTAGGCTGGTGGAATTTTGACTCAGGTTTTATGTAACCGTTTTGAAATGAATAAAAAGAACTTTTGAGTTTCTTCTATCTCCAAGTTTCATTTGAGTGTGTGTGTATGGCCCCTAAACGACCCAATTTTCAATTTTCTAAAAATCAATGGTAAGTTGGGTCGTTGATACGTCAGGCATATTCACCCAACAAATATGATCTTTAGATCATGGACCATGGGGGCATGTTTCGTTCGGTCGCGAGGGGCGGGGCCCCTTCAACTTAAGGCCGATGACGGTCTAGGGTCGTTCAGTGGTGAGGGGTGGCCCCTCGGCTTACAGTTGTCGACAAGGGTCATTCGGTAGAGAAGGGCGAGGCCCCTTCGACTTAAGGTCGACGATGGTCGAGGGTCATTCAGTGGTGAAGGGTGGTCCTTTGGCTTACGGCTGACGACGAGGGTCGTCCGATAGCGAGGGGTAATGCCCCTTTCGACTTAAGGCCGACGACGGCCGAGGGTCGTTCAGTGGTGAGGGGTGTCCCTTCAGCTTACGGCTGACGACGAGGGTCGTTCGGTAGCAAGGGATGAGGCCCCTTCGAATTAAGTCCACCGATGGTCGAGGGTCATTCAGTGGCGAGGGGTGGCCCCTCGGCTTACGGCCGCTGACGAGGGTCGTTCGATAGCGAGGGGCAAGGCCCCTTCGACGTAAGGCCAACTGCGGTCGAGGGTCATTCAGTGGCGAGGGGTGGCCCTTCGGCTTACGGCTGACGATGAGGGTCATTCGGTAGCGAGGGGCGATGCCCCTTCGACTTAAGGCTGATGACGGTCGAGGGTCGTCCAGTGGCAAGGGGTGGCCCTTCGGCTTACAGTTAACGACGATCGAGGGTCATTCAGTGGCAAGGGATGCTCCCTCGGCTTACGGCTGACGACTATTTCTAGAGAATTAAGTAAATAGGATAAATGATAGGCTTTGTATTTATCATAAGTTGACATAAAGTAAAAACAAAGGTAAGTTTCGATCACCCAATGTATCTCCTATTACTGGTACAGTCATTGATAGTAGTTTCGCAAATGCTCAACATTCCAATGATGGGGTAGTTCTCTATCATCCAGTGTAGTGACCAATAGGTGGTCGGGCTGAGAACATCGATCACCTTATAAGGGCCTTCCCATTTTGCAGCGAGCTTTCCTTGTTTGAGAATCTCGGGAGTGATGGCAGCCTTTTGTAACACCAAGTTGCCTATACAGAAATTGTGCCCTTGCACTTTGGAGTTGAAATATTAAGCCATGCGTCCCCTTTGTTCAATGAGGGTCGCCAAGGCTCGTTCACGAACCTTGTTGACCAACTGTAGGTTGAGCTCGAGTCCTGAGTTTCTCTCCTTATCGTAGTATTGGAGGCAAAGCGGTCGCTCGTTAACCTTTACTGGGACGACGGCTTCACAACCATAGGCAAGCATGAATGGTGGTTCACCTGTCAAAATTTTATGGGTCATTCTGTACGACCACAATTTGCCTGGGATATCTTCTAGCCATGTTCTCTCGAGCCCGGCTATCCTCTTTTGCAGGGGCTCGAGGATGCATTTATTAGCAGCCTCCGCTAGCCCATTGGATTGGGGATGGGTAACAGAGGCGAAATGTAATTTGATCTTCAACTCGGAGCAGAAATCCCTGAAGCCAGCGCTGTCGAATTGCATCCCATTATCTGTCACAATGGACTGAGGGATGCCAAACCGATAGACAATGGATTTCCAGACGAAGATTCTAACTTCCTTCCACGTAATTCGGGCCAGGGGTTCTGCCTCGATCCATTTAGTGAAGTAGTCCATCGCCATGATCAGGAATTTCCGTTGTCTGATTGCTTGCTTGAACGGACCTAGGATGTCTAATCCCCACTTAGCGAAGGGTACTGGACTTATGATTGGGATCAGATCAGTTGGGGGGGCTGAGCTCATTCTCGAGAACTTCTGGAAAGTCGGACATTTCTGCACATACTCGACCGCTTCCTTGAACATGGTCGGCCAGAAGTAACCTTTCCTTATGGCCTTCAATGCTATAGCTTTTCTTCTGCAATGGTTCATGCAATTCCCCTCGTGGATTTCCTAGATCACATAGAGTGCTTCCTGCGGGTCTAAACATTTGAGGTAGGGGAAGACGTCATACCTGGTCCATCGTCTTTTATACAATGAACCGTCTAGCAGAACAAATTGCTAGGCCTTTCGTTCTAGCTTTCGCGCCTCTACTGAGTCGGCCGGCTTCTCCCCTATGTTTAGATAACGGATTATAGGATCCATCCAAGTGACCCCTTGGTCGATACTTAGTAGTTCCTATTCCAGCACGCTAGGGTATGATAGATGTTGTAAATACATTGTTCGACCGAGTTCCACGGGTGAGGATGATGCGAGCTTCGAAAGGGCGTCGGCTCGGTGGTTCTTTGACCTTGGTATATGGTGGATCTCTACTTGTTTGAACTTGGTGAGCTTCGCTTTAGCAACCAGCATGTAGCTTTGCATTGTGTCCTCGTGGGCCTCGAAACCCTCGTTCAATTGGTGGACGATGAGATTGGAATAGATGAGCAGCTGGACCACCTTTGCTCCTAGAGCTCGAGCCAACCGGAGCCCGTTGATGGCAGCTTCATACTCCGCTCCATTATTCATGGTTTGGAAACCGAAGCGGAGAGCATACTGGAATATGTTGCCCGCTAATGTTTGGACAATTATTCCGGCCCCGCTTCCAGTTTATGTGGCAGAACTGCCCACTTGTACGATCCACGTCCCCTCGTCTTCAATTGTATCGGTCGATGAATTAAGACCTGTAGAGGGAGAAGAGGAAGCATTGGGTCGTATGTTAGTAACATGTACCTCTTCTGGTGGGTTGTCGTCATAAGTGAGTTCGACGATGAAGTCGGCTAGAGCTTACCCTTTGATGGCAGTCCTCGGCTTATATTGGATGTTGAATTCACTCAGCTCGACTCCCCACTTCGTCATTCTCCCCGACCGATCCAGTCTCTTTAGGGTCTGCTCCAATGGAGTGTCGGTGAGGACCAATATGGTGTGTGCTTGAAAATATGGCCATAGCATCCTCGCGGATTGGATCAATGCAAATGCCAACTTCTCTATTCTTGAGTAATTTATTTCTGCACCTCGGAGGACTTGGCTAACATAGTAGATAGGTCGTTGCACTCCCAAGTCTTCCTTGACGAGTGCCGAGCTTACAGCTTCCATGGTAGCAGCCAGATAAATGATGCGTTGGTCATCCTTATCTGGTTTGGTTAGGAGCGGTGGGCTGCAGAGGTACTCTTTTGGTTTGGAGAAAGCTTTCTTGTAATCTGTATCCCATATGTCATGGCCTGTTTAGCCCTATACGGCGACTGACGTGGTAGTCCTCTATACACGAGTAGAAGGAGTATAATGAGTTGATAAGACGTGATAGGGCGTGTATGTGGCTAGTGGCATTCGTGTAATTCCGTGAAAAGTGTAGTGGTATTTTGGTCATTTGGCAAATGGGTGGAAGTGTGTGTCGTGTAAAGGTGGGTGTGTAAAGTAATGTCATCCTTGTAAAATTTTTGAAAGAGTAGGTTAGTGTGAGAGGGGCTAGTGTGAATAGGGATGGGTTTAATGGCACACCCGTAAATTTTTAGAAAGGCCAGGGGAAAAACGGTCTTTTGGCCTAAAGCTGCTGAGCGTACATCCTGAAGTTGTGTGTGTATAAAGTATTAGCAAACTTGTAAATACTTGAAACTTGAGGGGTAATTTTGGAGGTGTATTAAGGTCATTTTAACCTATGCATGCTTATCCTAAAGAGAATTCTAGAGTTAGATTTTTATAGCTTTTCTACACCTTTCTTTAACTTTCTTCTCCTTTCTTCTTCTTTCATGTTTCTCCTCTCATTTCTCCCCCCTTGAACGAAATTCCCCTTCCCCAATTTCAGTCCCTCAACACTCCAAAAACCCTAGCTTTTCCTTCCAAAAATTTCCAAGAAAAAACCCTAGCTTTAAGGAGAAAGAAAGGAGGAAGGAGGAGAAAGAGAAGAGAGAAAGAAAGAGACTTGTTGAGGTAGGATTCTAACCTAGGGTTGTGAATTTTTATTTAGAGTTATGAGTATGTTATGATGATATTTATAATGTTTATAATCTTGATCTCATGTATTATGAGTGCAATAGCTCAAAAGATTCGATTTTTCCTTGTTTTTCCCTAGCAAATCACCCCATTCTGAAAAACAGAATTCTATATGTGTGTTCATACATCAATTCTGATTTTTGTAGTTCGAATCACCTTTTTAAAAAAATATGTAGCTATAGATCTTGAAGTCCTACCCCAAATTCATATAAAATTTGTCATATGTTGAGTTCAATAAGTAGGAGAAATAATTCCATGTTTGCAAGATGTCTGAAATTCTGTCAAGCTGTACATAGTTCCGTAAAATGAGCACTATTACCTACCCACTCTATGAATTTTGCTGATTTTGGTCTTATTGGAAACTTAAGAAGTTTTTCTAAAAGTTCATCAGAGTGCTTATATGTCGTAATTCCAACATGCTTAAAATTGGCTTTGAAGACAGATCCAAAAATCCGTCTGAAGAATAGATTTGACACACTTTACTAAACAATTCACTATAAATCATATACTTATATTTCTTCATGAAATTTTATGGGTGAATCCAGGACTAGTATATATCCAACTTTTATTCAGTGAGTTTTGTCAAATTCATAGGAAAAATTGATTAAATGTGATGACTTTGTAGTTGTTCCTGCACTTTCAGCAAGTTGAACTATTTTTGGGTGAAGTTAAAATTGTGATTGTTGTTAAATTCTTCATTTTAACATGCTTGAATGTTGTTGATATCTTTAAGAAATTTAATAATGAGATTTGTTACTAAAATTGATGGTGTGGCACTCTTCGTTTGCATGTTGACCGCTATATGCTTGTTAAAATGCCCAAATGAATGTGAAATCGAAGAACTTGGAAAATAGCCATTGAATTGTTGTGACACGTATTACATTTGTGAACTTGTGTATGGCCATTGAATATTATGACATATGACATGTTAACTGGGATGTCTCGATCTGCTCTAAGGCGGGTGAACATCCTAGTATTGGGATGGGGGAAAGTTTGGGTATAACTTAACTATAAGGGGCTGGACTGAGAAGTTGGGGAAAGTGATATGTGTTACGTGATATTATTTTACCCACTCTCCTTTACCGGGAGTGGAGGGGACATACGGAGGTTGTGTTATTATGTGGAGCGCCTCACTCCTGCTAGGGACGGGGGAGCTGAGAGGCCCGGCGTACAGTGCCCGTGTCCACTGCGTCGTGTGCTGTATTCACCCCAAATTTGGGGTGAAGTCCAGGCCCTTATCTTTAGGTGATACCCAGGCTTCCAAAAATCACTAACATCAACTAACTAATGAACCATATATGTGTCGTTGTTGTTGCACACTTGTGTGTAATACTCTTTACCTTGGTTGCTTGTATTCCTATTGCATTTATACTCATAACCCCTAAATGATTTTTCCTACCCTAGTTAGTTTCCTACTGTGCACGTTTGACGTGCTCATTTTACTTTTCAGGACTTGAGCAGGCGACACCAGAGCAGAATCTCCCTCAGGAGATTTCTCAGACGTGAGTTTCTGACTTGGGAGGGACACCACTCCTTTTGGGCTGTGTTTTTTTAGTGTGAGATGGGTTGAGTGGTGAGTGGGTGGTCTTTTGTAGCTGTGGGACAAGAGCTGCTCCACGTCTAGCAGGAACAGACGCTCTCTGCTGCAACGGCTGTGCTGCAACAGGTGCCTTCCAAGGCTGCTTCGACCTCGGACAATCCTTCATGGTATGGGTAGGGTCTCCACAGACAACACACTGGCCCAGGAATCTCCTACACTGATCCTTGATGTGGCCATGCTTTCCGCAGAAATGGCAAGTCTTCTGAATAGGCCCTCCTGGCCTCTTGAACTGCACCAGATGATTAGGCTTAAAACCAGGCCTAACCACCGCTCTGGCCTGCTCCATAGGCCTCTTCCCAGCTCCAGCAACATGCCCTCTCCTCTGGCTCAGGTTCAGCTCCTGCCTCCTCGCAGCTATCAGAACCTTCTGATAAGAGTCCAGATCAGAGGAAGACACAAAACTCTGTAGCTCCAAAGCAAGTCCCTGCAGGAACCTCTGAGCCCTCTCATCAGCATCCTGCACCATCTTCAGTGCAAACCGACTCAGCCTCGTGAACTCTTGGTGGTACTGATCCACCGTCGAGCTCCCTTGCTTCGGATCAATGAAGCGCTGCAGCATCTCCTTCCTAGCAGCCTTCGGAAAGAACTCCTCATCGAAACTGGACTTAAAGGTAGCCCAAGCTATCGGCTCCTCCAGCATCTTCTCTTCCGCATCCCACCAGTTCCGAGCTTTATCCTTGAGTTACCTCTTCGCCAGATCAACCCATCCAGCCGGGGTGATCTTCGGCATCTTCAAGTTATCCTCTATGTTCCGAATCCACTCATCGGCAGCTAGAGGACCCTCAAACCCATCAAAATAAGCGGGACCCAGCTCCCGAAATTGCTTCGCTCCCGGCTCGGAGCGAGGGGCCTCCGGAAGTGCCCGAGCACCCCGAACAACTGGAGCATTCTGGACTTGCAGGAGCACGCCTTGCTCCACCTGCATCATCTGAAGCATCATCCGCATCATCTCCCCATTGGTGGGCTCCCGCTCAGGCTCCTCGTCATGAGGGGGCCCGCTGCCACCACCACGGGTGAATCGCCTTCCTGCCATCTAATGACACAGAAAACGAAACAGATTAGACTCATAGCTTATGACTCGGATGTCGAACTTAGTTTATTGGACATTCTAATATTATTATCGCTGTTCCGACAATTCGCAGTTACAGAGGGACCTTGTAATACCCCGTTTCCATATGTACGCGTATTTATACGTATTTTGGCGTAAACGCGTATTGGAAGTATTCTTGTATTTTTTCTTTAAATATTTTGGTGTAGGAATTATTTTTAAAAGATTTTAAACTCATCTTTTGAATTAGTAAATAGGAGTATTTGGATGAATACTTGTATTTATGGTGTATATGGTATTTCAACATGTATTTTTATTTTTGCAAAATACAAATTCCAAAATTGTTTTACCATGACACCTTAGCTTATTAGGTGTCATCTTGCTAATTAAGAAGGAGAAACATGGCTTAGACTTTGACTAAATGAAAGGATGATAGGGTTTTAGGGAGACCTAAAATCTAGGCAAAGAAAAAACAAAAAAAAACAAGAAAATCCCACATTCTCTCACTCTCCCTCTCCTTCCCAATTCTGGCAAAAATTTTGTGTAATGCCCGTACAAGTAAAATACTGTTAGCGTGTGTACATATAGTAATTTTGTTGTGTGTATAGTAAATTCCAACATGTATGGCTAAGGAGATTATGATATACTTTGGATAAATAAATGAATGTGTGTGGTGGGATAGTAAATTGCTATTATTGTTAAGATGGTATTAGTGTCTGTTGGCGTGCTTAGCAATTTTCGTAGGTGAGTGTGTATAGCGAAACGGTATGTTCATGACAACTGGTGATGCAGAGATAGCTATTAATGGATGACATTATTACCATCGGTGTTGGTTGATATTTTTGGTGATGTGGTATTATTTTTGGGGTAATAGTATTTTTCGTATTATTGATGTTGAAGAACATTATCTGATTATTGCGGAGGCCTTAATTAATTTTGGTAGCTAGAGTTGGGCTTGGATTATTGTTAGTTGTTATTGATTGGGCTTTAATGGTTAGGCTAGACTATTTGATGAAGAGAAGGGGGTTTGATTGATTTGGAATGGCAAACTTGTAATACCAAAAGCCTTCCTCTTAATTTCTTAATCTTTTCTCCCCCACTTCTTCTTCCCCAAGCCACAGCCGAAGTCCCCCCAACCCAGGCCGAAAACAGGAACCCCCCCCCTTTTGCCGAAATTTGTGACAAGAAATGGGGAGAAATTAGAAAGAAGAAGAAGAGAAAGAAGAGGAAGAAGGAAAGTAGTGAAGCCCTAAGCCCATTCTCTTCTCCCACCCTTCATCTTCACCAACTACCCTCACCTCCATGGCCGAATTCCATCTCATGGCCGAAAATTTCCAGGGGTTAGGCCGAAATTTCAGAGCAGGAGAAAAGGAATGGAGAAGAAAAAGAGAAGAGGAGAAAGTTAGGGTTTGGGATTTCTTGGGAGCTTGAAGAAGATGGAGGAGCTTCATGAAATTGAAAGAGAATTAGGGCTTGAGCTTGGAATTGGAAGAGGATCTTTGCATCTTGGGTGAGGTAGGAGTCCAACCCCTCTCTCATGTTTCATTTCATTGTGTTTGGGTGATAAAAGTTGCATTTTTAGGGTCTTCATGAAATCTCTTGTTTTGGTGCAATTGAATTGGGTTTTCATTGTTATAAGGGGGTAAGATGATGCCATGAGTTGTGTTATAATGCCTATGCATGAATTGTTTCTCTAATTTTGCAAACTTGCTCTCCTTGTTGATGATGGAAACTTTCATTTCCCTTTTTGAAATAGCCCCAACCTAGGGTGAATACATATGGTAGGTTGAACATAAATGATATAATCTTTAGTTTCAACAACAAGTAACATTGCTCTCATTTTGTTGGAAGTCATATTGGTTTGTGGAACTTGCTCTCATCTTGTTCTCATTACAGTTGTTGGAAGCTATAGTTGCTCTCCTTTTGTGAATTTGCCCTCATTGGGGTGTTGGAACCCTTTTAATTAAATTTCCCTTGTATGGAAAGGGGAATTATATAATCGTGACTTAAATGGTGAAATTCGCTATGAAATTGTGGAATACATGGAGGCTTGAAAATCATTGTCTTGGATGCTAGTTCCATCACTGTGGTGAGATTGTTCTCTTTTTGAAAGTTGGAAGTTAGTATGACATGTTGGGTATTGGATGTTGGTATGAAATGTTGGAAGTCCAACAATCAATTTCCCTTGCATGAAATGGCTTTTATTTTGTCTTATGGAATAAATAAGATTGCTTCCATATTCCATGTAAGAAAAATGTGAAGTAGGTTATATTAAGTGGTATAGTGTAATTTGAAGTTGTGATATGGATCATGATGCTCTAGAATGTCATGTTTCAATGACGGGTGAATCTACTCTCATCTTGCCTTCATTAACCTTGTTGAAAGCTATAATTGCCCACTCTTATGAAATTGCTCTCATTTTGGAGTGAACATTTAATGTGGTGGAATTCATGTAGGGAATGTTTCAATAGAACTTTGTGGTGAACATCCAAATTTCAATCTAAAACATGGCATCCTTTAGGGTTTTGTAGAAATGCGGAATTGCTCTCACTTTGCAATATGGAAGTTTGTCATTCAATTTTATTTTGGGAAAATATTAATGAGGTGATACCGCTCGCTTGTGATGTGGAAAACTATATTTCAAAGTACTCATTTAAGTATGTTGGGATGTCTACTTAGTAGGGAATGTTTCCCATTTGGAAATTGTCGTCATTTCACCATACTGGGAGCTTAATTAAGAAGAGAGTAGGGATCTTAAGTTTGCATTTCATAAATAATGGATTGCCCCATCTCCTCTCATAAATTATGTTGAATGGTTCATATAAAGAAGTTGCTCTTATTTTGGTGATATTGCTCTCAATTTATGAAGTTGCTTTCATTATACGAGATGGTGAGTTCTTGTATGCTTGATTTTGGGTTATTACATCAATTTTGTGAAAATAATTATTCATGATGAAATTGAAGGCCTTGTGCATTACCTTGTCAAATTTTGTAAATTGCCTTCATTTGGGTTGGTTGGAGGCTTTAACAATGAATTTTCATGTGGTGGTGGAATCTATGTAATGCTTTGAAATCACTTGATGCGATGAGTTGATTCATGTTGCCTTGATGGACTCATTTCAAAACTTATGCGGAATCACTCTCATTTACAATGTTGGAAGTTATACTCTTCATTCTTCCTTGCATGAAGTGTGTGAGATGAGTTGTTATGAAAATTGGGTGAAGAAGTCTTTAATGCTTGTTTCTAAATGCGTATAAAACAATGCTCTCAAATGAAAAGTGGAAATTTATTTCTTATTAAATTTCTTTTGTATGAAAATGAGGTTCATATGAAATGCAAATGAGATGGGAAATTGGCGGTGTGTTGGATACCTGTGGAATATGAAATGTGTGACATGGTCACGTTAGGACACGAAGTGGAGTGCACGGGCATGGCCAAAGTTGCCACGGTAGGAGGCGGGTGAAGTCGCCGTGGGCAACCTCTTGATACCATTAGGTGGCTCCACGTGATAACGGAGTAGAATCATTTGCACGTACACGTCGGCTCATTCATTGGATCCCATTACATTGCATTGCATTGCATCACATCGCATTATTTGAGCATCATATGCATCATGGCATCCTTTAGCATTTTTGGGTGATTTGTGGTTGTGTGTATGTGATGATTAACTTGTAAGAATGGATGTTTCCATGGATGTGTTTGGTGCTTGAATGATGGTGTGTTGGAAAGCGTGGATTGTTAATTTGTTATTGCTAATAGTGAAATTCATGATATTGGTGTTTGTATTGGTGATATCATTAATGTATTATGTAACGTTGGGTTATTGGAAGTATTATGGAATATTGGAATTTTTTAACATCCAAGTTACCATGGTGCATGCGTGGTTGAATTGGTATGCTAGATTGAATTATTTGATGCAATAGTGATGTTTCATGTTGCTTGAGCGATTTGTTCCAATATTCATGCTAATTGGGATGCTAAGTTGAAATTGCCCTCTTTATGAAATTACTCTCACTTTGGTTTCTTAGTAATTGGAATGGATTTCATTTCTTACATGAATATTATGTTGTTAGAAGGGGAGGTTGGTGGTGTTGGTGATGTTGGTGGAGTTGTTGGTGATGTGGGGTTGTTATGTTTATACCATTCTCTTTGAAATACTACTTATGTTGTCATTTAGGGATATTATTTATGTTGTACTTGGGAAACTTTGAGAAATACAAAGGAGACTCTGCCGAAATTTCTGCGAGTATTTTGTAAGCTTACACACAACATCCTAAACATTGTATATTAGGAATGCTACATTAGGATTCTATGTCTAGAAGACATCCCATTGGAAAAAGAGTATAAAAGAAAAATTAGTAAGGTGGGGTTCTTGGCTAACTTTCAACTAATTGCATGCTAACCTCTTAAGGTTCATGTTGCATATTGATTGGTTCATTTTGCATCAAGAATGGGTTATGCTTCTACTCCTTGCTGTACTCACGTTGTTTTGCAGGTTCTCCCTTGCGATAGGTATGTGTTCAGTTAGTTGATATCACTTCCTTGCGTTGTCCCTATTATGTTATGCTGGGGTTAGTTACGATTTATTGCATAGAGCATGTCATTCCTTGCACATGTGAGTTGGGTTTGGACATTCCTACTGGGTCACGCTGTGACGTGTCCCCGTTGATATTTTTCAGGTGTTGGTTCGAGGAGTCAGAGGCCGCGAGCAGTTGGTGGGACTGAGAGTGGGGGTGAAAGCGGGAGAGATTGGGTGTGTCATTGTACTTGGGTGAGTTTGGGTTATATATATTGTATTAGAGATTTGTAATTGATGTTGGAATTGAGCAGTTATTTATATATGTTATATTGGTATTTGAGTTGGTGGCTCTTTTGTGTTTCTGTGATGTCTGGAATGCTACAGGTACTATCCCAGCAGTGCGCAGTGGGCCTGCTTGTGTTTGAAATTTTGTAATTCCTTCGTAACACCCGCCTCTTCGAGAATACCTGATACGGATTCGTACTTAGCGGGTATCCCGGGGAGCGGGGCGTTACATTTTGTCTCCCCCTCTTTCACTCATTTGCTTCATTTTTCTCTCCACCAAGAACTCTTCCAAGCACCCCTCTCATTGCTCATCATTCCTCCATCAAAATTCATCTCAAAAATCATCCCAAATCCATCTTTAGAAGCCTATTTGGAGCTTGAAGATAGGAGATTGAAGAAGGAGGCCCAAGAATTCTTCAAGGACTAAGAAGGGCCAAGGAAAGTTTGGAGGACTTTGGAGGTAGAAATCCTTATCACCTTAGTAGGGTTTAGTTTTAGAACTAAAGGTTTAAGTAATTAGCAAGTTCTTTAGATTTTGAGTAGAAATTAAGCTTTGAACTTCATGCTGAAATTTAGGGCATGTTCGTTTGGGTGTATCTCGAAGTGAAAGTGAGAAAAGTTCACTATTTGTGTACTATTCACCGAATTCACCCATCCAAAAAAAAATTTTGTTCGTTTCTTTTTTTGTGAATCTTGCCTGCGTGGAGCAACCAACCCCTCAACTCGCAATTCCCGCATTTTACGGGGATTACGGCCGTTGCTGTCCTTTTACGGGGCCCGCCTCCGAGTTTCGCCGATGGGGGAGCCACAAAGGAACCGAAGGTGCCGTGCGCCGGGGGAGACGGATTCGAAGGAGTCGCCGGAGTCCCCGAGGTCGAAGGCGGCGAAGACGACAGCGAAGGAGTCGCCGTTTCCGGAGGAGATGCCGAAGGAGTCGCCGGTGGCGGAGGAGAGGATGAAGGAGGCGGTGAGGTGGAATTCGATGGAGGAGCAGAGCAGGTCGCCGATGGGGGAGCCGACGGAGTCGTCGGAGGAGGCGAGGTTGAGTTGGAAGGCGGAGGGGCGGAGGGAGTTACTAGGGGCGGCGACGTGGAGTTCGACGGCGGATGTGGACGGAGGTGACGGAGGTGAAGACGGCGACAAAGACGGTTTCGAAATCCGAAGGAGTCGCCGGCTTCTTTAATAATTATATTAAATTATTTAATTAAATTATTATATTTAATTCGTGGATCCCACATCCAACTTTCACAACAAAATTCACAACCAAAAAAACACAATAAAGTTCTACGGGACCCACAAAAATTTTCAACATCTACATCCACAATCCACTTTCACCTAAAAACACAATACTCACTTTCATCAACACTATTCACAACTTCAACACACACCCCACTTCAACACAAAAGAACAGGCCCTTACACAGAATTGGCTGATACTTTGATAGATTGCTGCACTTAATTGGCTAAATAGAAATATATGAAAAAAATATATGTTGCTCATATTGTAGTCCTTAACAACTTTCATTTTTACAAGTTTTGCAAATTCGAACTGAAAAATAGAGTAAAAATTCAGTTTCTAAAACTGATCTGTTTTTAGACAGTTTTGACACCTTTCAGTAAAACGAGTAGAACTCCATGCACACTTTATAAAATATTATGATCTTGATGCCGATGGAAAGCTGACTTCAAGATCTTCAACCTGTGATTTTTCTAGATTTTAATTCTGTCTGTAACTTGTAGAAAAATGGACTTGAACTGAACTCAGTTTCTGGTTCAGAATGCTGAAATTATATCTGTTAGGAGAAAATCCACCATAAATCACATATGTCAACTGAGCTTATGAAAATTGGTTAGTGAAAGGAAAACACCCATATCTACAACTGTCGTGAAGGGACCAGACACCAATTCTGAGTGTAGATAGGCTAAAAGTGATATTCTTTCTGCTGTAACAGTTTTGACAGATTCATATGCTAATTTTGCTTAGTACTTATCATGGTGTAGTTTTGTTTGAAGTTAAGTTTGTTTCTGCTAATCATGTTTTCAATGACATGCTCTTGATACATGTAATTATGCAGATTGTTCATGAAATATTCGTTATGTCAATAATGTTTAAGTTCAATTTGTTTATGCTTTTGTGCTCAAATTAGTATGTTCATAACGATGAGTTTGTGATGATATTCCATGCAATTCTTTAATTGAGATGATGATGATGATGATGTGAATATGGTTATACGTTTCATGTATATTATGAGAAATGAGAAAGGGAATGCACAAGGCGATGCATGTCCCAAATATGTGATGAACTGTGGAAAGAAAAGAAATGGAAGATGTTATGTTTCATGAAAATGACTAAGTCCTCTTAAAGGAGGGTGACATGGGGTTTGGGGGAAACACGGGTAAATTAAAGGAGTTAAGGAGCGGACAGATGATATGAATTCTCACCCGCTGTATCACTCCCGGAAGGGCGAGTTGAAAGGGTTGGAGAGGCCGCTGGTGTACCCGTGATGCACCATGACGGTAATTGATGGTTTACTCCGTTTGTCCCACAGAAAAACCGAGCAGGTCTCGCTCTAGTGCCTTGCCCCGTTCGGGCATAGAGTTGCGAGAGGCCCCCTCCGGTGCCCGTGTTGCTGGTTGGGGTACCACTTTTTCACCCACCCTGGGTGAAGTCCGCCTCCTTAGCGTCCTACGGTTTACACGGGTTCCAAATATGTGAATCAACAACTTATAGTAGTTGTCTTTAATTTATAAATGTTGTTATCTCATGTCTCCTTATTTTTGTTTACTTTAATGCTATTGTCCCATGGTAACATGTTCTTACGCTTCCTTTCAATAGCTACATTTCATAATATGGTTTCATATGCATGTTTCTGCACGTTCTCATAACTAGGTTCGCATGTTGGAATGTGATTACTTTTACGCACCATGAACCTTACTTGTTAGAGTACCCTCCCTAGATAGACAAACTAGTTTTAAAACTGGGTTCTGCTAGAGTGTTAGGAGTTTCTACTGGGTCACGCGTTGACGTGTCCCCGTTGACTTTCAGGTCATATGAGTTGGAGGTTGGAGATAGCGGCTGGAGCTTCGGAGTTGGTGATCAGTTGTAGTATTGGGTGGTGAGGGGTATGATGAGAGACTTGTACTTTTTGGTGTTTCTTTTTGGGTGGACCTTTGTACTTAGAGTTGTGAATATGAAGATGTTGGTGTATGTATAAGATGTATCCATGTATCAATAAAATGGAATATTATTCTTTTGTTATTTTCTCAGTGTTTTTATCTGTGATGGAGTTTTACTTCTACTTCCCAGCACGTGCGTAGTACCTGCGGTGTTCTTCCTACTCTCTTCTTTGCTTTCTTTCTACGTAACACTCGCCTCTTCGGGAATACCTGATACGGATTCGTACTTATCGGGTATCCCGGAGACCGGGTCGTTACAGACCTGCATGGGCCACCAACAAAACCTGTCACGTCCTGCTGCCCTAAATGGAGGCGAGACGTGATAAGGTCCGCACGGGAGTGGAGCTGTGAAGCCCCAAACCCGATAAGCGTCAATAAAACATAAGCAAGTCACTGTAACCACAAACGGAACACAATAATAACACAAGGAGACACAGAAATAAAATCTCAAATCTCAGAATTTGTCCAACATTAAAATAAGTTCAACATCACAGAAAAGCCACCAGGCTAAAGGAAAGAGTCTAAAGGCCCAAAACAAGGCCAACAAAAGCCAACACGGCACAAAGTATTGGTGCTACGCACTGACAACAAAAGCAGTCTAAACAACAACAAAATAGTCTCTACGACTGATCACCCGTGTCCACGAAGTCCTCATCAAACACGGGCTCGGGCTCGGCGTCTGCAAACACCTCGTCCTCAACAACGAACTCAGGCTCAGGATCTAACACGTGTCACCCAAAAGAGTAGAGGGGCACATGTCAGCAAGTCTGAAAGACTTGGGCAAGGGAACAGAAAGGAAAGTAAACTAGCAACCTAGCAGTTATAGTATGCATGACGTGGCAAGTATGGTACGGGAATGACAAGTAAAAGGGAAGTACAAGTATTTCACGTCAAGTGAACCCGTCAAGTAACAAGTCAAGTAAACACGTCAAGTATACAAGTTGTGCACAGAGATTTCGTCTGCTGGCTAGAGTGGCTGATAAGGCCAACTCGTAAGCTCAGGTGACCGCTTATCCCTACCCCCTCCACGTGTATCGAGCCAGGGCATTACCCCCGAACACGGAATGCTCGCTTCTGGATCACAAGCCAGGAAGTGTATTTGGCATAGGGTTGTGCCCACGAAAAGTGGGTGCCTAGCCGGAAACAAGTAGATCGGGCATTGGCTATCAACCAACACATGTGGCCCGCTTCTGGAACACGGGCCAGGAAACACAAGTATTGTAGCGTGTGCTACGAATGCGACATTCAACACGGATAGCATGGCATGCAGTAAGGCGTACAGATAAGGAATTAAACATGGCAGTTTAATATGCAGGAACAACAAGTTAAAAGGGTTGGATCTAGCTTCGTTGACAAGCTAGATCAATTGAGGTGACGGATCTAGTTTCGTTGTCAAACTAGATCAAATAGGCGTCTAGGCGGCTATCATTTCACCGTCTAGTCTCTTTTACGCTACTACAAGCAAATTGCCTAAGACATGGCCTAAAACCCTAAGTGGCAAGTTTCACTTGCCTAGTACCGAGGATGACGATCACGAAGGTTCGTCTCGCGGACGCTAATTTACGGGGAAGTCGCTGTTAAGGGGAAACAACCATCAAACAATATTCATTATTATTATGGTTTCACAAAGATCACAAAACGGGTTATGAGAACATCAAAGGATCGATCACTACCTTAGGAAGCGGAAGAACGATACCGAGCAAGCACGGCGACGGAAGAAAGGATCCGGGGAAACCTAGGGTTCAGATCTGGAAATGGGGAGAAAATCTGGAGAAATGGGGTTTTGGGGGTTTTTGGGGGTTTTCCGGCGACCTAGTGGAGGTGGCCGGCCTAAATGGAGAGGGGGATGGACTCTTGATGAAGGAGGAGGGCTAGGGTTAGATGGATGATGATTAGGGGAAGAAGGAGGCTCAGGAGAAGTGAAAAAAGAAAAGAAAAAACGTTTGGGGGGTTTAAATAGGCACAGCCGGCGGCTGTCCAGAAATTAGGGTTTCGACACTGATTAGTCGGTCAAAGAGCAACCACTGACCGACTAGTTTAGGAACTAGTCGGTCGGTTGACCAACGCAGACCGACTAAGTCCAAACAGTAACTCCTGTACAAAAATAGGATTTAGATTTAGTCGGTCAAAGAACAACTACTGACCGACTAGTTTCTCATCTAGTCGGTCGACGAACGTTCTTAGACCGACTAAGAATGAATAGTACTTGACATCAAAAATGATCATAGAACTAGTCGGTTAAAGAACGATTGCTGACCGACTCGTTTGCAACCTAGTCGGTCGACAAATGTTCTTAGACCGACTAACGACAAACAGTAACCCCTGTACAATTTAACAAAGCCCACTAGTCGGTCCATGAAGGTTTGCCGACCGACTAAATCGTCATCTAGTCGGTCGGTTCCCCTTCTTTTACCGGCTAACGTGCACAGAAAATTCCAAAATGGAGCGTGAAGCTCCGGGACCGATTTCCAAGACTCCTAGGCTTGATCTAACAGTAAGATATGACCGATATGAAGCCCGTCACGAATGACTTACTCTGAAATCGACGATGCTAAGGAAGAAGCTAGAAAATCACGACAAAACGATCGAAATGAAAGTTACGGAGACGAAAACCACACCTAAGGAGAAAATCCACCAAACATATATATATAATATAAATAATCCAGATACATGAAAACCAGTCGTTACATCCTTCCCAACTTAAGAAAAATTCCGTCCTCGGAATTTCCCAACACTCACGTGTCCGGAAACAAAAGTGGGAAACGCTCTCGCATCTCATCCTCATTCTCCCAAGTAGACTCTCCTGGCGAGCCGTGTCGCCACATCACCCTCACAAGATTGACAACCTTGTTCCGAAGTGACTTCTGACGCCTGTCTAGAATCTACACTGGCTGCTGGTCATACGTCATATCAGGGCGAACGGTAATCTCCGAGAAATCCACAGCATGAGATGGATCGCTAATGTATCGACGGAGCTGTGACACATGGAAAACATTGTGAACTCCTTCCAAAAATGGCGGCAAGGCTAAGCTGTAAGCTACCTCGCCAACTCTCTCCAGAATGTCAAACGGTCCAATGTATCGCGGGCTCAACTTCCCTCGCTTCCCAAAGCGAATCACACCACGATTCGGGGAAATCTTCAAGAACACATGGTCGCCCGGCTGAAACTCCAAAGGACGACGTTTAGCATCTGCCCAATGCTTAAAACGGTCCTGAGCAATCCTCAACCTCTCCCGAATGTTCCTGACAACATCCACGGCCTCCACAATCATCTCAGGTCCCAACAACTCCCGATCACCAACGTCATCCCAACTCAATGGCGATCGACATTTCCTCCCATAAAGCACGGCGAAAGGCGCCATGCCAATACTCGCCTGGAAGCTGTTGTTGTAAGAAAACTCCACCAGATGCAGATGGTCCTCCCACGAACCCTTGAAATCCAACATGCACACCCTCAGCATGTCCTCCAAGATCTGAATCGTCCTCTCGGACTGGCCATCCGTCTGCGGATGGTACGCCATGCTGAAACTCAGACGCGTACCCAGACTCTTCTGCAAACTCTGCCAGAACTTAGATATGAACCTCGTGTCTCTGTCCGACACGATACTCACAGGGACTCCGTGAAGTCGTATGATCTCCTGCACGATTCACGTTACATCACCATCTATACTAGGAAAAGGAAATAAAAACGGAGAGTAAAAGAATTTACATCCATATATCTCCTCGCTAGCGCCTCAGTAGACTGTCCTACTCGGAATGGAATAAAGTGCGCGGATTTGGTCAATCGATCTACGATCACCCAAATCGCGGCATTCTGCTTCGGACTCCGAGGTAGTCCAGTCACGAAATAGATAGTGATGTGCTGCCACTTCCACTCCGGAATCGGAATCGGTTGTAGCAACCCGGCCGTACGCTGATGCTCCTCCTTTACCTGCTGGCAAACCAAGCACTTGGCTACACTCCGAGCCACACTCCTCTTCATACCATGCCACCAATAGTTCAGACGAAGATCCTTGTACATTTTGGTCCCACCAGGATGCACAGAATACGGCGAACTGTGTGCCTCCACCATCAACTCCTCTCTAATATCCCCAGCTGGCACACACAACCTAGCTCCAAACCTCTGCGAACCATCCTCATGAATCAAAAAATTAGTCCTCAGACCGGCTTCCACCTGCTCCCGAATCTTAACCAACTTAGCATCCCCAACCTGACCAGCCTTGATCCGATCCACGATCGTCGACTGTATATGCATACACATCAAAGAAGAAGCCTCCCCAGGAAGAACAACCTCAATCCCAGACTCGCAAAAATCCTGCTGCAATCTCCACCGCGAGGTCAATAACATCACCGCTGGAAGCCTACTCAACGCATCCGGAACCACATTCACTTTGCCAGGGTGATATTACAAATCAATCTCATAATCCGCCATGAGCTCCAACCATCGACGCTGTCGCATGTTGAGCTCCTTCTGAGTAAAAATATACTTCAAGCTTTTGTGATCGGTGAAGATCTTCACTTTCACACACAGCAGGAAGTGCCTCCAAATCTTGAGGGCAAACACGACGGCAGCCAACTCCAAGTCATGCGTCGGGTAATTCTTCTCATGAGTCTTGAGCTGACGCGATGCATAAGCCACAACATGCCCGTGCTGATGCAACACACAACCGAGACCCTTGTCAGAAGCATCACAAAAGATCTCAAATCCACCGCTGCGATCAGGCACAACAAGAATAGTGGCAGTCGTCAATCTCTCCCTCAGAACGCCAAAAGCATTCTCACAATCGCCCGACCAAACAAAAGGTACATCCTTCCGAGTCAATCTGGTCATCGGCTCAGCAATACGGGAAAAGTCCTTAATGAAACGCCGCTAGTAACCGGCAAGCCCAAGGAAACTCCGGATCTCAGACGCTGACTGCGGAACAGGCCACTCTCTGATGGCCCTGATCTTCTCGGGATCCACTGAAATACCATCTCCTGTCACCACATGCCCGAGAAAAGCAACTCGGTCCAGCCAAAACTCGCACTTCGAAAACTTAGCATACAAACGATGCTTTCTCAAAATCTCCAACACCGTCCTCAAGTGCGAGGCATGCTCCTCCTCCGACTTAGAATAGATCAGAATGTCATAAATAAAGATAACGACAAACTCATCCAAAAATTCGTAGAAAATCAGATTCATCAGATTCATTAAAACTGCGGGTCCATTGGTTACACCGAAAGGCATAACCACAAACTCGTAGTGTCCATACTTCGTCCTGAACGCTGTCTTCGGAACATCTCCCTTCTTCACCTTCAGCTGATGATAACCACTCCTCAGATCCAACTTCGAAAACACCCTCGAACCTCCAAGCTGATCAAAAATATCATCGATACGAGGCAACGGGTATTTATTCTTGATGGTTACCGCATTCAACTCCCGATAGTCCACGCACATACGACGCGAACCATACTTCTTCTTCACCAGCAGCACCGGTGCTCCCCACGGAGACACACTAGGATTGATATAACCCTTCTGCAAAAGCTCATCTAGCTGCTTCCGCAATTCCTCCAACTCAGCGGGTGCCATACGATAAGGCGCCTTCGAAATCGGATGCGCTCCCAGAACAAGATCAATAGAAAATTCTAAAGCTCGATCAGGTGGCAAACCAGACATCTCCTCGGGGAAGACGTCATCAAAGTCCCGCACAACCGTTGGCCTCTCCAGCTCCATCTGCATAGTCACAATCTCCACTGGCCTGGGCCGAAACCTGACAGGACCAAGCGAACTGCTATCCCGGCAGAACTCAAATACTGGATGTCCGGGAATCTCGAACACCGCCTTCTTCCTCCGACAGTCGATCGTAGCATAGAAGCTCGCAAGCCAATCCATCCCAAGGACCGCATCATAGTTGATGATGTCGTGGACAATGAAATCGGCGTAAAGCTCATGTCCACAAACCACCAACGAGCAAGAATCGCAACCAAGATGCACCGAGACCACGCCATTTCATGTGACGATATTCCAACTCTTTGGAAGAGGGGACGTCGACAAGGAATGCTTCTCCATGAAGTTCTGAGAGATAATGCACATCGATGCACCTGAGTCAAAGAGGACTCATGCAGGAAATGTGCAAACCAGAATCACACCTACAAACAGTCTAACAATCAAACCCTAGTCTAGCATACAATCATATTCAAGCAACCAACATAATCTAACAATCAACTAACTAGGAAAGCAACAGCTAGATTAAGGATTACCTGCGATAACCTCATCCACAGCTCTGTTCTCCACAGCGGTCATCAGAAAAGCCTGCCTCCTCGACAGAAAAGCCTGCCGAAAAGCCTGCCCATGTGGGATAAGAGCTGCTCCACGTCCAGCAGGAACAGACGCTCTCTGCTGCAACGGCTGTGCTGCAACAGGTGCCTTCCAAGGCTGCTTCGACCTCGGACAATCCTTCATGGTATGGGTAGGGTCTCCACAGACAACACACTGGCCCAGGAATCTCCTACACTGATCCTTGATGTGGCCATGCTTGCCGCAGAAATGGCAAGTCTTCTGAATAGGCCCTCCTGGCCTCTTGAACTGCACCGGATGATTAGGCTTAAAACCAGGCCTAACCACCGCTCTGGCCTGCTCCATAGGCCTCTTCCCAGCTCCAGCAGCATGCCCTCTCCTCTGGCTCAGGTTCAGCTCCTGCCTCCTCGCAGCTATCAGAACCTTCTGATAAGAGTCCAGATCAGAGGAAGACACAAAACTCTGTAACTCCAAAGCAAGTCCCTGCAGGAACCTCTGAGCCCTCTCATCAGCATCCTGCACCATCTTCGGTGCAAACCGACTCAGCCTCGTGAACTCTTGGTGGTACTGATCCACCGTCGAGCTCCCTTGCTTCAGATCAATGAAGCGCTGCAGCATCTCCTTCCTAGCAGCCTTCGGAAAGAACTCCTCATCGAAACTGGACTTAAAGGTAGCCCAAGCTATCGACTCCTCCAGCATCTTCTCTTCTGCATCCCACCAGTTCCGAGCATTATCCTTGAGTTGCCTCTTCGCCAGATCAACCCATCCAGCCGGGGTGATCTTTGCCATCTTCAAGTTATCCTCTATGTTCCGAATCCACTCATCGGCAGCTAGAGGACCCTCAGACCCATCAAAATAAGCGGGACCCAGCTCCTGAAATTGCTTCGCTCCCGGCTCGGAGCAAGGGGCCTCCGGAAGTGCCCGAGCACCCCGAACAACTGGAGCATTCTGGACTTGCAGGAGCACGCCTTGCTGCACCTGCATCATCTGAAGCATCATCCTCATCATCTCCCTATTGGTGGGCTCCCGCTCTGGCTCCTCGTCATGAGGGGGCCCGCTGCCACCACCACGGGTGAATCGCCTTCCTGCCATCTAATGACACAGAAAATGAAACAGATTAGACTCATAGCTCATGACTCGGATGTCGAACTTAGTTTATTGGACATTCTAATATTATTATCGCTGTTCCGACAATTCGCAGTTACAGAGGGACCTGCATGGGCCACCAACAAAACCTGTCACGTCCCGCTGCCCTAAATGGAGGCGAGACGTGATAAGGTCCGCACGGGAGTGGAGCTGTGAAGCCCCAAACCCGATAAGCGTCAATAAAACATAAGCAGGTCAATGTAACCACAAACGGAACACAATAATAACACAAGGAGAGACAGAAATAAAATCTCAAATCTCAGAATTTGTCCAACATTAAAATAAGTTCAACATCACAGAAAAGCCACCAGGCTAAAGGAAAGAGTCTAAAGGCCCAGAACAAGGCCAACAAAAGCCAACACTGCACAAAGTATTGGTGCTACGCACCGACAACAAAAGCAGTCTAAACAACAACAAAACAGTCTCTACGACTGATCACCCATGTCCACGAAGTCCTCGTCAAACACGGGCTCGGGCTCGGCGTCTGCAAACACCTCGTCCTCAACAACGAACTCAGG
The DNA here is from genome assembly GCA_030789695.1 of Scilla litardierei. NCBI lineage: Eukaryota > Viridiplantae > Streptophyta > Magnoliopsida > Asparagales > Asparagaceae > Scilla > Scilla litardierei. Next base: position 317,982,939 of record CM061142.1, on the reverse strand, counting down.
CTCAGGATCTAACATGTGTCACCCAAAAGAGTAGAGTGGCACATGTCAGCAAGTCTAAAAGACTTGGGCAAGGGAACTGAAAGGAAAGTAAACTAGCAACCTAGTAGTTATAGTATGCATGACGTGGTAAGTATGGTACGGGAATGACAAGTAAAAGGGGAGTACAAGTATTTCACGTCAAGTGAACCCGTCAAGTAACAAGTCAAGTAAACACGTCAAGTATACAAGTTGTGCACAGAGATTTCGTCTGCTGGCTAGAGTGGCTGATCGGGCCAACTCGTAAGCTCAGGTGACCGCTTATCCCTACCCCTCCACGTGTATCGAGCCAGGGCATTACCCCCGAACACGGAATGCTCGCTTCTGGATCACAAGCCAGGAAGTGTATTTGGCATAGGGTTGTGCCCACGAAAAGTGGGTGCCTAGCCGGAAACAAGTAGATCGGGCATTGGCTATCAACCAACACATGTGGCCCGCTTCTGGAACACGGGCCAGGAAACACAAGTATTGTAGCGTGTGCTACGAATGCGACATTCAACACGGATAGCATGGCATGCAGTAAGGCGTACAGATAAGGAATTAAACATGGCAGTTTAATATGCAGGAACAACAAGTTAAAAGGGTTGGATCTAGCTTCGTTGACAAGCTAGATCAATTGAGGTGACGGATCTAGTTTCGTTGTCAAACTAGATCAAATAGGCGTCTAGGCGGCTATCATTTCACCGTCTAGTCTCTTTTACGCTACTACAAGCAAATTGCCTAAGACATGGCCTAAAACCCTAAGTGGCAAGTTTCACTTGCCTAGTACCGAGGATGACGATCACGAAGGTTCGTCTCGCGGACGCTAATTTACGGGGAAGTCGCTGTTAAGGGGAAACAACCATCAAACAACATTCATTCTTATTATGGTTTCACAAAGATCACAAAACGGGTTATGAGAACATCAAAGGATCGATCACTACCTTAGGAAGCGGAAGAACGATACCGAGCAAGCACGGCGACGGAAGAAAGGATCCGGGGAAACCTAGGGTTCAGATCTGGAAATGGGGAGAAAATCTGGAGAAATGGGGTTTTGGGGGTTTTTGGGGGTTTTCCGGCGACCTAGTGGAGGTGGCCGGCCTAAATGGAGAGGGGGATGGACTCTTGATGAAGGAGGAGGGCTAGGGTTAGATGGATGATGATTAGGGGAAGAAGGAGGCTCAGGAGAAGTGAAAAAAGAAAAGAAAAAACGTTTGGGGGGTTTAAATAGGCACAGCCGGCGGCTGTCCAGAAATTAGGGTTTCGACACTGATTAGTCGGTCAAAGAGCAACCACTGACCGACTAGTTTAGGAACTAGTCGGTCGGTTGACCAACGCAGACCGACTAAGTCCAAACAGTAACTCCTGTACAAAAATAGGATTTAGATTTAGTCGGTCAAAGAACAACTACTGACCGACTAGTTTCTCATCTAGTCGGTCGACGAACGTTCTTAGACCGACTAAGAATGAATAGTACTTGACATCAAAAATGATCATAGAACTAGTCGGTTAAAGAACGATTGCTGACCGACTCGTTTGCAACCTAGTCGGTCGACAAATGTTCTTAGACCGACTAACGACAAACAGTAACCCCTGTACAATTTAACAAAGCCCACTAGTCGGTCCATGAAGGTTTGCCGACCGACTAAATCGTCATCTAGTCGGTCGGTTCCCCTTCTTGTACCGGCTAACGTGCACAGAAAATTCCGAAATGGAGCGCGAAGCTCCGGGATCGATTTCCAAGACTCCTAGGCTTGATCTAACAGTAAGATATAACTGATATGAAGCCCATCACGAATGACTTACTCTGAAATAAACAATTCTAAGGAAGAAGCTAGAAAATCACGACGAAACGATCGAAATGAAAGCTACGGAGACGAAAACCACACCTAAGGAGAAAATCCACCAAACATATATATATAATATAAATAATCCAGATACATGAAAACCAGTCGTTACATCCTCCCCAACTTAAGAAAAATTCCGTCCTCGGAATTTCCCAACACTCACGTGTCCGGAAACAAAAGTGGGAAACGCTCTCGCATCTCATCCTCATTCTCCCAAGTAGACTCTCCTGGCGAGCCGTGTCGCCACATCACCCTCACAAGATTGACAACCTTGTTCCGAAGTGACTTCTGACGCATGTCCAGAATCTGCACTGGCTGCTGGTCATACGTCATATCAGGGCGAACGGTAATCTCCGAGAAATCCACAGCATGAGATGGATCGCTAATGTATCGACGGAGCTGTGACACATGGAAAACATTGTGAACTCCTTCCAAAGATGGCGGCAAGGCTAAGCTGTAAGATACCTCGCCAACTCTCTCCAGAATGTCAAACGGTCCAATGTATCGCGTGCTCAACTTCCCTCGCTTCCCAAAGCGAATTACACCACGATTCGGGGAAATCTTCAAGAACACATGGTCACCCGGCTGAAACTCTAAAGGACGATGTTTAGCATCCGCCCAATGCTTAAAACGGTCCTGAGCAATCCTCAACCTCTCCCGAATGTTCCTGACAACATCCACGGCCTCCACAATCATCTCAGGTCCCAACAGCTCCCGATCACCAACGTCATCCCAACTCAATGGCGATCGACATTTCCTCCCATAAAGCGCGGCGAAAGGCGCCATGCCAATACTCGCCTGGAAGCTGTTGTTGTAAGAAAACTCCACCAGATGCAGATGGTCCTCCCACGAACCCTTGAAATCCAACATGCACGCCCTCAGCATGTCCTCCAAGATCTGAATCGTCCTCTCGGACTGGCCATCCGTCTGCGGATGGTACACCGTGCTGAAACTCAGACGCGTACCCAGACTCTTCTGCAAACTCTGCCAGAACTGAGATGTGAACCTCGTGTCTCTGTCTGACACGATACTCACAGGGACTCCGTGAAGTCGTACGATCTCCTGCACGATTCACGTTACATCACCATCTATACTAGGAAAAGGAAATAAAAACGGAGAGTAAAAGATTTACCTCCATATATCTCCTCGCTAGCGCCTCAGTAGACTGTCCTACTCGGATTGGAATAAAGTGCACGGATTTGGTCAATCGATCTACGATCACCCAAATCGCGTCATTCTGCTTCGGACTCTGAGGTAGTCCAGTGAAATCCATAGTGATGTGCTGCCACTTCCACTCCGGAATCGGAAGCGGTTATAGCAACCCGGCCGTACGATGATGCTCCGCCTTTACCTGCTGGCAAACCAAGCACTTGGCGACACTCCGAGCCACACTCCTCTTCATACCATGCCACCAATAGTTCAGACGAAGATCCGTGTACATCTTGGTCCCACCAGGATGCACAGAATACGGCGAACTGTGTGCCTCCACCATCAACTCCTCTCTAATATCCCCAGCTGGTACACACAACCTAGCTCCAAACCTTAGCGAGCCATCCTCATGAATCAAAAAGTTAGTCCTCAGACCGGCTTCCACCTGCTCCCGAATCTTAACCAACTTAGCATCCCCAACCTGACCAGCCTTGATCTGATCCACGATCGTCGACTGTATATGCATACACATCAACGAAGAAGCCTCCCCAAGAAGAACAACCTCAATCCCAGACTCGCAAAAATCCTGCTGCAATCTCCACCGCGAGGTCAACAACATCATCGTTGGAAGCCTACTCAGCGCATCCGGAACCACATTCACTTTGCCAGGGTGATATTGCAAATCAATCTCATAATCCGCCATGAGCTCCAACCATCGACGCTGTCGCATGTTGAGCTCCTTCTGAGTAAAAATATACTTCAAGCTTTTGTGATCGGTGAAGATCTTCACTTTCTCACACAGCAGGAAGTGCCTCCAAATCTTGAGCGCAAACACGACGACAGCCAACTCCAAGTCATGCGTCGGGTAATTCTTCTCATGAGTCTTGAGCTGACGCGATGCATAAGCCATAACATGCACGTGCTGATGCAACACACAACTGATACCCTTGCCAGAAGCATCGCAAAAGATCTCGAATCCACCGCTGCGATCAGGCACAACAAGAATAGGGGCAGTCGTCAATCTCTCCCTCAGAACGCCAAAAGCATTCTCACAATCGCCCGACCAAACAAAAGGTACATCCTTCCGAGTCAATCTGGTCATCGGCTCAGCAATACGGGAAAAGTCCTTAATGAAACGCCGATAGTAACCGGCAAGCCCAAGGAAACTCTGGATCTCAGACGCTGACTGCGGAACAGGCCACTCTCTGATGGCCCTGATCTTCTCGGGATCCACTGAAATACCATCTCCTGTCACCACATGCCCGAGAAAAGCAACTCGGTCCAGCCAAAACTCGCACTTCGAAAACTTAGCATACAAACGATGCTTCCTCAAAATCTCCAACACCGTCCTCAAGTGCGAGGCATGCTCCTCCTCCGACTTAGAATAGATCAGAATGTCGTCAATAAAGATAACGACAAACTCATCCTAAAAGTCGTATAAAATCAGATTCATCAGATTCATGGAAACTGCGGGTGCATTGGTTACACCGAAAGGCATAACCACAAACTCGTAGTGTCCATACTTCGTCCTGAACGCTGTCTTCGGAACATCTCCCTTCTTCACCTTCAGCTGATGATAACCACTCCTCAGATCCAACTTCGAAAACACCCTCGAACCTCCAAGCTGATCAAAAATATCATCGATACGAGGCAACGGGTATTTATTCTTGATGGTTACCGCATTCAACTCCCGATAGTCCACGCACATACGACGCGAACCATACTTCTTCTTCACCAGCAGCACCGGTGCTCCCCACGGAGACACACTAGGATTGATATAACCCTTCTGCAAAAGCTCATCCAGCTGCTTCCGCAATTCCTCCAACTCAGCGGGTGCCATACGATAAGGCGCCTTCGAAATCGGCTGCGCTCCCGGAACAAGATCAATAGAAAATTCTAAAGCTCGATCAGGTGGCAAACCAGACATCTCCTCGGGGAAGACGTCATCAAAGTCCCGAACAAACGCTGGCCTCTCCAGCTCCATCTGCATAGTCACAATCTCCACTGGCCTGGCCCGAAACCTGACAGGACCAAGCGAACTGCTATCCCGGCAGAACTCAAATACTGGATGTCCGGGAATCTCGAACACCGCCTTCTTCCTCCGACAGTCGATCGTAGCATAGAAGTTCGCAAGCCAATCCATCCCAAGGACCGCATCATAGTTGATGATGTCGTGGATGATGAAATCGGCGTAAAGCTCATGTCCACAAACCACCAACGAGCAAGAATCACAACCAAGATGCACTGAGACCACGCCATTTCCTGTGACGATATTCCAACTCTTCGGAAGAGGGGACGTCGACAAGGAATGCTTCTCCACGAAGTTCCGAGAGATAATGCACATCGATGCACCTGAGTCAAAGAGGACTCGTGCAGGAAATGTGCAAACCAGAATCACACCTACAAACAGTCTAACAATCAAACCCTAGTCTAGCATACAATCATATTCAAGCAACCAACATAATCTAACAATCAACTAACTAGGAAAGCAACAGCTAGATTAAGGATTACCTGCGATAACCTCATCCACAGCTCCGTTCTCCACAGCGGTCATCAGAAAAGCTTGCCTCCTCGGCGGAAAATCCTGCCGAAAAGCCTGTCCCTGTGGGACAAGAGCTGCTCCACGTCCAGCAGGAACAGACGCTCTCTGCTGCAACGGCTGTGCTGCAACAGGTGCCTTCCAAGGCTGCTTCGACCTCGGACAATCCTTCATGGTATGGGTAGGGTCTCCACAGACAACACACTGGCCCAGGAATCTCCTACACTGATCCTTGATGTGGCCATGCTTGCCGCAGAAATGGCAAGTCTTCTGAATAGGCCCTCCTGGCCTCTTGAACTGTACCGGATGATTATGCCTAAAACCAGGCCTAACCACCGCTCTGGCCTGCTCCATAGGCCTCTTCCCAGCTCCAGCAACATGCCCTCTCCTCTGGCTCAGGTTCAGCTCCTGCCTCCTCGCAGCTATCAGAACCTTCTGATAAGAGTCCAGATCAGAGGAAGACACAAAACTCTGTAGCTCCAAAGCAAGTCCCTGCAGGAACCGCTGAGCCCTCTCATCAGCATCCTGCACCATCTTCGGTGCAAATCGACTCAGCCTCGTGAACTCTTGGTGGTACTGATCCACCGTCGAGCTCCCTTGCTTCAGATCAATGAAGCGCTGCAGCATCTCCTTCCTAGCAGCCTTCGGAAAGAACTCCTCATCGAAACTGGACTTAAAGGTAGCCCAAGCTATCGGCTCCTCCAGCATCTTCTCTTCCGCATCCCACCAGTTCCGAGCATTATCCTTGAGTTGCCTCTTTGCCAGATCAACCCATCCAGCCGGGGTGATCTTCGCCATCTTCAAGTTATCCTCTATGTTCGGAATCCACTCATCGGCAGCTAGAGGACCCTCAGACCCATCAAAATAAGCGGGACCCAGCTCCCGAAATTGCTTCGCTCCCGACTCGGAGCGAGGGGCCTCTGGAAGTGCCCGAGCACCCCGAACAACTGGAGCATTCTGGACTTGCAGGAGCACGCCTTGCTGCACCTGCATCATCTGAAGCATCATCCTCATCATCTCCCCATTGGTGGGCTCCCGCTCTGGCTCCTCGTCATGAGGGGGCCCGCTGCCACCACCACGGGTGAATCGCCTTCCTGCCATCTAATGACACATAAAATGAAACAGATTAGACTCATAGCTCATGACTCGGATGTCGAACTTAGTTTATTGGACATTCTAATATTATTATCGATGTTCCGACAATTCGTAGTTACAGAGGGACCTGCATGGGCCACCAACAAAACCTGTCACGTCTCGTTGCCCTAAATGGAGGCGAGACGTGATAAAGTCCGCACGGGAGTGGAGCTGTGAAGCTCCAAACCCGATAAGCGTCAATAAAACATAAGCAGGTCCATGTAACCACAAACAGAACACAATAATAACACAAGGAGAGACAGAAATAAAATCTCAAATCTCAGAATTTGTCCAACATTAAAATAAGTTCAACATCACAGAAAAGCCACCAGGCTAAAGGAAAGAGTCTAAAGGCCCAGAACAAGGCCAACAAAAGCCAACACGGCACAAAGTATTGGTGCTACGCACCGACAACAAAAGCAGTCTAAACAACAACAAAACAGTCTCTACGACTGATCACCCGTGTCCACGAAGTCCTCGTCAAACACGGGCTCGGGCTCGGCGTCTGCAAACACCTCGTCCTCAACAACGAACTCAGGCTCAGGATCTAACATGTGTCACCCAAAAGAGTAGAGTGGCACATGTCAGCAAGTCTAAAAGACTTGGGCAAGGGAACTGAAAGGAAAGTAAACTAGCAACCTAGTAGTTATAGTATGCATGACGTGGCAAGTATGGTACGGGAATGACAAGTAAAAGGGAAGTACAAGTATTTCACGTCAAGTGAACCCGTCAAGTAACAAGTCAAGTAAACACGTCAAGTATACAAGTTGTGCACAGAGATTTCGTCTGCTGGCTAGAGTGGCTGATCGGGCCAACTCGTAAGCTCAGGTGACCGCTTATCCCTACCCCTCCACGTGTATCGAGCCAGGGCATTACCCCCGAACACGGAATGCTCGCTTCTGGATCACAAGCCAGGAAGTGTATTTGGCATAGGGTTGTGCCCACGAAAAGTGGGTGCCTAGCCGGAAACAAGTAGATCGGGCATTGGCTATCAACCAACACACGTGGCCCGCTTCTGGAACACGGGCCAGGAAACACAAGTATTGTAGCGTGTGCTACGAATGCGACATTCAACACGGATAGCATGGCATGCAGTAAGGCGTACAGATAAGGAATTAAACATGGCAGTTTAATATGCAGGAACAACAAGTTAAAAGGGTTGGATCTAGCTTCGTTGACAAGCTAGATCAATTGAGGTGACGGATCTAGTTTCGTTGTCAAACTAGATCAAATAGGCGTCTAGGCGGCTATCATTTCACCGTCTAGTCTCTTTTACGCTACTACAAGCAAATTGCCTAAGACATGGCCTAAAACCCTAAGTGGCAAGTTTCACTTGCCTAGTACCGAGGATGACGATCACGAAGGTTCGTCTCGCGGACGCTAATTTACGGGGAAGTCGCTGTTAAGGGGAAACAACCATCAAACAACATTCATTTTTATTAGGGTTTCACAAAGATCACAAAACGGGTTACGAGCACATCAAAGGATCGATCACTACCTTAGAAAGCGGAAGAACGATACCGAGCAAGCACGGCGACGGAAGAAACGATCCGGGGAAACCTAGGGTTCAGATCTGGAAATGGGGAGAAAATCTGGAGAAATGGGGTTTTGGGGATTTTTGGGGGTTTTCCGGTGACCTAGTGGAGGTGGCCGGCCTAAATGGAGAGGGGGATGGACTCTTGATGAAGGAGGAGGGCTAGGGTTAGATGGATGATGATTAGGGGAAGAAGGAGGCTCAGGAGAAGTGAAAAAAGAAAAGAAAAAAACGTTTGGGGGGTTTAAATAGGCACAGCCGGCGGCTGCCCAGAAATTAGGGTTTCGACACTGATTAGTCGGTCAAAGAGCAACCACTGACCGACTAGTTTAGGAACTAGTCGGTCGGTTGACCAACGCAGACCGACTAAGTCCAAACAGTAACTCCTGTACAAAAATAGGATTTAGATTTAGTCGGTCAAAGAACAACTACTGACCGACTAGTTTCTCATCTAGTCGGTCGATGAACGTTCTTAGACCGACTAAGAATGAACAGTACTTGACATCAAAAATGATCATAGAACTAGTCGGTTAAAGAATGATTGCTGACCGACTAGTTTGCAACCTAGTCGGTCGACAAATGTTCTTAGACCGACTAACGACAAACTATAACCCCTGTACAATTTAACAAAGCCCACTAGTCGGTCCATGAAGGTTTGCCGACCGACTAAATCGTCATCTAGTCGGTCGGTTCCCCTTCTTGTACCGGCTAACGTGCACAGAAAATTTCGAAATGGAGCACGAAGCTCCGGGATCGATTTCCAAGACTCCTAGGCTTGATCTAACAGTAAGATATGACCGATATGAAGCCTATCACGAATGACTTACTCTGAAATCGACGATTCCAAGGAAGAAGCTAGAAAATCACGACGAAACGATCGAAATGAAAGCTACGGAGACGAAAACCACACCTAAGGAGAAAATCCACCAAACATATATATATAATATAAATAATCCAGATACATGAAAACCAGTCGTTACAATAGGTAAGTGTTATTTCGTTTCATCGTTTGTGAAACCCCTAATTCTCTTTGTGGGAATTAGTTACTCTCTTTGTGAGAGTTACTCTCTAGGTGGGAGTTTGTGTCTCTGTGTGGGACAAAGTCTCTCTGTGTGGGAGCATGAGTCTCTCTGTGTGAGAGCAAGGATTTCTCTTTGTGGGAATTCAAAATCCTCTGTGTGAGGTATCTCTGTGCGAGATTGTATTCACTTCTCTTTGTGGGAATCATAGTGAATATTGGTGTGGCTGGACGTACCCAAGTTTTGGGGAACCAGGGTAAAATCCTTGTGTTTGCGAATGTTATTGTTGAGCACTCTGTTTAATTTCTGCTGCTTTTTGTGCTGTAATTTTAGTAACTTTTAATTAAGCACTTTGCTTGCCATTACACTATTCCCCCCTCTAGTGTGTGTGTGTGTATCCTTGCAGGGTCCCTTACAGTTGATCCTCACCCCTGGGATCGACTGGATCTGTCTACCCCACCCTTCTCAAAGCGGTGGACAGAGAGTAACACGACCGGGCTTGCTTATGATTCCCTCTCGCCCTCCCAACTCCTTCAAGAGTTTGGAATTTGATCATTTGATGGAAGGTCGAGACCACCGCTTCTATAGCATTGAGCAGCGATCTGTCGATGATTCCGTTGTACGCGGAGTTGATCTTCACCACTATGAAGTTGATCAGGCGAGTGACCTGTCGTGGATACGTACCAAGGATCACTGGTAGGGAGATGATGCCTGCTACTGGGGCAGAATGTCTGTTGAATCCTACAAGAGGTCCCGAACAGTGATCCTTGGTAAGACTCCTAGGCTTGATCTAACAGTTAGATACGACCGTTATGAAGTCCGTCACGAGTGACATACTTCGAAATCGACAATCCTAAGGAAGAAACGAGAAAATACGACGAATCGATCGAAAATGAAATCTACGGAGACGAAAACCACACAAGAGGAGAAAATCCACCAAAACATATATTATATTATATTATATTCAGATACATGAAAAGCAGTCGTTACATCCTTCCCAACTTAAGAAAAATTCCGTCCTCGGAATTTCCAAATACTCACGAGTCCGGAAACAAAAGTGGGAAACGCTCTCGCATCTCATCCTCATTCTCCCAAGTAGACTCTCCAGGTGAACCGTGTCGCCACATCACCCTCACAAGATTAACAATCTTGTTCCGAAGCGATTTCTGACGCCTGTCCAGAATCTGCACTGGATGCTGGTCATACGTCATATCGGGGCGAACGGTAATCTCCGAAAAATCCACCGCATGAGACGGATCGCTAATGTATCGACGAAGCTGCGACACATGGAAAACATTGTGAACTCCTTCCAAAGACGGCGGCAAGGCCAAGCGATAAGCTACCTCGCCAACCCTCTCCAAAACGTCAAACGGTCCAATGTATCGCGGGCTCAACTTCCCACGCTTCCCGAAACGAATCACACAACGATTCGGGGAAATATTCAAGAACACATGGTCGCCCGGCTGAAACTCCAAAGGACGACGTTTAGCATCCGCCCAATGCTTAAAACGGTCCTGAGCAATTCTCAACCTCTCCCGAATATTCCTGACGATATCCACGGCCTCCACGACCATCTCAGGTCCCAACAACTCCCGATCTCCAACGTCATCCCAACTCAATGGCGATCGACATTTCCTCCCATAAAGAGCGGCGAAAGGCGCCATGCCAATACTCGCCTGGAAGCTGTTGTTGTAAGAGAACTCCACCAAATGTAGATGGTCCTCCCACGAACCCTTGAAATCCAACATGCACGCCCTCAGCATGTCTTCCAAAATCTGAATCGTCCTCTCGGACTGGCCAACCGTCTGCGGATGGTACGCCGTGCTGAAACTCAGACGCGTACCCAAGCTCTTCTGCAAACTCTGCCAGAACTGAGATGTGAACCTCGTGTCTCTGTCAGACACGATACTCACGGGGACTCCATGAAGTCGCACAATCTCCTGCACGATTCACGTTACATCACTATCCAAACTAGGAAAAGGGAAATAAAAACGGAGAGTAAAAGAACTTTACCTCCATATATCTCCTCGCTAGCGCCTCAGTAGACTGTCCCACTCAGAACGGAATAAAATACGCAGATTTGGTCAACCGATCCACGATTACCCAAATCACGTCATTCTGCTTCGGACTCCGAGGTAGTCCAGTCACGAAATCCATAATGATGTGCTGCCACTTCCACTCCGGAATCGGAAGCGGTTGTAGCAACCCGGCCGTACGCTGATGCTCCGCCTTCACTTGCTGGCAAACCAAGCACTTGGCTACACTCCGAGCCACACTCCTCTTCATACCGTGCCACCAATAATTCAGACGAAGATCCTGGTACATCTTGGTGCCACCAGGATGCACAGAATACGGCGAACTGTGTGCCTCCACCATCAGCTCCTCTCTGATATCCCCAGCAGGCACACACAACCTGGCTCCAAACCTCAGCGAGCCATCCTCATGAATCAAGAATTCAGTCCGCAGACCGGCTTCCACCTGCTCCCGAATCCTCACCAGCTTCGGATCCTCAGCCTGGCCAGCCTTAATCCGATCCACGATCGTCGACTGTACCTGCATGTACATCAACGAAGAAGCCTCCCCAGGAAGAACAATCTCCACACCAGACTCGCAAAAATCCTGCTGCAATCTCCACTGCGAGGTCAAAATCATCACCGCTGGCAGCCTACTCAAAGCATCCGGAACCACATTCACCTTGCCAGGGTGATACTGCAAATCAATCTCATTATCCGCCATAAGCTCCAACCATCGACGATGTCGCATGTTGAGCTCCTTCTGAGTGAAAATATACTTCAAGCTTTTATGATCGGTGAAAATCTTCACTTTCTCACTCAGCAGGAAGTGCCTCCAAATCTTCAGAGCAAACACAACGGCAGCCAACTCCAAATCATGCGTCGGATAGTTCTTCTCATGAACCTTAAGCTGACGAGACGCATACGCCACAACATGCCCGTGCTGATGCAACACACAACCGAGACCCTTGCCAGAAGCATCGCAAAAGATCTCAAATCCACCGCTGTGATCAGGCACAACAAGAATAGGGGCACTCGTCAACCTCTCCTTCAGAATACCAAAAGCACTCTCACAATCACCCGACCAAACATAAGCAACATCCTTCCGCGTCAACCTGGTCATCGGCTCGGCAATACGAGAAAAGTCTTTAATGAATCGCCGATAATAACCGGCAAGTCCAAGGAAACTCCGAATCTCAGATGCTAACGACAGAACAGGCCACTCCCTGATGGCCCGAATCTTCTCGGGATCCACGGAAATACCATCTCCAGTCACCACATGCCTGAGAAAAGCAACTCGATCCAGCCAAAACTCGCACTTCGAAAACTTAGCATACAACCGATGCTTCCTCAAAATCTCCAACACCGTCCTTAAGTGCGAGGCATGCTCTTCCTCCGACTTCGAATAGATCAGAATGTCGTCGATGAAGATAACGACAAACTTATCCAAAAAGTCGTAGAAAATCAGGTTCATCAGATTCATGAAAACTGCGGGCGCGTTAGTTACGCCAAAAGGCATAACCACGAACTCATAGTGTCCATACTTCGTCCTGAACGCTGTCTTCGGAACATCATCCTTCTTCACCTTCAACTGATGGTAACCACTCCTCAAATCCAATTTAGAAAACACCCTCGAACCTCCAAGCTGATCAAAAATATCATCGATGCGAGGCAACGGGTATTTATTCTTAATGGTCACCGCATTCAACTCCCGATAGTCCACGCACATGCGACGCGAACCATCCTTCTTCTTAACCAGCAACACCGGTGCTCCCCACGGAGACACGCTAGGATTAATATAACCCTTCTGCAAAAGCTCATCCAACTGCTTTCGCAACTCTTCCAACTCTGCAGGTGCCATACGATATGGCGCCTTCGAAATCGGCTGCGCACCTGGAACAAGATCGATAGAAAATTCCAAAGCCCGATCAGGCGGCAAACCAGACATCTCCTCGGGGAAGACGTCGCCAAAATCACGCACCACAGCTGGCCACTCCAGCTCCATCTGCATAGCCACAGCCTCCACCGGCCTGGCCCGAAATCTGACAGGACCAAGCGAACTGCTACCACGACTGAACTCAAACACTGGATGTCCGGGGATCTCGAACACCACCTTCTTCCTCCGACAGTCGATCGTGGCATAGAAGCTCGCAAGCCAGTCCATCCCAAGAACTGCATCATAGTTGATGATGTCGTGGACAATGAAATCAGCACAAAGCTCACGTCCACAAACCACCAACGGGCAAGAATTGCACCCACGATGCACCGAGACTACACCGTTCCCTGTGACGATATTCCAACTCTTAGGAAGAGAGGACGTCGACAAAGAATGCTTCTCCACGAAGCTCCGGGCCAAAATGCACATCGATGCAACAGAGTCAAAGAGGACTCGTGCAGGAAATGTGCAAACCAAAACCACACCTAACAAGCAATTAACAATCAAATCCTAGTCTAGCAAACAATCATGAGCAAGCAACCAATATAATCAAAAATCAAACTAACTAAGGAAGATAAATAGCTAGAATGAGCGTTACCTGCAATAACTTCATCCACGGCCATGCTCTCCTCCTCAGTCATCAGAAAGGCCTGCCCTCTCGGCGGAACAGCCTGCCGAAAGGCCTGTCTCTGTGGAACAAGGGGCGCTCCACGTCCAACGGGCACAGGAGCTCGCTGCTGCAATGGCTGTGCTGCAATAGGAGCCCGCCAAGGCTGTCTCGACTTCGGACACTCCCAGATCGTGTGGGCAGGATCTCCGCAGACAATGCACTGTCTTAGAAACCTCCTACACTGATCCCTGAGGTGTCCAGTCTTGCCACAAAAATGGCAAGTCTTCAGAATAGGCCCTCCTGGCCTCTTGAACTGCACCGGATGACTAGGCTTGAAACCAGGCCTAACCACCGCCCTGGCCTGCTCCATAGGCCTCTTCCCAGCTCCGGAAACATGTCCCTTCCTCTGATTCAAATTCAACTCTTGCCGCCTCGCAGCAATCAGAACCTTCTGATATGTCTCCAGGTCAGAAGAGGTCACAAAGCTCTGAAGCTCCAAGGCAAGTCCCTGGAGAAATCACTGAGCTTTCTCATCGGCATCCTGCACCATCTTAGGTGCAAACCGACTGAGCCTCGTGAACTCCTGGTGGTACTGATCCACCGACAAGCTCCCCTGCTTCAGATCTATAAAGCGCTGCAGCATCACCTGCCGAGCAGCCTTCGGGAAGAACTCTCCATCGAATCTGGACTTGAAGGTAGCCCAGACGATCGGCTCCACCAGCATCTTCTCTTCAGCATCCCACCAATTCCTGGCGTTATCCTTCAGCTGCCTCTTAGCCAGATCAACCCATCCAGCCGGGTTAATCTTCGCCATTGCCAAGTTATCCTCAATGTTCCTTATCCACTCGTCGGCAGCCAGAGGACCCTCAGAACCATCAAAATATGCGGGACCCAGCTCCCGAAATTGCTTCGCTCCTGGCTCAGAGCGAGGGGCATCCGGAAGAGCCCGGGCAGCTCGAGCAAGCGGAGCATTCTGGACTTGCAGAAGCACGCCATGCTGAACTTGCATCATCTGGAGCATCATCCGCATCATCTCACCGCTGGTGGGTTCCCGCTCAGGCTCCTCATCATGAGGGATCGCGCCACTACCCCCACCACGGGTGAAACGCCTTCCTGCCATCTAATGACACAGAGAACGAATCAGATTAGACTCATAGCTTATGACTCGGGCGTCGAACTTAGTTTATTGGACATTCTAATATTATTATCGCTATTCCAAAAATCGCAGTTACAGATGGACCTGCATGGGCCACCAACAAAACCTGTCACGACCCGCTTCCCTAAAATGGAGGCGAGACGTGAAAAGGTCCGCACGGGAGTGGAGCTGTGAAACCCCAAACCCGATAAGCGTCAATAATACATAAGCAGGTCCCTATAACCACGACAGAATAACAATAATAACACCAGTAGAGACTGAAATAAAAATTCCACATCTCACAAATTGTCCAACATCAACAAAAAGTCCAACATCCAGAAAAACCACCAGGCTAAAAGAAAAGAGTCTAAAGGCCCAGAACAAGGCCAACAAAAACAGCAACAGCAACAAGTATGGGTGCTACGCACCGATAACAAAACAACTGTCTAATAAAAGTAAAACACAACGAAGACACTAGGACTGGTCCCCAGTGTCCACGTACTCCCCGTCAAACACAAGCATGGGCTCGGCGTCAGCAAACACCTCGTCCTCAACAAGTAACTCGGGCTCGGGCTCTAACATGTGTCACCCAAAAGAGAAAAGGGGCACATGTCAGCAAGTCGAAAGACTTGTGCAAGGAAACAGGAATAATGGTAAACTAGCAACCTAGCAATTAAAAACATGGTGCATGGCAAGTAAAGTATGGTGGTAACAAGTAAGGTAAAGGAGAGTACACGTGGCAAGTATCAAGTGGTAGGGGTGACATGTAATGTCAAGTAACAAGTAAGGTACAAGGGATCACTCAACGAGTGCCCTATTGCCCGCAGGCTGTGTTCAAGTATCAAGTACAAGGGGTCACTCAACGAGTGCCCTATTGCCCGCAGGCTGTGATGAGCTCGTCTTCTGGAACACGAGCCAGAAAGTGTATTTGATAAGTATGGCGTAGGGGTGCACCTAGCCGGAACAAGTAGCACTAGTATGTAGCGATGCTACGCAATCACGATGAGTATTCAAGCATGCAATGACATGAGCAGATAATTCGCATACCGTTAATTAAATTAAACGTGACAGGCGAAATGCAATGACATGAACATATTCGCGTACCGTTAATTAAATTAAACATGGCAAGCGAAGTGCAATGACAGTTAAGGATGCATGGATGACATGAACAGTTAATACGCGTACCGTTAAGGAAAGTAAACGTGACATACAAGCATGATGAAAGTGACGGACCAAGCTTCGTTGTCAAGCTAAGTCAATGGCGTCTAAACGGCTATCCTTTCACCGTCTAGTCTCTTTTACGCTAAAGCTAGGTAAATGGCCTAAAACATGGCCTAAATCAAGAGATGCAAGTTTCACTTGCCTAGCACCGGGGATGGCGACTACTTCGTCACACGGATACCAATCTATGGGGAAATCACTGTTATGGGGGAACAACCATCAAACAACATGAAATTTATTAGGGTTTCATAAAAATACCAATAGACTATGAAAACATAGAGGAATCGATTTCTTACCAAGAGGAGACGGAAGGAACACTCCGGGGAACCCTAGGATCAGATCTGGAAAAGATTGGAGAAGTTTGGGGAAACTAGGGTTTTGGGGGATTTGGGGATTTTGATGGGTTTGGGTGAGATTTTGGGGAAGATGAGAGGCGGATGGAGTGAATGGTTGGATTGGATGATGATTCTAGGGCTTGGAATGGAGAAATGGAGCTTGGAGGAAGATGGGGGCTGAAGGGGGAAATTTTTAGGGTTTTGGGTCGTGTTGGAGAAGAAGAAGTCGTTTGGGTTGGGTATAAATAGGTTGAGCTGGCGGCTGCCCAGAAATTAGGGTTTTAACACTGGTTAGTCGGTCAAAGAGCAACCACTGACCGACTAGTTTGGCAAATAGTCGGTCGGTCAACCAACGCAGACCGACTAAGTGCAAACAGTAACTCCTGAACGAAAATAGGATTCTAGAGTTAGTCGGTCCATGAACAAGTACTGACCGACTAGTTTATCATCTAGTCGGTCGATGAACGTTCTTAGACCGACTAAGAGTAAACAGTAGCTGATACAAAAATAAGATGATGAATTAGTCGGTTCAAGAAGCATTGCTGACCGACTAGTTTGCAACCTAGTCGGTCAACCAACGTTCTTAGACCGACTAACGATAAACAGTAACTCCTGAGAAATTTAGAAAGCTAACTAGTCGGTCCAAGAAGGATTGCCGACCGACTGGATCGTCATCTAGTCGGTCGGTGGCCCTTCTTACACCGGCTAATGAGCACCAAAAGTACCGATACGGAGCGCGGGGCCCCAGGATCGATTCCTAAGACTCCTAGGCTTGATCTAACAGTTAGATACGACCGTTATGAAGTCCGTCACGAGTGACATACTTCGAAATCGACAATCCTAAGGAAGAAACGAGAAAATACGACGAATCGATTGAAAATGAAATCTACGGAGACGAAAACCACACAAGAGGAGAAAATCCACCAAAACATATATTATATTATATTATATTATATTCAGATACATGAAAAGCAGTCGTTACAAGCATGAACAGCATTGCATGTATTCCATAAATATTTACATGAAAGAAGAAAACAGACCACAGATGGAACATAGCAAAGCTGAAATCCCAGAATGGGAGAAATCCCCACAGTTTTTCAAAATATTGAGAATATATTTTGACAATAGAATGAAAGAAAAGATGACAGTAAAAAATAACAATAGAATATGTAGAACATTTGCACATATGCACATACCACATGAAAGGAAAGTAGATCTTGACTGCTGTAAATGATCTTGACTACTGTAAATGAAAGGAAAGTAGAGTTTTTCACATATGCACATACCACATTTGCACATTTGCACATATGCACAGTTTTTCATAATATTGAGATTATATTTCATTATATGTGAAATGATCTTGACTGCTTTAAATGAAAGGAAAGTAGAACATTTGCACATATGCACATACCACCTCATCAATAAGCACCAAAGCATCCAATTATTTGTAACCCCAAATCTGACAAATTCCAAGCATTTGTTGAGATTAAAACAAATGCAAATGTCCCAACTTGATTAAAATACGGCAAAGATAATGCTACTGATTTGATACCTAAGAGGGAATAGGCAGCACCCATCAACCAAATATGAACAATGTAAATCATTAACGTCACTACTTAGTGTTTTAAAAAAACCCAACCTGTCCATATGCTACTGAATTTATGATACATCAAGAAACCATCAATAGCAAAATGCCCAGATTATGCAAGAATGCACAGAAAGTATGATACAGCAAGAAACCAGCAAGAGCACAATGCAAGTGCAAAAAACTAAATCAAAAATGGCTAGAACATATGCTACCATGATCCAGCAATATCAAAATGCCATCATCAGATAGGTTAAAAGTAAAACACCATGATACACTTGAAACACTATACCCACCCACCCACAATATTGCATGTCCAAAATGATAACATACCAATATGTTCAAATACCAACATGAGTCTGGCATATATTAATGTATGCAGCTAACAATATTGCAAGTCCAAAATGCTAGCATACCCAAGGCTACACATCCACAAAGGCATTCAATCTTAGTGCAGGCCCAGTGGCATGGAAAAGATCAAAAAAATGCATTGAAATAAAGACCCAAACCCCAAGCTGGAAATAATGCAAGAAAAACCAAGTATGAAATTCATGCTTCCACCCAGAAAACCATAGTAGGAAATAAAAGCATAAGAGATTCAAAAATAAGGACAAGACGCTATATAAATTACATACACACATATTCCCAAGCAACCAAGCACTACAGTCATTCAGTCATTCAACGTACAGCCACCTAATAGCATCCTAAAATCAAGTAGACATATTACAGACATACATAATCCATATTTAATAATCCCCCCAACGTGCCCCCCCATTGTGCATGCAAGACATATTACAAAATGTTGTTGAGAAATTACAAGCTTCATATATTACTCCCATCGTCGTCTTCCTCATCCTCACGTTCGAATTCCGCCATTTTCTTCTTTATGTACCTATTCCTTGCAACCTCAGGCATCCCCACATACTTCCTCCCCTCAAGATCTACTTCAATAAGGTGGTTATACACCCTATCCAACTTCTCTCCAGGATACTCCGTGTGTGAATAGACACTCTTACCAATCTCCACAGTCCAGGGGTAGGTTTGAGATCCTTAAGGCTTCGGCTACCTCGGTGAGTTTCTCCACAAACACACCTTGCAATGCATCGTTGGAAGCATTCCCCCGTGGTCTACGTCTTACCTTTTTAACAAAAGCTGGTGGGGCTGCATTGCTAGTAGCCGCTGACCCAGGACTTCGCGAGGGTGCCTGCGGGGTGTACGGTGATGGTGTGTCAGATGATTCATGCCCAAGCGGGGAAGGATTTCCCTGCTCACCTTCACCTTCAGTGAATGGGCCGCCAAAAGGTGTAAACACACCCTTAAGAAAATCCCCAGTCACTCCGTCGTCACCTATAATCACTTTCAGATCAACAAGCCATGGTAAGGGCTGATTAATGAAGTCCTTTGTTTTAGGATGGGCCTGCACGTATACACAATGTGATAATATAGAGTAAAAAAAAGGAAATGGCATAGACGAGTATGTATTTGTGCGTCAATGGTGAAATTATTACCGAGGCCCACGTGGCATACGTTTCTGGCTCCATTAAAATCATCTGCCTCTCGGGACACCACCCAACGCCACTTAAACTGAGGCACGTATTCACATCGGCTAGTTTCTTTCGCAATCCTTTCATATGATTGCGTACATTTTGGCTTGAGTAGGCCGTGCCAAATGTCTCATTGATGTGGGCCGCAGCAGCATTGAATGCACAAGATTTGAACGTCTTATCTAATTTCATCCCTTCCCTGGCCTGCTCCGCAAGGAATGGGATGAGGACCAAGTCATGTTCCCAAGGCCATATTTTGTGCCCCATCCCCTTTTCTGCATTGTGCTTCATTTTCTTGCTTGGGCTAGACACTGATGCTTCACCTGACTCATCCCGCCTACCCGACTTCCTGGAAGAATCGCTACCAAATACTGGGTCATTACCGCTGTGTGATGACGCCCGGTTGAATGCACTTGGGTGAGGGGGGCTAACATACTGCTGGTGTCCACCAAAACCTCCCAAACCCGGCACTTGGTAGCTCCCGTCGACATGTTGCCTCCCTCCCCCATGGACCATCCCACCCCCTGGTAGCTCCCAACCCCCTGGCCCATGCCTCCCCCTTGAAGCAATTGCATATAGCCAGGTTGACTTGGCATATATCCGGGTTGACCACCCATTTGCAGCGGCATGCTATACTGGGCATATTGGGCAAAAGGCACACTTGTGCCACCTCCATAGTTGCCGACACCATAGTTGCCCTGCCCAGGGTAAACCCGTACCCGACCCGGATTGAATCCGGGTCGGGGTTTTCAAACCCGTACCCGACCCGGGTATTACCCGGGTCAACCCGACCCGACCCGTTTTTTTTTTAATTTGGCAACTAAAATTTTTTTTTAAATTAAAACCGCCGTCGTCGAGGCTTGAAACCGCAACAACCTTCCGCTTAAACAAACCACTAACCAACTGGGCTATGAGTTTCATGTGATTCTTTAAGGATTTTAATTATTAAATATCATTTCTTCTTGCTATTACAAATTTTAAATCAAAAAACATTATGCGGGAGCCTGGAATCGAAACCGTGACCCCCTTCTAAACTCACTCAACAGCTCAATCCCACTAGCCAAAGTGCCAAGGTACTGATCTGTTATGATTTTATTATAATAATATATATAGAAATATTATGTTAAACGGGTAGGATTCGGGTCAACCGGGTTGACGGGTCAAACCCGTACCCGACCCGGATTTTATCCGGGTCAGTCGGGTTGACCCGAATCTGACCCGACCCGGTTTGGCCCCTACCCATACCCGGCCCAAGAGGCCGGGTTCGGGTCGGGTCGGGTCGGGTCGGGTCCATTTTGCCACCCCTACCGACACCATAGTTGCCCTGCCCAGGGTACTGCATATCTCCCACCCTACGTGCCATAGGTCGTCGGGGAGAAATCTCATTACGCGTATCGTCGTCTACCCATTGATTATCTGATGGTGGGCAGAGATTGGGTCCATCGGATCACGACCTTGACCTCGTTGAGATGACCCTACCATGCCTACACAAAGAATGACATACTATTTCAAATCATTAAATGACAATATTCAAACAACATGCAACACACATTTCTTAGCAGAAGCATTAGTTCAGAACCTTGTTCACATTTGAAAGATGAAATAGCTTAAGCAATAGTGCATAACAAAGATGACAATGTCAAACTTATAACTACCACATAGACCCCAACCCAAATTTCAAAGACCTAGTTCATGCGTGTTACCCTGATTATGTATGTTACAATAGTCGACCCACACATCCCAAGCTATTTGGTCTCTGCGAAGTTTCCAATTGTCCCTCTGTTGGGTTTGGTCACGCATGGACATCTGTTGGGACATATCCAAAATCGAGTCATCGTGAACATCTCCATCTTCCGCAATCACATCAACAGCATCCTCCCTAAGTTGAGGGTCATGTGGATCTGCAACTTGGATGTAATTATGCAACACAGTGCATGCTAGGACGGTATCGACCTGACATGGGAATGGATAGTGGGGCTTGGAAGTCAATATCTTAAACTTGTTCTTTAGGATACCAAAAGTCGACTCGATCTTAGTTCGTAAAGACGAGTGACGTAGGTTGAAGAGCTCCGTGTGATTTCGAGGAGCTCGATCAGTATGGTCCTTCAGATGATATCTAACGCCCATGTATGGAGATATGAATCCTGACATGGTAGTATATCCAGCATCGCATAGGTAATATTTACCTACAATCATAACCGTTATAAATTAGTATAATTTATTCACAAGATTTAATAAGTGCAACGATTTATAATTTTGGTTAAAATCGACCTCTTACCTTCATACACTCGAAGACCTTTTGGGGGGGTAATGACAACGCAGATTTAAGGACGGTGAAATCATTTGCTGACCCTTCCCAACCTGCCATTACATACGTGAATCTTTTATTCGGCGTTGCAGCTGCGAGAACATTTTGTGTCACCCCCTTTCGGCCTCTAAACCGGGGTACAAGATGTGCTGGTAGCATGGCATCGACATGTGTCCCATCAATGAGACCAATGCAATCCTACATCGTAATGGTGGGTCAATTGGTTACAAAAAAGTTAAGCAATCAATGCTAACTACTACATGTCACTCCATCAAATTTATATGACACGTACGTACCTTGAAATAAGGGTACCAGTTCGGATTATTGACGATCTCAGAAGGGGTCTCATTTGGAGCTTGCTTCAAGTACATATCCCGAATGCCACATACTGCTTGCATTACTTGGCCAAAGTATCGGCTAACTGTTGAACCGGAGCGTATAAAATCAACTTGCATGACTCTGTTCTTTGACTTGTGCCCTACGATATGTAGAAACATGGCCAACTGCTCCTCTACGGACACATGAATAGTGTCTTTAAGTAAATCCATTTGTCTCATTAATCCGGCCAAATTCATGAATGCATGGCTCCTCATTCTCAAGTAGTGTAAACAACTACTTTCACCCCCATAGAGAATTCTACGCATGTGGGATTTCCTATGTAGATCCCGCATAGCCGATGGCTCTCTAGGTATACAGTTTGGCCTACCCTCTAGGTTACGCATGCAGTGTATGATGACAAGAATGACTGTCGCCGCTGCCGCGGCACGTGGGTTACCCCCGATCAGGTCCCCGTGGTTATCCATCTAAAGCATTTAGGAAGCAACTAAATAATTATGCTTAAATTGATATAACAAACAATCAAACATGTATTCTCATCAAATAAAAACCATATACGAAAATTACAAAGAATTGTAAAAGGAAAAAATTTGGTAATAGTAGCCCTCAGGTTTACATTTATTTTCATTTTCCCCTTGGTGGCATGGCGGTTGCTCCTCATTTCTATTAATTCCATGCACTTTATGTAATCAAAACAATAAGCCAATTTCAAATAAAGGAACCTTCCTGCCAGCCTATCATAAATTTTTCATTTAAAAAGCTTTATCACTGGGCTCAAATATATAGCAAAATTTATTATATAATAATTGTGCTTAAATTTCTCATTCGGGACCTTTGTCTTTTATTTCAAAATGTACAGGACATTTGTGTATCTGTTGCATGCCAGTGTGATGAACACTATAAAAGCTCTAAAGAGCATGACATGTAGGGTTTATTGAACCCTTTATTTATGCCTCCACTTTCATTTCATACAACAGGATGCCGCCACCAACACCATTACACGCCATGCATGAAACTACTTGATATTGCCCTCAGAATTTAACCCAAACCATTTAATCTGGTCAAATTTATTGGACTATATCACGAAGTCCATATCAAAGCATCCCCCTTTTCCGTATGTATGATTCCTCATCGGGCAATTTTTTTCTTGTCCGTCATTCTCAAATGTTTTCAGCTTGCATGTATTGCGTTTGATGGCTATAACATCGCATATATGAAATGTACCATACATAGTAGGCAATGATCAGTTTAAATATTTTGCTAAAGCCTTCTTAAATTTAACCCCTATGATCTTCATCATTCACGGCTGCAGGAGTAGGGTTTACTGAAACCCTCCACTGATACCACAACATAACAATCAAAACCCACCCATTTTCATCACAGAGACAATGCAAACATACAAAAATTCAGTTTTTAGCCATGTAATTGAAGATCCAAACCACACACATATGAAATCCGGCGATTTACCTCCCATAAGATCAGAAACAAAAGGCTGAGCTGAAGCTTTCTTGACAGAGAGCACGCTGCCGTGGGCACTCCCGCAGATCCGCAACGTCAGGGATCAAAATCGGCAACCCAAACGGAGCTAGCAACGGGTCGAAGCTAGTTAGGAGATAAATTCGTGGGGATCAGTTCTATTCACAAGAAATATTTCAAAATCTTTACCTATTTTTAAGTAAAAATGCCTCCTTTACCTTGTTTACAACTCAGATGATCCGATCTTCACCGCCATGAAGCTTCATATGGCACAACCGCCGTTGATGGCATAAGGGGTCGTCGGCGTCACCACAAAAAGGCCGAATCTTGCAGGCGAAGCAACCCAAGCTATAGTTTTTTTTAGGGTTTCGCCATTACGCAGCGGCGCGATGAGGGAGATCACAGGGGGTTATGGCAGAAACGAGGCGGGGGGGGGATCACATGCGAGGAGAGAGAGCGAAAAGGGGCAAGCGGGACCCACAAGCGGGGGATTCCGTCGAAATCCAACAAAAAACCCCCAACTTCTGACAGCAGCCTTGATTCCCAACTCCCTCCGCCACGTAAGCATATTCCCTCTTTCCCTTTATTACGCAAACGAACAGCATGTCGGAATACAGCGAAGGAATCCATCGAAAAGGACATGAACAGTGCCCCATCTCCCATTCCAGCGGCTGGGCAAAAGAACAGGCCCCAAAATTCGAGAGACATATCTCCGTTGATTATCGTACGCCTACCGCAATCATCACTGCCACCCTGTCGAAAAGATTATTTAAACATACCAAGGGCATTTCCGATAATTTCCCAACAAATAATGACATTTCGGGCACCCGAAAAAGCTACAAAGTCTCGAACCCGTCTCTTCCTCCCTCGATCGGTCTACGAATGCACCGCCAGCCGACTCATCGATCTTGATGATCGACAGAACGTGAAAGTTTTTTTAATTTTTTTGCAATACATTATCCAAATCACTCTCGCGCGCCATTGAATCCATTTCTCGGTCCAAAACCCTAAGCTCTCTCCAATCAGGTCAAAATTTCGATGATTTTAGGCGGAAGTTGGGCGGATCTCGCTGCCTGATCTCAGAAATCGGAGGAGAAATGGCGGATTCGAACATGGAGCTCTTCGATCAGTACTTCAAGCGCGCGGATTTGGATCGAGATGGGAGGATTAGTGGGGCTGAGGCCGTTGCCTTCTTCCAAGGGTCGAATTTGCCCAAACAAGTCCTCGCTCAGGTTCCTCGTTTTCACTTTCTTTCTTGAATTTTTTAGATTGACCGTAGGTTCTCTTCAAGACATCGGCCTTTGCAATTGCGGGGTTGTTTCTTGAAATCTTGATTTCAATTTGGTTTTAGTAGAGACGAGAGTTAGTTCAGCTCTGGCATGAAATTGATGCTAGATCTTGCTATGCTAGAATCAGCAGTATTGGAAAATGAGGAATTAGCTCCTACAAAGTATGTAAGCGTCACTGTTGATCAAAATTTGACTAAAGATACCTTTTCTTGAGAACTAACCAAACATATCGTCAAGTTTATGGCTACTGGATAATAGCCGAAGTTTAACTAGCCATCATGAAATGATCAAATATAGGTTTATAGGGAGAATTAGCCTTTTCACGGCAGTTACTCTAACTTGAACTGTAGCAGTCCCTCTTTGGTCCAATATATACAAAATGGGGCATTGGTTATGAAGATGTTATGCAGCTCATGGTTTATGGGTAGAAAGTGAGGTGCGGTGGGCTGAAAGGTCACACTGTAACTGAATCAAGGATACCCGAGTACCTATATTTTCCTAACAAAAAGGTGCCGATGATAGAGTTGCAACTTTAAAGATAAAGTCGAATGAAAGAAGCTTGCATGTGTGCACGTTAATTTAATCCAGAAGAACATATGGAGATGATTTGTGTCATGGTGACATAAAAAGTTTGTTTACACCATATACCAAAATCTTATGGTTGAACTAAACTGAGCATATAACCTTTGTTTTGGTTCATTGTTTGTTAAACAGAGAAAGGTTCACACATATGCATGCCTTTATATAGGTTAATCAAAACCAAGTCATCACCTATTCTGATGCAAGCTGGACACCATACTGTAGATGTTATCCAAGTAGATCACACTCATAATGACATTATGATGGTTGGAACAAAATAAAACAATTGGACGATGAATGAAATTCGCATGTGTAAATATAACATGTGATCTTACTTACAAACACGTTTTCAAGATGTAACACAACATGAGAATGCAAATTTGATTCTATCTATTCTATTTCGTATTCTCTTTCTCATGTCAGCCAGACTGCCATTGTGTTTTATTCATCCGAATTAAGAAAGGCAAGTGTATACTCTCCATTGTTACCCTAACTTGAACTTTAGTATTCCCTGCTTGGTCCAATATATACAAAATGGGGCAATGGTTATGAAGATGTTATGCGGCTCATGGTTTATGGGTAGAAAGTGAGGTGCGGTGGGCTGATTATTTAGATGATTATGATGAGATTAGGAGTGTGGACCTTTAGTTGAAGTCAATGGAGTAAATCACAAATGGGGAAAAAAGTTTGGCAGATGACTGGCCTATGTTCGTGGTTCAGCCGAAATGCAGTTCATATTTGCTAGTGTAAAGATTATGGACAATGATAAAAACAGATGTTGGCAAAAATAACCTCGACATATAAAGGAATTTTTTTATGGCATTAGGTGTCACAATATTCACCATTTTCCATCAGGTTTTCTTGAATTACTTCCCTGGTAGGCTAGCTACATATGCAACTTCTGTCATTTTGGGTTACGTGTAGATTTTGTTAATTTAGTAACATGGCCATTGAAAAGTAATAAGAAACATGATCTATTTTGAAGATTAGGTTCATTGTCAACTTCAGTGGTTTAAAGTGTTGGACGTGGATGCAGTAGTTTAAACTTTAAAGTGTTGGACGTGGATGCAGTGTCCTGGTTACAGGAGGCATTTGAATCTTTATTTTCCTTGGTCATCTTTTGCTGGGGAATCTATTGCCAGAGAGCTGCGACTTATCTGATGATGACATGACGGATTGATGCGATTTTTTTGACGATTGACATGAGACATCAGAGACTCTAGTCCAAGATAGATTGATTATTTAATGATGTAAAACTTGCTGCCTTATTGGGGGAAGCTCATTTTGATCTTGTATTTTAAACATCAATCATTTTGTAGTGAGTTTTCCATTGATTGAGATGACTATTTCACTCAGTCTCTCACATTTGTAGAGGCAAAAAAGAAAATGAAGGGGGGAGGCTAGGATGAAAGGATGTTGTGCATCAATGTTAATGGGCTTTGAATGGTCTTGCCAACTGTGGTCCTCCCATCAGTGCATGTCGCTAGCCAAGGTGTTGGCACTTAACTGATTCAAAAGTGATTGGAGGTGACATCACTGCACGTGGACACACATACATCCACATTAGAGGTGACAGCACTGCACACAGACACACATACACCCACATTAGAGGTGACATCACTGCATGTGGAGACACAATACATACATACATCTTTCATTGGGCAGACCTTATACAATTAGAAAAGATACTTGCTTTCGTATCAACAAGAGTGGAAAGTCTTGGGTAACAACTTGTAAACGAGTTTGATACTTGTGTGAGTGTGAGGTAGGTGAGCAGCCGATGTAGAAAATTTTCTACACCAGCTCTTAAAAACATCAATTTTCAATTTTTTTAATTTTTTTGTTTGAGATTGTATACATTCTAAAACTCCAATATCCCAAATATAGATGAACAGTTTCATCCTTGATTCGTTGTAAAAAGTTTATATTATTTTGAAACTGCTGAATTTGTAATAATTGGATCGAGTGTCACATAACATTGGATTCATTCACTTGATTTTTGCTATCTTTATCATTCATGATGTGTGGATCAAGATGAATGGTGTTGATCTTCGAAAAAAGTGAAAATTGAAGTATACGAGGGCCGGTGTAGGAAATTTCTTTCAAGCCGGTGTAGAAAAATTCCTTCAACGGCTGCTTATATACTTTATTTCACACACACGCGCACACGGATTATACGCCTTGGCGGTGAAAAGAACAAATTAGAGAATGGTCAACCAGAAGAGGGTAAAGAAGGCATCTGATAGGGAAGAAGAAGAGGATAAAGGATGAAAGCGATAAGACTTAAACTACTTGGGGGACTTACACAAGGTGGCTGAATTACTCTATGGTGAGCTATATCCTCTCCCCTTTGAACCATTGAAAATATGTTCTGTTGGTAATATGAATATGAATCAGTGTACCTAGTTTGCTGGACACTTTGGTACTGTGTACGAGTATAGGTCTATGGTCCACTACTTTAATGTTACTTGGTACAGGTAGAGTTGGGCAAGTTGGCTTGCTGTTCTAGGTTACAGTATGGTTGGGTTGTGCGTGTGTATATATATGAGAAAACTTGAAATATGATGTCACATGAGGGAGTTTCTTTCATATGGCTGTCAAAAAGATCCTCTATTGGCATAACTTTTTGATGGTTAATACTGTTGAAGTTGATCTACATTTCTTTTAAATGGATATATAAAAAATCCTGTGATTTTCATCTTGTTTGCATATTGACTGTTGAAATTTTAACGATGTCGTGGTAATAGAACTTTTTCATCTCCTATGAGGTTCACTAGATTTTTATTATTTTATGGTTTTACAATACAAAGATCAACTTAAAAGGTACAAAATGTCTAAACATTATGTAAAGAATGGACTTTTTTTAACCGCCACACGATAGGATTTCCTCCAGTGACACCATATGCTGAGTATGCATGGAAGTGAGATATAGAAAATGACTAAAAATGATAATTAATCAAGTAATATACTGCTGTTTCTCCTTAATTTTAATTTTTATGATATGTTGCTTTTATATATATATATATATATATATATATATATATATATATATATATATATAGAATAATGGCTATCATACGCCATATGAGAGAGGCTCTCATATGCCCTCTCACATAAAGCAACCAAGTACAACCAAGTACAAGTGTACTTGGTTGCTTTATGTGAGAGGGCATATGAGAGCCTCTCTCATATGGCGTATGATAGCCATTATTCTCATATATATATATATATATATATATATATATATATATATATATATATATATATATATATATATATATATATATATATATATATATATATATATATATATATGATATATTACATATTAGCGGATCTATTTCTTCTTCGTTTCTTCTTCATATTACTCAGACAGCTTGGATTGCCATTTTTTGTGATCCAGATTGCAAATGACCCCCGAATTGGGATACATGATCTGGATTGAGATCCTTTTTTTTGTTTTTTGCCGCGTGGTTTTTGTTTTTTTTGGGGGGGTGTGTGTGTGTGTTGATGCATTGGGTAACTGTGATATGAATGTCTACGGTCATACATGGTTTTAAGATGGCTTTGTAAAAAGAATTTGGCTTATCATTGTTGAACATGCCTATGTAATTCTTTCTAAAAGCAAAGGAATGACCGTCATATTTGAATGTTTTATTATTGACGCTTCAATACCCTTTGTTTCTGATACATAAAAGAGGGATAATGTGAATGATCTGCTTCAATAATCACTGATGTTCTTTATGTGAAGAGTTTTAGTTGATTTACCTTTGCACTTTGTTGGTGCTTTCAATATTTTGAAGCTATGAAACATCTAGTTTTTCATCACATTTTCTTTGATCATGGAGGTATATTTGCATGGAAGGTTGCATGATCTGCATTATAGTGTCCTTATGTAGTGTAGGTGTACCAGATTGTTTGTGGTTGCATGGAAGGTTGCATGATCTGCATTATAGTGTCCTTATGTAGTGTAGGTGTACCAGATTGTTTGTGGTCTGTGGTGTTAATTGGTTGTCTTTTTTAAGAAATATGGATTGGTTGTACCTTGACGTAATTTTACCGGTTTCGGTTTTTTTCGATACATCAGAATATAGGTTTCTGTTTTTATTCTATAATTCTTGTTGTGTACAGATATGGATGCATGCTGACCAGAATCGGACTGGTTTCCTTGGGCGGCCTGAGTTCTATAATGCATTGAAACTTGTTACTGTGGCACAAAGTGGACGGGAACTTACACCAGATATTGTCAAAGCAGCACTATTTGGCCCAGCTGCAGCAAAGATTCCTGCTCCAAAGATAAATCAGGTGCAAGTTCCCACCACCCAGATGGGTTCCATGGGCACTCCAAGCCTTCAAATAGGTTCTTCTGCTCCACCAGCCACCCAAATTGGTGTTGTGCCTCTGACATCTCAGAATTTTGGATTCAGGGGACCACATGTGCCCCCAAACATGGGGGTGAATCAACAGGTTCCCTCGTCTTCTAACAACAGTTACATGAGGCCACCTCTAGGCACACCTGCAGCTTCGTTGCCAGTGCAGGGAGTCAGTCAAGGGCTTCCTCCAGGAGGCACTATGACGGGTCCACGTTTGCCAGCTGTGAATTCACCTAACCTATCAACCGACTGGCTTGGTAGCAGGACTAATGGGGCTCCAGTAGGGGGATCTTCACTATCAAGCATAACACCCGGACAACCTCCTAAGCCTCAAGCATCAGCTGTATTTCCAACCACAGTTTTGTCTAAGCCTTCAGATCCTGTCTTACCATCATTCCAACCACCTACTAATGATTCAAAAGCTTTGGTTCCATCTGGAAATGGTTTTTCTTCAGACTCAGTTTTTGGAGGAGACACATTTGCTGCAACTCAAGCAAGGCCAAGTGCTTCGACATCTTCCTTTTTGGCAAGTGGTATGCCCAATAAAGCCAGTAGTGTTCCGGTGCCTGCTGGAACTCAAAATTCGGTCAAACCAGGCCATCCCGATCCCTTTAAGAACATTTTGACACTATCTCACGTTGGTAACCAGCTTCAACAGTCTCCTTCAGTTGTTAAGCAAAATCAACTAGAGTCAACACCTAATACGTCGGTTTCAAATGCATCAAACGTTGCTGCTGGAGCTGTCAGTTCTAATGCCAGTCAGACCCAGCTTCAATGGCCAAAGATTACACAGGCTGATATTAGAAAGTACACCAAGGTATTTGTGGAGGTAGACAAGGATAGAGATGGAAAAATAACTGGTCTAGAGGCACGCAATCTATTCCTTAGTTGGAGGCTTCCCAGAGGTAGACATTCTTGATCTTGTTGCTTCTTGATATGCTCTTTTGCAAGATTAAACTACACTGTTCAAACAAGGCATTTTTTATGTAAAATAACTGAGGCATACCTTATTCACATTATTATACTTAGGGTAAACGAGATAATATTTTGTTGTATCTTCATCTTTATACATCGTGAATCAATATTATTTATTGTGACATTGAAATCAGCATCAAATTAGTGGGAAAAGACCTTTTTTACCTTGTATTACCTTTTAAAACATTTTCTACATTTTCCCCTTGAGAAATGAGATTGCATTACGGGCTCCAAGCTTTTAAGGTGCTTGTAACCATCTTTCCTGTATTGTTAATCTTTGTAGTCCATTTATATGTTGATTTTCTCTGCAACAACAGAGGTCTTAAAGCAGGTCTGGGACTTGTCTGATGAGGATAATGATAGCATGCTTTCCTTACGTGAGTTCTGTATTGCTCTATATTTAATGGAGCGATATCGAGAAGGGGGTCCTTTGCCACCAGTTCTACCCAACACACTCAGGTTTGATGCAACATTGCTACAAGCCACCGGTCAACCGTCAACTGCCCATGGCAGCCCGTCTTGGCAGATGAGTCCTGGTATATATATTCTTACTGATGCAGTTTTAATATTCATTGTATCCTTCTTATTCTCTTACTTTTCCCTATTACATTATATTCCTGGGTGAATTTCTCGTTCATTTTTTGTAAGGCTTCTCACATCAGGGGATCCCTGTATCCCATCCTGCTATGCCTCCCTCTGGACCAAGGCCGCCTCTGCATAGCTCAGTTGGTTCTCTTCCTGATGGACTCCAGCAATCACAAAACAGGCCTGGAGTTTCTACATCTGAGAGGAACATGCAGAATCAACAGAACATGGACACGCCTGATACCCAAGTGGCAACAAGTGAGAACAATGAGGTATCTCTTTATATGTTCAAACTGTTCGGTCTCTCTTATGCTTCCCACCTTTGGTTATGCACTAAATAGAAAACAATATTTATGTTTAGATATTTATTTCAATATTACATTGAACTCTATGGCAGTAGACGATCCTGTACTCCTGAGTTCCTGCCAATTTTTTCAGCTTGACTATTGGATGTTATGTACATACTACATAGTGAGCTCGTAAAAGCTCAACTACTTTTGCCAGGGATTCAGAGTGTGCATGGAACAATTATCACCATATTCAATTTGGTTAAGGTCCTTTCTATCCCATGAACCTAAGCTATCAATTTTCAGACATGGCATGCCAACATCCGGCCTCAATGAACCTAAGCTATCAATTTTTAGACATGGCATGCCAACATCCGGTCTCAATGAACCATCGTTTTGTTGGGGGGCTGTTCTAAGCAAGTTAAACCTTTTGCTGGAGTCCTTTCCATTGGCTTGAAGCTTCAACCTAGGGGAACTGTTAAATTTCATGTTGCTCTTTATGCATTTTTGTCAACTACAACCCAATACAATTGAATTTGGATTAAGTGGGTTTGACAACCTCGAACTAGAATTATACACGTGCAACATGCATGCAATCTTCTTATATCCTTATCAAATATATGTGTTATTAGTCATTATAATTATATGAAATTGTATAATTAGCATATAGATAACTAGATAGATGATTATCAGCTACCATAGGAGGATATTTGATAGGATTTTCTAGGGTTTATTAAAGAAAACAAATAAGATTTTGGAAACTAAAGATGTGATTTATATTGGATTTCAAAGGAATACAAGGATAATTGGCCCCGTTCGAGAGGTGGATTGCTCTTCCAAGCCATAATTAGAGAGGATTGCCGCATTCTTTACGAAAGAGGGATCTAATCAACCTCCAATGAGTTCTCTCATTAAATTTAGTATACTCCATCTCTTTAAGCCACCACTTATATAATAATCAGCTTTTCCTCAAAGTTACAGAAATGCTCCTGGACCCCAAAATTACAAAAATATACCTGACGCTAATTTTCCGCTCCAATCTTCTTGCACCACCGTTGATAGGTGATGATTCCATCATTATTCCCCTCAAAAGGAGCCACCTTGTCCTTAAGGTGGAAATCTGAAAATCACTGCTCTAACTCCAAAAGGCTCCTAAGTAGCCTCATGGTCAAGAAGCCCCTTTCACTGGATCAACACCTCACAAGCCCCAGTATCTTTCGGTCGAACTCTTCTCAGCTCTGATGGCTTCAATATAATCTTCATGTCCTCGGTCAAGGTCAGTGGTAGCGATGGAGATGGCGTGTGGTCTCCAATGGCCTGTCGAAGCTGCAATATGTGAAAAACTGGGTGTATGGTGTACTCCGGTGGTACCTTCAATTTGTAGGCAACATGATCTATCCTTGCCTCAATATGATATGGTCCAAAGTATCGCGGTGACATCTTCTCGTTCCTCCTATGCGTCAAGGATCTTTGACGGTATGGTCGCAGCTCAAGTACACACTGTCTCCTATAACAAACTATATCTTCCTCATATATGCATCTGTCCATGGCTTCATAATCTGCTGAGCTCTAATTAGACGTCGCTTCAGCTCCTCTAACACCATGTCCCTCTCCTCCAAATACTGCTCCACCTGAGAAACTGCTATAGAACTATGGCCATAGTGTAGTAGATACAGATGATCTCGTCCTTACAAAATCTTGAATGACATGGTCTGAGCTGCGGTGTGGTAGGAGGTGTTATACCAATATTCTGTCTAAGCCAAACACTTTGCCCACTGTCTCGGTGTCTTTGAAATGAACTCACAGGTAAGTCTCAAAGCTCCTGTTGACGACCTCAGTCTGGTCGTCAGTCTGGGTATGATAAGCTATGCTACGCTTCAGTATTGTCCCCATGCATTCTGAAGAGCTCGCTCCAAAAATGACCCAAGAAAAATAGATCTCTATTTGACACGATGGACTCTGATATCTCATGCAGCCGTACCATCTCCCGTAGAAATGTCTCTGCAAGTAACACAACTATATAGGGATGTCGAAGAGCTATAAAGTGTGCATACTTGCCGAGGTGGTCTATCACAACAAGAACGACTGAAAATCCTGCCGACTTCGGCAATCCCTCGATGAAATCCATCGCCACTTCCTCCCAAACTCGATTTGGTGAAGACAATGGCTGCACCAATCCTTCAGGAGTCATCACCATATACTTGTGACGTTAACATACTTCACGCTTAGCTACCATCTCCGCGACATCCTTCTTCAACACCTCTCTTGATAAGCATCGATAAGTCTCGAGGATTCTAGAATGGCTCTCATCTGCACTACTATGGAACTCTTGTAAAATGCTAAGGATGTGTAAGGAGGTTCTAGGCAAAACCAACAGTCTCTGATATAATTTATATCATCGCTGCCCCTCCAAGCAATACCACGGAAACCTCATTGATCCCTGCAAAAGTGCAGTCTGAATCCTGGCCAACTCCTCATCTGTCTCAAATCTTCTGAAGCAAAGTCTCCCAACAATGCAATACATGTACAGACAAAGCAGCCAACTGCGAATCCTCTTTATGACATGACATTGCATCCACCGGTTTATTCTATAGTCCAGGTCTGTATTGAATCTAAAAATCGTATTCCAACAACTTCGTAAGCCTATCTCTGGTGCTCTTCGATCGCCATATGCTGTTCCAATAAGTATTTAAGGCTCATCTAATCCGT
The DNA here is from genome assembly GCA_030789695.1 of Scilla litardierei. Lineage (NCBI taxonomy): Eukaryota > Viridiplantae > Streptophyta > Magnoliopsida > Asparagales > Asparagaceae > Scilla > Scilla litardierei. The sequence continues at coordinate 317,948,407 of CM061142.1, read as the reverse complement.
GCGCACAATGAAACGACGGTCAAGCAAGTAGGGTCTCTACTTCTACACTGCTAACACAATGGCTATCAGCTCATGCTCATATACAGACTTAAGCCATGCCTTTGTCATCAATACTTGACTGAAGTAAGCCATCGGCCTCTGATACTGCATCATCACATCATCCAATCCATATCCAAAAATATCAGTCTCTACCACAAATGGTCTTCTGAAATCAAGAAGATTTAGCAGCATCAGTACACTAGTCATGGCCCTCTTCAGGGTCTCGAAAGCTCTCGTCGCATCATCACTCTACTGGAAATTGTCTTTTTTGAATTGCTCCATCAGTGGCTAGGCAATGATGCTGTACCCTTCACAAACTTCATATCCCAAGAATCATCTCAGCTCTCGCAAAGTAGCATGGCATGGCTATTCAACCATCGTTGCAATCTTTGATCTATCCGTTGCCACCCTTACTGACACCATATGCCCCAAATATTCTACCCTTCGTTGTGCGAACAGTCACTTGTTTGCATATATTGGTGGTTCTTAAGCTCTTATAGACTATCTCTAAGTGTCCCACATGCTCCTCCAAAGACCGACTGTATACCAAAATGTCATCAAAAAACCAACACAAAACACCTCAAGTACGGGCGGAATACCTTATTCATGAGAGCTTGAAAAGTGACATGGGCGTTGGTCAAGTCAAAGTGCATGACCAAAAACTCATAAAGACCCTCATAGGTCATTAAAACTGTCTTGACGACATCCTCTGTTAGCATTTTGATCCGATGGTAGCCTAACTTCAAATCAATTTTGGTAAAGATCACCATCTATGTAGCTCATCAAGGAACTCGTCAATCATCGGGATATGAAACTTATTAGAGACCGTCTCCTTGTTCAATGCACGGTAATCAACACAACCTCCAGTTACCATCTTTCTTCTTTACCATCAGGACTAGGCTCGAAAAAGGGCTTATGCTGGCTTGAATAACCCCGACCTGAACCATCTCCCCAACCATGTGCTTTATCTCGTCCTTTTGCACCTGTGGGTAGTAGTAAGGTCTCATGCTGATAGGCGAAACTCCCTCAAGCAGGACTATAGCATGCTCATGGTCCCGTGGTGGAGGAAGACCATGTGGAGTCTGGAACACTCTCTCGAACTCGAGCAGTAGCTGCTGCATCTCGGCGGGAATGATCTGCTCCTTCACATCATCCTCTCACACTAAGCCATGTAACTCCACTAGGAATCCACCCACCTCAGACTGAATTACCTTTGCCATGGTTTTCATGGATACCATGACTCGGCATAGGCTGGGATCACCATGAAGTGTGACTGTCCTCCATCCACATCAGCTTCCAATTGATTTTCATATTCCCCAATGACTGCAACCACTTCATCCCCAATATTACGTCAGTGCTGCCCACAACAAGCGATAAGAAATCCTCCACGACTCGAATGCCCTGGAGCATCAGAACAAGTCCCCGGTACACTTCTCTGTTACACTCCACCTTCTCGGTCCACATCATCACCTCAAAACTTTCACTGTCTACCAACTGCAGGCCTAACTACTCCACGATTCGATTGAAGATGAAGTTGTGTGACCACATTATCAATGAGCACTGTAATCCCTTGATCTGAAATCATCCCCGTTAACTTCAGGTGTGGTTCTGGTTGAATCCACCACACAGTTTAACAAGCCCTCCACGATGTTCAAATGGGGATGCTCTGATTTGCTATCTCCTCTATTTCTACCTCCACAACCACATCGTCCTTATCCTCATCATCCACTATCAGCAATTGGAGTGTGGTCGTCATATCCATGCCATGGGATAACTTTTTCATCGCAACGAAAGTACAAACCCCTCGCCTTTTTGTCCCTCAGCTTAGCCCCTGTCATGCGTTTGAATTGTCCTTCTGGTCGTGCCTCGCTGCCCTTCTTCTTGCTGGCGTGGGTACCTCTTGGTGTTGTCTTCTGTCCTCCTGACTTCAGCTGACTGCGAAAAGTAGTTCCATCCCAGGTTCCTTTGGCCCCACCACGCTCCTCTACTAGCTGGTCCTTTATCATCTGGGCGAACTCTATTGTGTCCAACAATTCTCACGGTTGCTGTATGTGTAGCTCTCCCTTGATGTTTGTCTTGAGACCTTTTATGAAAACCCCCTCCAAGGACTCATCAAACAATCCCCGCACTCGACCTGATAGCATTTCAAACTTCTTAATGTACTCCTTGACGGTAGTCTCCTGTCCGAGGACAAAGAGCTGCTCATGTAGACTTCCCCTGGGTGGCATGAAATTTGTGAAGTATGAAGTCTTTAAATTCCTCCTATCAACGTACATGCCATCTCTGCTCTTTTCACCGTTGTCAGGATAAGGCTTTTCCTTCTAAGCATATCCCAGTCGTCGCTAGTTTTTTCGCTTTTATATGGCGAGTCACCTCAAAATACCTCTCTGCCCTATAGATCCACCCATAAGGACCATCTCCTTCAAATATCAGCATCTTTAATTTTCTGACCTGCTTTTCGTGTTGAAGCCTCCTTGCACTGCTCTCCCTCGATATTGGTCGTAATTTAAATATTGGTGCGGGGCCTGTGGTGCACCAAACTCTCTCAATCGGTATCCCTCTGCTTTATTGTCATCCTTCTAACCGTCATTTCTCCAATCAGACCATTCTCCATCTTTTGTTTACTCCGAAACATCGTCACGGCATACGCCAAACTCCTCGTAGTCCTGAACTGGCCGTCGACGCCTCTCTCTCAGTAAACTAGGGGCCGCGGGACCCCTGGACGTTTTCCAAGTCATCGCCAGGCCCCGAAGGGTCTCTTTAGTAGTCGTCGGGGTCGCGACGGAACAACAGGGGGCCGCAGGGCTCCAGGTGGACCTGTCGGGGGCGACAGGGCCCTGGTGGACCGCCTAGGGCCATGGTGCCCCTGGCAGGGGGCGCCACCCCACGTGAGTTCTTCCGCCGCATCATTAGACTCCAGATCTGCATCGAATAGAGGTCCTGCCACAAATTCGTCAACTTTCTTATTTCCGTTTGTCAAAGATTTCGTTTTTTCGCCCTAGATATAGGCTGTTGTCTTCGGTGTTGTCCAGATTTGAATTCTTCGTTCTTTTTGAATCAGAAAATCGTTGAGAGAAGTGTTGTGTTAGGGTTTGTATGAAAGTCTCCATCTTCGCATACATCATTTTCTCCGATGCCTTTAACCCGGCTTCGATTATGGCTTTGATCGACACCTTTACCCCGAAATTCGATGAAGGCCATTGACTTTCTTATCTCTTCCATCGATTTGTTCAATTCTCACTTTCCTATCAAATTTCTCTTCCAAAGCTTTCACATTTCTTGTTATCTCCAGAAGGATCCCTTCTTGCTCTGATATCCAATTGATAGGATTTTCTAGGATTTGTGAAGGAAAAATAGGATTTTGAAAAGTAAAGATATGATTTTATTGGATTTCAAAGGTATAAGGATAATTGGCTACGTTTGAGAGGTGGATCGTAGCCAATTATTCGAGAGGATGACCACACTCTCTACAAAAGAGAGATCTAATCAACCTCCTTTGAATTCTCTCACCAAATTCAACATACCCCCAGCTCTCTCTAAGCCCATACTAATATAACAATCAGCTTTTCCCCCAAAATTACAGAAACACCAATGTACCCCAAAATTACGAAAATGCCATTGACTCTAATTTGCCGCCCCAATCTTCTTGCGCTTCTGTTGATAGATAATGATTCCATCAAAATTCCCCCTAGTGGTGCTAAAGACTTACAACATTCATAATTTGTTTTCGACGATCGGAAACCTTTACGTTGTTCTGCACGTACTGAATCATTATCATGTGATTCCATATTGTTTGGCCATGTATTGTGCGGTTAGAAATTTGACGGTTTTACTATAATGCCATATTTTTCACCTCTACATTAGTGACAAAAGGATCGGGTTACGTTAAATCTTTAGTATATTTAGGTTTAAAAATATGAAGATAAACTTTAAATGTGTCAATTGTCAAAAAGGTGCATAATTTATATTTTTGAGTGCAATATGAGGAGTTTTCTTTTGACACTTGGCATACTATACTTGTCATAAATAGAGAGGGATGTGGTCAGATGCACGAGGAATTCTCTCCCATGTGCACGGTACAAGTTTCTTTTTTACTTTTTTTAATGATCGTACTGATTATTTTGAGCTTCATATTTTAAAACCATAACACACCAAGAATCTAGTGAATCCCGCTGTTTGGGTATTGATTTAGTCGTTACAAAATGTTATATTTTTAAAAATAGTTAAAGTTGCACTGACTAAATCAGTATACAAAACACATTAGGTTCACGCGATTTGTGATCTATTGAGGTTTGAGAATATGAAGATCCGTTGTGTAGATGACCTTCATATTCCTCATATATATATATATATATATATATATATATATATATCTATATTATAAAAGAGGGATGTTATCAAGAGAAATTGGATAAGAGATATTGGACAAGAGAAATTGGATAAGAGATATCTATATTACAATTGAGGGCATATTTTGAATTTGTCCTATGTGGCAATGTCACATCAAGTTTTGGAGGGAAAATTTTGGGTTGAAGCGAAATTTGTTGGGAATACACAAAAACATTGAAATTAGGAATAGCCTTTTAATATTAGTTATGAAAAAAATGTTGTGCACACACACACAATCTCATCTTGGGAATGAACGCGAGCTGTGGGAGAATGAACGCGGGAGATGCTGCCAACTCATTGATCCGTGTTGCAAAACCCTGTAAAATTTCGATCCCATCTGCTGATATTTCATGGGAAACTAATAATTATTGATGAGAAACTAATAATTATTGATGTTTGTTTAAATTAGTGGGTCCAAGATTTTTAAATGAACATGTGTCCCACGGGGCACGTGTTATATGTATATGAAGGCGCCCGCTCAATTTTTTAACACTGATTTGTTGTTCCGCGCCTAAGGAACCCCGTCGAAAATATTGTTTTACGCCGAGTTTGTTGTTCTGTACCGAAGGCACCCACGTCGAATTTGGTGTTCTGTGTTGAAAGCGCATGCGCTGAATTTGTTATTCCGCGCCGAAGGCGCCCACGCCATTTTTTAACGCTGATTTGTTGTTCCGCGCCTAAGGCACCTGCGTGAAATTGTTGTTTTACGTCGAATTTGTTGTTCTGCGCTGAAGGCACCCACGTCGAATTTGGTGTTCTGTGTCGAAGGCGCATGCACTGAATTTGTTGTTCCGCACCGAAGGTACCCACACCGAAGACGCCTATGCCGCTAAATATTGTAAGCTAATTTGTTTTTCTTTTAAATTTTGGCTTTGAAAAAAAATTTCGGGGAACAAAGATTTCGCAAGGGAAAATCTTAAATGAACCGTGCCCGCGGGCACGGGTTATGACTAGTATATATATATAGGGTAAAGTGTTCCTAGGGTGACTCCTTAGATTAAATCTAAGGAGTCGCCCCCATTTTCCCTCATATCTCACAATTTTTTTTGGATTTTATTTTTCATGGGGTTGTTGTTCACCTCATGGATGATCAACATACCAAAAATCAAGTCATTCCAATACTTTTAGAGCCCCCATCTATCCCTTACAACTTCAACGGTATGAAAACGTGCTGAAAACCCATGAAGTTGCAAGGGGTAGATGGGGGCTCTAAAAGTATTGGAATGAATTGATTTTTGGTATGTTGATCATCCATGAGGTGAACAACCCCATGAAAAAAAATTCCGAAAAAAATGTGGGATATGAGGAAAATGGGGGCGACTCCTTAGATTGAATCTAAGGAGTCACCCTAGGAACACTTTACCCATATATATATATATATATATATATATATATATATATATATATAGAGTTATAACCCGTGCCCGCGGGTACGGTTCACTTACGATTTTCCCCCTTGAAATCTTTGTTCCCCAAAAAATTATTTCCATACCCAAAATTTAAAAAACAACAAATTAGTGTAAAAATATTTAGCGGCATGAGTGCCTTCGGCATGGAACAACAAATTTGACGCAGCTGCCTTTGACACGGAACACCAAATTCGGCGCGAAATAACAAATTAGCGTTAAAAAAATTAGTGGGCGCCTTCGGCGTGGAACAACAAATTAGCGTAAAAAAATTTAGCACGCGGAACAATAAATTCGGCGTGCGCATTCGACACGGAACAACAAATTCGGCGTGGTGCCTTCGGCACGGAACAACAAATTCGGCGTGGTGCCTTCGGCACGGAACAACAAATTAGCGTAGAACTACAAATTCGGTGCGGAACAATAAATTAGCGTAAAAAAATCGGCACGGGCGCCGTTGGCGTGTGGGCGCCCTAATAATGACGTCATGTGAGTGTAATAATTACGACGTTCTGTTATCCTATTTGTTTCTTTTCTTCTTGATGAAGTCAAATGTCCCGATAGGTAAGGATGATTTGAATATACAACATATAATTCAGTGATAATATAACTTTTCCTTATTTTTGTTATAAATATTGTAAATTAAATCACATAAATGTCTGGTTGTTCAACTTCCAAGACCTCTTAAATTTAAATGAATGGATATTTGTTTTCTCCAAAAAGTTCCCCCAAAATACAAAAGTTTTTCCTCCCAAAATTTTCATAAACTCTCATCTCAACCGTTGACTTTCCAAGATTAATTCTCAACTATCCTTCTATCAACCTGTTTGTCCTAGTCAGTCCTAGAATTCAAAAAAGATTGTCAAATGTATAATAGATATATAAGAAAATTGGAATGTTTTTTATTTTTAAAAATTTTAAAGTACTGATCTACACATCATAGATGATCACAATACCAAAAATCTAGCTAATTTACCATATTTACCCCTCAATCCAATCTTTGCAAAATCAACGATTTTAGAACAATAGAACTTTTTGTGTGGATCGGGGGTCAAATCCCCATATGGTTCACCCATATTTAATGTTTGAGGTTTTAGAATGTTTACAACCTTAAAAAGGGCGGAAAAATTAGTTTTTTACTGGTGGCACAGAAGTGCAGAAATTTTCAGTGCAGAGAATTTCATACGTTGGCAGCACGTATACACTATCACACACACACATCATCATCATCATCATCATAGCCAAAATTGGGGTTAGCGCAGAATCCGAATAAAGAATAAATGCAAAAAAATCCAAATTGAATACTTGTGCTATTTAAGCTGGATTCAAATTCAAATAACTATTTTTTAATTAGTTGTGACCTTAACTAGCTACCTAATTCTATTTCTTCCTAAGTTAGTTCTAATACTAGAAAGTTGCTGGTAAATAATAGAATCCGTAACCATGCCATGTAAATAAGGAATGTGTACTCTTATATAGATACATGAAAAAAGCAAGTATACCAAAGAACTTATTAACGAGAATAAAAATGAAAATTAACGAGTGATGTTATTAAAACTTGTAATGTATAACTTAGATGTTTGTATTCTCAAAAAAGAACTGAGTACACAAGAAAATCTACGAAAGAAGACAAATACTATTAATTATTAGTTTTTGGAAAAATCCATGATAATTTTCTACTAGAAAATAAATGTTTAGCTTATGATAATGTCTACTTTAGCAGGATAATATCAAATAGGTCAAACCATAATTTTAAGTGCAAATTACTCAAAATAATTAAGTATAAATATCATTCAAACATTTGTGCGTCGTAGTTTTTGTAAAATAGTCGAAGTTCATTAAGGTTAGCACATAAGACGTGCAACATGGAAATTGGAATCAAGGACCTTAGAACATAGGTTATAAGTTAGAGCTGAAGATCAAATATCATGACACATCACTGTAAGTATATATTGATCAAAATAATTAAGTATAATTTAAATATATGTCCATGGTTGTTTTTTTGTAAAAAGACCTGAGTTCATTAAGTTTAGCAGAAAAGACAAATTTGCAACACGTAAAGAAGGGCCTCAGAGACAAGAGTGTAATTTGAGCTGAAGGCCACATATCATGACTAAAGCTTCTGACCAAACGTTAGATACAATTTGAATCCACTTGAATACACTGAAGGCTTCATGAAGCAACCTTGCATCCCGAGGGAATAACTAATATATACTAGAGTATTCGTAATTAACTCGGCTTCAGCTCGGTTATAAATTAACTTCTTCTAGACATATAATAAGAATATACTAATAGCAAAACCCAAATTGAACATTGCTAAGAAAGAAATAATGACTACTTAGCTTGTCAAATCTCATGATAATCTGTGATTGGCACGGACTCCTTATTAACTATAAAAACCTAAAAATAGTATGGAAAACATAAGATGGACTCATTTTTTTGAGTGGAATGTCACTAAATTTAGGAGCGTCATGCCATATGCAATAAATATTCTTCCTCTTATTGCGAGATTCAAAGCAACGGTTCTTATGTCTTTTCCTGGTATCGGAGCAAAAAAGATGACCGAAATAGTACATTAAGGCTGTATTGCCTTTGGTGGGCAAATTTGTACTGATAAGCTAATGTACCCTTTTCTACCTTAATAGCCCAAATCAAATTGTTTAGGAGTTTGGAAGATTTACCCAGACACATGCATCTATGGTGAAATGTTTTGTAGGTGAGTTTTATGGGATCTATGTAGTTGGTTAAAATCAAAGTTTGAGGTCTCGGTTTCGGTATTGGTATCGCGCTCTTGAAAATTTAGGTTTCGGTATCGGTATCGTCCATTTCGGCGGGTTCGGACGTGAGTTTTGATTGGTCCGTATCGGTAGTTTTAAATACTTAAAACCCTATTAGATACGTAAAAAATAAAGTAGCTTGAAGTTTGTCTTATGCACCCACCGTTTTACTTTGCGCATATACCACTTACTTACAAGTTTGCTAAAAATAGCTTGGAGTTGCTTTGCGCACCCACCAGTTTGCTTTGCGCACATACCACTTATTTACAAGTTTGCCATAAAATATCTTGATGTTTTACTCTACGCGCATACCACTTATTTACAAGTTTGCCATTTACTCTTTTACTTAATTTGTTCATCTATCGTGGTCTTCTTTCTCTCTCACGGGAGAGGCGGGGGCGGCACAACGGGGCGGCGCGACATGGCAGGGCGAGGGAGCAGGCGGCGCGACACGGCGATGCACTAGGCGAGCTGGCGCGGCAACACGGCGGTGACGTAAGTTACCTTCTTCTTCTTCCCTTTTTTCATTTTCTTCTTTTTTGCAGTTTTTTCTTGTTTCTTTGTCTATTTTTTCAATTTTGGACCATATTGTTCTTGGTCTTCAAGCCGAAACCTTAGGGTTTCGACCGATACCAAGAAAGAGGGGGGGTTTCGGTCTAGGTAGCCTCCGAGACTGAAACGAAACGGCCGGAACCCTAGGGTTCCGGCCGATACCTCAAATCTTGGTTAAAATCTTACCATGGAACATCCTTATGGATGATTCACTTAGTTTATTGCAAGGTTGCAAGTATAAGATATCGAGATCATATCATATTGCTAATTTTCGTATCGGATAGCGGATATCGAGAGATGTATTGGAGATACACGTCAATGTCGGGTTGCTCATAATGAACATTATAACTATACAAATCCTAATAGTTAAATAACAGTTATAATATTCTTATATATCCATATTTAATTATATTATGAAAATATCATCAATATAATCATATAATGTCATAATAACACATTAAAATTAATCATTAACATATTTCGTTAAACAATAAAATTTAAAATATTACACGACTTTAATAGCAAGAGTGACTTACCTCATAGTTGCATCTAATCAATTAATATTTTCCTTACGTGTTATTGGATGAATCCAAAATTTTTTTTTGCCAGCAAAAAACACATGGAAGATAAAGAACATGCTAATATAAAATAAGAAAATTCAAAAATTAACATAAAATGAGTTTTAGTTAAATATTTTTTGAAGTCACTACATTAATATGATTGAACATTCTTACAAATTAAACATTCTTTCTAATTGTAATAATATATTTGTAGTGTTTCTATTAAATTTTTATAACAACTGTAAGTTTGTTACAATAAAATTACAAGTTAATTAAAAAATACGTATCGACCGATATCAGCCTTATATATTAACCGGTACATATATCAACCGATATCAGTCGATATTTAAAAATTGATAAACTAAGGCATATCATATCGTTTGGGGACTGCTAACGATATATCGGCCGTATTGGTTGATATTTAAATTATGGTTTGTTGTAATCTACATGTTGTGAATGTAATACCGTGTGATTTTGCCTAAATTATGGTATCTAGATGCTTATTTTATATGCTTCATTGTTGGAAAATAGTTCTTTTTTGACCTTTAATCCGGGGTAAAAAGATTCAAGAGTGGATGATCTTTTGGCACACACTGGTATTTTATACATGTAACTCATAATGAATGTGATAGAACATCTTTAAGGATGGTTTACATTGAGGCTTAGGTTACCTCCTAAAGTAGTACCTAAGGAATTTGTTACGATTCCACTTAGTCACACATCGGAAAAAGCGCAAAAGAAATGAAAGGTTTAAATGAAAGGTTTAAGTGTTAGATGGCCTCTCCACCTAATACCAATTGGTTTTGGGTTGGATGCTAACGAATGCTTAACAATTGAGGTTTGAGCCCCAGTGTTAGGGGCCTAGTATGCGATTGGTCCGTAGCATGGCTAGTGTTAGAGGCTTAGTATGGGTTGGGTCTCTAGCAAATGGGCTAGTGTTAGTGGCCTAATATGGCTGGGTCTCTAACAAATGGTATCCGAACTAGCCCCATACTACTTTCCACATTGTAGAAGGAGCGACCTAATAGGGGACGACCTGGTAAAGGCCAGAGGTGCCACTTAGAGTGGGCACTCCAGAGTGGAAAGGAGCGACCTAAGAAGGGACGACCTGGTAAAGGCCAGTGTGGGACATTTAGAGTGGGCACCCCAGAGTGGGCCGCTGTAGATGGTTGTTGTCGAAAGCGTGGTGGTATGTTACGATCCCACTTAGTTTCACATCGGAAAAAGAACAAACGAAATGAAATGTTTAAGTGTTAGAGGTCTTCTCCACTTAATACCAATTGCCATTGGTTTTGTATTGGATGCTAACTAATGGCTTAACAATTGGGGAGTGAGCCCAGTCTTAGAAGCCTAGTATGGGATGAATCCTTGGCAAGGTTAGTGTTAGAGGCCTATTATGTGATGTGTGTAGCAAATGACTAGTGTTACGGGCTTAATATGGGCTGTGTCTCTAACAGAGTCACCTTAAGAACCCTTTTACCCATATATATTGATGAGAGAGGGATGATTTAATTACTATAAGAGAGGAGATAGAGAAGATTCAATTGATATGTTTAAGAAGTGTCCATTCTTGACTTCTCTTTTGGCTTGGCGATTGGCATTATTCATATCATTCTTAGTGTCCTTGAACATAAATATACAAAAATTTGGTGGTTTTATGGCGTTTCCCTATGCTACATGTCATTGGAAATTTAACAATTTTGGCAATTGTGCTTTTTACACTACTAAAATCCACTAGCAAAAAGCATTGGCTTTTAAATTTTTTGTGTATTTAGCGTTGATAACATGAAGATAAGCATAAACAGTGAATGAACTTTCTAATCCCCAATAAGAGGAAATTTCCTCTAATAATAGTTGGCACATTATTCTTATATATATTTGCATGTATGTTTGGATATAAAATTATATAGAGGTTGCTCCCCCTAAACGGATCAAAGATGCGGATTGTGTCAATCTAAATTTAAAATTTGAAACTTAAATTGGAAACCCGTTTCGTTGGATGACTTAACGCATTTAAAATATTGAAATTGAAATTAAAATTATTTTGGTGTGTTTTTTCATACAAAAAGTGCGACAAAATCAACCTGAATGGTCATATGCGTAATTTGTTGCCTTTTGATGCAAGAGTAAAGAACATCAAAACCATTTGAAATTTAATTCACATAGAGTTCAAATATATTAGACCACATCCACCCGAACATGTTTCCATTTGGTTGCCAAATTTTAAAATTTGGGTGGTAAGGTCCTCATATTTGATCCTTTTGGTTGGAGCCTAATTAAACTCTTTCCATACATTACATGTATGCATGCATTAGTGTATGCATGTATGGATGTTTGTGCACGAGTGCATGTATATAAGGAAACATGTATGTGAATATTGATTATGAGCTGTTAGCTCATTTCTCCCAAAATAAACTATGAAAGGGAGTGATAGAAGACCCAAACACTCTTTTTGATATGGCAATGCAAACGTAAGGTGGGCCTTCTATTCATATTCATGACTCATATTGGCCAATATGAGCTAGCAACTCATATTCGTTTTCACCCATATATATGTATATGTAAGCAGACACATATATGTAGTATATATGTGGTTTGATATGATATATGCATATACACTTCTATGTGTATGTATGTATATGTATACATATATATACTTGATACATATACACATGTATGTATGTATATATGCATCTTTATATATACGCGTATGTAAATATACATCTATTCTATAAAACAAGTAATTACAACAATGCCATTGTACTAAGTGGCATGTTTGTCCCATGTGGCAATGTCACATCGCCACATGGGATGCCACCTCACCCCTCAAACAAAACCCCACAATCCTACTTAATTACATGGTTGCCATTGCATTTCAACATCCCAAACAACCCCCCTTTCAATTATTTACAGGCTTGATATTCCTTTTCCATACCACCCAAACAACCACTCCATCTTTCTTCTATTTACGGCCTTGCCATCGGGCTTTTCTCCACTTTAGCCTGGGGGTTTTGCACTTACGTGTTTACTTCTCTCTTTTACCCCAAGATGCTACCGACACACCCATCCACATTTCCCTCTCATTTCCATTTGTGCGCGTGTACTCTCTTTGTTGGGTTGGTTTTTTCATGCGTCCCTGTGCACCATGTGCACATGCAATTTCTAGTACATATACATCGATGCATGTATATATACCTACATAAATACATATGTATGTATGTATACATACATATATGTAGATATACATACATATTGATAGGGATTCAGTTTGAAATTGAGAGATTCCTCGTCTTTATTTTATTTTAAGGTTTAGATAGATGAATGAAGAATTGAAATTTTGATGTAAACTTCTAGTTTCTTCGTAAAGATCAAATCTTTTGCATTGGTGTGTGAGAGTGGGTTTGGTTGTCTGAGCGAGAGGTCCGAAAAATCCCCACATGCGACGCGTGCGAGTTGGAATCATTAGATTTTCGAGGTGTGAGATTCGAAAAGTTATTGAATTTTCAACGTTTTTCTTTTCCAAAATTTCCACACCATCTCTTTTGCTTCCTTCCTACGTTAAACTTGGTATCAAAATAAAGCCTGTTTTGTCTTCCATTTTTCCTCATCAAAAAACCTTTTCTTTCTTTTAGATAGGATTTTAAATTCTGAAAAAGGATCAAAAATGTAGATAAAAAATAAAAAAGAGATACAAACAGAAAAAAGAGTGATCAACAAAAGGAAAAAAATAAAAAAGAGGGAGGAAAAAATAAAAAAGAGATATAAAAAATATTTAAGAAAAGCATAGAAAAAAGGAGAGAAGAATAAAATAAATTTTTTTTATTGCCACTGCATCCCAAACCTTAGCTCAGTTACTACCCACGTCCGTTATCACCCCACACTTGTTCATATTTCATCTGGTATAATTTGAAGGAATGATTGGAGAAGCTTATGTAATTGAAAGCCATGAGATGCTGATGAAGATCTATGTAAATCTGGTGCTCATGCCAATATCATTAGGCGTCTGCATACAACATTTCAAAATGAAGAAGATTAGCAAAGGACTAGTATTTTTTATACATACATCAAGGTACGTGATAAGTCATATAGATCAATAATTGATGGAGGTAGTTGTGTTAATGTTATCGCCATGTCATCTTTGGAATGAATGGGCCTAGCAGCTCAGTCTTACCCACATATATATAATGTCACTTGGATTGATAAGATTACTCATTTAGTTACCCAATGATGCTTAATGCCTCTACTACTTGCGAGTTATCATGATCGCATTTGGCGTGATGCTATACCCATGGTTGAAACACACGTTTTGCTAGGAAGACCTTGGTTGTGTGATCTAGATGTGGCAAGTTCTAGAAGGTCAAACACACACACATTCATATTTAAAAGGAAGATAATTGTATTGAAACCTTGCTAACCCAAGATTCGAGTTGCTCAACAAAATATGTTAAATTCCAATAAGCCGAACATGAGGTGTCATTTGAATGGTGAACACGAGCCTAATTCAGATGCTGAGTCCAAGGTCAACTTGGAACCTGTGTCTACATCTGTATTAAAAATTATATTTGAGCAAGAATCTGAGATGAATCTACCATTAGAGATAAAGTCCAAGCGACAAGGTGATCATATGTCAACATTGGCTTGGAGATAGGGCTGTTGATGAACGAGATTGAACGAGCTTGAACATGGAGCTTGGTTTTGTTCATAAACAAAATATATGTTCAAGTTCTGTTCGTTTACTAATCGAGCTCTAATAACCTGTTCAAGCTTGTTCGTTAAGCTTACCGAACGAACGTAAATGAACGTAAACGAACATTTCCCGAGCTTGTTCACGAGTAGTTCATCGAACGTTCTGTTCGTTAACAAGACTTATCGAGCTTGTTCGTGAACATGTTTAGGAACATGTTCGTGAACACACAATCAATCTTGTTCATGAACAAATTTTCAAACAAACAAACAAACGTAAAATTTTTAATCAGGAATAATAATATTTAACCATTATTGCCAATGTCTAAATCAATTAAATAAAAGGATTAAATATTTGCAGGACAAAAACAAACAAATCCAGCATAATAGCTCTATAAATCATATTACAAGCATCCATTCTAAGCATAATAAAAATATAGTATTTGTCTAAATTTACTATTTTCGGTACATATTCGTTCAGGAACACTTAACAAGCTTGTTCATAAATATCACTTAACGAGCTTGTTCACGAACACTTAACGAGCTTGTTTATGAACATAAATGAACGAACACAGTTATGTTCAAGCTCTGTTCGTTTACTAATCGAGCTCTAAAAATCTGTTCAAGCTTGTTCATTAAGCTTCCCGAACGAACGTAAACGAACATATACCGAGCTTGTTCACGAGTAGTTCGTCGAACGTTCTGTTTGTCAACAGCCCTACTTGGAGACACCACTTAAGAAATTTGAGTTCATCGAGTTTGTCATCGCAGATCCTTCACATCCTAACAAGCTGGTTAAAGTCCAAGCGAAAAGGTGATCATATGCGTACACTTGGCTTGTAGACACTGCTTAAGAAAATTGAACGCATTGAGTTTGTCATCGCAAATCCTTCACATCCTACCGACAAGCAGGTTATATATACTTACCTTTTTTGTGATTTGGGAGAACTTTTCGGAAGACATTCATATGCAAATCTACATCTTGTTACACTTCAAAGTTCGTGTACGTATCTTCTTTAATGGTGCCGATCACACGATATTTGTGAACATACATGATCAATATGAATGATTCCGATCATCCATAAGAGTATAGTGGATTTCTTGGCTGTGGGCTGAGCAATTTTTATTGGGTGCCAACTAATCACACACTCACCTGCTCACGCGCACACACACACATGTGCGACAAATATTTATGTAATGACAAAGGTATTATAAGAAGCCCATATCTTGGCAAGCTGAAATCCTAAACTTGCATATTTATGTAATGATACATTTCTAATAAGAAAACAATTTGCATATTTGACTTCACTTCATGGCTTTACCTTTCATTTAGCAGATCTCATGGGTACTGTCTTTGTCTTTCTCATTTTAGTTGAATCTATTACATTGCCATTTTCCACCACAGAACTAACTCTCACTGTTTGGAGGTCATATTCATCATCTGTGGGTTTCTTGATGCTTTGCTTGGGGGATATATATTGGGTATGTGAATTGCTAGTTATTGTGATCTTATCAGTTTCACTTGCACTAATTCATTCCCTTTATTTTCCATCACTTCGGACCCTTCTTGTCAATATACCAAATTTATGTTCGTTATAGTTTGATTGCTTGTTCTCAAGAAACCCAGAGTTGTCTGTACTTGTTAATGGGTACATTAAATAAGTGGCAAGATGTATTGTTTTTATCGGTTGCACTTTTGAGTTGTCTTTCTGTGAGTTGTGTGCTAACATTTTTTCTTTTTCTTACTGGTGAAGGTGCAAGAAAAAGAAAAGATTCTGGATTCGAGAGAGAAGATTGAATTTTACCGCACTAGAATGCAAGAACTTGTAAGTTCTTTTATTATTCATATTGTGGGTATGTTCTTTGTTATCGGTTAAGATATGGCCTCAAAATAGGCGATGATTGTTGGTTTTGACATTTTATTATACATGCATTAAGCCCAGTAAGATGCTACTGTTGACTTTGACAGCTTATATACATGCATTAAGCGAGATAAGCTACCATTGTTCTATCTCATAGCGGTTGCGGGATATTCTTATTCATGTTCTATTTCCTCTCATTTGCAGCGCACACCCAGATATTTTAGTGATCATTTTATGTATTGGCCTAGTTGGACAATTTGGCTTAGATTGGTGTTTAACCTCGGGCTCTCACAGTTTCTATAATGTTAAGTCAAATTGTTCACAACATGCAGGTTCATATTATTGATGCATACTTTCGTTGGAAACATGTGCTTGTGCACCTCAGATATGTTAATTTCCAGTCTCTTATAATCTCTATATACATTTCCAGATAGAGTGGATTATAGTTATTTTCATCATCATCGTGTATCCTTTCCCTTATATGTGGGGTTGTGGAACCCATATTCCTATTATAAATATTGTTCACTTTCTCACAGTTTCCCTCGCAACAAAAATTTGGCTCAACGTAGGAATATGGGTATCAGCTAACCTAGGAGGAATATGGGTGTCAGCTAACCTAGGAGGAAAGCCCTCCTATGCGGTCGTTAGAAACTCCATCCTCAACTATTTTTTAGATGATCGATACTGCTGATTTTGATCTTCATATTTTAAAATATCAATACACCAAATATCTAGTGAATCTAAGATGATTTGCTTGTTGATCTTATCGTTGCAAATTTAACGGTTTCGTAGTAATAGAGCCTTTTGCAACTTGGATGAATGTGAAAAACACTTTACGTTCACTAGAATTTGGTGTTTGGGGTTTTAGTATATGAAAATCAAAATGAACGGTACTGATCACCCAAAAATTAGTGGAGAGCGGAGTTTTTGACGAACACATATGATGGTTTTGCATCCTAGGATAGCCGACATCCATATTCTTCTATTTATAATACCATGTTTAAAAGATGCAAAATGTAGGAAGCATGGGCACTTAAATCTTCAAGCCATGTTGTGTCAGACACTTGTTAGACACATATGACACAGTACTTTTATTATTATTATTATTATTATTATTATTATAATTTGCTTAATTGTCTCCATATCTACATGTTTGTGTCCAGTGCAACATAATGTATTACTAATTTACACACAAGAAGCACTTATATACCAATTCTATTTTATTTTTATTATCTTTATATAATACTAATAATTATAAAATTTTGTATATTTGAAAATTTTTCAAAGCATGTACACCATATATATTCATTGTTTGTTATAAGTGGAGCGGGCATCACAATAACCATACATGCTTCGTTTTTAAGCAGAAACTAAATGGTACCAATACTAAACAGAGTTGGATTATTACTACTCGTTATACGGATATGTAGTGAAACAGAGTTGGATTATTACTACTCGTTATACGGATATGTAGTGAATGGGGATATCTCAAATATCCATTTACAACTGTATTTGTTATCTAGTTTGAGCTCATATAACTGTAGAGCTTTATCTTTATTTTCCGGCAGCGGTAAAGAGTTTGGGTAAAGAGGTAAGGTGATAAGATGGGCGGTAAGTTCATGCGGGAATCGTACAATGATCCTATAGCTAAAATGAATTCACATATCCAAATAATCAACAATTGAAAACGAGTATTTAGTTGTTGCCATCTTATGCACATGGGCCACTTAACAGTGTCTTCCCCGTCATTTTTCAGTTTCTATCCTGTGGACATGGGCACATTTGTCTGAATACCTGATCCTGATGTAGACATAAGGTGTAGGACATGGCTATTCTTGAAAATCTAGACATGGTTCTACTAAACTTATACATGTTTGTGGCATACAGTTGACATCTGACTTTTCTTGGACCTTTTTTAATTATTTTATGGGGCACCATGTAGAGTAATTTCTTCTTCATTTCATTTCATTTCATTTTCTTCTATTAGTTTTTTTATATTTTTCCAAAGCCAGAGAGATATGACATGCTCTGTTTCATGTGTGTATTGGTGGGAACATTTCTCAAACTGCAAATAGGTGTTTGACATGGTATGAGTGGACAATCCTTTTTCTTTTCTTTTAAAGGAAAAGTGCCAACTATCGTAGGTTTGCATAACGTCCACTCTCATGCAAAATGATTCGTGTTCTTCTTTCCGGAACATCTGTTGTTAAGTGTCTGGTCATAAGTTGATTGTTTGCACAGAGCCCGTTTGATTCTCTATACGCAAGGTCTCTGGAAAGGAGCTTGGGAGTGAACATTTTGATTAGACAAACTCACAAATCATCACACTTCTAATAAGGGAATAATGTGACAAATGAGTTATCTACAAACCTCATTATCTAATCAACACCTAGACTGATACAATACAATGCTCAAACTGGCATGGGCTTTGACATTCTGTTTTAAGTCTTTAGATATGTGGTTCACAAGATAAGGACCAATGAAGATCCACATAATCTATTATGGGTATTATTGGAGGTTCATTAAGGTATTTTCACACCAAAATGCTTCGTTGATAAAGCACTGAAGCACTGCACCTCGGAAGGGTGGTGTCATGCAGGACGGACACATGCAAGATTTCGATGAGGAGTTCCATGCTGCTTTTTTAGAGGGAATGTGATTTCATTTGGCTCTTGGAATTGTTTTGTGCAGCAGAAATGAATGGGAACTTCTTCTCTATGACTCTTTTCCGGTCTAGGATAATATACTGGGTTGCTCCATGATTTTTTGCGCATAAATTTCCCAACTAAGTAGGTTTACCTCCAAACCTGGGAATTCAAAGCATTTCTTCTCAGTTGCATGTGCATAAATTTCCTATCCAAAGGCACAGTTGCACACTCCCATTGGAGTTTTTTGTGGTACTTACCCTTAGCGGCCTTGTTCTGTAATTTTATTTAGCAGATCTTTTGCTATCTTCTTGGGTAGAGTCTATTTCTGGTTGGTCTGGGTAATGATAGCATGGTGAATTTTCTTGTTACTTGAGCTATGTAATTGACCCCACTTTGATGGGAAGCCTCATCTATCCTCCTGTCAACAAGTTTACACCTGAAATGAATCTTCTCAATCAATTTTTTTCTTTATTCTTTTCCTTGTCATGATATGTCATCACAGAAAACTATACTTAATTGTTTATACTCTTTGCCATGCTTTACATCTAAGCAATCGTGATATACCACCACGCTAAACTATGGTTAATTGTTTATACCTTTTGCCATGCTTTAGGTATTCTCTTAGAAAAGTGCTTTTTTTTTGCTGCTCTAAGGAAATAAATGTTCTTCTACAAGAGAATGGTTGTGGGGTACTTATTTTTAGAAGGTTCTTATTTTTAGAAGCGTATTATGCTTACTTAGAACCAAGGCTCGAAAGATAGACTAAACTCAATATGTGTTAGTTGTACAATATCAATTTTGACTCATCCGATCCAGACCACCCACTAGGAAGGTTCATGGCGAATGCTTTATTTTTTAGCCTGGGAAATCCCTAGTCAGATAGTAGATGTCGGGTGACTTTTAGAAGCATGAATTAAATAACGATCATCATAGTTTGACAAATTTGGTTTCATGTCCAAAACGTTCTATAACAGAAGTAACCCATCTCATTAGTCACATAATGGAACAATACAAAGAAAGTAAGAGAGATTTGCATATGATTTTTATTGACAGGAAGAAAGCTACGATAAAGTCTTTAGAGAGGTTTTGTGGTGGGTTTAACTGCATCAATGGGCCCCTCTAAAGTATGTTATTTTTATTTATGCATTAAAGAGTAGTCACTTATGTGAAGATTTGTAGAGGAATAACAATAATTTTTTTGATCACCATTGGATTACATCAATGCTCGGATCTAAGTTCATTCCTCTTTGCTATAGTGATGGATCAGATCATTTGGCAAATTTAAGATGAGGTCTCTTGGTGTATGTTATTTGTAGATGATATTGTTTTCATTGATGAGATCAAAAGTGATATACATGCAAAGTTGATTTATTAAGGCAGATATTAGAGACTTGAGATTTTAGATTTAATAGGAACATGACTACGTGAGATTTTAGATGACTGAATATATTAAATGCAAGTTTAATAGAGTGAGACATGAAGATCATAGTATCATGAAATTGAATGTAGAAAGTATATCGGTATGTAAGTAATTTAAGTATATTGAATCGGTTATTCAAGAGGATGCACGGATTAAGAAAGATGTTGATTATAAAATTAAAGCTAGATGATTGAAGTGAAGAGTCACAATAGGAACATTGTGTGATTGAAATGTACCGTTATGGTTAATGGTAAATTTTATAGGATGATGATTAGATTCGCTTTATTATATGGTACATAGTGTCGAGCTGTCACCAAGAAGTATAAACAGATTTTGGGTATGATAGAAATGCGAAAGGTGTGATGGATGTATGTAAACACTAGAAAAGATAAGAAATGAATATATCTAAGCCAAGGTAGACATGATACTTCTAGAGGATAAAATGAGAGAATGTCGCTTGAAATGGTTTATCTATATATACATAAGACCTATTGATGCGTCAGTTAGAAAGACAAAACATATAAATGTTGAGATCAAGAGAAAGAAAGGTAGATCGAAGAAGATATAGATGAAGTGATAAGAAGGAAAATGAAAGATATTAATATGACAGAAGAGAAAGCTTTAAATCGTAATGCTTGAAAAACAAAAATCGGACATCACTATCTGTTGCGATTATGAGTCGACATTCTCTTGATTGAGTTCATGAAGCCAACCTTTTGGGATGAAAGCTAAGATGATGATGATAGCGAATGAATGACATACCACATATATATTAATAGTGATAAATATTATGCAAACGTAGTATAACTTAAATTTTAAGCCACTACGACGGTTCGTGTCATGCAAGCCAATGAGAATCCATAAACTATTAACTTAAACACTTAATATAAGCATAAATAGACAAAGGTATGAACAATTAAAAAAAGTATCATAACTTACATACAAAAAGCCATTTTGGTTGATATGCCAAAATATATCCTAGGACAAACCCAACTTGTTGAGGAAATTGATTGAGAAACAATTATACCAACATGTACCTTCATTAGTGTGGCCAAATATGTGCACTTCTCCCCTCCCTGCCTTGTATGGGGGAATGTGAGATATCCATGCACACCGGACACATTTATAGTTCGAATACGCTCTTCCTTCCTGTAATGACCTAATTTGTCCAAACTAAGGGAATTGGCACGAGTTAAAACAAGCTATGATATCACAATTCCAACGACACCATAATATTTCCAAACACTAATTACAAAAACAATTCTACAATTACAACTTCTAATCAAAACACCATAAATAAATGTTTCACATAACACTCGCCATAAATAATTATTCCATATAACAATTCTATATCCATCTGCTAAACAACAATAAATTCTCCAAGCAAATCCATAACCACAGTTATTGCACAGTTAAGTAGTAACACTATCTCAGTGCACCTATGCTTTTACACTTGGTGATTTCAGTAATGGAGAAAAAGGTCATTTACTCTGTATTTAAACATAATTTTAGGTTGCTTGGGGATTGTCATTATGAAATGTAATATGTTTGCTTGTGTTATGTGTAGGTCCTTTACAAGAGTCGGTGTGACAACAGACTGAATGAGATCTCAGAAAGGGCTTCGGCGGATAAACGTGAGGTACTATATTTCATATCTATTTACCTGTTTAGTGCCCCTACTTAAAAGCTACTATCATTTCTATGCCATTTCTGATATATCATACCACCTGATGTGCACATGATGATTTGAGTATGATTTCAAATAGTGGTATGCGGATTCAGATATTTTATTTGGCATGTGATAAAAAACCACAGTACTAAATGCATAATATTTTTAACTACATTTACGTTATTGTATGTAGAGATGGCAAATGACTCCGGTTGGGTACGGATCTGGTGATTTTTAAGTTGACATGTTACCCCTTGATCGGTATCTGATCCACAGAATTCACTTGTCAAAGCATGTGCCCCATACCCGACCCATGTATAAATGGGGAACTTGTGGCCCATTTGACCCATTTATTGATCTGGTCAGCCGCATCAAATTGGGCTCAGTCTGAACCATTAAATTTTACATCGGAATTGAGATTGTTTCATCCGCTTTGACTATCTTATATTCTAGACAAAAAATGATCTCCAAACTATTTCAACAATATGTACATGTGTTTCAATATGTCAGGTTATTAAAAAAGTAACATAAAATAATTGAAGATCAAATATATTTAGAAAATGTAACACTAATTCGAAAGTTTAAGTCAATTAGTTGATTTAACAAGTAAGAAGCATTCAATAAAGTATGAGCAAGGACAAAACATGAAAAAAAAGATAATCAATTAATTTACGACTTACTGACATGGTATTTATAACTAGCTGTTGATAATAGTCTTCAGGGACTTCAGAAAAACAAAGAGAAAATTCGGGATGAGATCTATATGGTGACAAGTCATATGAGATAAACCAGTTCAAGTGTAACCTGGACATGACCTCTTCATAAATGGGTTGATGGGTCGGGTTATGTATTAGTCATGCCCATCTATGCTTGACCCATTCCCGTATATAGTGGGTTGGATGCACATTGTGTTTGCAGGTTTGGTTTTGATTGCCACCCCTAATTCTATGCCTGCCCTTTCTTCTAGTTATGGTAATGTTTTCAGGTGCAACATGCAGTATTTATATTTTGTGTATAGTGCTTATTAACATTGTCAAAAACTTGCTCTTCAACCAATGTTATTAACAATGTACTAGAAATAACTCGTGCACATAGTGCACGGCGGAAAAAAATCCATACGAACAGGATGTGGTGAACGCACGCAAACAAAAAGGAGTGAGAAGTGTAGGTGTGTGTCGGTATCGTCGGGGGGTAAAAAGCGCAAAATCCGGGGGTTATATTTTGGGGATTATATGGGAAAAAGGCCCAATGACAATCATGTAAATAAGGAGGGAATGTGGGTTATTTTGGGTTTTATTAAAGGGAGTGACACACTTGTAATTAAGAGGGAGATGTGGTCTTTTTTGTTGGAGGAAGCCATGTGGCATTTTTTGTTGGAGGAAGCCATGTGGCATGTCACTTGGACAAACTTTGTCCACATGGGACAAAGGTGGAGCCCACACTTTGTCCCATGATGACAAAGTGCTCATTTGTAATATAGATTTATCTCAAGAAAATTGCACCTTACTATCATCAGATTTGTAAGCAAATATGGGTACAAGGTTTTTGATATGATTGTAATACGATCCAGATGAGAAATGAAGAGAAATTTAGGAGTTTGTACTGGATTTTTGGAAAAAGATATGATTTTTATTAGATCTCAAAGGGAAATAATAAGATAGTGGACCTTTTTTCAAGAGGAGGCCGTTCTCCTAGCTTTTTATTTTAGAGAAAAGCCTAACTCTTTACAAACTAAGGTTCTATCAACATCCTAGTGATACTTCACAAAATTGAGCTTGAATCCCTAACCCTAGCCTCACATACTTATAATCACTCGTTCAGTATAGAATTAGAGAAATTATGAAAATACCTTGAAACTCAAAATTACTACATTGTCCCTAGTTCAGCCCCCTACTTTGTCGCGTCGTTGTCGAGCCTTCCTTGCCTCCATTGGAAAGTTACGATCACATCATTACTCTCTTCAAAAAGAGTCACATTATACTCAAGGTATAAGTCAGGAAACTGCTGTTGAATAACTCCAAAAGGTTTTCAAGTGGCATCATAGTTAGGGGGTCCTTTCCAGTTGATCAACACCTCTCTGCATTTCCTCGACAAACACCCCTCAACTCCAGTGGCTCCAAGATCACTTTCATGTCTCCAGTCAAAGTAGGTAGTATTATAGATGAAGGTGTATGATATCTAATAGACTGACACAACTGTGATACATGGAAAACTGGGTGTATGGTAGATGTCGGCGGCAGCTTCAATCAGTAGGCAACATGTCCACCTCTGGCTTCTATCTTATAAGGCCCAAAGTATCGGGCCACTAGTTTCTCGTTACGCCTGTGGGCTAAGGATCTCTGGCGGTACGACCTCAGCTTCAGGTGAACTCTGTCTCCCACTGCAACCTGGACCTCTCTTCTATGACCATACGTCTTCATAATCTGTTGAGCTCCGGTCAAGTGTCGTTTCAACTCCTCAAGAGCTCTATTTATTCTCTTTAGGTACTACTCAACCTAACACCGATGTCTAGCTATGACCGCAGTGTATTAGACGTGGAGGATCACATCGATAGGAACCACTGGGGGTTTGATGATAAAAAGGAGATTTTAGGGAAAATGTGGGATTTTTAGTGTTTTAGAGAGAAGATATGTGATAAAAGAGGGATTTTTATTAGAAATAAACTGAAATAAAGGAGTCAAAGATAAGGGTTGAGACCTTTCGAGAGGATCTCGCTCTCCCAAGCCGTCGATTCGAGAGGGGGCGCGCTCTCCAAAGAAAAGAGGGATAATCTCATCTCAAGGGTTTTCCTCTTCACAATAATCAAGCATGCCCCTTCTCCTAGCCAGCCCTAGCTTTAAATAAAGAAAAATTGCAGAAAATTGCTGATTTACGAAAAAGCCATTAATAAATGAAAATCACAAAAAGACCCTCTAAAATCTGAAAATTTCCAAAACGTAACTGACGTACCAAAACACCCCTAATGGGCCAAAAGTGCAGATCTATCACACACCCATCTAAAATCCTGAAGGGTGTGGTCTGCGCAGATGTATGATAGGATGTGTTGTATCAATATTCCACCCACGACAATCACCTCGCCCACTGCTTTGGTGCCTCCAACACGAAAAAACACAAGTATGTCTATGCTCCTGTTGACGACCTCAGTCTGGCCGTTAGTTTGTGGATGGTAAGCTGTGCTCCTCTAAAGAACTGTCACATGCATCCTGAAAGCACCATTCAGAAGTGGCTGAAAGACACTTGATCTCCATCGGACACAATGGACTCTGAAATCTCATGCAACCTCACTACCTCCTTCATGAAAGCCATCGTTGCAACTGACGCCGTGATGTAGGTGTGTCGAAGAGCAACAAAATGAGCATACTTGCTGAGGTGGTTCATCACATTAAGTATAACTGAAAAACACTCTGCTCTTAGTATCCCCTCAAT
The DNA here is from genome assembly GCA_030789695.1 of Scilla litardierei. Classification (NCBI taxonomy): domain Eukaryota; kingdom Viridiplantae; phylum Streptophyta; class Magnoliopsida; order Asparagales; family Asparagaceae; genus Scilla; species Scilla litardierei. The sequence goes on along the minus strand of CM061142.1, from coordinate 317,922,976 downwards.
GAAGTTCATGATAATATGCTCTTAGATTTGGTCTGACAAAGACAGAGGCTGTAGTAGTCCAGCGAAGGTCATCACCAAATATTTGTGACACTGACAAAGATCACAATTAGCCACTATCTGGGCCACATCTCTTTTCATCCCTGCTCGATATAACTCCTTGGCCATCCGTCGATAAGTCTGATGCATCCCTGAGTGTTCCTCAATAGCACTGTCGTGGAACTCTTTAAAGATAGACGGAATGTGAGTGGAAGTCCGGGGCAACACTAGCTGCCCATGGTATAATAGTCTCTGCCCTTCCAGTGTATAATCCAGATATTTTATCGACCCCTGTAGCAAGGCAACCCATATCGTCGCTAATCATTTGTCTGCTTCAATCTCGTGCAATAAGGGCTCCCAACACAACATCACTGGCACAGTCAAAGCTACCAACTGTGCCTCCTCATCTCAACGTGACATATCATCTACTGCCTTGTTTTCCAGCCCAGGCCTGTATTGGATCTCGAAATCATAACCCAAAAGTTTAGATAGTAATCGCTCCAATAAATATTTGAGACTCCACTCATTTGTGTACATAATGAACCGGCTACTAAGCAAATTTGGCCTCTACTTTTGCACTGTCAACACGATGATCATCAACTCACACTCATGTACGGATTTGTGCCGAGCTTGTACCGTCAGAATCTGGCTAAAGTAAGCCACAAACATTTGGTCCTGCATCAACATGGCACCTAGCCCATAACCAAAGGTATCTGTCTCCACCACAAACGGTCTATTGAAATCAGGAAGAGCGGACACTAACACGATAGATATGGCCCACTTCAGGGCATCAAGAGCTCGGGCCGCCTCCTCTCCACCAAAAATTATCCTTCTTGAGCTGCTCTGTCAGCAGCCAGGCAATGGTACTGTATCTCCTGATGAACTTTCTGTAATATCCTGTCAGACCCAAAAACTCTCATAGCATGTAAGGTGGTTGGTTGCGGCTAGTCCGGTATCACTGCAATCTTTGATCTGTCAGTTGCCACTCCTCTTCCTTAACTAGCAAAGAGGCATTTCTTGTTGGCATACGGCTGATGGTCTCGCAACTTCTGTAGTACTAACTCCAAATGTTCCACATGCTCTTCTATGGTTTGGCCATACACCAGAAATTTGATAATTTGATACGACCCGTAAGAGAAATTGAAGAGAAATTTAGGGGTTTGAAGTGAATTTTGTGAAAAGATACGATTCTTATTATATCTTAAAGAGAAATAATAAGATAGTGGACATCTTTCGAGAGGATGCACTCTCCCCGCTTTAATTCGCGAGAATAGTCGAACTCTTCACAAACTAATGTTCTATCAATCTCTTAGTGATTCGTATTCCCAACATTGAGCATGAATTCCTAACCCTAGCCGACATATAATAATGGTTACTATCAGTGGCGGAGTCAGGAAGTTTTCATTTATGGGGCAAATTATAAGCTAATACAAAATAATTTCTGTGCATAATAAAAACCAATAAGCAAAAGTCATCAATTATCTATACACGTTAAATTTGTACTTTAGATTATAATATATTCTACAAATAAAAGAGCAAGAACAGAACAAAATACTAGTCTTAATTTCATGTCCACTTTTTCTTTTTTGATAATAACTGTAATTTTGCAAAATGTAAATCCATATCATCATATATCTGGAGAAAAGAAAACCCTCGTTCTGTAAATAGCCCAACAAAATAAAAAGCATGTAAAAATATAGAAAACAAAATTGATGGAAAATTATTTTTTGTGTTCCAAAATTTACTGAGAATCAAATTAGGCAAACAAAGTCAGTCGTTGAAAACAGAATTAACATAACATATATATAATTGGGTTAGACAGATTTTTTCCTAAATAATTGGGTTGCATTTTCCTAAAAATTCATCCTTTGAAAACAAAATTAACATAAGCATATATATAACTATGCAAGCATGAGCTTGCATTCATTTTAGGCAGGATTATTAGGAAAAGGCAAACATCAAAGGTACAAAATTTAAAAAATCATAACAAAAAATAAACAATAAATAATACCCAAGATGCAAAAAACGATAGATAAGTAACAAATAAAAATAAATAAAAAAATGACTAGATTGATTCCGAGAAGTTCCGGTTCAGTAGAGCATGACCTTATCCATTGGGCCACCGAGAGCTGGTGGTTGAATGATAACCAACATACAAAATAAGATAAAAAGTACCAAAGAATAATAATTTTAAAATCAACTGCCTATTCCGATGTATCAAAAAAATCAACTGCAGCGGGGGATTCGAACCTGAAGACTGGTTTTGTACATCGAAGCCTTATCCATTGGACCCCATCACCCACTTGTGAAATAAGATAAAAAATAATAAGAAGTTAAAATCAACTGCATGGTGGGGAATAACATAAAAAGTATCAAATAATAAGATAAGCATGACTGCAGCGGGAGTCGAACACGTAAACAATTGTTTTGTTCATCAAAGCCTCGATCATTAGATCATTAGACCACAACAGACTGTTTGATGTATGATAAACTATTTACATTTATTGCTTGTCCTGGGCCTGCCCAGGGCCTCTAGTACACAGTTCTGTTTCTGCTTAGGGGGCAACGACCCCATCATGCGCAAGTTTGCCTCCGCCCATGATCACTGTTTTAGTCCAGAATTGCAAAAATTACGAAAATACCACTGAAACCTAAAATTACAAAATTGCCACTGGTTCAGCCCCTTGCTTTGCCGCACAACTGTCGAGCCTTCGTCACATTCTTTGGTAAGTCACAATCACATCCTTACTCCCCGCAAAAGAGCCACATTGTCCTTTATATAGAAGTCAGAAAACTACTGCTGAATAACTCCAAAATGTTCCCAAGTAGTATCATAATCACAGAGTCCTTTTCAATGGATCGACACCTCTTTGGTCCATGTATCATAATCAGGAAGTCCTTCAGCTCCATTGGCTCTAAGATCACTTCCATGTTCTCAGTCAAAGTAGGTGATAGCATAGATGAAGGTGTATCATCTTCAATAGCCTGGTAGATGTGATCATGGAAATTGGGTGGGTAGATGTCGGTGGCAGCTTCAATCAGTAGGTAACATGTTCAATTATGGCTTCTATCTCATAGCGTCCAAAGTACCAGCCGCTAACTTCTCGTTACGTCTATGCGCCAAGAATCTCAAGCGGTATGACCTTAGCTTTAGGTGAACTTTGTCTCTCACTGCAAACTGGACATCTCTTCTATGACTATCCACATTCTTTATAATCTGCTGCGCTTTGGTCAAGTGTCGTTTAACTCGATAACTTCGTCCCTTTCCGTTAGGTATTGCTCAACCTGTGCCACCAGGCTCTACCTATGGCAAGAGTGTATCAGATATGGAGGATCACGCTCATAAAATCCTAAAGGGTGTGGTCTGCACAAATGTTTGTTAGGACGTGTGGTATAAATATTTCGTTCACGCCAACCACCTCACCCATTGCTTTGGTGCCTCCAACACGAAACAACTCAAGTAGGTCTCCATGCTCTTGTTGACGACCTTCGTTTCAGTCTGCGAATGATAAGTCGTGCTTCTCGTAAGAACCATCACATGTATTCTTAAAAGCTCACTCAAGAAGTGGCTCAAATAACACTCGATCTTTGTCAGACACAATGGGCTCCGGAATCTTATGCAACATCACTACCTCTTTCATGAAAGCCAATGTAACTGACACTACGGTGTAGGGGTGTCGAAGAGTCACAAAATGAGCATACTTACTGATGCGGTCCACCACAAGTATAATTGAAAAACTCTCTGATCTCGGCACTCCTTAATGAAGTCCATGCTAATCTCCTCTCAGACCCAGTCCGACAAAGACAGAGGCCGTAGTAGTCTAGCGGGGCCATCGTCAAATATTTGTGACGTTGATAAACATCACAATTAGCCACCATTCGGGCCACATCTCTCTTCATCCCTGTCCAATATAACTTTCTGGCCATCCGTCGATAAGTCTGCTGCACCCTAGAGTGTCTCACAATAGCATTGCCTTGAAAATCCTGAAAGATATACGGAATGTAAGTGAAAGTCCTAGGCAACACCAGTCGCACCTGGTACAATAGTTCTTATCCCTCCAAGTTATAACCTGGGTACTCTGTCGACCCATGTAGCAAGGCAGCTCGTACGTTGCCAATCCTTCATCTGCCTCAATCTCACGCAATAAGGCTCCCAATCTAGTATCACTGGCATTGATAACACGTCAATTGTGCCTCCTCACCTTGATGTGATAAATCATTTGCTGCATTGTTACCCAACCAATGCCTGTATTGGATCTTGAAACCATAGCCCACAAGTTTGGATAACCATGCTCTTCTATAATCATGCGCTGCTCCAACAAATATTTGAGACTCCATTGATCTGTGTACATAATAAATCGTCCACCAAGCAAATATGGCCTTCACTTTTGCGCTGTCAATACGATGGACATCAACTCGCGCTCATATATAGATTTAAGCCGCACTTGCATCATCAGAATCTGGTTAAAGTAAGCCATTAGCATCTGGTGCTGCATCAACACAGCACCTAGCCTATAACAAGAGCCATCTGTCTACACCACAAATGGTCTGTTGAAATTAGGAAGATCGAGCACTGACACGATAGACATGGCCCGTTTTAAGGCCTTAAAAGCTTTGGTGTGCTCTTCTCCCAACTGAAAATTATCCTTTTTGAGCTGCGCTATCAGTGGCCATGCAATGGTGGTGTCTCCCCTAACGAACTTCTTGTAATACCCTGTTAGACCCAAGAACCCTCATAAAGTCAATAATGTGGACGGTCATGACCAATCCAACATTGCTGCAATATTTGATTTGTCAACTGCCATGCACTCCACAGAGACCACATGCCCCAAATGCTCCACCATCAACTGTGCAAAGATGCACTTCTTCTTGGCATACAACTGGTTGTCCTGCAACTCCTGTAATACTATCTCCTAGTGTCCTACATGCTCCATGGTTCGGCTATACACCAATGTAGTCAAAGAGCTTTTGGACGAATCTCCTCAAGTAGGGGGAAAGACATTGTTCATGAGAGATTGGAAGGTAGCTGGTGCATTAGTCAAACCGAAAGGCATGACTAATATTTCGTATTGGCTCTCATGTGTCTTGAAAGCTGTCTTGAGCACATCTGTAACTTGCATCCTGATATGGTGATATCCCGACTTTAAATCAATCTTGGAGAAGACCGCTGTCCCATATAGCTCTTCTAAGAGTTCGTTGATAACAAGAATATGGAATTTATTCAGTACTGTCTTTTTGTTCAGCGTTTTGTAATCTACGCAGAATCTCCAGCTGTCATCTTTCTTTTTCACCAACAAGACCAAGTTAGAAAAAGGACTCACACTAAGCTGTATCATGCGTGCATGAATCATCTCTCCTACTATTCTCTCGATAACGCCCTTCTATATCTGGGGATATTGACATGGCCTCACGTTGACGAGTGAGACTTCATCTCGTAAGATGATTGCATGCTCATGGTTCCGTTGGGGGCAGAAGGCCATAAGGCATCTAAAACACAACCTCGAAACAGATCAGAATCTGCTGCACCTATGTGGGAATGTCATGCTCCTTCTCCCCATACTCAACTGTTAAGCCTTATAACTACACTAAAAACATCATCCCTCTGTTTGTGGCCTTTGCCATGGTTTTCAATGAAACCATAAATCGACACAAGCTAGGATCACGTTGAAAGGTGACTGTCTTCTCTCTTCATGAACCTCCATCCGCAACAATTTTCAATTGATTTTGGTGTCCCCTAAATATTGCATACATCTCATGCCTAAGATCATGTCTGTGCTCTCAGGTCCAGAGGTAGGAAGTCCTCAACGATCTGAATACACTAGAGATTCAAAATAAGCCCGCGGTACACTCCTTTGATGCGCTCCACCTTTCTCGTCCATATCACCATAAAACTCCCTGTATCGAGAAGCTAGAGCCCTTGCTGATCCACCACCCGGTTGGAGATGAAATTGTAGGTGCCCCCACTTCCAATCAGTATCGTGATCTCCTGATCTGAAATCCTCCCTGCTAACTTTAAGGTGTTGTGGGGTTTCAAACCCCACCATAGAGTTTAATGAAACTTCCACAACATCCAGATAGGGATGCTCCTGATCTTCTACCTCCTCTGCCTCTGTCTCTGTCTCCACAACCGCATCATCCTCATTCTCATCCACTATCAGCAACTAGAGAGTGCAGTTTCCATATCGATGTCTTGGGGCAAACTTCTTATCATATTTGAAGCGCATGTCCTTCGCTCATTTGCACCACATCTCTGCCTCAGTCATTTGTTTGAATTGCCCTTGGACGTGCCTCGTGCCCTTCTCTGCTAGCGTGGGTCCCTCCTGGTAGTACCTTTTGCCTTAATACCTGCACCTAGATGCAAAAAGTAGATCCGCCCCATGCCCATTGGTCCGTCGCTCCTCTACGAGCCGATCCTTTATCATTTGAGCCAGCTCCATCGTGTCAAGTAGCCCTCTCGTTCTCCGTATGCATAGCTCAGCTCCGATGTTTGCCTTGAGGTCTTTCATGAAACTCTCCTCCGAAGACTACTCAAACAACCCTCGCACTTGACCTGAGAGCATCTCAAACTTCTTTATGTGCTCACTGACGGTACCCTCCTGCCTGACGACAAAGAGATGCTCCTGTAGGTTCTGCCTCGGTGTCGCAAAATCTGTAAAGCAGACAGTCCTTAACTTCCTTCCATGAAAGCACATGCTACCTCTGCTCTCTCTATTGATGTCGGGATAAGGCTTCTATCTCTAGACATATCCCAACCAACGTCAATTTCTCTTCATAATGCAGGTCACCTCAAAATACCTCTTTATTCGGTAAATCCATCCATAAGTGTCCTGTCCTTTAAATATGTGCATTTTTAATTTTCTCACTCTACTTTTCGTGCTAAAAACTCACTGTTCTTCTCTTCTCCTATGCGGATCATGGTTGAATTGCCGATAAGTTCGCCGCGGTGCACCCCACTCTCCAAACTGGGCTCCTCTGTTCTGTTGTCGTCCTCCCACTTATCATCACCCCAATCCACGTCTCGTCTATCCTCCTTGTAGTCCGAGGCTTCATCGTGGTAATTACTAATCTCCTCGTTGTTCGGAACACATAGTCAGGGCCCGCGTGGTCCGTGAAGGTCATCCAGGTCATCGCTGGTGCCCCGACAGATTCTCAACTGCTCGTGCATTTCCTGATGGGTTGATGGGTTGACTGAGGGTCCCATGCCCCATGGCAGCCCTGTTGTAGCTACAGAGGTACTACAAAAGTACTATCTCTCCGATATCAATTTGATACGATTTGGATGAGAAATTGAAGAGAAATTTATGGGTTTGTAGTGGATTTTGGTAAAAGATAAGATTTTTATTTGGTCTCAAAAGGGAAATAAAATCATAGTTGACCTCTTTCGAAAGGAGGCCGCTCTCCTAATTTTTAATTCGAGAGAAAACCCTAACTCTCAACAAACTAGGTTCTATCAACCTCCTAGTTTTTCTTTTTCATAAAATTCAGCATGAATCCCTGGCCCTTGCAGCCACCTAATTATAATCGCTGTTCAGTCCAGAGAAATTACGAAAATACCACCGAAACCCAAAATTACCAAAATTGCCCTAATTATAATCGCTGTTCAGTCCAGAGAAATTACGAAAATACCACCGAAACCCAAAATTACCAAAATTGCCCTTGGTTCAGCCTCTTGCTTTGCCGCGTCGCTGTCGAGCCTCCGTCGCCTCCTTTGGTAAGTCACGATCGCGTCCGATATGTATCATTGTCCTCATGGATGTGCATATAAAGAAAGTAGACATGGGCTTGGAATCTTTGTTATAGCATTATCTGACCTGTAGTCCAACCTACTATATAAACATTAAAGCGTACGCTTTTATGCATGACTGTAGCTTTAATGTTTCTGGTTGGCTGTCCTTTTTTTCCATACCCAAACTGATATCTGAGCTCCTAGTAGTCTTGTTATATTTCAGGCTCAGCATTATGTTTGTTAATTTAGACAGCTACGTTCAGCCACATCATCATTTTCTCCTCCCACCACCCCCACCCCCGAAATGATCCTTTAGCAAGCCTTTTTGTGGAAAACCTGCGTGGTAATTAATTTGTGTTTATAGTTTGTTCTCTTATACTTGTGCTTGACACTGTGCAAGCGCTGTTATTGACTTTCTCTGGAGGTGTCAATACCGATTGGTTGTGCTAGTGGATTATTGTTGAGTGCTAAGTAGAATAGATATATTCAATTACTTTCTCTTTTTGCATCATTAGATATCTGCATGTTTTGTATTCCCCTACAAATTATCAGCGGCTTTTATATAACGTCCTTCACCGTTCATATTTTTTGTTACAATAAACCACTGAACCTAATCCTTTTCCACAGTAACTACTGTCCTCGACTGCTTTATTTTGTTCAGATCTAATGAATTATAACTTCATGATATAAGCAAACAATACAACTGATGGTGGGAAATCCGTTTAATGCCATTAAAACATTTGGATTCTTTATTCTTAGAATGGTGAAAAAATTGTGTTTTGTACTTATGTGGCTGGTGAACACAATAAATTTTAGCAGATGTCATATGCAGTAATTCAGCTCCATGCGACTTATTTATGATGAATGTTGTTATTGATTTGTGACATTTTTATCTGAAGATGAATGTTACAAGATTGTACAACAAACAGCAGCAATAATCTCTATGAAGAGATCTACACCAATGAGACCGTGATTTAATGTGGCTTAGCAATTAGCCTACATTCATGGGAGGGGAGACGCTAAATTCTCCTATTACAGCAGTGCAAGGAGATTTCACTGGCTTCATCACCTCTTCTGTTTTCCGTTATGAGATTCAAACATACACTGATCTCTCAATTTTTGGTTACTCTGATTGGAAGAAGAATACCGCTTGAACAAGCCATCAGTAAAAAACCTATAAGGAAGCACATCTATATATGTGAACCAGGTTCTAAACATAATATTAACCAGACGTAAAATTTTCCAAGTAGAAACTGAACCAGAGCCTCCATTTCCAATGGAAGACTGTAGTCTCTAAACAAAATTGGTATGTGAATAGTTGATTATCAATGGGGACTATAGTGGATGAGTCTGAACCAGGAAAACCCTGAACCATAAGCCCAGGTCCTGACGGAAACTAAATTGTAAGATCTAATTGCCATGGAACTCCCATAGCTGCTTTTCAATGTTATTGGATGCATGCTGGACAATAGATAATTTTTTTAGTGATGGTGGGGGTACACTTGTTAAAGCTGGGCCATGGGCAAACCTTTATTTATCTTTCAGATGTCTAGATGGTTTAGTTATTATTTAGCTATAACCACTATTTTGTGGTGTCCATATGGTATGGTTAGTAACCCTTGACTCGATCCAATATGACCGAACATGCATGGGACATGTTTTCAACTATGTTCCATGGACACACACTTATGCCCCAAATATGGACATAACACGCCGACACTAAGCAAGTTTTGAAAAAAATGAGATACACATGTTTGACACATACAACATGACGTTGCTTTACGGAAGAAGTGTCTATGCGACATAGATAGGCATTGTTCATTTCTAGGTCCAATTCGGGTCACACAGTTTATGCACAACTTAAAATAGTGTCAGGTATGAGTAGAAGCCCTGATGACCCTATTGAACCACATGGCCCATTTGTTGCTATTCTATGACGAGTGTTATATACAGTCGATTAATTGTATTCTCGACCGTAAGTTGGAAACAGTTATATTAGAATTATAAGAGGTTTCATTTTAGAAATAAAATTGTATTTAACTGGTTTTGGAGTTGGAGTCAAATGAGTCAAATAGAATTGTATCTCTATTGGCATTTATCTTCTATTTTTGGCTACATATATAATATCAATACCCCTGTTTCGGAGGTCGCTTCTATTCTGAATAATATTTTCAGTTTTCAACGTGATACCTAGCCAAAGCGACTCTAAACTCGTCTCTGATCCCCTTCTAATACACTAATCCATATCATCTCGTCCACAAATTAGAACTCAACTCTCAATCCACACCTAAATTCTGCTGAGTACCGTCTCTCTAATTTCCTTGGCTAGTCATGTTATCTTCATCCTTAACATCAATATCACCATCTTTGGGCTTGATCTTAGCATCTGACACCATCGGAATACCCATCATCATTCGACATCTGTGCTTGATGCATCACCCTGTCGTCGTTATCAATATGGTTCTGTTCATCTATTAGACGGCAAAAATCATCATCAACTTCATATTTTCATCATCGATTTACCCCAACAGCTTCGTCGGAGACCTTTTTCTTCACACTCGTATGAGACCTTGCTGCTTTTGTTGAACTTCAACAAAAACCTTTCCAACTATGTTCAACCTTGTTGGAAACCTCAACCACCTTTGTTTTCTCTTGTCAAAGCATTGGATCTGTCTGCTTCCTTCATGAGACATCATCACTTTGCTTGATATCAGCTCACTTTGCTTGATATCAGCAGCTGCCCAATTTCTTGCTATCGTCATTAATCAAACAAGCTGACAGTCTTATGTGAATTTTGACCTTTCTTTTAGCTTCGATCTTAACCGACATTTAACGTCCATGTGTCTTCTACTCTGCCTTGCCCTTTTGGCTTTTCATCTCCTTTGTCTATCTCCCTACTCTTAGATCTGAAGTAGATCATATCTGAAATAGTGAGACCAAAAGAATATTCATGGTTTTCTAGGTTATGTTTTCAGGAAATTTGTTTGTTGGTGAATGATATTTGTCATTGATCATCGTTGACTATGAGACCTTGTTGCTTCGTCGGAGACCTTTTTCTTCACACTCGTATGAGACCTTGCTGCTTTTGTTGAACTTCAACAAAAACCTTTCCAACTATGTTCAACCTTGTTGGAAACCTCAACCACCTTTGTTTTCTCTTGTCAAAGCATTGGATCTGTCTGCTTCCTTCATGAGACATCATCACTTTGCTTGATATCAGCTCACTTTGCTTGATATCAGCAGCTGCCCAATTTCTTGCTATCGTCATTAATCAAACAAGCTGACAGTCTTATGTGAATTTTGACCTTTCTTTTAGCTTCGATCTTAACCGACATTTAACGTCCATGTGTCTTCTACTCTGCCTTGCCCTTTTGGCTTTTCATCTCCTTTGTCTATCTCCCTACTCTTAGATCTGAAGTAGATCATATCTGAAATAGTGAGACCAAAAGAATATTCATGGTTTTCTAGGTTATGTTTTCAGGAAATTTGTTTGTTGGTGAATGATATTTGTCATTGATCATCGTTGACTATGATTGTTGTTGATCATCATTGGATGTCGTTGTCGAGTGTGTTTTTGTTCTATTGGCTATCATTGATTGTGAATTGTCGCTAATCGTTACTGGTCGTAGTTGGTTATCATTGGCTTGAGTTAGTATGGGTTTGAAAACCACACATGTTTCCAGACTAACAATACAAATTAGTTGGGTAATGGCGGCTTCACACATGATAGTAATGCTTGTGGTACCTATCTTGGTGGATATCATGACTGAGGAACTTGGTGTTGCACTCATTACGGCAAGAAAATCCCGATCATGATTATTGTTAGGATTGTTATGGATGCCTCCACATCAAGGTTTTAGGTATCGGCCAGAACCCTAGGGTTCCGGCTGTTTCGTTTCGGTCTCGGAGGCTACCGAGACCGAAACCCATCATCTTTCTCAGTGTCGGCCGGAACCCTAAGGCTTCGGTTTGAAGACGAAGACGGACCAAAATCGAAAAATTATACGAATAAACAAGAAAAAACTGCAAAAAAAAGAAGAAAAAGAAAAAAAGGGAAGATGAAGAAGATGGTAACTTACCTCGCCGCACCGCTTGCTCCATTGCCGCGTCCGTCGCGCCGTCCCCGCATGCTCCTTCGGCGTCCCCGCCTCTCCCGTGGGAGAGAGATTGAGCAGACCACGATATAGTAAATGACAATATTTTATTTAAATGTCAAACTTGTAAATAAGTGGTATGTGCGTAAAGTAAAATAGCTGCACAGCAACGAAGATATTTTATGGCAAACTTGTAAATAAGTGGTATGTGCGCAAAGCAAATTGGTGGGTGCGCAAAGCAACTCCAAGCTATTTTTGGCAAACTTACAAGTAAGTGGTATGTGCGCAAAGTAAAACAGTGGGTGCGCAAGGCAAATTTCAAATTACTTTAGTTTTTACGTATCTGATAGGTTTTTAGGTATTTAAATCTATTGATACGGACCAACTGAAACTCGCGTCCGAAACCGTCGAAACGGACGATACCGATACCGAAACTTAAATTTTCGAGAGAGCGATACCGAGACCAAAACCGAGATCTCAAACCTTGCTTCATACATAACCAATGCTACAACTACTATAGTATATGATAATAGTAGTTCAGTTGGTCCTACCTATCAAATCACCAATTGTATTTGGAGATGAGTATTTCTCGTTCTTACGACATCACATTGCCGAAAAGGAAAGATCAATTCCTATGTCAACTTTAGCGATGCAATTACCAACAACATATTTTTCATCCTGTTTTTCTGCTCCTCTTAGGCTTGGTCCTTGGTTTCTAACTTTGGGATAACTAATTAAATATCAGATACACCTAGACTTTTCTCTTTTATGCACTACTTTCATCTGTCATTGTCTATTACCCTGGCTAATGGATCCTCTATCAATGCTAGTAGTGATGCATCTTACATTGTTTCTTTATGATCAATCTTATTTGTTCCTTAGTTTACACTTAGTTTAATATCTATCAGTAAACTTATTGACGGGGAACCAATTCGTATTTGAACTAGAGTTTTTTTTTAAAATTTTATTTTAGTTTATTTGAGTCTTTTTTAATTTTTAGTTGAGTCTTTAGTATGAGTTTTTGAGTTTTTTTAGTTATTTTCTTTGTTTGGTATTTTTTTCATTCCACATTGAATGTGTTAGGAGATGAGCCAAGTTGTAAGCATATATAAATGCCTTACACTTATTTTATTTAGATAGAAGTGAATAGAATTTAAGAAAATTTGGTGCAAACTGTGTTTATTATAAATTAAATTTTTTGCATTGAAGTGCGAGCGTGGGCTTGATTGCATGTTCGTTCAAAAAATCTCCATGTGTGAAGCACATGAGTTAGTGATAATCAGATTTTTAGGATGCGAGGCTTGAAATTTTATCAAATTCCTAATATTTTCCTCAAATTTCCACACCACAACCCTCTTTCTCTTTCATTCTGCATCATATCTAGTAGCAGAGTTAAATGTCCTAATTTTTAAATTTTTTTCTTTGTTTCCATTAGATTAGTTTCCTCTTAAACTGGAATTTTTTTCCCAAACACTAGTAACCATCTTTTAGGTTTTAGTTTTTGAAAAAAGTCTGTTCAAAAATCGGAGAAGAAAAAATGAAAAAAAGAGAGAAAAAGAGTGAAAGAAAATTAAAAAAAAAGAAAATCAATTTTTCTTCCACCGCCCCCTTAAACCCTAACCCAAATTCCTCGTTGTTGCCCACGATGTTGCCATCCTCACCCCACACCAGTGTTGCCTTCACCAACACTTCACTGATAGCTACTGCCATCACTATATCAGGCCATTCAAATTTAATCGTCATCGCCTCCATTTGCCACCATCGTTGACATCGTTAACAATGATTGACGATGTCGCCGTCGTCTCTGACATTAGCAACCCTTGCCGACTGACCTACGAGCTTTGTTTTCTCAGGACGAAGTCGTATCACTCCATGCCGTCGTGAGTCAATTACTAATTCAATTTGAAATTGATCGGCGCTTATTCGTAACAATATTGGATTTGACGAGCTGAACCCGATAACAAGCTGAGCCAACATACTAACTCTATTCGAGCCCACTAGCTCTGCCTAGCCTAGCCGATCTTGAGCGGACGACACTGACTCGAACTGACTGTGAGCCACCTGAGCCAATTCAAACAGACTCGAGCCTACACTGTTCTGTTGGATATGGATGACGTTTGTACACCCTTGTAGGGGATGTACGAGGGGATACGGACCTCGAACGTCGCGTACACGAAGTCGTGTGCAAAGGGAATCTGTTCCCTTGCGGAGAGGATCTCTAGATTAGTGGGAAAGTCGCGTTATATGTGCGTAAGTGCATGCGACATATGTTTAATAAAGGGGGAATATCTTAAGCTTATGTTGTACCATGCATATGGTACAACTTAAGCTTATAATGTGCCATATATGATGGTACACTTTAGTTAAATTGTTCCAAAGAAACAATTACTCCTAAAATAACTACCTTGGGGGCTATAAATAAGACCCAAGGCTTAGCCATTTCATTACACTTTTGCATGGTATTCTTGCCTTGCATTTCATTCTAGCGAAGCTCTGCCGAAATCCTTCCCCTCTCTTTATCCAAGTTCTTAATCTAAAAGTAGAGATTTAGATTGTGGATTTAGTAGCCTTACTCCGTTCGTGAGAAGACTTGATCCGTCGTGGCGAATCCGAATGCGAAGTTCCGAGACTACCATGCCGCATACGCAAGCGTAAGTCTCAACTTCATTTATCGATCCTAACGCTATTTTGACAGGTTCCAACATTGGTATCAGAGCCATACGGGTTCGCCCCGGTCAAAACCACCGCCACGTCGAACCGATGAACGAGGCGTTGTCTTTTTCACGAATGGGTATCCTACCATTACGGATATGGTAGGAACGCTTCGTGACGGAGAGAACGCAGCGGTTGTTCTTTTCATGTTAGGGTCTCCTATCATTACGAATATGGTAGGAACTCTCCGTGACGGGAAGAACCGACCGTTCATATCGTCAAGCTCGCTCTCTTCATGGATGCTGAGTCTCCATTCATAGGGAATGTGAACTCTCTTCATGTGGAGCGCGTAGTTTACGAACTTTAAAAGTGTGTTATTTTTCATTTTTGGCACACGGCCATTAGAGAATAACTACTTTCTCGACGAACGGGTGCTTCATCGACGAACGGGTGTTTCATCGAGGAAGATGATGGTAGTTATCTACATAGGATAAGATGACTTTTGGTGCATGATCACCATGGCCAAATGTGCTATGAAGGCAACGCACCCCCCTTCCCATGCGAAGGGGCTTGACTACGGCCAATAACCACCACGGCCACCCCTCCGACGGGGGTGTGCGGCAACCCCATATAAGGGGGTGGCCGGCCATGGCCATATGGGCCATGGCCGGCCAAGGCCAAATAGCCATGGCCAGGCAATGGCCGGCCATGGCCGGACCTGGCCGGCCCCGGCCAGGGCCAGGGGGCCCTGGCCCTGGCCGTGGCCGTGGCCAAGGCCTGGCCTGGCCGAGGCCATGCCAGGGCCAAGGGGCCCTGGCCGGCCTCGGCCAAGGCCAGGGGCCGGCCTGGCCGGCCTGACCGGCCCTGGCAGTGGCCAGGGCCGGCGCCCTGGCCACTGCCGGGGCCTGGCCGGCCTCGGCCAGGGCAGAGGCCCTGGCCGAGGGGCCAGGGCCCCTGGCCGGTCAGGGCAGAGGCCCTGGCCGGCCCTTGGCCAGCCTCGGCCAGGGCAGAGGCCCTGGCCGGGAGAAGTTTCAGACCATTATCATTGGTCGACCAATTTGGGTGTTTTGGTCGACCAATTTGTCAAAAGGCCTTGGTCAAACACGAATGTGCCGACTAGCCCATACGGGGCTAACGACAGTCGTCTGCTCTTATTTTATAAAGTTTTTTTTCTTTTTTCTTCTTGGGCTCTACTCCTTGAAGATTAGCCATAGTGCTCTACTTCATGCGAGATTAGCCATGTCATTGAGCTCTACTCTACGGAGATTAGCCAATGTATTTCAAATTTTTTGAAAAAGATGTTTTCAAATAGGTTATGTCCAGTCCTTAATCGGGATAGCGCAATTTAGAATTCCAAGTCCTACCACGATCCGGCCATGGTTATCTAACCCATGGGTGTGTAGAACAGGTCTCGTGGCTTGGCAATTGTTGCGCTAAAATTCTTTGCGCAAACTCTCACCTATTCCATTTTGAAAGATATGTTTTTCAAAAGTATTTTTTCCGCTGCTGGTACCATACGAGTATCATTTCTGATTTCTTTTTTTACATGAGATAAGTAAGAGGGATACTTTGAAAGTTACTTCTAGATGGTAGTTGGGAACGTAGTGAACTTCTCGATTCTAGAGTAACATTTCAGCTTATCCAAGGAACTTATCAAGTGTTTAAAGAATCGAAACTTTATGCATAGAATTTTGATCGTGGTTTTCATTTTCTTTGCAGTTTTTTGATTCGAATATGTCTACCGCTTCTAAGAACATTGTCGCCGAGCTTAACAAAGGTGAGAAGCTCAACGGCGACAATTATAAACTTTGGTCAATAAAAATCCAATATGTTTTGGAGGAGCAAGATGTGCTTGAAACACTCCAAAACGTAATGGAAGAACCTGAGTTGGGCAATACGGCCCAACACAAGAGGGACCGAGAAGCTTATGAGACTTGGACTCGAAAGAACAAAATAACACGTATTACGTTATTGTCCGCAATGGACAATGACATAATGCGTCTATTTCGGGAATTCGACCTAGCCAAAGACATATGGTCTGGGCTAGAAATAAAGTTTGGTGGAACTTCGGTCACCAAACTCCGCTCCTTAAATATTCAATTTGATTCGTACAAAATGCGGCGAGATCAATCTATGAAAAAGCATCTCCGCCACATGGCGAATCTCATAGCTGAATTGAAGGATGCAGGTCTTACGCTGTCTGACGAACAACAGATCCAAGCAGTCATTCGTTCACTCCCAGATAGTTGGGATAACATGAAAATGCACCTCACTCATAATGAGTGCATTAAAACTTTAAGCGATGTATCCAAACACCTCGAACTCGAGGAAGAGCGGATTCAAGCCGTAAAACCTAGTGCCGAAGTGCACATGGCCGCTAGTTCCTCACATGGAGGAAAGAAGCGGAAGGATAAACGCTTAAGGTTTATGAACGAACGAAAGCAAGAACCGGAAACCTCAAAGAAGACTAAGAACAAAAAGTGGCAAAAGAATGTGCACTCAAAGAAGAAAAACTTGAAGAAGATCAAGTGCTTTAAGTGCAACAAGTACGGTCACTTCGCCCGTACGTGTACGGATGGAAGTGATAAGGTAACTTGTAGGGCTAGTTACATATGTGTTTCTAGTTCCATGTTTCTTACTGAATCTAACTATTTTTGGTTGATTGATTCAGGGGCCACAGACCACGTAGCGAAGGACAGAAGGTTCTTCGTAGATTATCGAAGGATAACTCAAGGAACAAAGTGGATATACGTCGGCAACAACACTCGTGTTGAAGTCAAAGGCGTCGGAACATGCAAGCTAGTTCTCGACAACGGCCGGACTCTATTATTGCACGACGTCCTCTTTGCTCCAGATATTCGAAGGAATATCGTATCCGTGGTCATGTTAATGTCTTTAGGTTATGAATGGAGGTTCTATGAACAAAATGTTGACCTTGTTTGTAATAGTTCTTTAGTTGGGTCGGGTAATGTTTGTAATGGATTGATTGTTTTAAACACTATGTATGATGATTCTTCTTCTATTAATGAAAGTTTCCATTTGACAAATGCTTCTAATTCTGAATCTGAGATCATTTGTTAGCATGCAAGACTTGGTCACATTGGACCAACTAGAATGGATAGACTTGCCAAAAGTGGCTTGCTATCTAATGTTTCAAAAGTTGAAATGTCAACTTGCGAACATTGTCTTGTAGGGAAAACTTGTCGCAAGCCGTTTGGAACTGGCACAAGGGCAGAAGTTCCATTACGGCTTATCCATTCGGACATTTGCGAAGGGTGAGATAAGTCAAGACTTATCCTTGTTTGAGACTTGGGATCAAGAAGGATCAGAACGTTCGAGTGGGAGAATTCTTGGTGAAGAGGAAAATGACCCTCATACTTCACCTATGGACGATACGAACGATACCAATCCTATTCCGAGTGGGAGTGATGTTATTCCAAGTGGGAGTATGTCATTCCAAGTGGGAGTGATCAAACTCGAGCAAGACGTAGTAATCGAACGAGGCTAACACCTCTGAGATTTGAGGATGAATTTCCTCAAACATTCATGACATTACTACAAGATGATGACGAACCTGCAAATTTCAAACAGGCCGTCACATGCCCGGCTAAAGATAAATGGATAGCGGCGATGGAAGAAGAACTTCAATCCATGAAAACAAACCAAGTCTGGGACTTGGTTGATTTACCTAAGGGACGTAGAGCCATTGGGAACAAGTGGGTTCTCAAAATCAAGCATAAGGCTGATGGCTCCATCGAGAAATATAAAGCTCGCCTTGTTGCGAAAGGTTTCACGCAACAGGAAGGAATAGACTACGAAGAGACTTTCTCTTCTGTCGTGCGTTTTACCTCCATTCGCTTAATTCTGGCAATGGTGGCTTGTTTGGACCTCGAGTTACATCAGATGGATGTAAAGACTGCTTTTCTTAACGGAGAACTAGATAAGGAGATCTACATGGAACAACCAAACGGGTTCGTACAAGAAGAAAACAAACATAAGGTTTGTAAACTTCGTAAATCCATATATGGTCTTAAACAATCCTCAAGGCAATGGTATATGCGCTTTCAAGAAGTTGTTTTGTCGTATGGTTTCTCCATGCTCGACGAAGACAACTGCGTATACATTAAGAGGATTAAGAACAAGTATGTAATTATGTCTCTTTATGTAGATGACATACTTATAGCCGGAAATGATAAGCGTCTTATCATGGATATCAAAGCTTGGCTTTCATCCGTCTTTGAGATGAAAGACATGGGTGAAGCTGCATATATCCTTGGGGTTAAGATCTCAAGGAATCGTTCCAAGAAACTTCTTTCTCTCTCTCAAGAAACATATATAAAGAAAGTTTTAGAACGGGTTAATATGCAGGACTGCAAGCCAATTGATACTCCAATAAGCAAAGGCGAGGGTCTATGTTTGGAAATGTGTCCCAAAGATCCAAAAGAAAAGAAAGCTATGGAAAAGGTTCCATACTCCAGTGCTGTCGGGAGTCTGATGTACGCCATGATGTGTACCAGACCGGACATTTGCTATGCTGTTGGTATGGTAAGCCGTTACCAACCCAACCCAGGACAGGCACACTAGAAAGCGGTGAATAGGATATTAAGGTACCTCAAAGGGATTGCGGACTATGCGTTATGCTATCAAGGCAATACCTTGAGACTCGAAGGCTATACCGATGCTGATTGGGCATGTGATCTCGACGAGCGAAGATCTACCTCAGGCTTTGTTTTCTTGCTCGGGAATGGTGCAATATCCTGGAGCAGCAAGAAGCAAACCTGCATCGCCCTATCAACCATGGAAGCCGAATTTGTAGCATTCAGCATGGCGGTCCAAGAAGCTGTTTGGCTTAGGAAATTCTTAGACAGGCTGACGGATGCCACTGACTCGAGCACTGTTCCTATATACAGTGATAGTCAAGCTTCGATTGCCTATGTCAAAGATCCTAAATTTCATTGTAAGACCAAACACATTGATATTCGATTCAAGTTTGCGAAGGACTATGACAAACGGAAGGAAGTAGACATAGGATACATATCCACGCATAAGATGATAGCGGATCCCCTTACTAAGGCGATCCCCAGAGATGTGTTCTTCAAACACTTATCATCTATGGGAATACGTAGGTGCTGAGCTGTATCATGTAATATTTCCCATGTCTATAGAAAATCAAAGTTTAATAAAAAGAAGAAGTTTTTTTATATATTGCATACAAGTTTCTTACACATGATTTTATATACATTTGTGTTTAAGTCTCAGCTATTTTATTGTGTGTATGTCGGACAGATTAATGTTGGCTCTTTCACATGAGCAACCGCCTTATCTTATCAGATGGATAAGATAGAGATGAGACTAGTTTAAAGTCAAAATCATTAGACAAATGATTTAGAGTCGTGACTTAAACAAGATAGTCGAATGAAAGATCTGCATCATATGGATGCTTACAAAAGATCTGAGATCTGTATCACAAGGATATTTAAAAGAGATCTCATAGGATTTTTTAAATCCTATCTGTCTTATGCAGGATGAGAGTCCGGGAATATTTCATGGGTAGTAAGGGGACTCAAAAGATAGGCACTGTGGTGTCTGATCTTTCATCCGTACAACATCATTAAGACATACTCTCCCTGGGAAAGGAGTGATGTTGTAATACGTGTTCATACCACGTATGCATTTTGACCACTGAGTTAGTAGCAATAGTGTTTGCTATTATGTGAGACTCAAAGGCCATACGGGTCTTAACTCTTACCCTCAAGGACTCCAATTGGTTCCTTTAGATTTGACGAGATGATCGCTATCTTAGCGTGTTGCTAATGTGCTATGATAATTCGGCTCGGCGGGGCACGTTAGAAAAGCGAATCAAGTCAAGATCAGAAGGTTCGCAAGAAGAGGAAGATTGATTTCATATTCGCATTTGGACTTTAATGATTCAAAGCTGGCCAGCCAATTGTGATCCAGATGGGATTCAATTGTTGAATATAAAGTATAAGAAATGTGAAGAAATAATCTAGGGTAAATCATGCGTTGAACTACTCAACTTTGCACCTTCGAGGTCGTTGTGTATCTCTAACAAGTGCACAACAACAGACTCTACGCGCATGACGGTCGCACGGTCTATTTCTCGGTCTGATAGATGAAAGAACTAAGAGAAAGACGTTCTCTTACAATCCCCTCAAGTGTGAGTGGGAGATGTTGGATATGGATGACGTTTGTACACCCTTGTAGGGGATGTACGAGGGGATACGGACCTCGAACGTCTTATACGAAGTTGTGTGCAAATGGAATCTGTTCCCTTGCGGAGAGGATCTCTAGATTAGTGGGAAAGTCGCATTATATGTGCATAAGTGCATGCGACATATGGCTAATAAAGGGGGAATATCTTAAGCTTATGTTGTACCATGCATATGGTACAACTTAAGCTTATAATGTGCCATGTATGATGGTACACTTTAGTTAAATTGTTCCAAAGGAACAATTACTCCTAAAATAACTACCTTGGGGGCTATAAATAAGACCCAAGGCTTAGCCATTTCCTTACACTTTTGCATGATATTCTTGCCTTGCATTTCATTCTAGCGAAGCTCTGCCGAAATCCTTCCTCTCTCTTTATCCAAGTTCTTAATCTAAAAGTAGAGATTTAGATTGTGGATTTAGTAGCCTTAATCCGTTCGTGAGAAGACTCGATCCGTCGTGACGAATCCGAAGGCGAAGTTCCGAGACTACCGTGCCGCATACGCAAGCGTAAGTCTCAACTTCATTTATCGATCCTAACGCTATTTTGACAGGTTCCAACATGTTCATCACATCAGGTCGAGCTGACCGAGTTGAAGCAGAGCGGATCGGAATCATGAAGTAAAGCTGATCGGAACCGCGAAGCCGACCCACGTGGTGAAGCCGATTGAACTGTTCGTAAGTCATTGGCACGAGTCAACCATTGCCTG
Organism: Scilla litardierei; assembly: GCA_030789695.1. Classification (NCBI taxonomy): domain Eukaryota; kingdom Viridiplantae; phylum Streptophyta; class Magnoliopsida; order Asparagales; family Asparagaceae; genus Scilla; species Scilla litardierei. The sequence goes on along the minus strand of CM061142.1, from coordinate 317,901,527 downwards.
AACCATTGCCTGAGCCGAGCTTAAGACTTACACAATGAACCTTTGTCAATTTTAGAGCATTTTAAAATATTTTCAATTATTTGTACACAATTCGTTATTTTGAAGATTTTAAAGCCATTCAAGCCTTATTGTTGACCCATTTGAGCCATCTCTAAGTCAGTTCAAGTTAGAATTAGGTTTGAGACTATTAGAGTTAGTTTTGATCAATTTACATACTTTATCATAGATTTTCTATGGTTTTTTCGAGCATTACCCAGCTATAATTTTAGTGTCTTAGTTTTTTATGGATTCGATGGTCTCAATGTTATGAAGATTACGAGCATCGTATTAATAGATTTTTCGCCTCCTGTAACCCAACCGAGGAGAAAAATTACCTTTATCCTCGACTTAAACTCAGATAAAGGCCTATTATCTGTGGAAAGAATGTGGTAACGAATATGAACATTGGATACAAATAAAATCCGAACTTCGACATTGGTATCTCCCTAATCATTAGTTACTTTCATCGCTACCGAATTCAATGACAGAATGTAATCAAAGATTTGACGAGATATTTGACAAATTTTTTCGAGAAATAAAAATGAGTTTTCAGGAGTTGTGCAATAAATTTATTGACCCGAATCACTTCAAGCAGAGCCAACAAACAAGAAGATTTTGAGTCAAAACTAAAGTCACATCTCGTGTCATTGGTTGAGCTTAAGTCAAAGTTTGAGTCAGAGTCTGAACTAGATTCAGAGGCTGCATCCATGCATGCATATGATCGAGATTGAGCCTGTGACAGTGTCCAAGCTCAAGTCTGAGTCTGATCATGTGATTGAGCATGAGTTGAAGCACGAGTTGCAAGATGATTCTACGCAAGAGGATAACTTGGAGATCCCATTGGAACTCGTTGATCACATTAGTTCGTCATCACATAATCACTTCTCGACTAACCAACAAGCATGTTGTATGTGCTTTCTTATCTTTCATGATTTAGAAATATCTCACAAATGATATTCGGTTCTAAATCTACATACTGTTATATTTCAAGGTTCATGAAATCTTCTTCAATTACGCCATTCACATGTTGGTAAAATTCCCAAAGCTGAGAAGAATAATGTGGATCCAATTTGGATTCAAAAATATATTTTTTATTTTTGATATTTGAGTTTAATTGAGTCATTTTTTGATTTTTAGTTGAGTCTTTAGTAGAAGTTTTGAGTTTTAAAGTTATTTTTTGTTTGGTATTTTTAGTTTTATATCGGATGTGTTAGAAGACGTGTCAAGTTGTGAGCCTATATAAAGGACTCAAACTTATTTTATTTAGATAAAATTGAATAGAATTTGAAAAAATTGGTATAAATTTGTCCTTGATAAAAAATAAATTTGTTACATTGGAATGCGACAGTGGACTGGATTGCATGTGCGTGAGGTCTGAAAAATCTTCATTTACAACTGCGAGTCGGTGATTGTTATACTTTCATGTTAGGCCTAAAATTTTATCAAATACCTTAAATTTCCCTTAAATTTACCCATCATAACCTTTTCTTTTCCATCATACGTCACTTACTGAAAATCTTCAATGCTTCATTACCTTCACATCAGAGTTTGAAATCTCACCCGATACATATCACTATTATCCTGTTGAATTTCAGGCTTGTTGATATGCCACCTATAAATTTGGTTAATACCATCATTACTTGCTAATAACAACTAATATATGATGCGATCTAATGTCTTAGTTTTAAGATATGAAATTCGTTTTATTTCATATAATGGATTAGAAAATGATATTTCTCAGTCAAAATGAAAGTTCAAAATATTAGCTCATGATCGAGCAGGTTAAAAAAGAGAAAATAACCCTGAATGACAGAAAGTTTCCACAGATAAATTCAACAGTTAATGATGACGACAATCTGGCAACCACCAAATATATTATGCCAAGGGAGCCGATACATATCGCCATATACTTCCGATACATATTACCTGATACTACCGATACAAATGATACTGATTCTACAAACAACCCACGGATATTGAGCCAGTGATAACTTGGATGAAGGTGAGGATGACATCATTACTCTTCAAAAAAAAGGGAAAAGTGTAAGGTCAGTCCAATGTCGAAAACTATGATTTTGAACATTGCTTCTTATCATTCTGGTGTTAGTCAAGATTTGAAGTTAAAAGAGACGATTGAAAACTACAAATCGAATGACCTTTACTACTATTGTTTGTTGCTTGTTCAAACATGACTTTTTCTACAACAGATTCATTATCACAGAGGTCAGCCTTCGTTACAAAATTTGAAAAAGGTGGTTCCTGCTGTAGGTCATGTGAAATCCAAGTATGAGTCATGTGAGTACACTGATGGAATTATCACGTATCAGATGCGGTGCAAGAAGGATGCGATGGTTGCAAAATGATTCCATGGGCAATTTTGTGAATTTTGGGCCTTTTCGTAAATTTTTAGTCTGTTGGGGTTTTTTTTCGCAATTTTCCTTTTTTCAATTAGTATTTAAATTCGGGTAGGCAGGTAGGGACTGGGGATTCCATGCTTATTTTGGAGAACTTCTTGGAGAGGTTGAGAATTCCATCTTTTGCTTAGAGAGCGCGGCCCCCTCTCGGTTTGGTGGCTTGGGAGAGAGAGGTCCTCTCGAAAGAACTCATTTTATATCTTGCTTTTGGTTATTCTACAACAGATTTTATATCTTGCTTATTCTACACCAGATTTTTGTTTTTGAATTTCTTTGGTTCTTATTAATTTGGTACCAGAGTGCGGTGCGATCACACGACGGCAATGCGATCAAAGGGCAAGATTGAAGCTTTGGATGAAAAATATGACGGGAAGGTTAAGGAATTGAAGAAATCTATAGAGGAACTTAGGGCATCATTAGATGAAAGTTTGAAGAGGTCATGCAAGCCCTAACGAAACAAGGTGAAGCCCTAACGAAACAAGGTGAGCTCTAGCGCAACAAAGTGTTTCCACACAAATCCTTACTCGAGAATTTCTCGATATGAAGGCAGTGAAAATTTTTCAGATTTGGGTGACAATCCAGATTTAAGGCAAAATGCGAAGGTTTTGGAAAAGAGAAAGGGGAAAACAGAGGAATACGTTGAGTGTTTACTCTCTGACACCGACGATTACTTCGAGGAAGTCAAAGACACTCCCCCAACGGGGAAACCCTAGCCAAGGCCCGCAACAGGGCCTTACGGCCCATGTCGTCAGCCCGCAGGGCCGTGAGGCCACAGTAGAACAACATCAGGTTCGGGCGACCCCTGGATGCAATCGTCATGGGCACTAGGCACTTGCAAACCCCCTGTAAGGGCGGCTGGCCGCTGTCGGCCACCTGCAGTGGGCGCCATGTCCCTATAGGGACAGTGACATGGGCCCCTGGCCCCCGCAGTGTTCCTGCAGGGCTGCCAGGGCCTTGCAGTGACACTGTAGGGCCGCGACAGCTCTACTAAAGTCTAAACTGACCGTCGAGGGTCTCGTGTCCCTCCAGTGATAGATCAAGACAACGGTGGGCCTCAGTCACCACTTTCGGAGAGTGACGACGACTTGCAGGAGCCCCACGGCACTTGATACGTTGCAGAGAGGTGATGGCAGCCACTTTTGGTCTACGAGGAGTACCCAGAAGACTACGACAATGGCTTGTACCCGGAGGAGGATGACCGCGGCTCCGTTTGGGGCGACGATGAGTGGGGTGACTATGGTGACTGAGATGAAGGCTGACGGAGAGGTTTGGAGCGACACATGGACATATGACGATATGCATATCAACCTCATCATCACAGGGGACGAGCAAATCAGAAACAATTTGGGGTGGGCAGTAAAGTGAGGTAGCTGAAGATGCCAATATTTAAAGGGGATGACCCAGAAGGCTAGATCTACAGAGCGGAAAGATATTTTTTTCCGGTGACGCGATTGACAATGGGGCAAAAATTGGAGGCGGCCGGTTTATGTTTTGAAGGGGGCTTCAAGAAGGGAGCCTATACACTCATGGGAGGAGCTCAAGGAGTGTTTGGTAGATAGGTTTCCAGAAACCCAGTGGAAAAGCCTACAGGAGCAGTTGATGGTGCTCTAGTAGGATGTGACTGTTAGTAAATATAGAAAGAAGTTTGAGGCACTCTTAGGCCGAGCTAAGGACATACCAGAGAGGACTTTGGAGTAGGCTTCAAGAAGGGGCTTAAGCCAACCATCTGCACAAAACTTTGCATTCATCAGCCTAGGACACTGGTGAAGACGATGGACATAGCACAGCTGGTAGAGGATTACATTACTGAGGAGATGAGATCTAGAGAGACTTGGAGTGGCTTCACATTTTGCAGCCATCCATCGACAGGATGACCTAAAACATCATTAGGGGTAGAGCAGTCCAGCCGGAACAAATACAATGTGGCAAGGTCGGGTTGACAGTTCAAGTAGATGACTGAGGCTGAGATGAAGGAGAAGATGTTGAAGGGGTTGTGTTTCAAGTTTGACGAGAAGTTTACCCTGAGGCACTGTTGTGAATTCACAAGCTTCAGCTTATGATAGTGGATGAGGATGATGACGACGTAGTAGAGGATGAATCAGAGGATGCAGAGGACCAATATCATCACTTGGACATCACAGAGGTTTTCTTAAACTCCATGGTGGGGTTCACTCTGAACTACACCATAAAGTTGACGGGGTGCAAACGATGATTGTGCTTATTGATAGTGGAGCAACCCATAATTTCATCTCAAATCGAGTCGTGGAGCAGCATGACCTGCAATTGGTAGGCACTGGCAGCTTTGGGTGATGATGGAGACGAGTCAGATGGAGCGTATCAGAGGCATGTACCGGGGCTTGATCCTGATGCTCCAAGGTATTCGAGTTGCGGATGACTTACTATCACTGGACTTGAGGAGTACTGACGTGATCCTGAGGATGCGTTGGTTGCAGACTAAGCGATATGAAGACCAATTAGAAGTTGTTGTGGATGGAGTTCCAGGACGATGGGCGGACTATAACATTGCAGGGGATCCTAGACTACGCATGACCCTGGTTTCCTTGAAGACTATGGCGATGACCCTCTAGTCTGAGGGGGTGGTTTCTTGGTGGAGTTGCATGTGATGGTGAGTGATGATGCTGCAAAGGTTGAGGACAAGTGGGCTAATTCCAACAGAGGTACATTCGTTGATCCAGTTTGAGGGAGTTTTCAGGCTCCGCATGGTCTTCCTCTGATGCTCCAAGGTATTCGAGTTGCAGATGACTTACTATCACTGGACTTGAGGAGTACTGACGTGATCCTTAGGATGCGTTGGTTGCAGACTAAGCGGTATGAAGACCAACTAGAAGTTGTTGTGGATGGAGTTCCAGGACGATGGGCGGACTATAACATTGCAGGGGATCCTAGACTACGCATGACCCTGGTTTCCTTGAAGACTATGGCGATGACCCTATAGTCTGAGGGGGTGGTTTCTTGGTGGAGTTGCATGGGATGGTGAGTGATGATGCTGCAAAGGTTGAGGACAAGTGGGCTAATTCCAACAGAGGTACATTCGTTGATCCAGTTTGAGGGAGTTTTCAGGCTCCGCATGGTCTTCCTCTGATGCTCCAAGGTATTCGAGTTGCGGATGACTTACTATCACTGGACTTGAGGAGTACTGACGTGATCCTTAGGATGCGTTGGTTGCAGACTAAGCGATATGAAGACCAACTAGAAGTTGTTGTGGATGGAGTTCCAGGACGATGGGCGGACTATAACATTGCAGGGGATCCTAGACTGCGCATGACCCTGGTTTCCTTGAAGACTATGGCGATGACCCTCTAGTCTGAGGGGGTGGTTTCTTGGTGGAGTTGCATGGGATGGTGAGTGATGATGCTGCAAAGGTTGAGGACAAGTGATAGTCTTCCTTTGACTTGGGACTACAATCATGTGATAGTTTTGCATGAGGGAGTCTCTCTTATGAATGTATGGCCCTACCGTTACCTCCAGATTCATAAGGATGAGATAGAGCGCATGATAGTAGAGATGGTGAAGGTAGGGGTGATACAGCCGATTGTGAGCCTTTTTTCGAGCGCAATGTTGTTTGTAAAGGACAATTACTGGAGGTTCTGCATGGATTATAAAGTATTGAATTAGGAGACAGTCTCAGATAAGTTTTCCATTCCAGTTATTGACGAGCTACTTGACAAGCTGCATGTGTCAGCGATTTTCTCGAAAGTAGATGTCAAATCCGACTACCATCAGATCAAGATGCGAGTAGCAGATGCCCCCAAGACTACCTTCAGGACTCATGAGGGCCACTATGAGTTCATGTCATACCTTTTGGTTTAACCAACGCTTCAGTCATGTTCCAGGCTTTCATGAATAAGGTATTCTGTTCTTACCTGAGATGTTTCGTTCTAGTATTTTTTGATGATATCTTGGTGTACAACCGATCCTTGAAGGAGCATGTGTGCCACTTGCATAAAGTACTTCAAGAGCTTCAACGCCACCAGTTGTATGCAAATAAGAAGAAAGTGTTTCTTCGCACAGTAAAGGGTCGAGTATCTGTGGCATGTGATTTCAGCAGATGAGGTGGCGGCAGACAGATATAAGATTGAGGCAATGGTGGACTGGCCGTGCCCTACTACGTTACGACGGCTTAGAGGATTTCTGGGATTAACTGGTTATTACATGAAGTTTGTGAAGGGATATTAACATAGACTGGCAGCCGAGGGAGCCGCTTAAGAAGGATAATTTCTAGTGGAGCGAGGATGCGACGAGAGCATTTAAGGCTTTGAAGAAGTCCATGACCACTGTACCGGTATTGGCGTTTCTTGATTTCAGTAGACAGTTTGTTGTGGAGTTTGATGCTTAGGATTATGGTTTGAAGGTTGTGCTGATGCAGGACCGGAGGCCCTTGGCATAATTCAGCCAGGTTTTGACTGCGAGGACAATGCTGAACTCGGTATATAAGATGGAGTTGATGGCCATTGTGTTGGCTATACAAAAGTGGAGACCGTATCTACTTGGCCGTTGTTTTGTGGTGCGCACTGATAAGATGAGCTTGAAGTATTTGCTTGTGTTGCACACGATGACTAATGAGCATCAGAGATGGCTGTGGAAGTTGGTTGACTACAAGTTCAAGATATAGTACAGGACATGATTAAAGAATATGGCTACGTATGCGTTATCCCGGCTAGGTGAAGACATCCAGTTGGCTGCCTTTTGTTTCAGTTTGGAGGATTGGGAGCCATTACTATGAGAGATCGAGGTGGATCATGAGTTGGTGGAGAATCAAGCAGCACTTCTCTAGGGCTTAGAGGTTATTCAGGATATTCATTACATGGGCAAAAGTTACTTTACGATGGGCAATTGGTGATACATATGACTTCCACGCATATTTTGATCATTTTATATGAGTTTCATGCCAGCATAGTTGGGGGTCACTCTGGGGTCATCAATATTTATAGACGTTTGGCGAGGGAGTTGTACTGGAAGGGCGTGAAGAAGGACGTCGTAAAGATGGTGGTGAAGTGTGACGTATGCCAACGTCACATTACATGGCGATAGCTCCTGGCGGGTTGCTGCAGCATGTCTCTATCAGAGCAAGTTTTGGAGGAGGTGACTATGGATTTCATCGAGGGGTTGTCGAAGTCAGTTGGTTTCTTAGTCATTCTTGTTGTTGATCACGTCAGTAAGTATGCCCACTTAATAGCACTTCGACATCCCTACACTAATGTGTCTGTGGCTGAGGCATTTTTGAGGGAGATTATTCATTTACATGGGATACCCAAGTCCATAATTACTGATCGGGACAAGGTCTTCTTGAGTCACTTTTGACGATAGATTTTCTGGATGTAGGGGACAGTATTGATGCGGAGCACATCCTATCATCTCCAGTCCGATGGCCAAAATATGGTCGTCAATAATAGTAAATGGATGTATTTGCGCTGCTTTATTTTAGAGACTCCGAGGTAGTGGATGAAGTGGTTAGCATGGACATAGTATTGGTATAAAACTTCATTTCACACTGCCGCTCAGATCATGTCATTCAAGATTTTATATGGGCGAGATCCTCCGTATTTGTTGTACTATGGGCATAGTTCGACACCAGTTTCTGAGGTGGAGCAGTACTTGGAGGAGAGGGACATGGTGCTAGATGAATTGAAGCGTCATTTGACGAGAGCTCAGCATATAATAGAGACACAAGCGGATGTTCTTAGGATGGAGGTTCAGTTTGCAGTGGGAGATAATGTGTATTTGAAGCTGCGTCTTTACAGATAGAGGCCTCTAGCACATAGGAAGAACGAGAAGCTTTTGCCTTGGTATTTTGGGCCGTATGAGGTTGATGCCAAGATTGGCTAAGTCACCTATAAGTTGAAGTTGCTACCAGAGTCAGCCATCCATCCAGTTTTTCATGTCTCACTGATTTGTCAAGCCATTGGGATTATACACCTTCACCAACACTACCACTGACCTTGACTGATGATATGTAGTTGATTTTGGAGCCAGCGGAGCTGAGAGTAGTTCGCAAGCCATTCGGGGAGTGTGAGGTGATAGTAAAGTGGAATGGACTTCCTGATCATGAGTCTACCGAGGAGCTATTTGGAGATATTACGCAGCAGTTTCCTTACTTTCACCTTGAGGACAATGTGACTTTTTTGGAGGAGTAATGATGGAATTATCACATATCAGAGGCGATGGAAGAAGAACGCGACTGTTGCAAAATGACTCCTGCAATTTTCCTTTTTGGGCCTTTTTGTAATTTTTGAGTATTTTTGGGACATTTCATAATTTTTTAGTCTTTTCATGTTTTTCTTTAATTTTCCCTTTTTCTGAATTATTATTTATATGCGGATAAGGGGCTAGGGATTCTCATGCTTATTTTGGAGAAACTTTTGGGAGATGTTGAGAATTCCTTGTTTTGGTTAGAGAGCGCAGCTCCCTCTCGGTCTGGTGGCTTGGGGGAGAGAGTTCATCTTGAAAGAACTTGTTTTATATCTTGTTTTTGTATATTCTACAGTAAAGTTCAGATTTTTGCTTAATTTCTTTGGTTCTTATCATATACTTACTTTTTTCTGCCTAATTATCGATGGACAAGACGTTCCTTTTGTTTTAGTTTATTCAGACATTTATAGTCAATGTCATGTTACACCAAAGTTGATCTTTGAGTATTTTTTTATACTCATATACCACTGTTCTCGTCTTACAAAGCTTTTTTAAATAAAAGAATGTTAGAGTTGTTTTCTAATGTTTGTGCTTTCTATAATGTGCCTGTGAAAATTCATTGAAGCATCAACATAAAATAGTATTTCTCTCAATCTCACAAGGACTTTATGTTTCTATGTGAAATTATTTATCAGGCTTGTTTATATACTCCAACAAAATGGGATAATATATCAAAAAAAGAAACATTTTTAGAAGTCACTAGTCTTATTATTTTAAAGAAATGTTTCTAAATTTTTTAAAGAAGAATGAATAACAACTTTCATCATACCCTTTACACGAAACCTTTTCTATTCCATACTCACGAAAACAAAAAACTATATGAATCATTTATAGCATGCCATTTGATAAATCGACTACCATGATCGGTTCTTCATGATCTACATTTGGTTTTTTTTCCTCGTAATAATGTTTTTCAGTTACTTCCTAAAGTTCTTAGTTGTACATGTTTTGTTCATGATCATTATCGTAAGATAATTATCTAATCATGCAAGCTATTGGGCCATTATACACATCTTCTTAGGATATGCACAAACACACTAGGGATATATATTATATGTTGGTTCGTTACTAGTGTGAATGTCACTTTTCTTGAATCCATTCCATATTTCTCTCCATACAATCCATTGGATCCCACTGAATTACTCATACTTCTTGTTCATATGTCTCTCACCTTCTAATGAACCACCTTGTAATCTTCATAATCATCAGTCTTCTCAATCACCAATGTGTTCTATTTATCTTCTTCCTCCTAAGTCCCATTCTCAATTTGATGCTATCAGTTTTAAGGTCAAGATTTACAGTAAAAGTAAGGAAGTTGTTTTGATCATGTGAGATTAAACTCTATGTTAGTAGTTGATACAAGTAGATTTAGACATCATCGTCGTCATCATCATCATCATAGCCTTCATCACAACTATTGTGAACAAGCATGCATTTTGTATCCCATTTTGAACTTTGTTTCATATGATAATGTGGTATCCGAGCATGCATTTTGCATCCCATTTCGAACTTTATCCTAGTATTCCTACGTTGATGCTCATGATAGTATCCATGCACCTAAGACCATCTATGAGACTTTTTGTCATGCTGGATGGAAAGCTCCGATTGATGATTAATGAGTTGCTTGCTTTATACCATTCTTATAATTGGTAATTGGTTCGTTTCCCTCTTTGCAAGCTTCTTGGATGTCATTAGGTATATACTATCATGGTTCATTCTGATAACGCTCTTGATAGGTTGAAAGCTCGTTTAGTTGCTATAGTTTATAATAAAATTTATAGCCTTGATATTTTCTAAGACCTTTTCTTCTGCCACACTATTTTTAAATTATTTCTCTTTAGCAACGACATATCATTTGTCATTACAATAACTTGATATAAAAATACATTTCTTCATAACGATCTTCATGAGAACTTAAAGAAATATGTAACAAATGAAATTGCAGCAGCATTTTATGTACATGGAGCAACCGTTTTGGTCTGTTGCTGAAGGAGAGTTCAGATTGCTTTGTCATATTAAGAAATCTTTATATGTTAAACAATGCTCATAGGCATTGTTTAGCAGATTTTGTAGTGTTGTTGTAGAGTTTGGAATGAAACGATGGTTGCAAATTTTTTTGTTTTCAATCAACGGGTATCTGCATGTTATATTTTACTAGTTGTGTATCTAGATGGTGTGGTTATAGTAGCGATGGCAGCAGTGACATGCGTCAGTTGAAGACTTTTTTACGATCAAAGTTTCAAACAAAGGATTTAGGTCAATTATGTTATTTCTTAGGGATTGATGTTGCTTGATCTCTTCCTGATTTTTTTTATCTTGAAGAAAGTATGTGGTTCATTTTTTGACTGAGATGGGAATGCTGGATGGCAAACTAAGCGATACTCATTTGAATACAAATGTCAATTTATTAGCAGATGCATGCTAGTTGCTGGAGTTTTTGAGCAAGCGTAGATAATCAACATGTAAGCTTAATTACGTCACAACTACATGACCAAATATATCTTTTGTTGTGAGCGTTAGTCAGTTTCTCGATGCTCCTCCAACTCATTGGGATGCTTAGTTCACATGCTATGATATTTAAAAAGTGATATACAATGTGGATTGTTGGATAAAATTATAAAAATCTCCAAGTTGAGTGTCACGTTAATGCACATTGGGTCGGATGTCTAAATGATCGATGATATACTTCTTCACTATGTTTCTATTAGATGGAACTTAGTTTCTTAGAAAACTACAGTAGTTTCTCAATCAAGCATTGAGTTTGAATACAGAGCCATAACAAATAGCACATGTTAGTTAGTATGGTTACTTTGTTATCGGGCTTTGGTTTTTAGCTTCCACAACTTATTATCACATAGCATGATGATCAAGCAGTCATTTACATTGCAAACAAGCCAATATTTAATGACATGATGAAACATATAGACATTGATTGTCACATCGTTTGAGAGAAGGTTTCGGATGTGATCAAAACAGGTGCCAAATTGGATGGTCAGCTGGTTGACTTATTCACTAGACCTTTGGGTTGTTCCATGGTAAAGTATATCTATATCAAGTTAGGAGAATATGATACATATGCTTTGGTTTGAAGGGAAGTGCAAGAGTTACATTAGAACTAGCATATTTTTTCAGTTTAGAAATACAATTATATTCTATCAGTTTTAGAGTTAAAGGTTCAATTAAGGAGTCAAATAGAATTGTAGCTCTATTTGTGTTTGGTTTGTATTTTTGGCTATATAAACAACATCAATACCCCTTGTTGGAGTGTGGCCTTTATTCTAAATATTTTTTTTCAGTTTTCAACAAGAATATGCATATATGGTTTAGAAATATATGTTTTCAGTCGTCAAACACTGAAATTTTTAAATGGAAGTGACTTTGAATGACTAACATGATAGAAATAGATAATGAGATCAATAAGTAGAATAAGAAAGTTATTTGCTGGCGTGTGTGGATCAATCTATGACTGTGAGCTGGTCAGGGCAGCCACTGAGTCAATTCCAGCATCTTATAATATTTGCTTGACTCTGTTAGGACCCAACTCATTGATACCTTGATACGACTAGGGCTTTTTGTGGGGATCAAAGGTGGGATTTTTGTGGCTTTGGACTTCCTAATCTAGGGTTTTAACGACGAAGAACTGATCTGAAATTATATAATAAATCCTAGAATACTAGATCTAAACTAGAGAACAATTAATTAGCTAAAGAATTAAACTAGGGTTATAAGGAAAAGCAATTACCTCATCAATTCTTCGATAAAACCCATGGCTAGGGCCGGCCGACCCCTTATTAGGGGAGGGATTAGCAAATGTTGAATTACTCTTTAGCCCTCCCCTTTTCTTGCGGAATTACAAGTTTAGGACCGGGTCCGAGGTGGACCCAAGTTGCCTCCTCCTTTGATAGATCCAAACCGGAGCCCCCTACGCATCCGCGCGGCCCGCCTCTTGAACCCGCCGAACCGCATCATTACTCCCCCCCAAAAGTGCCACATTGTCCTCAAGGTGGAATTCCGGAAATTGGTTGCGGATCACTGTGGCCAATTCTCATGTAGCATCGTAGTCTAGTAAGCCCCGCCAGCGAATGCGCACCTTCTGTGTCCCGTCTGTAGCCTGTCGGATCCATGTCAGCTCCTGAGGCTCCAATATCACCTCCATGTCCTCTGTCAAAGTGGGTGGCAAGGTAGGTGATAGTGTGTGATTCTCAATGGCCCCTCTCAACTGCGATACGTGGAACACTGGGTGAATGGTGGAGGTGGCCGACAACTGCAGACGATAGGCCACCTTCCCGATCTGAGCTGTCACCTCGAAAGGTCCATAGTAGCGGGCTGCTAGCTTCTCATTGCTCCGACGGGCCAAGGTCCTGTCTGTAAGGTCGGAGCTTCAGGTAAACCCGGCACCTTGAACAACCTCTGTCTGTGGGTGATAGGCATGCTCCTCCGCAGCTTTAGGTAAGGTCGGAGCTTCTTATTCACCACCTCTGTCTGACCATCCGTCTGTGGGTGATAGGCAGTGCTCCTCCGTAGCTTGGTCCCCTGCACCTTGAACAACTCCTGCCAAAAACTGCTAATGAACACCTTATCGCGGTCTGACACTATGGAGACGGGAAAACCGTGCAAGCGAACCACCTCCTTCATGAACGATGCGGCCACTGTAACTGCAGTGTACGGGTGTCTGAGGGGTATGCAATGGGCGTATTTGCTAAGCCGATCGACCACCACTAGTATAGAACTGTAACCCTCTGATCGCGGTAACCCCTCAATAAAATCCATGCTGATCTCCTCCCAAACTCTCTCTGGTAAGGCTAACGGCTGTAAGAGTCCTGCTGGAGCCATTGCCAAGTATTTGTGACGCTGGCACACGTCACACTCTGCTATCCGCTGGGCAATGTCCTTCTTCATCCCGGGCCAATATAGCTCATCCTCCTGTACGTCTGCTGTATCCCGGAGTGTCCGCCGATGGCACTGCCGTGGAACTCCTGGAAAATCATCGGAATATGGACGGAGCCCCTGGGAATCACCAGCCTGTCGTGGTATAGAAGACTCTGTCCGTCCATGCTGTACCCCTGGAAGTCAGTGGAGCCTTGCTGTAGTGCCTCACGTATCCTCGCTAGGTCCTCATCCGCCTCAATCTCCCTGCTCAACGGCTCCCAGTCCAGAAGGACCGGTGCTGAAATAGCCGCCACCTTTGCATGCTCCTCGCGACGCGATAAGGCGTTTGCCGCCTTGTTCTCCAGGCCTGGGCGGTACTGTATCTCGAATGTGAAATGGACCAACTTGGAGAGCCACTTCTGGTGCTCCTCGGTAACCATGCGCTGCTCCAACAGATATTTCAAACTCCGCTGGTCGGTCCTCACTATGAACTTCCGCCCCAATAAGTAGGGCCTCCACTTCTGAATGGACAGGACAATCGCCATCAACTCCCGCTCATATACTGACTTCAGCCTCGCTTGTGCTGACAGAGTCTGGCTGAAGAAAGCAATCGGCCTCTGGTCCTGCATCAACACGGCGCCTAACCCATATCCTGACGCGTCGGTGTCTATCACAAAAGGTCTGCTGAAATCTGGGAGTGCTAAAACAGGCACCGTCGTCATCGCCTGCTTCAAGGCCTCGAACGCCTTGGTCGCCTCCTCGCCCCAGTGGAAGCTGTCCTTCTTGAGCTGCTCGGTAAGAGGCCAAGCAATCGTACTGTATCCCTGGACAAACTTCTTGTAGTACCCTGTCAGGCCCAAGAAGCCCCGCAGCCCCCGTAAGGTGGTAGGTATCGGCCAGTCTAACATGGCTGCAATCTTGGCCCTATCCGTCGCCACCCCCTCTGCAGACACCACATGTCCCAAGTACTCCACCTGCAGCTGCCTAAACAGACACTTCTTCTTATTAGCACACAGCTGTTGCTCCTGCAACTTATGCAGCACTGCTCACAGGTGCCCCACATGCTCCTCCATGCTGCGACTGTACACCAGGATGTCGTCAAAAAATCCCAGCACGAACATCCAGAGGTAGGGTCGGAATACCTTGTTCATCAAGGCCTGGAATGTCACAGGGGCATTTGTCAGGCCAAATGGCATGATCAGGAACTCATAGTGCCCCTCATGAGTCTTGAAAGCAGTCTTGGGCACGTCGACCGCCCTCATCCGTATCTGATGGTACCCCGACTTCAGATCAATCTTGGAGAAGCAGGATGCCCCGTGGAGCTCATCCAGCAACTCATCAATCACAGGGATGTGGAATTTATCTGCAACTGTCTCCTTATTCAGGGCCCGGTAATCCACGCAGAATCTCCAACTGTCATCCTTCTTCTTTACTAATAAAACCGGACTGGAGAAAGGGTTGGTACTCGGTTGTATCACTCCTGCCTGCAACATGTTCTCTACCAGCCTCTCTATCTCATCCTTCTGTACCTGTGGGTACCTGTATGGTTGCACACTGATGGGGGACACGTCATCCCTCAAGACGATGGCGTGCTCATAATCTCAGTGTGGTGGCAGGCCCTGTGGTGTCTGGAAAACCTCCTCGTACTGAGCCAGTAGCTGCTCCACCACCGGTACCACCACCTGTGTCTGATCCTCGCTCTGCACCGATGCTGTCATAGCCTGCAGCTCCACCAAGAAACCTCCTCCCGCCGTGTGGATCGCCCTGGACATGGCCTTATAAGACACCAAAGAACGGCAGAGGCTGGGATCCCCCTACAATACCACTGTCCTCCCCCCATCCTGGTACTTCATCCTCAGCTTCTTCCAATTTGTCCTGGTCTCTCGAGGGTCTGCAGCCACTTCATCCCCAGGATGACATCGGTACTCCCTAGCTCTAATGGAAGAAAGTCTGTGACAATCTGTCCTCCCTGAATGGTCACAATCACTCCGCAACAGATACCCGTGCTGTGTCACCTGTCCCGTACCCAACATCACTCCATTCCGCCCCGTGCCACTCATCTGCAGTCCCTGTGCCTCCACCAACCTGCTGGAAATGAAGTTGTGGGTGGTCCTACTGTCGACCAACACTATCACCTCATGGCTGCCCACCTGTCCCACCAATTTCATGGTATGGTTCGGTGTGAACCCTACCACAGAATTGAGGGACACCTCGGCAAAGTCCAAGTGCTGGTGCTCTTCCTCCTCATCCTCTCCTGCCTCTAGGATGACAACCTCGTCCTCTCCCTCATCATCACCAGCTATCAGTATCTGGAGAGTCCGATCAGCGCACCGGTGTCCTGGGGTGAACTTCTCATCACATCAGAAACACAAACCCTTCACCCTCTTCTCACGTATCTCGGCATCTGTCATCCTCCGTACCTGCCCCCCAGCTCGGGGCTCCTGCCTCCTGTCTCTGCCGCCCCCAGCAACGGCTGTAGCTCCCTGACCAGTCGTGGTCCCTGAAGAAGGTGCAGTCCTCTGTCCCGTAGCAGCCGCATGACTCCTGAATGTGGCGCCTCCCCACGCCCCGCGGGCCCTCCGCTCTGTCTCCTGATGGTCCTCCACCTTCCTCGCCAACGTCATCATCCCGCGCAGACCAACGGGCTCGAACTGCCTCAATCCCGACCTCACCGTAGGCTTCAGCCCCTTCATGAAGCAGCCCTCCAGGGACTCCTCAGATACTCCCCGAACTCGGTGGCAGAGCGACTCAAATTTCCTGATATAATCCCATACGCTCCCCTCCTGCTTCAGAGAGTATAGTCTCTCGAACACGCCATCAGACTGCCCAGCACCAAATCGTTCCGTCAAGAGCGTCGTAAACTCCGCCCATGTCTGAAAAGGCTGCTGTTGATCAGTCCAACGAAACCAGCCTAAGGCCTCCCCCTCCAAGCAAACACCTATAGCCCGAAGCCACTCCTCCCCTAGGACCGCTGACACCTCCAAGTACCTCTCCACCCGGTACAGCCAGTCATCTGGGTCTCCTCACTCGAAAACAGGCACCTTCAGCTTCCTCAGACGGCTCTCTCCAGGGTATCCACCTCTCTCCTGCTGATGGAATCCTCCCCTCTGCTGGTACGCCTGTCGTCTGTCTGGAAAGTATGCCTCGGCCCGATCTCGGAACCCTCCCTCCGCACCATGTCCGTGCCAGTCACCCTGTGGGTGCCCATACTCTGTCTGGTGACCTCCCGGTGTGCCGTGGTATGCTCTTCAGTCACCCGTCACTCCACCGAAGGGTGGGGGCTGAGTCGACGCCCCTCCAGTGATCTGGTGGTGGCCTCCGGGCTGCTGAAAACCTCCACCGGGCCCCCCAAAAACCCGAAAACCTGTAAATTGCGCTCCTCAGACCTCGGACGGGCCCCGGGGGCACGGAAGGGCTAGGGAAAGTCTGTCGGGCTTCCTGGGAGGCCGGCGGGCCCCCCGGGGTCCGTCGGACCCCGGAAACCCCCCTGGGGTCAGCCGAAGCCCCCCAGGGCTTCGCCGGGGGCTGCCGGCCCTGAAATTGGGCCGGCGGCCCCTAGGCGTGTTCGCCTGGGCTCGCCGGGGGGCAGGGAGGGGCGGCAGGTGCGGCCGCCCCTCCTGGGGGCCTGGCGGCCCTGTTCAGCCCCTCTGGGGTTCGTCGGGCCCCCAGAGGTCCAGGAGGGTTCGGCGGCCACCTGGGGGGTTGCCGGGTGGCTGGAAAACCCCCTCCGGTGAATTGTTCTCCTTGGCACAGCGGCGCGTGGTCATTGTGAGTCCCCCACTCCTTGTCTCCTAGATCGACGCCTCCGTCTTCTTCTCGATCCGGTCCATCTTCAAAAAAAACCGTCTTTTTGTCCTTGGCCTTGGCCAAAGGTGGCTCCTTTTTACTTGGATCCGTCTTTGGTACAAGATGTGCGGTCAACGCCGCTATAGCTTCCGTCAATTCCGACAATTTTTCCTCCGTTTTCCCTTGGTTTTCTTTCATCTCTTCCCGGATTTGCGCGGCTATCTCGGCGTCTTTCTTTCTCACGTCGATGAAACCCCTGTTAATTTGGGTCTCCATCCGTTCAACATTCTCTTTCAAAACTTCGACCTGCTCCTTGGATCGTGTGATCGCCATTGATCGACCGCTCTGATACCAATTTGATACGACTAGGGCTTTTTGTGGGGATCAAAGGTGGGATTTTTGTGGCTTTGGATTTCCTAATCTAGGGTTTTAACGACGAAGAACTGATCTGAAATTATATAATAAATCCTAGAATAATAGATCTAAACTAGAGAACAATTAATTAGCTAAAGAATTAAACTAGGGTTCTAAGGAAAAGCAGTTACCTCATCAATTCTTCGATAAAACCCATGGCTAGGGCCGGCCGGCCCCTTATTAGAGGAGGGATTAGCAAATGTTGAATTACCCTTTAGCCCTCCCCTTCTCTGGCGGAATTACAAGTTTAGGACCGGGTCCGAGGTGGACCCAAGTCGCCTCCTCCTTTGATAGACCCGAACCAGAGCCCCCTCCGCATCCGAACGGCCCGCCTTTTGAACCCGCCGAACCGCATCATACCTCTTACCACATGATGTTACATTTTTAGCTGCTTAGCTGTTTGGAGTCTTTGGACATCTAATTTTGAAAAGGCTGTCCGTGCATTTATATAGAATGTACATGTCTGATTGGCTAATGATATTTGAATTTTAGTTTCTGGTTTTTTTGTCTTTCAAAAGTATATTAATTTAACCAAACTAAGCGCTCACGTATTTTCATCAAACTATATTAATTTAACCAAAATGCCTTTTGAGACTTCATGCTGCAGACTCCAATTTGTAGCCCACTGGAAAAAAACAATTGCTACTTTTTTATTCCTGCTTTTTAAATTTTGGAAAAAAGGCTCACATGAATCCATCTATGAATGATTGCAAGCATCGGGCATAAAGAAAAACATAACAAGCATCTAAGTAACTATTGAAAGTTTAAAACAAAGGCATGTCCCATTAAAGCTAAAAGGAAAGATGTCTCTCCAAAGATACCTAGCAACATTTAACTTGCCTCGACCTCTGGCCCCTTTTGAAATATATTTTTGCAGATACACCCATTTGAAAGAAATTTATTGCGAGTCCAAATATATTTACATTTATAATTAAATAATGAGTGTATAAAACACTTGCTAAAGAAATATTAAGAGAAATATTAATTTTAGAGATCGGCCTATTATGTACATAATCAGAAAAGATTAATTTCTAGATATTAACATCTTATATACAAATGTTTATGTGAAGTTACTTTTTATAAAAACTTGGCAAGTCTATTTGACCTCAAAGATCTGGATAGTAAGGATTAATACACATAACACTACTTCAATAATATCCATCTCCAAGTACTCTTTTGCATTTGAAACTTATATACTAAATCTCACATAAATATGCTAAATCTCATGTAAAAATTATGTTTTATTAATTCTTTATCTTTGTAAACATGGAACATATATTTATTTTTTGCATATAATATCCCCAATAAAAATTTGTAGATTTTTGTACACGATCTTAGTCATAGTCATACACACTTTATAAAGCAAAATTTTAAGCACTACAGTGCATATGATTGGAATGTCTTATCGGTACATATTTATGCATATGCAACACTATACTTTGGCAAAATACTTTTTTTCTATATAAAATTACGATGTATTCTGTCTTTACATAAGTAACATAGTTTGGAGTAAAGAATACGCATGATAAAATATCTTCCTATTATTCAAAAAATCATGTATCGATCCTACAAAATGCATGGGCCTATGCATGCCAAAATAAATCACAAAAGCTTAATGACCGGAAAAACAAAACAAAACAAAGCAAAGCAAAAGAATACATGGACATATTATGTATGAAGCTAAAAATTTTATGATGCTCTTAGTATAATCTTAGTATAATTTGTTTACATGACGACGACATTATAATAGTTATATGATAATGAGCATGTGCATTCACATGTACTAGAAAACTTGTTAGCTTAATTTAGAACAGTATAAGTAGATGTTGTATTGCATTATATGCTATAGGAGTAAACAAAAGGTGGAATAATATATGGGGGAAGGGGCTTGCAATATTAGCTAAAGATGCCAGATGAAAATGGTTAAAAATTTTAATTTCCATTTATGAATGGAAATATTCTTATCGATGAACCTAAGTTCGATAAATCAAGGAAAGGTGTATGCAGCAAGGTGTTTTAAAGAACATTTATGCTGCCTATGCATGATGACAATTCAAGAGTAGTTCTTGGGATGGGAAAGCTTTAAGCTTATAAATGTTGCATTTGACTTGGAAGAGGGTGCAGACACTTCATGGTGTACCATACGTTTGGTTGCTATTTATTTTGTTAGTATGTTTCTACTTATACCGTTTATGTCTGTTATTACATAATTGTAGCATTAGGTGGTGCACTGGATGACAGGGTTCAAAAAGTTACTAGCGACATAAATATTCTTTGCTAGAACTTTAGTGTTCAAGTTATTGATTTTTTTGATCTTGAGTCAATACTAGTTAGTGTCTTTAGATATATATATCAGGTTCTCGTAAATTTTTTAATTCCGGTGCTACATATGTTGTGTGTCTGCAGCAAGGTGGACAATTTTTTTACTGAATTGAAAACTATTGTTTTCATGGCAAATGGACTCTTCTAAATTGTCTGAGATTGGCTTATAATTTCGGTGTAAAATCCATTTCCAATGTGATGCCAGATCTAAAGAGTATAAAGCATCTAAAATCGAGCTGTGAAGCCTTGCTATCTTCTTCCCTTTTCTTCAGCAAACGCCTAGCTAATCAAAAAGTCTTATGCTGAAGCTATTTGAATCTCTAATTGAATCTTTAGATTCCTTGCTTCTTTGCTGTCCTTGTCTGAAATCTGAATCAAGACGATCTTGTGCTTGATTAGTTTTCTTTCACAAACAGCCCCTAAACTAGTTCCCTATCCCTTCAACATCTTTAACAAGCATATGCTTTAATTTCATTTCAAGGTCCTCTACAGGCACCAAAACACAGATTAATAGAAGAACAAAAATGGTCCAATTTCTAGTTGGTGCTACATCACTAGCATAACAATATGAAAAATTAAATGAAATAAGTATGATTGTGCTTGCCAAACAACAGAAACAGGAGGGGAGATGTTGACTTGAATATGGATGATGATTATCATATAAAATCTAGTATTTTAGAGGCAACTTGTTTAGTCCCTTTAGGACGGTTTACCACCTAGGCAAAATAGCTTGAGCACTTTACACCTAAATCAATATATATTATTATTATATTTTATCTGTATTTACTGAGAATAATAGTATATGATACTATATAATTGAATAAATATACTTAACACACATGAATATGTATTTTTCAAAATCGAATTTTGTTTCTTATTCTAAACGGAAAACTTAGCATGAGAGTATGTCCTACATGATTACTGTATATTAACCAGTGCAGTGTAAATCTGTCATTCAATGGAGCGTAATACATAAAGAGTACATGATTACTGTATATTGATGTTCAATTTATCTATGTCTGGCCACATGTGGGGATACCTTTTTACAGGAACACATTGAAATATAAGAAACCAAAATACATGGAGCTCCCAAAAGAATATTAGATCAAACGCTTCTAAAGGGACATCGGTCCAACATAGAAGGAATATCATGAACTTGCAATGACAGCATCAAAACATCTTGTTGAGGGGAAGATGGAGAAGAGTGTACCTACTGGGGATGAGGAGATGGAGATCACATGATGCCCCCGCAGAAGATATAATTGATAATATGTGTAATTTCCTGTCATCCTAAAAGACTACGGGCATTTGTTCAAGATAATTTGGTGGCTTTGGGTATGTATAAAGATAATATGGACCTTGGTTGGGCTTGGTTTAGTGTCAACCTGCACCCAAGCGGACCTTAATTCAAACTGAGCCCATCCAGAGTTAATATCTTTTAATCCAATGTGGTCCACTGGTCTGGTACATATTTAGCCGACCTGACAATTTATCTTATTTGGTTATTATTGCAGGCCCACCTAGTTTCTGTATTTGCAAATGTGGCTGCATGTCCTGATGATGGATCATGTTACGGGTGCTGTGTCACATGCGTAAATGAATTGTTGTGGATTGTAATATTTGTCAACAATTAGATGGTATTGGAATATCATTCAATTGAATGTTATCAGCTCTACAATGCACTGTAATAGCCAGCATGTGACAGTAGTATGATATCTTTAATGGCAACTAGCATACCCTGTTCTATTCACATTGTTTTTTCGAGAAGTCAGTTATATTCACATTTTTGTATGTAACCAAGCAAGTCATATTCAGGGCTTATATCTAGTTCTTGTTGCGAGATCATTTTGGGCTTGGTATACCTGTTGGAGAAGCATTATTGCTTAAAAAAGAAGGGGTTGAGGTTTCGGCCGATATCATTAGGTATCGACTGTATCGTATCGGTATCGGCAGCTGACGAGACCGAAACCGGCCATCGGTATCGGTATCGGGCGAAACCGAAGGGTTTCGGACAGTTTCGGCCAATACCGGCCGAAACCGGGCAAAACCCTTTGGTTTCGTCTTGAAATAGAGGAAGAATGTGACACCAAACACACAGTGAAGTCCTCATGAGTGAATATGAACATATCTTTATTTGTATTGATCTTTTTTATTCATTTTTTGTAATATGCGGTTATATTTATGCATCATCATTTTTTATTGTCATTCTTTTATTTTGATAAAATAATGAAGGGATGGCTGGATTTCGTACGCATTTTATGTATAAAATACAATATAACTGTACATGTAATACGTCACTGTGTATATAGTATATACACATTTAAAGTATCTCCGAAACCGAAACCGATACACGAAATGAAACTGCCGAAACTGCCGAAACTGCCGATACGGATGAAACCGAACTTGCTTCCGAAACGACATAAACGGACGATATCGAAACCGAGACCTAAAATTTGGGAAGAGCGAAACCGAAACCGAAACCGAGAACTAAAATCTTGACAAAAAGAATTGAGTATTGATAAGTAGGGTTCGGTGTAAATATGTATTAGTATGTCATCTTGATACCGTGTTTGCAAGGTGGAAAATTCTTTCTGTAGTTGCTTATCACATACTGAAGAAGCCTATATTCTACAGTTTTTTTCTTTTTTAATTTGTCTTGTAAATTCTTGGATTTTTATTTGAATTGTCGCAAAACTCTAGATGTCTTCTTTATCATGTAGAATGTTCAACTATTCATGTTGGACTTCAAACCCATTTGTATTGCTGATGTGCTATTTATATAATTATCATACAACTTGTTTTATCAGGTTGAGCTGCTATCCAAGAAGTATGAGGAGAAATACAAACAAGTTGCAGATATAGCTTCAAAACTGACAGTGGAAGAGGCCACTTTCCGTCATATTCAGGTATTGCTAAGCTGTTTTTACCTAAATCTGTGTGTTATAATCTCTTCCAATATTCCCTGTGATGTCTTAGTTCAAACTTTTAACTTATCTATTTGTAGGAGCGGAAAGTAGAATTGCAAAATGCAATAGTTAAAATGGAACAAGGTGGCAGTGTTGACGGTCTGCTTCAGGTAAAGTTTGATACTTTAACTTGGTTTTATGGTCCATGCATTATCATACTAAAGCAACTCCATATTATATGACAATTTCAGGTTCGGGCTGATCGGATACAATCTGATCTTGAGGAACTGGCAAAAGCCCTCAGTGAACGTTGCAAACAACACAGCATAGATGTCAAGACAACTGCATCAGTTGAGCTCCCTTTTGGTAATGCAGATTTTTTTGATGCTGTACTTTCCTATTGACCCAATCTGCTTTCTAATTTTCATGATCCATTTGTTAGTTTAAGTTCAACGACAAAAAAAGCAATAATTTGCCAATTGTTGAAGAAAATACTATAAATTTATCTATGGAAACTTGGTGAAGGCTGCTGTCCTATTTGAGCCATCATTGCAAAATTGGTTCAGATTTATGTGTTATGAGCAGAAGTTTGTACATTATAAGTACCAACTAAACGTAATAATGGTATATAACAATCTTATGATCCAACATTTTTTAAAAAGTAATAATAAAAGAAGAAATATTAAGATACAATAGATTAAAATAAAAGTATTTCAATCAAAGTAAATATTTGAAAACAACCTTTATTTTAGAAGAAAGATCAGTTAAATTATTTTCAGATAAACTTAATTCTAATTAGAATTGATTAGTGGTGATGAAGAAAGTTTATGAATATCCCTATTCGAATAGATGAAATTTTTATTGACTCAAAACTACCATCTGGTTGCATAATAAGGTGGGAATAATAAAAATAATCCGTTCTAGATAAAAGAAGAGAGTTTGTGCAACAGCTTATCCCAAGGAGAAATAAATGCTGAGTGTGTCAAACTGCTACTGGGAAAGGAAAACATGTTAATTACCATATAAACAAAAGGCATAAATTTAGAAGAAAAATTTAAAGCAATGCCATGAAATGGAGTAACGTTCACCTCCATTAAATTGAGCATAATTGACATCATATTTCATAAATTGATATGGATTTTAATAAAATGAGAGGGGAGAGGGGACAGATTTCATTTCAATTGTTGTAATCCGCCAGGTACTTACGATTTGCCTGTGGTATATAATTGCATCCTGGGGATTTTCACCAAGTGTACTAAAATAGCTAAAATCATTCTTCCAGGAAAGGGATTAAAAGTAAGTAGATGTATGGTGAATGAGAAAAGATTCAAGCAAAAATGAGTGATACATCTAGTCCCCATTTTTTCATGTACAATGATTGTTGCACAAATGATGCACAGAAACAATCATCTAGTGCTAATCCTTATAAATGTTTCACCATACCTTATATTGCTTTACAATCTTATTATTCGGCATGATATAGTACTTATGTTTACTATATTAATACTATACTTCAAACATATTTTTCTTAATTATAAATTATCAAATATTTGATTAGTATTGAGAACCTACGGATTAAAAGTTTAAATAAAACATAACAATTATTAGACAGATGGATATGATAACAATTTCAAACATATAAAATCGAATATTGAGAAGCGGAAATAGAGAATATGATAAGTCCTAGATAGATTTGAATGGATAGATGTAATGGATATGAATTTAAATTTATTAAGTTAAAAATTTTCAAAGGTAAAATAAAGAAAATATCATGTTTTAGATTAATTTTTGATGGACAGACTATTAGTCTGGATAATATTCCGTATATATTATAATCTTGGTGTTTTAAAAGCCAAATAACCCCCTATTTAAGGGGGAAAATAGGCAATGGGTAGCATTTGTTTTAAGAGTACTTTCAAATTTGTTCAAAGTTAGCAAAATCTACATAATTAAAAGGGACTGATTTATTGTACCACCTACTGTTGATGTAAATCTGTGCGGTACATGTATCTTTTCATGTATCAAGCCATAAGTAACTTTTTTCAAAAAAGAAGATGACTGATTTAAGATTCTAGAGAAGTTTGATAAAAGCTTGAGAAGATGTAGCCTAGTATGCTACTCCTGGAATGCTGGCATAGTGAAAGGAAAACACCTTCATTCATTCCTTTGTTTGTTTATTTGTTAGTTTATTTGGAGGGTTTCAGGGGGAGGAACATGTAGCCCTTACCGTGTGCATTAAGCACATAGAACAAGCAGAAACACGCATACACACTAACCTTTTTTTTACTTAGCACTGTTTTTATTTCTAGAGCCATCGGGAACGGTTAGAGCTGGTATTTAAGCTGCAGCTAATGTATAAAGTAGTGTCAATGGTGATCCATCACTTCTCCTCACCTACTGGAAGATGAAATTATATCCTTCTGATGGTGTTTTGATGATGCTGTTGCGAGACACAAGTTGCGTCTGGTGAGAAGTAAAATCTGAATTTTGTTGACAACCAAGGCTTTTGAGGCAAGTCATTCATATAAAATTTTGCATGTCATGGCATGTCATGGCTTCTTGTCATTCTTTGAGACAAGTAGTGGGTCATTGGGTTTGCACCAAACATGGTTTCTGTTTGTGAATCATGATTGTGGTTGTAGACGTGTTAAATTTTTTGGCTATCATTCTCGTAAGATCCCATTTTTTTTGAAATAACACCAATATATACTTGAAACAAAAACTTAAACAATTAGATGATTATAACCCTTAAAGCAACTAAATTTTGGTGAATTGTTTCGATATCATAGTTGTAAGTTTTGGATGAATATACAATTATGCATACAAGGTAGTGTCGGCAAGGATTGATGATTCAATTGAAGTATAGATGTTGATATATTGCTATGATGTGTCAATGCATATACTGCGTGATAGAGGATGCTGGTAGGCAAACACCAAAAATTCATGTTACAATTTTTTTTGGATACTGCACTTCTTAAATGTGCTCAAGTTACATAAATATGTACTTATGTAAACAATCATATTTCTTATTAAAAAACTGTAAAGATCCATATAAATGCGGTGTGTATTTAATGGTTTGGGATCTTGAACATTCATTCATATACTTGGTTTGAACTTTAAACTTCTTAGTCAACTTCTTACTTTTGATTACATGTCAAATCATTTTTTCTAGACATTTATAAATGCTGTAAATTTTTGTATACACACTTGTAAGAATATCTATATGCAAGTGTCGGAGTATCTAAATATCAGATGCATGTTCAATGAGGTTATGTCTCCCTTGTTGGACATATACTCTGACAAAACAAGCTAGGAAAAGGAAAGCTTTTCCAGAGCGCAACAATATCAGAAGGAACTGCGATTCTTTCTTCCTTGATGAAGACCAAGCCCTATAAAAGACGTGTGTTATCTTCCTCCATCTGGACTCTTCGCATTCCGTGAGCAGAATTCTTGGAAACCAACTACTAGCTAATTGGCATTCCAAGTTCCAAAATTGTGACAATTGCCGTATGCATACCTTCCATTCCTCCTCCCAAGCATGGCAACACCCGCAGGCACACACGACAAAGCAAACATGAAGAGGAGGGAGGAGCAAAACTGCCTTCAGTGTTTGTGCATATGATGCATTATCGCCTTACACCCTTTTGCAAATACATTGACTACGCCATAAAAGCATAACCAGCATAACAATGGCTACGGACATATATACAAGCTTATTGCATCTCCAAATATTACAGACGAAATGTATTCAAGCCCATTCACGTGCATGTATGTTGAGTGCAAGAGTGTACACCAATATACTTGCCCATTGTATAGTCGATGTAGCTAATAATATTTTAACTAAGTCCAGGTCACATCCTGATGGGTTTGATATAAACTAGTCACAGCCTTTCCGCGCGCAGAGTGGATTAGCAATCAAAGCTATTCTCTGCTCACTCTTGTCTACGATTACGCCCTTCTGCAAATACATTGACTACACAATAAAAGTATAACCAGCATAGCAATGGCTACGGACATATATACACGTCGACACCAAAAAGCTTATTGCATCTCCAAATATTACAGACGAAATGTAGTCAAGCCCATTCACGTGCATGTATGCTGAGTGCAAGAGTGTACACCAATATACTTGCCCATTGTATAGTCGATGTAGCTAATAATATTTTAACTAAATCCTCAGGTCACATCCTGATGGGTTTGATATAAACTAGTCTGCTTTTTTAAATTTCAGCAATCACAAGCGGCAGACTAGAAGGTTTGCAGCATATTTTGGTAGGAACTAGATGTATATGATGGATTGGTGATGATATTGACTATGGACGGTAGACTTGGGTTTTGACCCATGGTTGGATGATTTGTACAAGAACTTTTGGAAGTTTTTCATCAATAGACGTTCAACATTTAGCAGGCTAACCTTTAAGGAAGAAATAAAGAGAACCTAAGATATATAAAGCAATAAGAACGAATCTTTGCAATCACTTGTTCAAATTCTACATATTGATCATTTATGCAAATTCTCACAAACCGACAAGTAGAATCAGAGCCCTCCGCGCCTCTTTGCTTCAATTGCATCAACTCCGTACTCTCCTTCTCGCACACTGTTGACTGCCCCTCTACTTTCCAGAGCTAACATTATGAAGTCTTTTTTATCCACTTAGCTATGTAAGGGTTATTCATTCTGATAAATTAACTGCTTGAATTTCTTTTCTAACAATCTTAATGATGTCTATTAGATCTACCCTAGCCTCCCACTACTATGTCATCAGTCCTAGACAGCTTACTGAATGGTCTTCATTGCACGTGCCCAAACCATCTTGATCCAGTTCTCCCTCATTGGATACTCAAATAAACGAGAATCAAAAGTGAATGGTAGAGGAAAGAGCCCAACTACACGGTACAGTCCTTTCATGTTATCGAACCTGAAGGGTTTCACATATTATAGATTCTACAGAAACAAGTTGGAAGATAGTGAAATAGATAGGTAACTTGAGAACTATTTTGTAAAACTCAAGGGCTCGATGTTTGACTAGATTGAACTCTTCAAGTGAATCAGACCATTATGCACGTCGGTGTCACAATTTACGTGTGCACTGACTGAATCAGATCACAACAATCTGAATACACAGATATGTTGTATGGAGAGTAATTAATATGCAGATTTAGGGTACAGTACTTGTGTAGAATGAATTGACTAAAGACGGCTTCTCAGCTGAATATTATACGTATGATTTGTCCATGTCTGCGTCAAATATAAGTTATATTTGTATGATCTCCGTCGATCTGATTGCTGAAACTGGGTGATTTAGATGATTCCTACATAAAAATAGTTTTTTTGGGGAGTTTTAGTATTTTTAACTGTAGCTGGTTAATTATTAACTGTAGCGTCTATTGCTATCCTAATATTGGATATGCACCTTGTCATGCAGATGTGAGAAATTCAGAAACCTAACCATGTTTGCTCAATCATCGGCACATGTATTTTCATAGTCAATTCAATCACTTGATTACAAATTTGAAATTGGGCTTGTAAATCCAGTCAACTTTTATGGAACACGTATATATTTATGCACACACAGACACATGCATGTCATTCATCTATAATCAATGATATTTCTTGGATGAAAGAATAAAAATGGTTGCAATATTGCTGTTGGGATTAAGAATTGGTGAGCATAGTAGGAGCAACTAATTTGGCCACAAGGGTTTAGCAAGGGTGAATCTCAGGGCTTGCTTGTAATAAATTTCATTTTGGTTTTTGATTGATGTTCCTAACTTCGTCAATCTACACTCCATATCATCAATCTTGTCGTCAAGTTTATATATATATATGATTGCTATGTACTAATTAATGATGTACTACTGTATATATTTTGTTCACTCTCTTGAAGGCTGGCAACCTGGCATACAAGAAGGAGCAGTTGATTGGGATGAAGAATGGGACAAATTTGAAGACGAAGGTTTGTCCCCTTGACATTTCATAAACATGTTTTAGTTAACATTATCATCATACATTCTAATTTTACATATGATTTTTTCTGTCATGGTTTATAAAATTGTGAGGCTGTATAAAGTAAGTTTAATCTTATCTTGGATTTCTTCTGTAGACAACAACATACTTTGTTTACAAATGTATTCATCAACCGTTTATAATTTACTTGTAGAGCCTACAAAATAAGGTAAAACGGTGAGGCTCTACCAAGTTAGTAGTCGTCTAAACTTGTCTAAACTTGTCTTGTGAACGACCCATGAGATTAAATGTATTCGTCAACCCATGTGCTTGGAAAGATAGTTGAGATTAAATGTATCCATCAATGGTCTTTCATTGCACATGGGTGATGGATCGTTCTTTTGACCCATTTGGATGGTTCATATATTTCTATGTGCATATGTATTCTAACTTCCCTCCATGCATGTGTATTTTAAACTCCTCACATCAGTGCCACCCTTCATCACTCCCTCCCCCCACCCATCTCTGCATGCGTATTATAATCTCTTCATGCATGTGTATTCTACAATTTAGCCTTATCAATAGAATGTGTTATGTGATTTTAATATTTAGCGCCGTTGCCTATCTTAATGTCAACTTCAGAGCTGCCTATCTAGAACCGCCAATGTGGTTGTATCCTTATAGGTGTTGGGATGCATTAAAACTCTATGGACCTCGTCCCATAGATGACCTGCGTAGAAAGCTAATTATCAAAGAGGAATATAATTGAAGGGGAGACATAGAATTAGAAGAATGGTTTTCGAGCATAAAACAAAATAAGCCTTTAACTAGTGTATGGAACAGTTAGATTCAGATCGGCTTCCTAACCTGTTACCTGTCTACTTCTATTTATAAAATAATAGATATTTTGTACAGTTATGAAACACATCTGAAATCACAGGTCGATAGATTTGTAAATACGTGAAAATCTTACCGCACATGCCATAGGTTAAAACATCACACTCAAAGACATGTTCTACTTTTATGCCTTAATATGCCGAAGTATCCTTGATACCACCCTTACTGGCGTATTAATTAGTGGTCAAGTTCACCTTTGTGTTTTATAATATACTGATTGATCTAAACAAAATTTGAGTCTATCCTGACTATACATTGACACTCCATAATATCCTGACACGATTTCAGCATTTCAATTTGTGTGGGGAATTTTGTAGCATTATCATTTTTCTAATGAATGACCAGGTTATTGAGTGATAATTGTCTTGTTTGGTGAAAACTTCATAAATTTAAGTATCAGAGGGGACCACAGGGATATATAAATTCCTTACTATATGAACACATGCATATTAAATTCCTTATCATATGTATCTATATTAAGATATACGGCCACAGAAAATAATTGAATTTTTTTATTTTCGATCATCTACAAGTCGTGGCATGATTGCTTGCACAATACTTGTGGACGTACTCAAAAGTAACCATTGATGGTTAATATAAGTTCTGTTGTTATATCTCCACAATAAACTGTATTGTACTTTATCTAAGAAATACAGTTTTACCATATTGCTAATTGAAGGAAATCAGAAATATGTTAAGGAAAGTTAATTTTCCCTCTCCCTAGGATCTCTTATTTATACTATTATATTGGTAATTTTAAATATAACCCCGTTTACAGAAGCCCATTTAATGTCATATATTGCATGCCAACACTCCCTTTCAAGCTAGATCATATTTATTACAAATGACCAGCTTATCAGAAATGTAACTCACACTCTTTTTTAGAGGCTTAGTAAGCATATTCGTCAGTTGATTTACAATCTTAATGTATTTTATCTCAATCACATTGTCGATGTCTCCCCATGTGACAATTGATTTCAATGTGTTTTATCATCTCATGAAAGACGTGTTGTTAACGATGTAAATGTCGGCTTTGTTATTGTAATACAATCTCACAAGAGTTGGTGTCTTGAATCCCAACTCAAAAAGTAATTGCTGAATCTATATCAACTCATTTGTGGTATGGGCCATGGATCTATATTCTGATTCTACACTAGATCAAGACACAGCATGGTATTTCTTGCTTTTTTTTTCAAAAAAACCAAATTACATCGAAGACTTAATAACCAATCATTGATCGTCGATCAAAAGATGAATTATTCCAATCTGTATCTGAGAATACGACAACTCAACAATAGTCACAGTCAGAATATTGAAGACATCTATCACGAACATTCTTTAGGTATCTTAAACACTTGTATCATAACATCCCAATATGTAGTCCTTGATTCGGACACAAACTGACTTAGCATATTAACTGGGAAGATTACTTGATGATGTGTTATAGCGAGATAGTTTAGCTAGCTAATCAATTTACTTTATCGCTCTAGATTATGTAGTCGCTTTCCTTAATCTGGTATACGTTTGAAGTTAGGATCTGTTGTCTATAAATGAAGTGATATGTAAACACCTTGACATTCCTGTTTCCAACAACATATCCATCAAGTCATACTTCCGCAGGGGTATATATTCTTTTTTCTGGCATGCCACAGTGGTCCTAAGAAAATATCTGCAAGACCCAGGATCCTTTGTATGAAACTCTTTTTGAATTCACTGCTTCAATTTTTAAATACGCATCTGTAGTGATCACAATATTATTAACATATTCAACTTGAAGAATTGAATGTCTAACAAAAATAAGTCAAACAAAAATTAATGATCACACTGGCACTGTTTGAGGCTAAATCTTGTGAATTTGCAAAATGTCCAAGACAAATTCTTGGCAATTGCATAAAACCTTATAATAACATTTTCAACTTACGTACCTTTCGTAACAAACCATGTTGG
Organism: Scilla litardierei; assembly: GCA_030789695.1. Taxonomy (NCBI): domain Eukaryota; kingdom Viridiplantae; phylum Streptophyta; class Magnoliopsida; order Asparagales; family Asparagaceae; genus Scilla; species Scilla litardierei. The sequence goes on along the minus strand of CM061142.1, from coordinate 317,869,776 downwards.
TTGATCAATATATAGTCTTTCTAAAACTCCATTAAGAAGGATAGTTTTATATCTAACTGATGTAATGATCAATGACGAATGATAGCAAGAGAGATCAATATACGTACTAAGATCATTTTCACAATCGAAGAGAAATGCTTTTGTAGTCTACACTATATGTATGTGAATAGCATTTGGCAATGAGTTTGGCTTCCAACCAAGCTAGGAAGTCATCTGGGTTCAACTTCACAGTTTACAACCAACTACCTTTTATGTAGAGAAACATCTATCAGATCTCAGATCATGTTTTGTTCTAATGCTGCCATCTCCTCTAACATAGCACCCCCAACCTGGATGAGATAAAACACTTGAGATAGATGTTGGAATGAAATAAGAGTCAATAGAAGATAGAAAGGCACTATACGAGGGTGAAAGATTGAGTATAAAAAACTAAATTTTGAAATAAACAGTGCATTGGCAAGTGCCTTTATGAAGTGCACTCGGTAAATCAAGATCAGTGGTAGACTCACCATCACTTGAAGGAGAATTGAGAGAAGGATCAATAGATGTCACAAGATGTGAAGTTGGAGGAGCAATGTCTTTGAATGTCTTTGGTAGACCTAACTGATCCCTAGATGCTTACGAGGCAAAGATTCTATATTGGGTGACTATCTTGGAAGGTGTAAGAACTAAGAACTTAGCATATGACTGGATGAAGTATTAACACAATATTTGTGATTAGGAAAATAATGAAGAGACTTTCAAAGGTAATATTTGCAGACAAAAAATTGGGTTTAATAGTGCAACAATACTTGTAGTCTGTGTTTGTGAATACCCCAAGAAATTACACTTAAAAGTCTTCGATCAAGTTTGATATTCTATGAATAATGGTTATGAACATAACAGACATAAAAAACTTATATCATAAAATAAAAATTTAATTGAGGGATATACCACTTGATAAGCGATACCCATCATCTAGAATAGTTGCTGGCATACAATTAATCCAGTAAAAAGCAGTAAGTATAATATTACATTAGAAGGTTTTAAAAACACTCATATGGATAACAAGTATCCTGAATTAATCGCACAAAGATTAATCAAGGAACAAGCAGGAAGTATAATGTTACATCCAGTAGGTTTTAGTTTTATTTTCAGCAACTCTGTTCTGTTGAGGTTATAAACGCATGAAGAATGAAGATACCTTAATTAAACAAAAAACACGTGAAGTTTTCCTAATATATTCTTTTGCATTATCACTTCTCAACATTCGAATATACATACCGAATTGAGTACTTATTTCAACACAAAAGGATTTGAAGACAGATAAAACTATATATATTTTTTCATCAAATATAGCTAGGTCGTACAAGCATAATCATTAACAAAACCAGCAAAGTATTTATAACTCAAATTAGATTCCACTGGAAATAGTCCTTCAAATGTCACAATGAACAATCTTAAATAAACAACTTGCACGTTTGCTTAATCCAAAAAGGAAAAATACATGATGCTTCCCTAATTGACATGACTAACAACCTAGACCAGACAAGCTCTCGGATAAGAAGTTTCGAACTCTGCAAAGACAGATGTCTCAGCTGAGAATAAAAAGTGAGAGGGGTAATGCTCGAACAAGCAACTGGAGCGGTCTTGTTATCCAAATGATAGTTATTCATGCTCACATCCTGTACCGATCTTCGTTGTTCCATGCTCATGAAAAAACACAATGATCAGGGGAAAATGTTACGAAATCGAAAGCAAATTAAATAGATTTGTTTAAATTGAAACTAAAACTCATCAACTAATTTACGACATTGGTAAGGATGGTATGACATTGACAATGCCTATTTGCTCAACAGAGAATGTAGAACTATCAGTAAATGTTACAGCCTTGTGATATTGATAATGAAGATGGTTGAATACCTGACTCCTGACTAATGACCAGATATGTCAGTGTTTATGATCTAATTTATTGGACTGGATGCATAGAGACGAGTACGATTACACGTCTAGGCTATAATTGCTGTAGAGGAAGATGTGTTGGGCTAAGCTTCATGAAATCATTAGAAGATTTGGTACTCACTCCATTTATCTAGTGATATTTGAACATCAATGGATTGGAAAAAGTTATCCTGAGATGCTATATATGTTGTGATATTACCAAGTCCCTTTTCATATGACCCTTGAAGTTTAGGTCATGCAAATTTCATGTGCCCAAACTTAATGACATTAGTTTTTCTAAGGTTGCTGCACACTTGGTTATCGAAACATTTCCAACTACATGTTTGTTTTCAAAACCTGACACTTTGCATCTATTTCAAGTACCAATGCATCCAACATTTCTGCTTTCTTGATAAGCTCAGTCGTATGCACCTTGAAATCTTTATGTATCATCAAAGGGTAGTGTAGCTGGTGATGATTACTCACCCACACTCCCTGAACTATAGCTCTAACTACGAAGGAAAAATCTACTATAGGGTGTGAAAGGCTGCTAGAACTGTTGCCTATGATATGAGGTTGTGTTGCTGCATACTTGAGACAAATTTTTAAAAAACTAAAACTATCAGCGGCTCCCTCTGCTCTGTCTGTTGAGATGAGAAAAAGGGAGTTCAGTGCCTTGCATAGTTTGTGAAAATTTGCATACTAGTATGATAGCCGCTTCTCTTTCTGTTGGCTCTTCCGATGAGATTGAGGTGCATCATATGTTCATAAAAAGTTCTTCCCAAAGTAGTCTCCAACAAATTTCAAATTCTTTCACAGTCTGCTAATATACCAGGTCTTAAATATCATATTTCATAAAGTTCAGTAACTGATTCTTGACTTGATCATCCGCTCGCTTCTAGTCAGTTACACCATCAGAAGAAAATTATCAATCAATGATTAATCGTGTAATAAGCAACAAGTATCCTGCCGTAATGAGAACATCATCTCAGAAGGTTTTAGGGACACATATATATAAAAAGTATCGTAGCTACCTTAAATAGGTTTGTTTTTACGTTCAACAAATTCATTCTGTTGAGGTTAAATGCATGAAATGAAGATATCGAATTCAGACATAAAATATATATAGTCTATACTGATGTGTTCTTTGCATTATCACTTTTCAAAGTTTGAACAGATATACTTAATGGAGTTTTTAAGTAAACATAAAAGAATTTCCAACACTTAAAAAAGTTTGAGGATCAAGTTTGGTATTTCCCAGATGATGGCTGCGAACAAAATAGACACCTAAAAATCTGCAGAGGTAGAAGAAAGTTTGAACTGTGGGATATAATACTTGATAATAGATACTACCATCTAAAACAGTTGATGGCATATGATTAATAAAATAACAAGCAGTAAGGACATCATTATTCAAGAAGGTTTTAGGAACATTCATGTGAATAAGAAGTGTCATAGCTACATCATGTAGCTACATCACGCAGGTTTTGATCTTATATCGAGCACGTCTATTCTGTTGAGGATTGAAGATACCAGATTCTGATAGAAAACGTGTGAAGTCTTTACTGAAGTGTTCTATTGCATTATCACTTCTTAAAGTTCGAACAAACATGCTAAACTAAGTTTATATTTCAGTACAAAAGGATTTGAAGACATTTAAAATTCGTATTAATTTTTCATTAAATATAGCCAATGTCACATGAGAATAATCAACAAAAACTAAAAACAAGTATTTATAACCCAATTTAGATTCCCATAGACATGGTCCTTAGGTGTCAGAATGTGTAATTTTAAATAAACAACTAGCAAGCATACTTATCCTAAAGGAAAAGATAAACAAGGATGGTTCCCTAATTGACATGATTTGCAATTTAAACTGGACAACTTAAATTCTAGGGTAAGAAGTTTCAAACTTTGAAAAGAAAGATATCAAATCCGAGAATGAATTGTGAGAGGGGTAATAGTCCTTGAACAAGTAACTGGGACGGTCTTAGTATTCAAATAATATAGTCTTCCATGCTCACGTCGTGTTTGTTCTAAGCTCCAAACATAATGATCAACAAAAAGGTTATAGAACAATTTTAAAGCGGGTCAATTGACTTACCAAAGGTAAATTAAATAAAAATTTAGACAACTAAATGACTTAAGACAATGGCAACGTTGGTGGGACATCAACTATGCGTACACCCTTAACAAAGGATGTAGAACTTTCAGTTAATGTTACATCGTGAGCCTGTGATGTGGATCAAACAGATAGAATACATGGTTCCATTGTCATATGAACACATACACTTAAGTGTATGTCACGCTCTGCAACCCAGGACACAGATGTTTTACACAAGAAGTGATGGTCATGCAGTTAACCAGTCCCGCCCTGCACCCTAGGACACCGATGTTTGTCACAAAAAGTGGCAGTTCCTGCAATTAACCAGTAAAAATAATTTAGGCCATAAGCAGATACGCATCAAAATACTTAAGGAAATTTCCATTAATACATGTAAATTTACAGGATTGGATACATCATACTATGTATGCTTAAAATACAAAAGAAAGTTATGCAAGGCTACACGCATACACTCAAACTCAGAAATCTGCAGACTTCACAGCCAAATCAGCGTCCTCAAATACTGGGGTCTCCTCTATCTCTGTCTCAGCACTTGATGGTGCACCAAAAATGAAGAGCCGACGGCGGTCAGTGGTAAACCAGAGTAATTCTAGAACATTGAAATTTAGACAATTATTTGAGCATGGTTAAAATGGACTAATAAACAAGAATTGAAAACACCTGGAAACATGTAAACAAAAGCATGCATGTACTACAGTTAATAATTTAAGGTTGTATTGTCGTGATTTTGGTAGGTATTACAATCCTACGTTGTGAATCATATTGGTGAGTGCAGTAAGTAACTAGGAGTCCACCAAGTACCATGATGGCGCTCAACCGGGCCAAACCCAAAATAACAAAAGGAGGGGCTGACTCATTGACTCATTGATTCATTTGCCCAAAAATACTAACAAGAATGTGCACTGTAACTAGGAGCATGGCTCTAGTTGCTCCCGCACGTGCACTAATATGATTTACCGCGAAACCTAGTGAGTCTGAAATATCAAGTGTATGTCAAGTGTATATCTTTCAGTGTCTCCCTGATACGATACATGTGTTTTAAATTGATGGTTTATATGTGGTTTACATATGAATCATGAAGTAAGCTGACTAAGCGGATTCAGAGTCACATCGAAACTAAATAATACGTGGGTGAGCCAGTCATGTTTTCATGTTTTTAACAAAACATTCCATCAATATATTTCAACATGGTAGTCCAATCAAGATATTCCATCAGGATGTTTCAACAACGAGATCATAACACACCCAACGTACTACTATTTTCAATGTCATGGATATATGATATAACTACTGAAACAAGAAACATGTAGCATATAGTTTGTAATTGAAACATGGACCATGTAGCAGGCAACATGTGCCATGAATTATAGCATGCAACTGATAATATCACAATTTAATCATGGAACATGTAGCATAGGGATGGCAGGTATCAAGTGAAATATATTAAACATCTAAGAGCAACTCCAACCCATATCTCTAAAAATCCCCCTGCAAAACGGAATATCTGTAAAAGATGCCATTTTGGAGGATGGACAACTCCAACCCACCATCTTCAAATCATATTTTCTCCTTTTTAAGCTTTACTAATGAAAAATATTTATCATTAAAATGGGATAATGTAATACATTATTTCTTCATGAAAGAAAATTATAAATAATATAAAATTATTATTATTTCTTGTTATATTGTAAATATTTTAAATTTGCTCAAAAAATATTCAATATTGGTCTCATTTTGTAGGTATAATTGAGATATTTCCAACGGTAGTAAAATTATTAATTTTGGTAATGTGGTTTGTAAAATACTTAAGTTATAAATAATCATACTTAATTTAATAAAGAGTTAAAAAGGTAAAAACATAGGGGGTTTAATTTTGAAGGGGTGACTAGTGCCCCTTCAAATTTGAAGGGGCACTATTCACATTCTTCATTTCTGGCTCCATTTTGAAGCCGGGTTGGAGTGGGTTTCATCTCCAAAATGAAGATCTGGAGATGGGTTGGAGTTGCTCTAACACATGCTAACATAATCTAAACCCGAGTGGCTTACAATAATTATTAAAGTAATCTAACCTGGATAGCATGCAGCGAACGAGTAGCAATTTGGAACATGTGGAGATTGATAATGGGGGAAGGACAACTGTGGTGATTTCAGAGAGTTCTCATTATCGATCATTCTAAGGGTCGTAACAATATATTTATGGTTTTCATATGAACCAATATGAACCAACAGACAGTAAGATATGATCTGACATACAATAGTCTTATGATCCAACAGGCAGTAAACATATGATTCCAATGGCCTTAAATAACCAAACCTTTCGTAACAGTCATCGTGCAATGCAAGTTCGATATTTATGTCAATGCCAATGTTCTAATTTCATCATGAACAAACCACACCAACTCACGGTCATCACAAAACCTCAACGCTGGTAAAATGTCACCAAAACAGCAAACCACCACAACTACACATCCTTACGACCAACATCTAGCAAAAAAACCAACACCAAATGACACCAAAACTAACAAGAGTCGACACTAACACAGCCAATACAGCCACAACAGGGGCAAACCCCAAAATGTGTCACGACTATAGGCAATGGAGCCCGAACAGTCATGACAGGTGATATGAGAGTCACGTTGAGGGCTAGGGGGCCTACAGGGTCACGACAGAGAAGCAAGGCCCAGGACAATTGTGACATTTGCAACATGGTAGGCAAAATCCCAAAATTCCAAAGCAATTCATGGGACAGCCATGGCAGTGGCGTAGGGCGGTAGCGTGGGTCACTGCCAAATCCTGAAAACTTGAGTCTTGCTCAGAACCATCATCACAAGTAAAAGAATAATTTTAACGCCAAAATTCGAGAATGAAAGTGATTTAAAAAATTGAAGACCAACGAGGGATTTCGAGCCTCACTGCCTCGCCGGGAGACGACTACAACTACTCGGCAAGGAAAAGATGAAAACAGAAGGCCAAAACCCCAACTCAAACTGAAAATCTTTTGAAAAATATTTTTTTGCTTGAAAACCGAAACCATAGGCTTACCTAGGCTTTTATAGAGGAAGAGGTAGCTCTTGGAGCTCGAAAAAGGGGCAGAGGAGCCATGGTTTTACCACGAAGGAGATCGGTGTCGGAAACATAAGAGATTGTGGTGAAATCGCACAATTCTAGGTCGTGGTGGGCTCGTGAGGTCGTGACAACTGTTGGATGAGGTGGAGAGAAGAGGCTGAGGTGGTGCGTGGGTGCTGCGAGCGTTTCTTCTTGCTGAAGTAAGCTCAATAGTGGGGGGAGAGAGAGATCGGGCTCGGCTAGGGTTTTTGTCGTGAGGTGGAAATCACGAGAGAGAGAAAGGGGTCAGGTCACGTGAGGGGTAGGTAAGAGAGCCATTGGGTTTGATTGGGTCGGTAAAGAAAGAATAGAGCAGAAAAAAGAGCGGAAAAGAAAGAAAGTTTGGGCTTGTGTGCTGGGCCTTGGTGGAAAATGAAATGGAAAAGAAAAGAAAGAAAGGAGGAGAGAAATGGAGAAAGAAAAGAAAAAATATATAAATTACAAGAAAATTTCCAAAATTTGAGGTCATTACATCCGACACTCCTTAAAAAAATTCCATTGTTGGAATTAAGAAAGAAAACAAAACTAAGGTATATCAAACAGGTGAGGGTAGCGTCCACGCATCTCGTCCTCTCTTTTTCAGGTAGATTTTCTAGACGAGTTTCGATGCCACGTCACTTTCACTAGGTTGACCACTCTATTCTGAATAACCTTCTGTCGACGATCAATGATCCTTACTGGCTGCTATTTATATGTTAGGTCAGGCTGTACAACGATCTCAGAGTGATCAATCACATGTGTCGAGTTCCCTACATGCTTGCGCAGTTAGGATACGTGGAATACATTATGTATTCCTTCTAAGAATGGATGTAGTGCAATTCTGTACGTCACTTCTACTAGCTCTAAGATGTCAAAAGGCCCAATGTAACAAGGGCTAAGCTTTCCTCTTCGTCTAAATCGAAACAGGCCCCTGGTAGGAGAGATCTTCAAGAAGACGTGATCACAATGCTGGAATTCAAAGTGTTTGCGCTTTGCATCTCCCAGTTCTTGTATATGTCTTGTGCCAGGTGAAGTTTCTCCCTGATAGTCCGCACAATATCCATGGCCTCTACAATCATCTTCGGTCCAATCAGTTCTCTCTCACCCACATCATCCTAACTCAAGGGCGAACGACACTTCCTCCCGTACAACGATGTGAAAGGTGGCATACCAATATTAGCCTGATAACTATTGTTGTATGCAAACTTCACAAGGTGAATGTGATCTTCCGATGATACCTTAAAGTCTAACATATAAGCATGCAACATATCCTCCAGTATCTAAATAGTGCGTTCTGACTGACCATCTGTCTGAGGATGATAGGATGTGCTTTAAAGTCAAGTGTGTACCCAGATAATCCTATTGGTTCTTCCAGAAATGTGATGTAAATTGAGTGTGCATGTCCGAAACAATGCTCACATGAACATCAGATAGCCTAACAACCTCACCTCCTCTATATATTTCTTGGCAAGCACTTTTGTCGACTGACCAACTCTGAAAGGAATAAAGTATGCTGACTTGTTCAATCGATCAATAATCACCCAGACAGTGTCATTGTGCTTCATGCTTCTAGGTAATCCAGTTATAAATCCATTGTGATGTGTTGTCCCTTTCATTCTGTGATGTGTAAAGGTTTTAACAACCCAGCTACACGATGATGTTTAGCCTTTACTTGCTGGTATACCATGCACATCGCCACGCTCATGGCGAAACTCATCATGTCATTCCACCAATAATGTTGCCTAAAGTCCTTGTAAATCTTGGTCCTGCCTAGATGAATGAAATATGGAGAACTATGAACTTCCTTCAATAACTCTTATCAAACATCTCAAGACTGCACAAATTTTGCTGCCATATTGCAAGGACCCATTTTCTTAAATTCTGAATTCTGACCTTTGTCCTGCTAACACTAGGCTTCTGATCTTCTGCAGCTTCTCATCTCCTGTCAAGCGGCCTTGATCCTATCCACCAGAGTCGATTGAATGTGCATGTTCATCAGAGATGCATTCACTCCAGGCACGATCACATCTATCTCCATTTCTCTAATTTCCTGTTGCAGCCTCCACGGAGTCGTAAGTGTTATCACTATTGGGAGACGATTAAGTGCATCTGGCACAACCTTTCCAAGATGATACTGAAGATCAATATCGTAGTCTGTCATAAGCTTAATCACCTGATGCTGTCACATGTTGATCTCATTCTGTGTGAAGATATATACTTTAAACTCTTGTGATCTGTAAATATCTTCACATGCTCACCCAACAAGAAATGCCTTTAAATCTTCATAGCAAAGATAGCTGCTGCAAATTCCAGATCGTGTGTGGGATAATTCTTCTCATAGTTCTTCAACTGCCTGCATGCGTATGCTACGACTTAGGCGTGTTAATGTAACACACATCAAAGTCCTTTGCCAGGCGCATCACAAAACACCTCAAATCCCACAGTCCTGTCTGAAATAACTAAAATTGGTGTTGAGGTCAATCTCATCTTCAACTCTTGAAAAGCCTCTTCACTTGCCTTACACCAGACAAACGCCACATCCTTTCTCGTTAATCGCGTCATATGCTTCGTGAGTTTCAAGAAATCTTGAATAAATCTATTGTAAATCTAGTTAATCCTAATTAGCTACGAATCTCCGTGACTGACTGTAGAACATGCCAATTCTAAACAATTGCCACCTTCTCTTGATCTATAGAAATCTCTTCTACAGACACCACATGACCCATGAAAGCCACTTTGTTTAAGCAAAATTTACACTTGCTGAATTTGGCAAACAATTGGTATCGCCTCAAAGTCCCCAAAACCTTTCTAAATGTTCAGCATGCTCTTGAGCGTCCTTCAAATATTGTAGGTTGTCATCAATGTAGACCACTACAAACTTGTCCAAAAATTCATATACCAACTGGTTCATAAGACTCATAAATGCTGCATGCACGTTGGTCCCGCCAAATGACATTACCAAGTACTCATAATGCCCATACTTTGTTCTAAATGTGGTCTTATGGACATCATCATTCACTCGTACTTGGTGGTACACGGTCCTTAAATCTAACTTCGAAAAGACCCTTGATCCTTCAAGCTGCTTGAAAATGACATCGATACGAGCAAGCGTATACTTGTTCTTTACCGTCACTTTGTTCAGCTCCCTATAATCGATGTACATGCGATAAGATCCATTCGTCTTCTGTATCAATAATATGGGGGCACCCCATAAGGATACACTTGGTCGTATCCATCCATTCTTCAACAATCATCCAACTAGGTCTGAACATCCTCTAACTCAGGTGGTGCCATATGATATGGTGTATTTGAATTAAATCAATGGAAAATTCAATAGTGCGTTTCGGAGGCAATCCAATAAGATCGTCCGGAAACACGTCCATGAATTTACCTCCGGTTTCTCTGGTTCAATTTCCATGGCAGTTACTACTGATTCTGTGGGTCTAGCTTGGAATTGGACTTGTCCTTCGGATCTGCTTCCATTGATGAACTCGAAACTTGGGTGATAGGGCATCTCGAATACTACCCTCTTTTGACGACAGTTAATAGTTGCATGAAAAGTCCCTAACCAATTCATCCCAAACACAGCATCAAAGCTCAGCATCTCAATTACCATAAAATCCAAGAATAGTTCCATTCCATAAATCACTACAATGCATTGATGATACCAATTGGTGGTCCTCAACACGCTACTCTCCATGTTGACACTCCATCAAGATGTCAAGTGTTCAACAGGAATAGTGTGTTAATGAATTGACTGGCTAAGAAGCAGTGTGAGGCTCCTGAGTCGAATAATGTAAAGGCATGTCTACCAGCGACTAGTACAACATACCTAAATTCAAAGTTACTATGTCAAAATAAGCAGTTAATGACATACGAAAGTAATTACTGAAAGTGACAATCTTACTAGCAATCACTTGACCAGTAACCTCGGCCTCTATTGAACTCATCGTAAATGCTTGTTGCTTCGGGGATGGTGGTAGTGGTTTTGCCTGCTGAAAGATATTCTAGGTAGGAAGCGGTAGTCTATGCGGTATATTTCCTGATGGGACATGAACATGAGCAGGAGGAGCTGGTGCTGCAGGTCGCGGTCCCTTCAGAGGATAGTCGCTAGCGTTGTGATCCTTCGATCCGCAGACCAGCCAAAGGCCTAAGAGTAGTTGGAACTTTGATTTGATGGCATACTTGATGCTGTTGGAGAGGTGTTGGCTGCTTGAACTGGGTTGCTGCACTAGATGGTGCACATGTCTAGCTAGAGGCTGGGTCGTCGGCTCGCTCCTTCAGTAGCTGCTGGGGGATGGTCGCCTCTGAGGGTTAAGCAGGAGATGCTCCTGCTCGGCTTCCCTTTAAATGTATTCGTACTCACGAGCAGTCGTCAGTACTGCTGCATGAGTCTTCAGGTTTAATCCAACCATCTTCTCTCAGAGCTTCATGTTCAGGCATTGCTGGAAACGTTGGGCCCGAGCCAATGGAGTGGACACCATCTCCTTTGCAAACCTGCTGAGTATTGAAAACTCAGCATCATATACCTCCACTATTATGGTACCATGTTTCAGATTGGTGAACTATGCATCCAACTCCATTTGTGCCTCAGGTGAGAAGAACTGGCATTGAACTGTTTCTTAAATGTCTCCCAACAAATAGGTTTCTCTAACTGATCTTCTGCAGCGGCCCACATGATCCTGACTCCTTCCTCCAGTTGGCAACGTGGCTACATTTACCAAAGATTCTATGAGAATCCCTACGGGTGTCAAATTATCTATGGTACTACGTAACCATTTTTATGCCTTCAAAGTATCTTCTCATCCATTAAACGTCGTCGGGTGTTGGGCCTGAAACTGCCGTATTCCTATGTCTTGCTTGGGCTCACTCTGTAGAGCCTGAACGAGTTCTCGTAGAGCCTTGTCTGAGATCTAATGTACCACCAGGTTTGATCCGACGTTGCCTAAACCAGATTTAGAAGCGTTTTGGGCCATCTTTGGTGTGGTACACTTACGACGATTATAGACTCACATGCGCCTGCATTCACATGGCAAAGTCAGTTCCAATTAAGCATTTCTTTTACGATGTAACATACTCTTCCTAGACTGTTCACAAAGTTTGTTACGAGGACCTGCATGGGCCACCAAGAAAAACATGTCACACACTGCAACCCGGGACACGGGCGTTTTTCATTAGAAGTGGCGGGTTCTACATTAAACCGGTGAAAATAATCTAGGCCACAATCAGAGATGCATCAAAATACTTAAGGAAATTTCCATTAATACATGTGAATTTACAGGATTGGATACATAATACTATGTATGCTTAAAATACAAAAGAAAGTTGTACAAGGCTACACTCATACTCTTAAACTCAGAAATCTGCTAACTCCATAGCGATGTCAGTGTCCTCAAACATTGTGGCCTCTTCTGTCTCTGTCTTAGCAATTGACGGTGCAACAAAAACGAAGAGCCGACAATGGTCAATGGTAAATCACTGTAATTCTAAAATTTTAGAATTTAAACATAAGAGTATAGTTAAATCAGACTAATAAACAAGAACTGAAAACACGTAAATAAAAGCAGACATGTATTACAGTTAATAATTTAAGGTTGTATTGACGTAATTCTGGTATTATACCAATTCTACATTGTGAATTATATTGGAGAGTGCAGTAAGCAACCAGGAGTCCACCTCGTACCATGATGGTGCTTGCCCGAGCCAAGCCAAAATAACAATAGGAGGGGCTGACTCATTGACGTATTGCCACATTTACCCAATAATGACAACAAGAAGGGACACTATAACCAGGAGCATCGTTCAGTCGCTCCCGCACTCTCACTAATATGATTTACCCCAAAACCCAGTGAGTCTAAAGTGTCAAGTGTAGGTCAAGTGTATATCTTTCAGTGTCTCCGTGATACGGTACCGATGTTCTAAATTGATGATTTATATATGGTTTGCATATGAATCATGAAGTAATGTTATTAAGCAGATTCAGAGTCGCATTGAAACTAAATCATACGTAGGTATGCCAGTCATGTTTTCATGATTTTAACAAGACGTTCTATCAAGATATTCCAACAAGGTAGTCCAATCAAAATTTCCATCAGGATGTTCCAACAAGATATGCCAAGATGTTCCAACGGGATCATAACACACCCAACGTACTACTATTTTCAACGTCATGGACTAGAGTGCAACATGGGATATAACTACTGAAACCGGAATCATGTAGCATATGGTAGGTAATGGAAACATGGACTTTGTGGCAGGCAACATGTGACATCAATTGAGCATGCAACAAATAATATCATAATTTAATTATGGAACATGTAGCATAGGTATGGCAGGTAGTAAGTGAAATATATTAAACATCTAACACATGCTAAAATAATCTAAACCTGAGTGACATACAATAATTAGTAAAGTAATCTAACCTGGATAGTATGCGACGAACGATGTAGCAATTTGAAACATATGGGGATTGATAATGGGGGAATGGACAACTGTGATGATCTCAGAGAGTTTACATCATCGATCATTCTAATGGTCGTAACCATATATTTATGGTTTTCATATGAATCAACAGATAGTAAGCTACGATCCAACATGCAGTAAACATATGATTTCAACGGCTTCAAATAGCCAAACCCTCATTTACAATTAGTGGGCAACTTAAGTTCGATAAGTAGGATAAGGCCCATGTTCTAATTTCATCATGAACAACCCTCCCCAACTCACGACCATCACAAAACCCAACACCGGCAAAATGATACCAAAAGAGCAAATCAACACTATTGCGTATCCATACATCTAACATCCAACAAACACCAATACCAAATGCCACCACAACTAACACCAGTCAATACCAATGCAGCCAAGGCAACCACATTAGGGGCAAACACCAAAACAGGTCATAGCCAGGGGCAAGGGAGCCTAAACGGTCACGATAGAGGATACATGAGTCACGTCGAGCGCTAGGGGCCCACAGGGCCACGACAAAGAAGCAAGGCCTACTACAGTACATCATGGTAGGCAAAATCCCAAAATTCCAAAGCACTTCCTGGGACAGCCATGACAGTGGCGTGGGTCAGCAGCGGGGATCGTCGCCAAACCCAAAATCACCTGAGTCTTTCTCGGAACCATCATCGCAAGTAAAAGAATAATTTAAAGCCAAAATTCGAGAATTAAAGTGATTTACTACAAATTGAAGGCCGATGGGGGATTTCGAGTCTCGCCGCCTCGCCGGGGGACGACTGCAAGTACTCGACTAGGAGGAGATGAAAATCGAATGCCAAAACCCCCAACCCAAACTGAAAATCTTTTAAAAAATAATTTTTTTCTTGAAAACCAAAACCCTGGGCTTACATAGGCTTTTATAGAGGAAGAGTGACTCATGAAGCTCAGAAATGTGGTAGAGGAGCCATGGTTTTGCAACGAATGAGATCGGCTTCGGAAAAATAAGAGATCGTGGTAAAATCGAACGATTCTAGGTCGTGGTGGGCTCGTGAGGTCGTGACAACTGTTGGATGAGGTGGAAAGATGAGGCGATGCGTGGCTGTTGTGAGCATTTTTTCTTGCTAACGGAAGCTCGAGAGAGGAGAGAGAGATCGGGCTTGGCTATGGTTTTTGCAGTGAGGGGGGAAATAGAGAGAGGGCTCGGGTTACGTGAGGGGGTAGGTGAGAGGGACGATGGGTTCAATTGGGCCGGGACAGAAAGAAAAAAGAGAAGAAAAGAGAGAAAAGAAGAGAGTTTGGGCTTGTGGGTTGGGCATTGCGGAAAATGAAAAGGAAAAGAAAAGAAAGAAAGGAAGAGAGAAATGGAGAAAGAAAAGATATAGATATAGATATATATATATATATATATATATATATATATATATGAGAATAATGAGTATCATACGCCATATGAGAGGGTGTCTCATATGCCTTCTCACATAAATGGCGTATGATACACCAAGTACAAGCCCACATGGGCTTGTACTTGCCCCCTTTATGTGAGAGGGCATATGAGACACCCTCTCATATGGCGTATGATACCCATTATTATATATATATATATGTGGAGGGATCAAATAAACCATATCAAAAATCCTATGCCCCCATTTTTTCGGAAGATCCGAACCGTTCATCTTGATCTCCAACCTATATATATATGGATTTAATGTAGAAAAGGTGACACCAGATTTAATGGATCAGGTGCTAAGACACAAAAAAGGTGGGAAGTACAAGCCCCACATGGGCTTGTACTCGCTGGGTCCCACCTTTTTATGTCTTACAGCTGATCCATTGGATCAGGTGCCACCTGCTCTACATTAATCCATATATATATATACACACACACAGGGGAAATCCCAAAATTTAAGACCATTACAATGTATGATCGAAGTTATAGGACTAGATGCAGAGAGACAAGTAGTGTTATTATACGTCTGGGCTAAAGTTGTGGTGGTGAATGAAGATGAGTGCGGTTGAGCTTTGTGAAATTTTTGAACCATCTGGTACTCCATTCATTTGGAGATATTTAAACACCCATAGATTGCGAAGAATTATCTTGAGATGATTCTGCATACGTCATGCTACCACCAAATCTTTTTCTATGTAATCATTGAAGTTTGGGGCATGCAAACTTTATGTGCCTAAACTTCTTACAGTTGCATTCATAGATGCTCTATCTTCACATCTATCGAGATGAGAAAAATGAAGTTCAGTTCCTCACATAGTTTGTGAAAGTTTGCATAATGTTGTGATATCCGTTTCTCTTCCTATTTATTCATGAGATTGGGATACATTGTACGTTTTGAAAAAGTTCTTCTCAGAGTATAGTCTCCAACTCTCAAATCTCTTTCACAATTTTAACTCAATTACCATGTCTTAAATATCATTTTTATAAACTTCAGTAAATGACTTTTGCCTTGAGCATCCTCTTGCTTCCTTCTAGTTACATCAGGAAATGGAAAATTATTAATCAAATGTTCTTCCTTGCTTCGATTCTTAAGACGAATAACCACTAAGCTTTTTCATTGCTTATAATTGGTCCATTTTAATTTTTGAGCTGTGATTTTTATGGAAACCAACGTTATGATCGCGCACGACTTCACTTCTGACTTTGACTCTGCAATAGCTAGCACCTTCATACTCCACCCAATGAAAAGCACTATCCAAACACCAAATATTGCCGCCAAACCAACTGCAACGTCAAACGCCAAACTAGGTCAATTGGCCAAATATCATTCAAAGTAAATTTTCTAGTTCACACTGATACTTTCTTAAGATCTCGAGGACAATAGTCTCTTTGGATCTTGGTAAGATGGAGTCTAAGTGCCATGTAAATCGAGTATAAATACTCGGTACAAAATAGAGCATAAGTGGTATAAGATTGAGTGTAAGTACTTGATGAAACAAATCAATTACATTGTTATCATACTGTATTCTGTACTATATTCCACATATATTGTAACTTAGTTTACTGTTTGAACAAGCTACAAAGTAGGAAAATAAAAGGGGAAACAGAGAAGATAAGAAAAGGAGATTGAGAGAATGAAAGAGAGACCAAGAAATAGCAGAGGAAGAAGAAATAGAGTGGAAGAAGCAACATCAACAGAAGATGAAGATGCATAAGAAGAAGAAACAAAGATTGAGGAAGAGGGGGTCGGAGTTATGGGAAAAGGATCAGAGTTGCTGGATCTGTGTCATGGCATATTCGCTATTGAAGATTCAGATTGGAGATAACTAAACCAGCACCAGATCTTCCTCGTTGTGGAGGATCAAGGTCAGTACTGACCTCTTTGGCATCGGAGTGAGTTCGTCATCGAAGATCTAGGCCGTAGATGGCCTCATTGGCTTCAGAACGTGTCTATCGTTGAAGATCTAGGAGGCATTTGCTTGCATTTTAGTAAATGAATTGATTGGAGGCGTGCTTGGATCTTAGATGGGTGCGGCGATGCATGGTTAGAGTCATGTGGTAGTGGAGGATTGAGGCTTGGGTTGATTTGCAATGGTAGTGGTAGTTGAGAGTAGGAGTACTGACGCTGACGACTGGGATTAGGACTAGAAATTAAGAGTAGGGTTAGAGCTAATCTTTGGTTAAGGCTTTGATATCATGAAGAAAATCTGAAATATGTTAAAGAGAGTTAATTCTAGGATCTCTCGTGTATGCTATTATATTGGTAAGTTTACATATAGCCATTTTTACATAAAGCCTCTTTAATATGTCATATATTGCATCTCAGCACCAATTTATATTTAATATATTGAGCGTCACCTCATCATTGTAGTTAAACGACATCCTATAAGTACTATTTGTTATGCATTTAGTATGGCATGTAAACTGCATTCATCTTTGGCTGGCTACTATTTTACTTGCAGGTTTTTTAATTGCGAAGGAATTGACTGGTGGAGCAGAGGATGTTGCTGCCCCTGAAAAAAGTTCTCCATCACTATGGAGGGATGATGTGTTTGCAGATGAAGGTTCGACAATAGAATCATCCTCCCAAATCTTTAGCAATGCTAGTGAGCATATAGCTGAGAACGAATCAGCAGATGCTCAGAGTGAAGATGGCTCAGCAGGAACCCCCCATGGTAGCCCGGGAAGAGCTGCTTTTGATAGTCCTAGAGAGTTCCACTCCACATTGCATGATGTATCACCCCATGCTAAAGATAGTTACAGGTATTCTGCTCAATTTCCCTAGTTTCTTAGTGTCTCCATGATGCTCTCAATTGTTTTGTGTGATTTCATTGTTACAAAGTTTGTTGTTTTAGACTCATTGCTAATTTTTATTTCCCGCATATTAGCATCTTATGGTATACATCACCTGGTTTCCAGGATTTCCAAGTTCAGTGTAGAACTGCAGTCTCCCATAAGATGAACATTTGTTTGCAATCAACTGAGAAATTATCTCCTCGTTGGATCACTGTGGGATGATAATACACGTTATGTTTGATCTTACACGCTTTTGCTTGTGTACGAGCTCATTCCTCAATTAATATGGAATTATTTTTAACTCTATCTTCTTTTCCCGGTCTTGTTATTTCTCCGTGTTCGAGGATGTATGAAACATAGTCTAGCATATACTGCCATCATTGCTTAGTGAGGTCTGGCTTTTAAATTCAATATATTTGAACTAACTGTCGTCTAGGGCATATACTAAAAAAGCAAAGAATTTTCAGACAGTCAAATGAGGTGTTTACGCTAGACTACTTATACTGATGTAGACATGCACTTTTCACCGGTTCTTAGTTCATAAGAGTCAAACAACCCCGACACACGCAAGAAAAAAAAATATAAAAATCACACACAAGACACCCATCCATGATAATAAATAAATAAAAGAAATAAAAGGAAAATTATCGTCAACTTTGTGTAGCCAATAAGACCAAAGTCACTAAACTAAGAATCAATTATTTGAAATTCTTGAGTTCCATTTATATATTGGTGATTTTGTTCATTTAAGAGTAATGAAATAGATAGTTGATTAGAGTCAAACATCCCCCAAACAAACACCATGTCGAGATTTGGCGTGTTCTCATGCTTTGCTCATTACATGTGCAGTGATCACGGCGGTGCTGAGTCCACATTCTCTGGAGACAAGTTTGGTGCTGAGTCTGTGTTCTCTGGCGACAAGTTTGGGGATGAATCTTCCTGGGGTGCAAATTTTGATGCTAGTGATGATGTTGATTCAGTTTGGGGTTTTAACACAAAGGTAAAACATTTCCTCCACATGTGAGGACCTGAATTGTTGAATTCAGTCATTGGTAGCTATTGTCACCCATAGGGACATGCCTTTATTTTGTTTCACTTCACACCTTGCTGCAGGACACTTTTGGATCTGGAGATTTTGGCCTCAATCCAATCAAGGTGGACTCACCCAGTGCTAGCAGTGAGTTTGGAAAGGATAAGAAGAGCTCAATCTTTGCGGATTCTGTACCAAGCTCTCCTCTTTTCAATTCTACCTCCCCACCAAGTTTTAATGACAGGTTAGATAACCACTCGTTTGACACATCTAGTAGATCCGATTCCTTCAGTATGCGCGATGGTGGATTATTCCAACAACGTGAGAACCTTTCGAGGTTTGACTCCATTCGCAGCACCAGTGATTTTGATCATAGCCGGGGTTTCTCATTCGATGATGGAGACCCTTTCGGCTCAACTGGACCATTCAAGTCTACTGGATGCCATTCTCCAAGAAAAGGGTCTGATAACTGGAGTGCATTTTAGAAGGGGCCTTCCTATTCATATGTTAATAGTTCAAGATTGCAGTGTTGCAGAAATGATGGATCAATTTTGTGTGCCATGTTTATGCTATGATGATAGGGCTGCTGCATTCACTTTGTTGAATGCGACAATTCCAATTTTCTTCAAGCTGGTTGTTTGATTTGTGCCTATTTTTCTCCGGGATGAAAGTTGGAAATTTTTATCTCTGGGTTACGTCGTATCCATTTGTTGTTCACATTACCCATCCGATATACAACAATTTTTTAATATATTGTATTTCATATTAATTTACGATTTGAGCGCGTAGGAGGATTGCTTGAAGATTTTTTCTAAGAAAATTAATGATGTTGAATGGGATGGGGAAGTCGGATTGATATGGGGTGTGGTGCCATGCTGCTTGGCTTGTTGTAAGCATTTAATCACATACAATATTGTAACATCGGCTGAATATTTTTAGTATTTTCAGTCCGTATTATCATTGCTGAATGTCTGTCCGCCCCCTATGATTAATGTGGGATTGTGTGAGTTAAGTTGCAGACATCAATATCAAATTTATTATATGACAAGGGTTTAACTCCGTGTTTCCGATTAAAGGACTCTTTGAAGAATGTACGGACTGAAAATAATCAAAATATCAGCGCTCGCAACTACTGAGGCTATTTACTCAATTTGTATGGCGTATAACTTGCGATTCCTCTAATAAAATCTTTGTTTTAAGAACCCTTTTTTTGAGATCTGGTTATCTACTTTACGGCGTAATGTGTGCGGTTGCTGGACTGATGAAAGTTAAGAGATTTTTTTTTTTTGATATTTACCTTTTGATGTTACGGTTACTGATTCCTGTGAGATGTGTATATCTGAAAGTCACAGAAACTTGTCCATGCATCCTTTGTCCCAAGTAAAAGATGTGTCCTCACAAAAAAAACCGGCTGGACACGTCTAGCGGTCTGAACACGTCTAGCCACTGATGGATTAAAAAAAAATGGAACATTGGTTAAGGAGTTCACCGACTGTCTTCGTTTGGACGGATTCACGGGTGGGCCCATGGGGCATTCGGGGCTTAACCACAGTTGGTGTTTCTATTTGCACGTCATTCGGTCCTATGCACACCACACTTTTAAACACACTACACATGTCTTGTTTTCTATACAATTGCTAAGCTTACCACATTTTTTAAAATCAAATTTCATGTTTTACCCTTTTCCCTTCACCTATCTTCTTCCTCTCACAGACTCCTCTACATCTTCCCATCATTCTCCACCTCATTCCCCGAAGCCTACTCCCACGACCACCTCCAACTCCACCTCAACCTCCTTTGTCCGTCGCAAAGAAACCCAAAAAAATTGAGAAACAATTAACCATGACTAATGAATTCAATTAAACATAAAAAGAATTAAAAAAAATTCTTTTAAATCGAACTAATTAGTTTAGGAAGAGCTTAATGTGATTCGAATTAGGTGTTCGTATAGAACTCAACCTCAAACTTAAATGCGCAAATAAGAAGAAGCATCTTAAATGAGTTTTAATCACTTAGAACTCTTGGATACGAATTAGATTTGATTTAGGATTGATTCACAATCAAATCCCGCATCAAATTTGGAATTCTGTGTCATGCCACGTCAGTAATAGTCGACTAGTGACTGTGACTTGTCGACTAGTAAACTCTCTGAAAGTTACATCTTGAGATTTACTATGAATTCATTTACTCAATTGCGACAGTAACCTCCCATATCGGAGGAGAAGAATCCTGGCAGATGCCCACTCCCTTCACATGCTTCCAACTATACCTAGCAAGTACCTACACATCAGTTGTGAAGCCAATATTTGATAACTGCCTAAGTATAATTTTCCACATGCAAGGTCCTTTAACACATCTCTGGTCAAAGGACTAACCTCCATCTACTACCACATGAGATCTTCTGTTCACACGAATTATAACCGTGCAGAAGCATCTCTTCGAGTCATTCTGTGAACTTGTTCTCCAACAAGCACATGCGCATTATCTAACCATATCTCTAAATCAACTGACTAAGATATCATTCACTACCATCCGATGGTATAAATTAATGCACACTGGTCTAACCAGAATATCGATGTCCCGTCTCGATATTCCTCAGACTAGGAACAGTTCTGGACATATCATCTAACATCCCCTTGCATCATGATTCCAATGTTCCTCTAATAAGTCCGGGGACTTTATCTATGCATCATATAATCACAACAATAACCACAGAAATGACACAGCTAATAACATAGATAACGATTACCAAATAGCTTACTATCATTTCGAACGAGATTTCTGTTACAATTACAATAACTATCTTAATGGCATGCATTCCCCAATATCTCCCACTTGCACTTACAGCTAATTATTATGGTACCTCATACAGATTTTATCTACTAAACGCTCTAGTCTGTTTTGTGGAAGGGCTTTCTATTGGATCTGGATCTAAGCCAAGAGGGGAAGGGGGTGAATACGCTAATAAAAAATTCTCGTGCAACCCACGAGATATCACACGCAGTTATAATCACAAGCAGGATAAATAATACTTAGACACATATGCACAGTAGATTTACCTTGGTTCGGTCGATCACCACGACATACGTCTTGTCCCCGAAAGCAAATATTATATTAATAGTGTACAGGCACAACCGTAATAGCTAGAGAATCAACGTCTCTACACTCACCAAGCTCAGTACCCCACTCTCCGTGTTCAACACTATCAATCCTAATATAAGCTCACTTGACGACACCCGTCAAGTTCCTCTTGTGTAGACCACCATCAGACAAGACACCAAATAGTTACAAGTAACAGTAAAGTTTTTCCTATGGAGATCAAACAATACTACAAAAAATTAATAATAATAGTTTAGAAATCTCAGTTTTGTGTAGCTGTCGTCGTCTCTGTCAATCAGCACGGGCCAGCTCTCGTCTGGCACGATGTAGTCGTCTCTCGTCTCCTCAGCAACTCAAGTTGCGGCTAGGTCTTGTGCACTTGAATATTGCGGCAAGTTAGGGCTCTTCAATGTTGTGGCATGTTAGAGCTCCTCAAAGTTGCTGCAAGTTGCAAATTGCGGTTAAGGCCTCCCCTTTATTGTCTTCGGCAATGATCAAAGCAATTGAAGTTTGAAGCTTGCTTGATTAACCCGGCACCAAGAAAACGACAGCACCAAGAGCTTTTGTAACCAACTGATTCAGTTGGCCTGCACACTTGTAAACAAAAATTAACAAAAATTAATCCTTTGACTAATTAGAGAACTCACAGTACTTACCTTCATGAATGGTTGCATGATTTCTTTTAATAAGTCTTTCTATCCACTTATTTTCAATCTCCTTAATAAATTCTTAATCTCCATCAACTTGCTAAATTTCATTGCTTTAATCCTTTCTCCAATGGGAGGATGCGGGAGTGGATCCAATAATTAAAGGGCTTGACTTCTTTCACCTGCACACAAAGCAAATTAAAGTGCTTCATCTAGTTCTAATCAAAAACTTACCTTACAAACAGTTGAGCCCTCTCTTTGATTTGTTGCGCCTCCCTTCAATCAAAAAAGTGCGGCTGCTGACCTCCCTTCAGTCAAACAATGTGGTTGCCATGAGATTGGATGAGTTGGAGGCAAGGGGATGTTAGATGATAGGAGATTGCGGCTGAATCCTATGGGTATTCAAACGTTGCGGCTAGCAATGAGAATCTTTGGATCTTGGAGTTTTTCGGCTCAGTTGCATGAAGATGATTAAAGAACTTGGTTGTAGCCGCAATGAGCCTTTGGTAAAATCCATATGACCGGCCCCTCTTTCTTGGTGTTTGCCGCAACATAATGCTCCTTGGTTGCTTGTTTAAATAGGAGGATGGCTAGGTTTTGTGCGGCCAAGGAGAAGCAATTCGGCTAAGGAGGAATCCCCTTGGATGTAGGAATACAACTTTGAATTTAGATTCTATTTGGAGATGATAATGGTAATTGATTTGAATATGGATTTGTGTGGAGTTAGAATATGAATTGGATTTCAAATAGATTTGCACCAATCTACTTTGATACGAATATAGATCTCTCCTCATGTTGGACCAAGTCCAACTCGCTATATGTGTATCGAAGTCTCAAATTCCCACTTGCTATATGTATAGCAATTCCTCCATCTACTTGACCAAGTCTCTCTTTGATGAACTACGAGTATGCCACTCGTGAAAAGCACTTAACACAAACGTTAAATAGTTCATACGTGTTTGTTGCCATCAAACTAGAGGTCCTAAATCATTGCATTCAATAATCTCCTCCTTTTGATGATGACAAACAAATACAAGATTTGAGCACTTACGAGTTAGATAATACATCGTGATGTTTGTGAAGTGTGATGAAGGAGAATGTATGCAACAATATACCATATACAACCATGCAAAAATATAACAATGATGTGATACATATAAGCATGCTCCCCCTTTTTACATGCTCCCACTTGAACATATATTCATATATTCAACTATTCACCAATGCTCCAAATCTTCTCCAAATCTTCTTCAATATTTTTCTCCCCCTTTTGTTATCATTAAAAGTGTATAAACGAAGTCTAACTCATGTCACATGCAAAAATAGAGTATCATAAATTACAACTAACACTTTCATGTCATTTTTCTTAAAATAAGCACGTCAAATTTAATGAAAAGTGTAACGTAGACTTCTACACCATCGTGTAAGTGTGATGATTAAATAATTGAAGCACAATGGGAGAAACTCTCATAGAAATCAACCAACACCAATCCACATTTTCCAATAAACATGATATCGCTAGGATTGATTTTCTCCTACCTCATTAAAAATGAGTTCCAGATACAACTCTCCAAAAGCATGTCATTGCTTGACGAGTAACATACACCAACGCTAAAAATTACCCATAAAGCATATGTTGGATACTCGTGCGTAGTATACTTGCCATGAATTGTACCCATTTTACATACGGAGCAATATTCATTCTTTTTTATTTTTCTGTTTCATATTCAATTCTTTTGTGCTCAATTTTTTCCATGGCAAATACACATCATATCCCTTAGATTTATCAGTTATTTTTAACCTACATTCACTTGTCAACATTTCATAAAAGAATCTCCAGTTGTGCAACAATATTCAATACTAGTGGAAGTGAAATTGTAAGTATAGAAATCAAGTTATTCAATTCATTAAACATGTCATGGCTACTTAGAAATTCTAACATGCGCATGTAGCTATAACAATAATACAATGATTTTTACAAGGATATGAATGACATTCAATAATACTACTTGAATGATACAAAGAGAAAAGATATACATTAAGCACCCAATTTTTTTTGCTTTATGTCTTTTTCAATTTTATTTTTATTTTTATATATAATGAAGTAAGCAAACTAGAATCAAGCAAACTAGCACACAAATAAAAAATAGTTCAAGCATGCAAAATCTATGAAGGTATGCATTAATTTCAAAGAGAAAGATATACCTTCGCGTCGCCGTTTGGCTAAGGAGCTATATAATGAAAACGTTCACTCCAAAACTCCTCGCCAAATCCCATCGTACCTATACTGTAGATGCTATGTGTGACCTTGGAATCCAACAAGGTCCACTCATGTTAGTCATTAAATATTTAGGAACCATATTTGTTTGAATTTCATATTCGTGGTCCTAAACTTGCATTAATAAGATGTATGACCAACACTATCACAAGTAACGCACTTTGCATGCATATTTTGACAATAGTAGGCACATTGTAAATTTCCTTAAAATTTGGCTTTTCAACATTTTTCAAACCAAATCCAAGTCCACGTCTATTATTGCCATAACATTGATTCTCTAGAATAGTATCCAACGATTGTTTTACTATAGCGAATTTCTTTATTGACAATTCTAAACTTGTTATTTTGGATTTTAATGAAGCATTCTCATTCCCTATCAAAGTGCATTTACTTATATACACTTCCTTCTTTTCATCTTCCTTCTTTTCAAATTCAACCATTTTTCTTTTAAACTCGTTATTTAGCACTCATTATTTATCATTAATCTCTCTAATCACATAATCTTTTTCAGTTTCAAGCTTAAGTAAATTTTGCTTGAGCATGCTAATATCTATATTACAATTGAGGGCAGATTTTGAATTTGTCTTATGTGGCAATGTCACATCAAGTTTTGGAGGGAAAATTTTGGGTTGAAGAGAAATTTGTTGGGAATATACACAAGCATTGAAATTAGGAATAGCCTTTTAATATTAGTTATAAAAAAATGTTGTGCACACACACAATCTCATCTTGGGAATGAACGCGAGCTGTGGGAGAATGAACGCGAGAGATGCAGCCAACTCATTGATCCGCGTTGCAAAACCCTGTAAAATTTCGATCCCATCTGCTAATATTTCAGGGCAACCTAATAATTATTGATGTTTGTTTAAAATTAGTGGGTCCAAGATTTTTAAATGAACAGTGTCTTAAGGGCACGGGTTATATGTATATTCGACGCAGGCGCCGAAGACGCCCGCTAAATTTTTTAACGCTGATTTGTTGTTCCACGCCTAAGGCACCCGCGCCGAAATTGTTCCACGCCTAGGGGTGTATATAGCAATTCTCTGTGCTAATGATTTTTGTTGGTTTGATACTCGGTAATTGTCTATCAATTTTAATGTGTTATATCAAAATAAATTTCAATTTGTAAATATGCTTCATCAATTTTTGGGAGGGGATGTATTGGGAAACACAAGGTTTTGTAAACCAAGAACTCTCTCCCCCCCTCTCTTTCATATTCCATCTGCAACAAGTCAAAATTTCAAAATTAAAAGTGGAAGGCATTACCTCTAGCCAATAATTCACTGTCCCCATCCCAACCTTCATTTTGCGACGCTCTTTAACAAAAGAAGGATGAATTTTATCCTTAAAGTAATATATTTTTTGTGCAAAGTAAAACTCGGGAGCCCCAGGTTCAATGTTGTGCTTCTTGCAGAAGGGAACCCACTTACGTCGAATTTGTTTTAATATGTCGAAGGAGCCCGCTAAATTTTTTAACGTTGATTTGTTGTTCCGCACCGAAGACGCCCACACCGAATTTGTTTTTTTGCACCGGATTTTTGTTTGACGTCGAATTTGTTAATCCGCTAAATTTTTTTACACTAATTTGTTGTTCCGCGTCGAAGGAGCCCGCACATTGTTCCACGCCGTATTTGTTGTTTCGCGCCGAAGTCGTCCGCGCCGAATTTGTTGTTCTGCGTCGAAGGTGCCCGCACCGTATTTGTTGTTCCGCGTCGAAGGTGCCCGTGTCGCTAAATATTTTTACGCTAATTTGTTATTCTGTTAAATTTGGGCTGTGTAAATAATTTTTCGGGGAACAAATATTTCGCGAGGGAAAGTCTTAAATGAACCGTGCCCACGGGCACGGGTTATGACTAGTCATTCAATAAAGAAGGACAATAAAGACCATTAGCTTTTTCATGCAATCTAGAGTTCTCTTTTTCCAACAAAGCAATAGTAGAATTGCAACAATTTTTCCTTTTAATTCCTTAATTTCTAATGTCATGTTGTAAGTTTCTTATTGCATTTCATCGTTGGAATTTCTATAATCTTCTAATGTGCATTCTAGCTCTTCAATTTTCTCTTACATGCCTTTACAAATAATTAGAAGTTCAGCTTTGCTACCAAATTTTACCTAATCATCTTTTGCCATGAGGCAGAGGGAAGAGTGTGCGCAATCCTGATTCTCGTCCTCGCTATCTATGTCCCACGTTTGCACCACATCTTTTCCTTTCTTCTCCGCAACATTAGCTGTGTCTTATAGGCAATCCTTTATAACGTGCCCCTACTTTTTACATTCAAAAGATTTAACTTTTTTAATAGCAGTCTGTTCAGATAAATTTCTAGAAGGATTGTAAAGGTTAAAACGATTAAACCTGTGTTGCATGTCAACTCTTCCTTGAGGAGGCTTGATGTATTTCCTGAAGCATCTGACCATCAACGGTATCTCCTCATCATCATCGTCATCTTCACTAGCTTGAAGAGCCAGTGGCTTTGGAGCTTTTTCCTTCTCCTCTGGTTTCTCTCTAGCATCGATATTCTACAGCGCAAGCTTGTGAGACATTAAGTTTCCTATCAAGTCCTCCACTCTCATCTGTGATAGATCTTTTGCTTCTTAGATGGCGGTGACTTTAGGCCTGAAAGAGCTTGGCAGCGCCCTTAAGATTTTCCTTACATGTTCAAAGCTAGAATATGGCTTACTAAGGGAGCTAGACTTATAGACGATGTTGGTGAACCTGGCAAACATCTCTGATATAGACTCTGATGCAAGCATGTGAAAGCTCTCGTACTCTGTGCTCAGTAGTGCAAGTCTAGACTCCTTCACCTGTAACATTTCCTCGTGCATCACTTCCAGTGTATGCCATATTTCCTCCGCAGTTTGACAATGTGAATATGATTAAATTCAGAATTATCAAAAGAGCATATAAGAGCATTCATAGCCTTTTCATTTAAAGAATATAGTCTCCAATCATTATCATCCCACTTGTCTTCAGGTTTAAGCATATCAATATTTTCAATTTTAATAACAGGCGGCTTATAACTTTTTTTGACAATGTGTCAAACTTTATAATCAACAGATATCAAGTAGATTTTCATCCTAGATCTCCAATAAGCATAATCTACTCCATTAAATTTTGGGGGTCGTGAAATAGACTGACCTTCAGAAAAAGCACAATCAATAGAGTTGTTCATGGTCAATCTAGGCTAGATTCTATAACCTGCTCTGATACCACTTGCTGGATCTGGATCTAAGCCTGGGGGATGAATAGGCTAATAAAAAATTCTTGTGCAACCCAAGAGATATCACACACAGTTATAATCAAAAGCATGATAAATAATAATCAGACACATATGCACAACAGATTTACCCTGGTTCGGTCGATCACCACGACTTACGTCCAGCCCCCGAAAGCAAATATTATATTAATAGTGTACATGTACAACCGTAATAGCTAGAGAACCAACGTCTCTACACTCACCAGGCTCAGTACCCCACTCATCGTGTTCAACATTATCAATCCTAATATAAGCTCTCACTTGACGACACCCATCAAGTTCCTCTTGTCTAGACTACCACTAGACAAGACCCCAAATAGTTACAAGTAAACGGTAAAGTTTTCTCTACGGAGATCAAACAATACTACACAAAAATAATAATAAAAGTTTAGAAATATCAGTTTTGTGTAGCAGTCGTATTGAGAGACGAGTATGCCCTCGAGGCCAATTCATCACTGCATATCTATACAGACATCTTGTTCAAAATAACAGTGGTAAAAATTTATCTAAGTTAATAGAAATGATGTAATCATTAGAAACTTAAGTAAAATCCTGAGACTTATTGCAAGGTCAAACATGTATCGAGATGAGGATCTCGATCATGGAGAAGTGTTTGACCGTTAGTAGCATAAGTCTAAAAAGGTTCATGGTCGTAGATATTTCGAGAAAAGGATATCGAAACATCGGATAGACCATTGTGTCTGTGTCTTCACCGTGTAGCAGCGACGATGATCTCATGATCGTTTGACTTGGCGAAGTCGAAGACAAGACACATGTGCTCATTGGAGAATGAGTTCACTGAATGAGCCAACAAGAGTTATCATATGGTTATGATTGACCAATCTGTTAATGATAACTCTTAGTGATGATATGTAAGTTGGTCTTTTGACTTGAGTTCATTGTACAAACCTGTGCATGAACGGTGTTACTTAGATCATTGATCTAGCCACATGTAAGCCCCGTTGAAAGGTCTTTGATTGGGTGACATTTGAAACGTGCGAGGAGAGTAATGACCAAGATAGGATTCGTCTCTCCCGGTCAATGGGAGTTAGTGTCGTAGTGTTAGTTCGATCTTTAGTGAAAACTCTGGCCAGAGTATGTTGGAAGATGTCCAACATTAATTTACTAAAGATCGATGTGGACTAACCGGCTTCGAGCTATTGGGGTTGACAGTTTGACCGTACCCTAGGCTTGAATTAAATGCCATAGTTTTGACAAAGAGACTAAAACTGCGGCATTCATCACGGACACAGTCAGGGTGGTCTCGACAATACTCATGTCAATGAGTTAACCACACAAGTATGATACTGAAACAGGGACGACACCTGCTACTCGTGGTTACTGCCGTCTGGGGCTTTGAGCCTCACCTGTAGTAGGGTCAGGCTGTAGGGTCTCACACAGAGTGCGACCTTCATCTAGTAATAGGTAGAACTTAGGGAGAATGTGCATTTGATGCAAGGGATGGAAACTACAAAGAGTTTGCAGTCAGCTCCTGCATTCGGGATAAATGATCCTGAGTGCAAGTGAGAGATGTTGGGAGATGTAAGCCCTCAGATCATTTGTATTTGATGCAAATGATTTTATATAATAGATATGGAGATTTTTGCATTTGATGCAAAGGGAAATTTAATGCGTCGTAAATTGTTTACGTGCGTATTTAATTAAATAAACACAAGGAAAAGGTTACCTGGATGACGGAAACGTCCCAGTCTAAACCTAGGTTCAAACGGCGTCCAAAACGGAGTCCAAACAAGCCCAGCAAGTTTATTTAAAAGTGTTTTAAATAGAAGCCCAAAAGAAAAAACCAGGCCCAATGTTTTTAAGGATTTAAAAAAAAATCCTTTTGGTCTGGCCCTTTTGGGCTGGGCCTCTATTGGCGCCGTAAATTGTTTGGGGCCATCAACTGGCGCCCAATGCTTGGGCACCAGTGCCCATTTGGGCGGGCGCTGGCACGTGCCCACATGGGGCGCGTGCCAGACACGTGCCTGCACGAGGCGCATGCCAGGCAGGCGCCTGCTAGGCGTGTGCCAGGCACACTGCGCTTGCAGGGGCACGTGGGGCCCACATGGTGGGCCCCATGGATGGGTTCTGAACCCTAGAATTTTTTTGGGCTGGCGGCTGGTTTTTGAACGAAAATACAGTTTTGGGCTCAACTTTGGACATATGTTTGAGGGGTCAAATGGACTTGGAATGACTTGCCATTTTTTCCTACGCGTTCACCGTTCAGCGCTCTTCGATTTGATAGCTTGTATCGAATTCGAAGCTCAACGGAGAGGGAGTTAAAATTCATTGAAGTTTGGCCTTTCATTAAGGCAACTAACTTGAATTTTTACTCCAACTTTTTTAGTTTCACATCGGAAGTGGAGTAAAGGGGAGGGGTCAGCTGCCTATATAAATAGGGGCATGCCCCCTTTCTCATAACTCGTCCCAAGCTTTATATCTGAGCGGCTCCCAAAAGTTTGGAGCACGCATAGATCTAAGCTTAAAATAAATATTTTCATCTCCTTATATTTCTCTCTTGCTCCTGAAGGGCTCTAGCAAAGCGACGAAGGGACTCGGATCAGATCCAAAGTCTTGACGGAGGATCCACTCAAGTGAAACTTTCTTTGGCACGTGGTTGACTCGGCGACAAGGGGATTGCTCGCCTTGAGATGCGGTGCGGTTCGAGAAGCGGTTCAGCTCGGGATGAGGAGCGGCTTGGGACGCGGTTCGGTATACCTTGCTGGTGCAAGCAAGGTTCCGGGTATGTAGTTTAATTATGCATAGTATTTATAATATTGTAGTAGCTTAGATCTATCTTGGGGTGGTTGGAGCCACCTCAAGATAGTAGAGAACCTGGCTAGGGTCTTGATATTCATAAGGCTTGCTCGTCAAATAGTTTAACGGGTTTCCACGGCATGCTTTTCTTTTGTCATCTAACGTCTGTCTGACGTAGGACGGACATAGAAATGTGCCCTAAGGGTCCCTCAAAACCCAACACGTTGTCATCTCTGTCAATCAGCATGAGGCAGCTCTCTTCTGGCAAGATGTAGTCGTCTCTCATCTCCTCAGCAACTCAAGTTGCGGCTAGGGCTTGTGCACTTGAATATTGCGGCAAGAGCTTGTGCACTTGATTATTGCAGCAAGTTAGAGCTCCTCAATGTTGCGGCTGTTGGATCTGGAACGTAGCCTAGAGGGGGGGTGAATAGGATAATAAAAATATTCGTGCAACCCACGAACAATCCCACGCAGTTATAGGCACAGACAGGGCAATAAAATAGCAATCACAGAATACACACAGATATACCCTGGTTCGGTCGTCCCTACGACCTACTCCAGTCCCCGAAAGCAACTACTAGATAGATATGTAATCAAGTAAAGCTACAATGAGTCAAGATCCCAAATCTACTCTCACCTAGCTCGTACGCACACCACGTGCTCTACATTATCAATCTAGTCAGATGCTCTCCCTCTGTGACGACTCCCAAGTCGTCAGGTCCCCAAAAGTAACACAGAAGGTAAAGTTTCCCCTACGAGGATCTAACACAACAACTACACAAAATAATGATAAATAGAGTTTAGGAATCTCAGTTTGTGTAGCGGCGATGTCCTCGTCAATCAGCACGGGTCAGATCTCGTCTGACGTAGATGTAGTCTCTGATGCCTTCTGAATAGTTCTGCTCCACTCTCGATGAAACTTGCACCTTCCCAAAAACTGAAAGTTGCGGCACTTGACTCTTCACGATTTCTCAACGAGAATACAATGATGCGCGTCTATCTCCTCTTTATCTTGCGGCCTGCAAAAAGCAAGAAACAAAAATTATTCAGATAGGAACAGACACATGCAACCCTTTATAAAAGAAAGATAGCCTATAGTAATTGATCCTCAACAATTAAATTAACAAGTACTCCCCTCTGCCTTTTTACTGTTGATCTCTTAAAATTTCGGCTGCTAGCAATCCTTGGAAGAGGAGGCTCTCCAACAATTTTGTCAGGCTCTACCTCATCCGGCCTGTGCACGTGAATCCTCCTCTTTTTTTGGCCTCAACCGAAACTCTGCTCTCTTCAAAAGTTTCTTGTGCCTGTGCAAGTTCAGGAAAACAATGTCTCGGCTGTTAAGAGATTGGGGTATCAACTTGGCACACGAAACACGAATTGATTGGCTCTCTCTCTTCTGAAAGTTGCAACACCCCTTTTTTTGTATACTTCAGGGAGTGCGGCGCCTGCAAAACAAAATCAACAAGGCACAAAAAACTTTCTCTTAAAAGGATTTAAAAAAACACAGGAGATGGCCTTTTGGAAGTATGTGGCAAGATGAGGGCTTTTCAAAATAAAATGATTTTTGTGGAATCCCCCTTTTTATTGAAGCACTCTCTCCCTCTCTCTCAGAATTTTTTAAGAACAAAAAAAATTGCTTCTTGGCTCTTGGGAGAAACACAATGAAGAAAAAATCGGCTTATTGAATTGTGTGGGGGTTTGAGATCTCAGGCTGTGAAAAAAATAGGATGAAGAAAAGCTTTTTAATTATTCTTTGTGTGCCCTTTTTTTAACACAGGCACCCCCTTCAAAATTGCGGTTTGCTATAAAATGCTCAGGCTCTCCCCTTTGTGCGGCACTTGGAATATTTTGCCCTTTTTTTTAATACGGCAGGAGGATGATTTTTTTTAAAGGCGGCTTTGCTCCCTTAAAATGAAGAAGAATGACGCTAGGGCTTCCTCTTCTTTTCGGTTACTCTTAAAAAGATTGGGAGAGGTTTGATTTGAATAGGAATAGGATATTGTGAAATCTTTAATTGATATGAATGAATCACATATGATTCCATCTCATCCTATATTTGACCAAGACCTCTTTGTTAAGCGCATAGCTCTTTGGCCTAGTCCAATTGCTATGTGTATAGCAATCTCTCCATCTCTTTGACTAAGTCATCGTTTCGCCTTTCCTGAAACACACTTAACACACACGTTACATATAACACAACGTTTGTCATCATCAAACTAGAGATCCTCGATCATCGCTTCCAACAGCGGCAAGTTGCAAATTGCCGCTAAGGCCTCCCCTTTATTGTCTTCGGAAATGATTAAAGCAATTGAAGTTTGAAGCTTGCTTGATTAACCCACGACAACAAGAAAATGACAGCACCAAGAGCTTTTATAACCAACTGATTCTATTGGCCTGCACACTTGTAAACAAACATTAATCATTTAACTAATTAAAGAACTCACAGTACTTACCTTCGTGAATGGTTGCATTCTTTCTTTTAATAAGTATTTTTGTCCACTTATTTTCAATCTTTTTAATAAATTCTTAATCTCCATCAACTTGCTTAATTTCCTTGCTTTAATCCTTTCTCCAATGTCAGGATGCGGGAGTGGATTCAATAATTAAAGGGCTTGACTTCTTTCACCTGCACACAAAACAAATTAAAGTGCTTCATCTAGTTTTAATCAAAAACTTACCTCACAAACAGTTGAGCCCTCTCTTTGATTTGTTGCGCTTCACTTCAATCAAAAAAATGCGCCTGCTGACCTCCCTTCAGTCAAACAATGCGGCTGCCATGAGATTGGATGAGTTGGAGGCAAGGGGATGTTAGATGATAGGAGATTGCAGCTGATCCCTATGGATATTCAAACATTTCGACTAGCAATGAGAATCTTTGGCTCTTGGAGTTTTTCGGCTCAGTTGCATGAAGATGATTAAAGAACTTGGTTATAGCCGCAATGAGCCTTTCGTAAAATCCTTATGGCCATATCCTCTTTCTTGGTGTTTGCCGCAACATAATGCTCCCTTGGTTGCTTGTTTAATTGGAGGATGGCTAAGGTTTTTGTGCGGCCAAGGAGAAGCAATTCGGCTAAGGAGGAATCCCCTTGGATGTAGGAATACAGCTTTGAATTTAGACTCTATTGGGAGATGATAATGGTAATTGATTTGAATATGGATTTGTGTGGAGTTAGAATATGAATAGGATTTCAAATAAATTTGCACCAATCTCCTTTGATACGAATATAGATCTCTCCTCATGTTGGACCAAGTCCACCTCGCTATATGTGTAGCGAATTCTCTAACTTCCAACTTGTTATATGTATAGCAATTCCTCCATCTTTTTGACCAAGTCTCTCTTTGATGAACTACGAGTATGCCACTCCTGAAAAGAACTTATCACACATGTTAAATAGTCATACGTGTTTGTCGTCATCAAACTAGAGGTCATAGATCGTTGCATCCAACACTTTCTTGAGCAGGTCTGCTACATGTCGTCTGTACTAACTATTTGTATCTCAATGTCCTAGCATCTTTGGATTTCACATATCAAGTGAAACTTCCTTAGGATGAGTCTAGATTTCTTGTAAGATCTAGATTCCTTGGTATGAATAACTGTCGCATACTTTTCATAATACACTTGTATTTGATCAACAATCGTAGGAACAACTCCAAGTTCAGTAATGAATTTCCTCATCCAAACCACCTCCTTTGCTGCATTATTGCAATGCACTCAGTTTCCATCATCGAATTGGCTACATTGTCTTGATTTGAACATTTTCAACTCTCTATCCCTCCATTGAGAGTGTAAACTTATCCTCCCAGTGTTCAACTGTCATCCATGTCACTATGGAAACTTGGAGTCAGTAAATCTTTATACCTAAAGATTACTACTCCCACCATTAACCTTGAATATTCTTAGCACTTCTCAAGTACTTAGAGTATTTTTTACGATAGTCCAATTCATTTCTCCAGGATTTGATTGATATGGACTAACTACACCAAGTGCGCGTATGAGACGTCAGGTCCAGCACATAACATGGAATACATGATAGATCCTAGCCAAGGCGTAAGAAATCTTACTCATATGTGCTCTCTCCTCATATGTCTTAGGAGACATAGTCTTGGAGAGAGTTATTCCATGACAAGCTAGAACCATTCCACGCTTGGGGTTCTCCATGTTAAATCTCTTTAACATGGTGTTTGTGTCCCTAGATTGGAACAATCCCAGCATCCTATTTGTAAGGACCATGTGCTATAAGGAAGAAACACTATGGGTGAATAATGTTTTATAGAATTATAAGAAATTTACGCCAAATAAAACCCTAATTAAGCAACAAATGTGGAATTAAAGAAATGATCAACTACACATAGAAGAATGCAATGCATGCATGCAATGTATCCTGGTTCGGTGCCCCCAAGTCAAACCTGACTTGTTACCGGTGCCCTAATCCAGCAACACCCGAGATCACACTCAGATACTCAAGTAAATACCACTAGAACTTTCCTTTAGCCCACTTGCGGAAACAACACGTGCAATCGACCTACAATCGATGTCCGTGTATCCTACAACCCGGGAACACGCAAAAACCTTAATACCACAACTTGGAACTAAGCACACTCTCACAAACCAAGAGCAAACCCTTTCCTTGACTCCCACAACTTGGGATCAAGCCAACCCTCTCACCAACTAAGAGTACTCAACAAAATAGAAGTATTGAGAATGAAATATACAACTTGAAATACACTCACCTATGACTTGAATAAGAACTTACTTGTGAAGGCGAGAGAGAGAGAGAGAGAGAGAGAGAGAGAGAGAGAGAGAGAGAGAGAGAGAGAGAGAGAGAGAGAGAGAGAGAGAGAGAGAGAGAGAGTGTGTGTGTGTGAGAGAGTGTGTGTCTGAAGTGCTCAATGAGAGAGGAGATATCCCTTGAGATGCTTGCCCAAAGATGAAAGCAAATCTAGCTTAGATATGTGCTTTAGAGCATAGAGGGCAAGAGGGAATTAGAGAGCACTTGAGAGGAGAAAGAGGCTTGAAAATGAGTCTTGAAATGTTTTCTTAAGAGACCAAGATTATTCACATATTCAGACTCTCTCCTATATATAGTAGTTCAAGGGAAGCCCAAAACCCCAAGCAAAAAAGACCCAAAAACCAATCTCACAACGGCTAGAATTGGGCTGAAAACGACTCGGACAGGCCCCTGTAGAAGAGTGGACAGTCGCCTGGTCCATTGTAGCCAACGGCTATAAAATGAAAAACACTGGCAGGACACGGGATGACCAGTCGACTGTAGAAGGATGACCAGTCGCCTATACACCTGGGTCGGCGACTGTCCAACCTACAACAGGCGGCTATTCGAGGGGCAGATTCTACAGTTTTTCAGTACAGCTGATCACTAAAACATCCATATCTGCCACTAACGATATCCAATTAGAGTGATTCAAGTTGGACTGAAAAGCTAACAAAATTTTCTTTCAAATGAGCTTTGAATGGACACAAAATTCCAACTACAAAAAAACTGACAGCACTTTGAATCCGACTGATAGGTGCAGGAAATCTGATATTGGTTCACGAAAACAGTTGTATCTAGAACTACATATATTTGGTTGGAGTGATTCAAGTTGGATTGGAAATCTTAGTGAGTTAGCTAACTACTGCAAGTGGTTTGGATAAAAAATTCCAACTACAGACAAATTGGCATCAGTTTGAAGGCAGACTGGTCAAAAAAATAGAATGCAGCTTCAACCAGATTTGGGCTCTGTTTAGAAACAGGCGACTGCTGAAGGGAACCGAGGCCTCTGGTGAGCACACCAGGTGCCTGGTGATCCTTCATCCGGCCCCTATTTTGAGTCAAAAGTTCAGATTCAAGTTTTGAAAGTCTAGAAGCATATAGGGGGTCAACTAGAGGTCATACTAATGATGTGTATAGGTAGTGTAGGTGCCTCTAAGTAGTTCTAATTCAAGGATTAACATTCTAAGACTCACAAAGAAGTAAATACTAAAGATTACAATGAATATCCTTATTTCTTCATGGTCTTGAGTCTTTTAGTTGTATGTCTTGAATGTTTCCAACGTCATCCAGTCTTTGATCCTCAAGACGTTATTTGAATCTTTTGAATCATCCATTCATTTGTTCTCTTTGGGTTGAATCTCCATTCATTTGTTGAAGCCATTGGCTTGATGTTTGATGTAGTCTTTGAGTTCTTCAAGCCAATGCTTCACCTTTGTTGATCTACCAAGTTCTCCACTTGAATTAACACGTGTAGTCACTTTTGATCTTCTTGAATCTAATTGGTGACCCTTTAGTTAACTACAATCACATGGGTTAATCACAATGATTTATGTTTGATCGTCATCAAAACCAAGGTGGAGAGTCCAATACTCGACATTCTTCCCCCTTTTGATGATGATAAACCAAATATAAACAAAAGAAATAATTGTGCATTAAATATACTTATTCCCGATGCAATGATGCCAATCAAGTTAATATTAATATCAATAGCATCATTAAGCAGTTAACAGTGTGTGTATCACATGAGGTTGTGTATATATCGCATGAATGACAAAAAACGATATGCATACACAATAAAAATTATATAGGTGATACACATCATAAACACAAGCATGATTACCAACATATACCAAATGTAATTAATATAGACCAAGGTAATCACCAATGCTCCCCCTGAATCATATACATGATCGATCATACAAAAAGGCTATATGATTCAAGTTATTTTTTAACACTCAACATTTAATTAGCACAAAGCACGTCCTTTGTTTATTTCTCTCCCCCTTTGGCATTATCCAAAAGGCATGGGAGGCATAGAAACAAAAAATGCAAAAATAGAGCGGAAAACATAGAGGTATATCTAATATAAACTATATAAGCTACCAATTGTAAATAAGATATCAAAATAAAGATATCAATTGCAAGAGCAAATATCCAACAACAACTCAACCACCCTCAATTATCACAAATAGATAAGCAATAAGCATAGTGTGATAAAAGATTACAATAGATACTAATTGTAAACAATGTCAAGTACATAAACAAGCTCAATTATAACAAAATTTATAACATTAAGCATAATGTGATAGACTATCCTTGAGCAAGGGCATGACAAATGACATGGATATGATTAAAGACATAATGGTAGAATCAATATCATCCCAATGACATAGATCAACAAATAATATCAATAGACTGAGATCTAAGCCAAACATAACAGAAAAATGCAACAAACATGACTATGGAAATTTTTAGCCACGTGTACCAAGTTATGTTATGAAATAATAACTTAAATTAAGTTCTAATGATCATAATACTAATGAACTAATCACTAAATGTCTAAATATATCAATTGAAAGTGAAGTGACAACAAGTGGTGAAAATATGACCAAAAGGGCACGAATAATATCACAATCATATTTTTGAGTTATGAACTCATTACTCAGAATAAATTCTAATGAGCATACTAACATACTCAAAGCATCACATACTGTAATTACATCAAATGATCACATTTAGCACAAACCATCTCAAAAATATCATAAAAGTGTGAAAATAGAAGTATGAGATGTGAGATGACAAAAATAAGTATAATGGCATATGCTAAACTCCACAAATCATCTCCAAAAGTAAGCATACCAATTTTAAGTGAAGTATGAGATGTGGGGTGACAAGGTGATAAAAATGTATGAATATTAAATATCAACATCATGCAAAATTGTTATGCCAAATAAAGATAGTAACTTTATAAAAATTATGGCATACACAATTCTAGCACACTAGTATACTAATTGAAACAATGTTCAAAAGAACCATAGTACTAGCATGCATTCTAGAATAGATACTCACAAAATGAGTCAATGATAAGCATAGAATGCCATGAGCATAAGCAAGATAAGCAATATATCCTAAGCTCAAAACTAGCATCAGTACGAGCATGTAAAGATGATATCAAATATAAATATTCTAACAAAGTATGCAAAGCAGGCAAATAGTGCCAAGATCATGAAATCACTTGTGAAGGAAACCAAATGAACAAATAGAGTCATGATCTCATCCTAGCTAAATTATCACAAAGGATTCAACATGAGGCATAATGTGACAAAACTTCTTTTGAGCAAAGGCATGGAGTTTGACATGAGCATATATAAGATATAATGACGATTATCTAGGTTCAAAGTCACAAGGTAGGACATAAACGAATAAAGTTACCATGAGCATTGCATGCATACATACCAATTTTGCGAATATAACAAAAGCTTATGTAACCAGAATTTAATCAGAGGTATCATTAATGAAGTCATAGTGCATCAGGATATATTCATGGAAGAATATCTATGATAAAATATACATATCATCACACAAAATGTAAAACTTATATGATCTTGTATAGCACAAATTATCTCTAACATCTCATAAAAATCATAAAATATGAGCATGAGATGAAAGATGACATAGTGAGAAATATAGCATGAAGATCACTAACCAATATGCATGAGTGTTATGTCACTTGTGAAAATATCATACATGAAAGATTTAGCTATAGACATGAAAGATCTCTCAAATAAAATTAAATCTAAACATTAGTCATGAAGCAATGAAAATGACAAGAACATACATTGATCACCCTAAATCACATCAATGCGTCTCATAAAGATAATCATACCAACTGTAAGAAAAGTATGAGATGTGTGGTGATACAATGAACAAATATGCTTAAAGATCCTAAATCAATTAATCTTATTCATGGCATGAATTATATATAACATGATGAAGTATAGCATGCCATAGGGAAATGAATGATTCTAGTTGGAAAACAAGATTAGATTTGGAGATTTAGGGATTTTGAATGAATGAGAGCTTTGAGCTTTGAAATCAAATCAATAGAGTTTAGAGGGCTCCAAGAGTTCTTCAATAGAACAGTAAAAGCCCTATTTATAAGCTCTCTAAAACCCCTAAACGATTTACCCAAAACCCTCAACACAATCAGCTGGAAAAAGGCTCAATGGCTAAAAATCTGGACATGACATGCGACTGATGAAGGATCAACAGGCGTCTGTGTGGAAAAGTACGTAAGTTACCAAAATCAAGAATTCTGGGTAAGCAAGGACAGTTGACTGATGTGGTATCCACAGGCGAATGTGTCATGGGCAGGAGACTGGAAAACCAATGTTCAGTGTCTGAAAGCACACGTATGAAAGTTGACAAACTTGTGATCTTTGGGCAAGATGATACAGGCGACTGACTAATACGTCACAGGCGCCTGCAAGGAGCCATGCACCTGAACATTGTACAGAATTCTTCTGTTAGAAATGAATAATAAAAACCTAAAGTATCCTATTAAAAACATGTGCATTACAGACGACTGTAGAATAAATCACAGGCGCCTGTAAGGAGACATGCGCTTGAAACTTGTTTAGCAGTCGCCTGAAGATCAATCAAAATGCATATGTTAGGGAAGAAATGAATGATTCTATCTGAATGGCATGGCATATCATGATAGGATCTAAATAATCCATGAACATAATTATCTATGACAATTAGGTCCAGGTGGTAGAATCAAAACAACAATGAATCTTTAATGAAAGAATTGAAAGGTTTTCATTGAAGGTTAAGATCTAAATATACTTAATACAGTCTAATAAACAAACAAGCATGTCATACACATCAGTTATCATATCCATAATTTTTAACAATCTTCACAAAGACGCATGTATGTGAGAATTGAGATGTGTAATGACAACGTGTTTCAAAGATATGAAAATCAAAAAACAACTAACCAACTCATTATATAAATGTTATAGCTACTATGATACATGTGTCATAATAAGACATATATGGCATACATGGGCATGGTAGTCACATAAACAAACAATCTCTATAAGGGTGTGCCACGAATGAGCTAATGAAGAATTATGCTATATTACACAAATCCAATATATTAAAATACCAATTTTACTAATGATTTGGGTTGAATATTGCATATTTAACACCTCATTTAGCCCTATTTTGTGCATATATGATACGTATTTGGTCTCTAATACAATCTTATTTTGAATATCGTCATTTACTAGAGCAAACTCTCATTCTATGCGCAAAACAGAAATATATTGAGTATTTCTGCTCTTTTAGTATTTTTCATATGAAGATCACAGTCTCACGATTCCAATGACTATTTATTTATATTTTCCTGATATCTGTGCTAGTTTCTATGAATTTTTGAATGCAGAATACCATTTAAATGGAGAAATACGCGCGAAATACGGTCTTAAATACGCCAATACGGTGGAAATACGTTTTCGTATGCGACGCTTCCATCAGCACTAGCCACGTGGTGGCAATTGGGCAGATCCTGCCTCTCATCTGACGGTTAAAGCAGGAGGCGATGTGGCGCTTCCTGGATCATTGGATTTTGATCCAACAGACCATGTCATCCCGATGCAGATACGAAGCGGGAAAATCGTTGGGCGACGTGGCAAATCAGGAGCCATTTGATCAATCATCCGACGGCCCAGATCAAATGCCACTACGGGCTCGGACTCGAGATAAGCGGATGCAGGCAAAGGAGCGAAGCGGAACCCGATCTGCATGCCACGTGGCGCGTCCTGACGTGCGTTTATATTTCATATATTCACGCACGTCTTCTTTTGTGTTTTCCATTGTTTTCCGCCGTCTTGTATTCGTTTTCTCGTGTTTTCTTGTTTTCTTTCACTTTTCCGTGTTTTTTGTATTTTGCAGGAGTTTACTGGCGTAGGGGACATATAACGATGATATCATGATTCCCCGGAGCAACGGGAGGAGTCACGCGTGATCCAGGGGGTCAAATAATGAAGATAGCATCTTTCAACCCCTCACCCGACCGGTTGGTCACTTCCAACTGATCGGGTGATGCACGCGTGCACCACCCGGACACAAGCTGAAGCGGGCGGAAAGTCAACCGGTCGGTTCAGAGATCGGTTCAAACGCCCCAACTCTCTGGAATTTGATGCTGAATTCCAACCGATCGGGTGACCTTCACCCGGTCGGTTCACCTGTAGCCAACTCTCCGAAGCCAAGACACGGAGAGCTCAACCGACCGGTTCACCCGACGGCACGAAGACCCAACCGATCAGCTTCAACTCTCAACCGACCGTGTCATGTGACCGGGTGAAGTCCCGTGCTGAGCTGCCGAAGAAACGAAGCAGGTCACCTGATCGGTTGACTTTTCAACCGATCGGGTGATATCGTATTCTATATATAGGACCCCTAGGTTTTTCAGAAACGGGAGTTGTTATTTTTTACTGTTTTTTCTCTCTCTTGACGGTTGTAATTTTTCAGATATTTGTAAGTTTTCTGATCTTTACCAAACTTTAATATAGTGTTATTAGCATTGCCCTTACTGCTTTTCAATCGCCTGATCATGTTTAACGGTCGATTTTGATTTAGATCGCTTTTTAGTAAATATGTGTGAGTAGTTCCCAAATCTGGGATTTTGGTGGAAACCCCTTCGTGGGTCCTCCCCGATGCGTCCATAAGACTAGAAAATCAACAGGGATTAGGAATCTACCGGTTATGCGGGGTGTTTTATTGACATCGGCGGGAAAAAGACCGCCTTTGACCGTTGGGCCAAGGGGGAATAAACTTGGCGGTTGACCCCCTAGCCATAGCTCACGCCCTTAGCGTAGACGTCGAATCCTAGCATGTGGGAGCGGCAGGACGAGACGTTGGGAGTTAGCGTTGCGAGCTTAGTGCTCCCGGAGTTGGTCAGTGTTAATGGACATGGGAATGCCCACTGACCGAACCCGGGAAGTCCAGCGTATCATCCTGGGCACCGACCGGAATATCGGGCCCATGGGACGCTGGTACCACTCTTAGAGGCAACGTCTCACCATTAGACCCTAATTCCGATCGCTATCCTACCCGTAGGCCGTATCGGCGAGGATTGCACGATAGGGTGGAAACCGAAGTCCCGGGGTTTCCCTTTATATTGTTTATTCCTCGCATTCCATTTTCCGTGACAACCCATCACCTGATTTGGGCTAGCTCGCCCACGGGGTGAATCCGATCCTTCTTGACACAAGCACAACCATGCCTCCCTGAGTTCGACCCCAAGCCACACTACAACACCGTACGCTTGCGGTTATAAATATTTAAATCTCACGCCCCTAATCATACATCGCGCACGCCATCCATAGCGTGCGCTAAACGCGGGGGACGTCAAGCTTTATGGCGCCGTTGCCGGGGAGGCAATGTGCTTGTTATTTTAGGATTTAATGAACCCTTGAGTCTAGCTCATATCCCCATCTCGCGATAATTTTCGCATTCTTCTTTTTCCAATTCTATTTTATTTTCTTATTTTTTATTTTTATTTTTATTTTATCTGTTTCTTTTCCACTTTTCGCTTCACGGGTGTTTGTTGTTTTTAATGCGCAGGA
This sequence comes from Scilla litardierei, assembly GCA_030789695.1. NCBI lineage: Eukaryota > Viridiplantae > Streptophyta > Magnoliopsida > Asparagales > Asparagaceae > Scilla > Scilla litardierei. Next base: position 317,826,488 of record CM061142.1, on the reverse strand, counting down.
GTTCAAGAAGTCTCGACGACTTGATTCCCGTTGATCCGGAGATAAACGCCATCCTAAGGCGTCTTGCTGAAGAGAAGCGAAGAAGAGAAGAGCCGGAAACCATGGGGGAGGACACCCCTCCTCACAAGTCCCTGCTGGAGTACTCGATGCCATCCCTCGAGTCCACCTCCGCCATCCGTCCTCCTGCTATTATGGCTTAAAGCTTCGAGCTTAAGCCGTTTTTGGTGACGTGGATCCAGCAGGATCAATTCTCGGGGGCACCCATGGAGAGCCCCATCGAACATTTGGACTCCTTCTTGGAGAAATGTGACACCTTCCAGATAAATGGTGTCACAACTGAGGCGATCCGTCTGAAGCTATTTCACTTCTCTCCGCAGGATAAGGCCAAGCTGTGGCTTAGGGGGAAGGACCCGAATACGTTCAACAACTGGGAGAAGCTTTCAAATGCTTTTCTGGCAAAGTTCTTTCCTTCGGGGAAGACCATGAAGCTGAGGAGTGAGATCTCATCCTTCTCCCAGGCCAGCCACGAGTCTCTGCATGAAGCCTGGACCAGATACAAGGAAATGCAGCGGAGATGTCCCCACCATGAGCTCCCCAAGTGACAGATCATAAATCTGTTCTATAATGGGTTGAGGGACGATTTAAAATCTTCCATGGACGCCGCGGCTGGAGGGTCCTTCATGTCCCGAAGCGAAGAAGATGCCGGACAGATTCTAGAAAATATGGCATCAAACAATGAGCGGTGGTGTGACGAGAGAGCCACACCTAGATCTGGGGGCATCCACAGGGTCGAGGACGTCGACAAATTATCCAGCAAGTTTGACTTGATGTCGACCCAGATCTTTGCTTTGATGGTAGGAGCCGGTGGTGGCGGTACACAACACATTGCGGCGGTGGAAGCCGTAATCATGGGGGACTTCGATGGTGGTGAAATTTCACCCCCGGTGGACCAGGCGAGCGCGTTATTTCACAATCCTATAGGGAATGCGCCTTTTCCACCACAAACCAACTCCAATCCGGCCTATTCTCCGAACAACCGGAACCACCCCAACTTTAGCTACCGGACACCACCTCAGCAGCAGCAACAACAGATATATCAGTTGACTAGGCCTCTGTAGCAGTAGTTTCAGCAACAGCAACCTCCACAACAATATCAGCAATATGCTCCAAGGAATCATCAGCCCATTCAGCAGCATCAATAATTTGGCCAGCAGAGGGCCGTCTCTCCGGTTGAGTCCCTATTGACTCAATATATTACCAACCAGGAGAAGATAAATTGAAGCTGGAAATGGGACACCAGGCTCTCACGGACCAAGTAACCCAGCTGGGGTTACAAGTGGCGAACCTTTCAAGGTCACAAAACTTATTGCCGCCACAACCGGAGGTGAACCAGAGGGGAGCAAATCAGACCTTGGAACTCACGCACGAGCATGCGAACGTGTCCGCTATAGTCTTGAGGAGCGGAACACAAATCCCCACAAGAGTGCCTCCAAAGGAACCAGAAGCACCATTGGTCGTGGAGCGACCGATTGAAAAATTGAAGGACGCCGGTGCTTCGTCGTCAAAGCCAACTACTCCGGAGGAAATCCATGATGGGGAGAAGAAAAAGGATGAGGAAGGGAACCTCAGAGTATTCAAGCCTATTGTGCCTTTTCCACAACGGCTTGCCCAAGCCAAAATAGACGAGAAGTATGGCAAATTCTTTGCCATGGTCAAAGATCTAAGCTTGCAAATCCCCTTCCTTGAAGCTATAGAGACAATACCATCCTACGTGAAATTCCTCAAGGATTTGGTGACAAAGGGTTCTAGAAAGGAGAAGGTCGTATTGACGGTGAAATGCAGCGCTCTCATTCAGAGAGCAAATCCGCCTAAGCTTAAGGACCCGGGGAGCTTCTCTATCCCTTGTGCGATCGGGGAGGTAAAGACACATCGTGCACTCGTCGATCTTGGGGCGAGCGTCAGTTTGATGCCCTTGTCTCTGTATACGAGGATAGGGATGGGCGACTTGGAGTCCACCGGAATGACCCTACAGCTTGTAGACCGTTCGGTGAAGTATTCAGTGTGGGTTGTAGATGACCTCCCCGTCAATGTTAGAGGGGTGCATGTGCCTGTGGACTTCGTTGTCATGGACATGCCTGAAGATGCACACACCCCCATCATTCTTGGATGGCCTTTTATGGCCACTGTTGGCGTTTTGATAGACGTGAAGGATGGGAAGCTTTCCCTTACGTCGGTGGCGAAAAAGTCGAGTTTGACTTGGGGTTGTCAATGAAGCACCCCAATCCCTCGGATGATCCAAGATGCAATGTGCTAGAGTTAGAAGAAGAGAGAGCTGTGGAGGAAAGATCCTGGGAAATTCTTTCAAGAAATCCCCCCGATAGCTTGGGGGACTCAGAAGAACCAGTCGGCCCGAAAAAGAATGATGTTGCTGGGATAACAGATGTGGCGCACACGATCCCTCCCGGATTTCAGAAAGCTCCTCCAACGAGGAGAAAAGGGAAAGATCCCATGGGGCTCACCGGGGATGAGGTCCGGATCCTTAAACGATTGGCGGTGGACGCCAATATGAGGGAGAAGCCCCCGGACCCCGTCAACAAAGGGAGAGTCGTCAAACAAGTTTTCTTGTCGCCACCGACTACACCAAAAGCTACCAGCTCTGAAGCTGAAGCGATGCCAGACTTTGGGCATCACCCGTATCGCCCACCTTGAACATCATCTACGGGCGTCGAGCTAACGACGTTAAACAAAAGCGCTTCATGGGAGGCAACCCATGCTCTAAACCTTTGTTTCCAATTTTTAGGACTATTTTTAACTTTATTTCATCTATTTTAATAAATAAATCCAGCCGCAAGAACTTCCGTTGAGGGACTTAGGCCATTTGTGGACTTTTGCAGGAAACAAGGCCCCAACCGATCGGTTGACAACTCACCCGATCGGTTGGGATGTATCAGCTGTTGGCCGTATCAGTCACTCAACGAACCCATCGGGTGAAGGCATGTGAGACCGGTTGGAAGACCGTGTGAATTGAGCAGAGGTCTCGGGAATTTTTGAGAAATAATCAACCGATCGGTTGATACGAAGCTTGATCGGGTGACAGACCGGGTGAGCTGTACCAAACTCTCGGGGAAAATTTGTGGAGCGGCCAACCAATCGGGTGAGTTATCAACCGACCGGTTCGCTTGTAGCGTCTCTTCAGCTGAAAATCTCGACCTAATAGTAAATCGATCGGGTGACAACTCACCCGATCGGTTCGACTTAAACCCTATAAATAAACCCCCGCCCCGACCGTTCGTTTTCTCGCCCGATCTCGCAAAATCCGCCGTCGTTTCGTCTCCCCCGCTCTCTCAACGACTGGAAAACTTCTCCCACGACCTCCACTCCCCCTCTAGCCTCTCTCTCCACCTACCCCTTCCATCTCTCCATCGTTTTCTCTCTCTCTCTCTCTCTCTCTCTCTCTCTCTCTCTCCCATTTCGCTTTCTCAAGCCCTAATCCCACCATCTCCCCCCATTTTCGGATTTTTGCTGAATAGAAGTGTCGCGGCTCCACACTCCGTCCGATTGCACGGTGTTGGGGTCAATTTCAAGCAAGGAACTCCAATCTCTATTGGGTAACTTCGCTCCACTCTTCAAATTCTACTTTTTACCCTAGAATTTCTACTTGCTTGATTGATTGTGTGTGCGTGCTTTTATCATATTCTACACTCATTTGCATCACACTCACGCACCCACTATGGCCCGGGAACAGGATAATGGGAAGGGTATCATGCGGGATGAGGAACCGTCTTGAAAGAGACGCAAACAAACACGTCATCCTCCCAATACACCACGTGCACTATCACTTGCCCTTCCCCCACCTGTTATCCCCCTGAGGACCCAATGATGGGCCCGCATAGGTATCAATTTAGGAACCAAGAGCATAAGGACTTCTACCTTAGGCTGGATGCTCGGGGGCATCTGTTGACCAAATTCGCCCACGCCCAATCGCTTATCGATCTCGGTGTCTTCACCAAGGTCGATACTCTTTTCGCGAACTTAGGTTGGTTAGCCTTCCTGAATGCCACCGCTACGTCTTACCTGTCCTTCACACTAGAATTTCTTTCCTCACTCGTTTGTGAGTCGGGGTCGACCGTCATTTTTCGGATGCGTAACAAAACCATCCGCACCAACTTGAACACGATTAATAATATATTTGGTTTCCCCATTCTTGGGGACGACGCTATCCGACACTACGGGTATCCACCTGAATTTGACGTCGATCAGTTTTGGTTCTGCCTCACCTTACTCGGTCGCTATCCCCGAGGTAAGGTCAAGGCCTCCTCAATCATCCATCCTATATTCCGTCTGGCTCATCGGATCATATCCTCCGCATTTTCCCCCAGGGATGAGTCAGGCACCGTGACCATCCCAGATCTTTTCATTCTATGGGCCATGACTTTCCCTTTCGTTCGAGACGATGATGAGATTAGCTTTAGGGCCCCTACTGTCCCCGTCCATGCCGGCGACTTGCTTATTTACAAACTCCTAGAGATTAGTCGGGCCGGCAAGGGCAAGCTTTGTTGTGGGGGAATAATCACTATCATTGCTTCTTTTCCCCAATTTAATATCCACATCCCCCAAGGTCTTCCCACTGCCGCAGGACACTCACGTCTAGATCTTGATGTCCTGTGACATATTCATATGATTAAGCCCCGCCATGATCGTCGTTTCGATTTCAACTACAGCCACCCCCCAGCCCCCTACACCATTCTCCCCAACCCCGCTCGCATAACTATAGCTTTAAGGGGAGATTGGACTTTTCCGCCCGATCCCGAGTTCCTAGCGGGGTTGCGCCTTCCTTTCCTTCCCCAGGACGCACGCAGACCACCTTCCCCTGCCGCCCGCTTAGGCGAGCAGGATATCCCTGTGTCCCGGGGAGACACCGGGGCTGGCCCTAGTCACACCACCCGTACTCTGGTCCTATCACTGCTGAGGATCTTTCTGAGGCCATCTCAGGCCTTATGTCCAGTGCCTGCATGATCACTGCCGTCGGCACTACTTCCACATCACTTTCCGGCACCACTTCCGCTTCACGTCAGTCCACTTCTTTCGGTCGCCGCCAGGCCTTAGCTCGTCTTGGTCTCGAGGCCGAGATCACTAGACTCCGTGCTCTTGCCACGTCCTCTGTCCCCTCGGACCCATCACCGTCCTCCTTTCTCACTCACCCGCGTTTCCTCGCACTTGAGAGGAACGTGGCCGCCATCCTCCACCTTCTCACTCACGTCCACGGACCACCACCACCCACACCACACCCCTCACCACCACCTTCACCACCTCGACGATCGTCACCTCCCCCATCACATTCTTCCCATCCACCATCCCACCCATCCCCACCACCTCCTCCCCCACCTAGGCGATCATCTCCCCCTCCCACATCTATTCCCATCCCTGTATCCATTTCTCCTCTCACGACCACTTCCGTCGCCCCCACACCACCTCCTCCCTCCTCCACCGTCACTGCATATGTGCGTCGCAAGAAATTGCAGGTGCGCTCCAGACCACCCATCATTCACACATCCACTGCACCTATTCCTCCACCTCTTTCCCCACTTCTCCGCACACCCCCCCGCCTCCCCCGACCACCCATCCACACCCTCTTCCGAGGAGGGCGAGGACTCCCCATCTGCTGCTTTTTGATTTCCTTTTTGTTTTCTGACCCCACTTGCATATCTCTGCATTTTCACGATCAATAATCTTGCTAGCATTGTCATGTCTAGCTTGGGGGAAGTCAATTTTTTCCGTGTGTCGTCGTGTGCTGTTTTCTGTGTGTGCTTGTTTTATCTATTGAGTCGTGCCATTTTCTGTCTTCTTTTTTCTATTTTTATGTCTTGTGGTGTGATTTTTCTTTATTTTCAGTTCCGTTTGTGTGTTTTTCTTGTCTTTCTTATTTTTTTTGTTTTGTGTGTCGGTGCGTATTCCCCCCCATTTTCTTTGCCCTCCTGTATTCACTTTTATTGCATTGAGGGCAATGCAAACTTCAGCTTGGGGGAGTCGCACTTTATGCGTCATTTGAGTCTTTCTTTTTTCGTTTTTGAGTCCTTTTCATCGTGTTTTTATTTTTTATTTTCTTCTTTTTTCATCTCCTTCTCCTAGAGATGAACCCTATGTGAATTGCCACAAAATCACACACACCTAGCATGGCATTAATAATCATATTCACTAACCCTAGGATATTGAGTCCTCTTGCATTTCATGCATCGTGGGTCCACTTAGCTATTTTGTGAGTCGTGTGTCGTGCCTAGCTGTTTGGTGTGCTTCTACTTTGTGATTTTATTTTATATACCTGTCCAGGAATGACCCCTAGATTATCATGTTTCGATTTGAATATGCGGTATTTGCTTCTCCTATCTGCTTCTGTATGCATGAATATATATATATCGTATGCTTCATTTCGCATGTGTCGGGATTCCACAGTTAGGACTAGGATAACCCATTTAGCCTACGCTCTGATTAGTGAAATATCTCCCTTGCCTAAGTGTCTAGAGTCCGATTTCTTTTTTGTTTTACTTGGTGCAAATCCACTCGTCGTGTACCGTTCTCCCACTTGGAGGAGTACACATGTGTATATCCAAAAAAAATTCAAAAAAAAGGGAGAAAAACCCAAAAAGAAAAGAAAAGAGAAAATTGTATAGCCAAAAAGCCAAAAAATACATATATCCAAAACCCAAAAAATATATGAGTGTGAATATTTTCCTACTTACTGAGAACAAAGGGAAGGCGAGAATTTGCACCGAGTGTTCTACTCCACATCATCTCAACCCCCATAGCTTTCGAAAACACTTGGAATAGGGAATTTCTTGCTATTATCTAGGTGATAGTGTGGTGATGACCGAGCCCCTAGCTGTGGAGTCCATGAAGCATGATGCATTTCTATTCTCATACTCTTCTCTTGTATGCTTGAGCCATATATTCACCGCAATTTCTAAATCGAATCGATATTTGGGTCACTACTTGGATTTGTGTATATGGAGTTTATTGCACAATGTAGATAGTGACACCGTTTGCTAGCACAAGACCACCCTCACTCGCGCTTCACGGCGTGGGCCACGACACTTGTCTAGACTCGTATTCCTCGGTTTAATGGTGTGATTTGGTGTTTGTTAGCTTGGTGTGTGTTTTTGATTTTGCTGGCTCTGACGGACGATTTAGGATTTTTGTTTTCTCCTTTCCTCTCTTCCTCTCTATTTTCTCCCTCTGAGCTCCTACTCTCACTCGTCTTCCTTGAGGATGAGGAAGGGTTCAGCTTAGGGGATTTTGACGTGCGTTTATATTTCATATATTCACGCACGTCTTCTTTTGTGTTTTCCGTTGTTTTCCACCGTCTTGTATTAGTTTTCTCGTGTTTTCTTGTTTTCTTTCAATTTTCCGTGTTTTTTGTATTTTGCAGGAGTTTACTGGCGTAGGGGACATATAACGATGATATCATGAGTCCCCGGAGCAACGGGAGGAGTCACGCGTGATCCAGGGGGTCAAGCGACGAAGATAGAATCTTTCAGCCCCTCACCCGACCGGTTGGTCACTTCCAACCGATCGGGTGATGCACACGTGCACCACCCGGACACAAGCTGAAGCGGGTGGAAAGTCAACCGGTCAGTTCAGAGATTGGTTCAAACGCCCCAACACTCTGGAATTTGATGCTGAATTCCAACCGATCGGGTGACCTTCACCCGATCGGTTCACCTGTAGCCAACTCTCCGAAGCCAAGACACGGAGAGCTCAACCGATCGGTTCACCCGACGGCACGAAGATCCAACCGATCAGCTTCAACTCTCAACCGACCGTGTCATGTGACCTGGTGAAGTCCCGTGCTGAGCTGCCGAAGAAACGAAGCAGGTCACCCGATCGGTTGACTTTTCAACCGATGGGTTGATATCGTATTCTATATATAGGACCCCTATGTTTTCCAGAAACGGGAGTTGTTATTTTTTGCTGTTTTTTCTCTCTCTTGACGGCTGTAATTTTTCAGATATTTGTAAGTTTTCCGATCTTTACCAAACTTTAATATAGTGTTATTAGCATTGCTCTTACTGCTTTTCAATCGCCTGATCATGTTTTTAACGGTCGATTTTGATTTAGATCGCTTTTTAGTAAATATGTGTGAGTAGTTCCCAAATCTGGGATTTTGGTGGAAACCCCTTCGTGGGTCCTCCCCGATGCGTCCATAGGACTAGAAAATCAATAGGGATTAGGAATCTACCGGTTACGCGGGGTGTTTTATTGTCATGGGCGGGAAAAAGACCGCCTTTGACCGTTGGGCCAAGGGGGAATAAACTTGGCGGTTGACCCCCTAGCCATAGCTCACGCCCTTAGCGTAGACGTCGAATCCTAGCGCGCGGGAGCGGCAGGACGAGACGTTGGGAGTTATCATTGCGAGCTTAGTGCGTTTGTCAGTGTTAATGGACATGGGAATGCCCACTGACCGAACCCGGGAAGTTCGGCGTTTCATCCTGGGCACCGATCGGAATATCGGGCCCATGGGACACTGGTACCACTCTTAGAGGCAACGTCTCACCATTTGACCCTAATTCCGATCGCTATCCTACCTGTAGGCCGTATCGGCGAGAATCGCACGATAGGGTGGAAACCGAAGTCCCGGATTTTTCCTTTATATTGTTTATCCCTCGCATTCCATTTTCCGTGACAACCCATCACCCGATTCGGGCTAGCTCGCCCATGGGGTGAATCTGATCCTTCTTGACACAAGCACAACCACGCCTCCCTGAGTTCAACCCCCAAGCCACACTACAACACCGTGCACTTGTGGTTATAAATATTTAAATCTCACGCCCCCAGTCATACATCGCGCACGCCATCCATAGCGCGCGCTAAACGCGGTGGACGTCACGTCCACAGAAGATCCCGCTTGGATCAACGGCTCACATTTGTGCCGACAGATAGAAGCGGGCTTTATTCGAATTTTAAGCGGGTTTTGAACCCGATAAGGCCCCTAAACCTGCAATGCTCCTATATGTACGTATTTTTAGGGTTTTGGGGTATTCTTGCGTATTTGGGACTCTAGGATCCGTATTTTGACGTGAGATTTGGAAGCCCTGGAGACAGAGGCAAGAGCTATCATCTGAAGGAGATTTAGGGCTATTTGGAGAGAATTGGTGATAAATTCCCTATCTTTTTGCCTTGTATTTTGCGTATTTAGCTTGTATTTGAAGTATTATTCACGTATTTTGAGTGTTTGGTGATGTATTTGTCTATGAATACTGAATCTTTTCTCTTCATGTGTGGTTGATCTTCATATGTGTTGGTGTGATGTAGTGAGGGTGTCATATTCTTTGATTTCGATATCTTTTCGCCCTATATGCATGTTATAATCACGTATTTCATCGATTTCTATGTATAATCTAATTGAGTGTGTTAATCGGAGACGTGTATATGCTTAATTGAATATGATCTGAGTAAGACTTATTCATGATGCGATCCGAGAGGACTTATCGTGACCCGAGAGGGCACTTGTGCATATTTTCTTCATGAAATCGTTTGTAACGACCGGTTTTCATCGTTGTGTTATCCGTATTTTCTCCAGTGTATTATTCTTTCGTATCTGTAGCTTGGTGTTCCTGTCCCCGTACCCGTACCTGTACCCACTTCTATTTTCATACTTATTGTTATTATTACTATTATCCTTTCAAAAAAAATTATTATTCTAAATTGTATTTTCTTAAAATTATGTTTTTAAATTTCCCAATTCAAAATTTAAATTCAAAATTTAAACGTTAAAATGTTTGAATAAATTTCCTATTAAAAACCCATTTAAACCTATTAACTAGCTCTAAATTTCCCACTAATTAATTGGCCTTACTTCCCTTGGAGTAAATTCCATTATTAGTGTTTCAACCTTTCCTAATATAAAACATCCCCTAGATAAACACTAGCCCACGTTTTGCCCTGGCCGAACCCACTATCAACGCACATACCCGCAACCGTGAGAAAAAGGGCGAAAAACAAAATTTTATAAACTTTAAAACCTAATACATGCCGTACAGCTCCTGTCAAAAGCCCTGAGGACATCTCCCACGTGCTGCCTCACAACAATTATTTATTTAACCTAAAGCTATATACTTTTTCCCCTACATCACACAGCCTCTAGTTCTAAAACTATTAGAATAAGAACCCTACTCTATTCCTATAAAAAAACCCCTAGGGACAATCACGTGATGCCTCTGTAAAACACCTACACAACTTGTATTATAAAAAAAACCCTATCTCTATTCTATTATATTAAAACCCTAGTTTCACAGCTCAAAACCGCAGCCGCCGTGGCCTTCTTCACCAAGCCCCACACCCTCTCTCTCTTCTCCACGCCCACACATCAACCCACGCCATCCCAAGTATCGAGCAGCGACGGTCTCATCTCCACGCAGCGACCACCGGAGAGACCCCCGATTGTCAACACCCGCCGTCGCCTCTCCTTCATCCATGCACGGTGCCCAGATCTGCTCTCCTCCGTCGTCGCAGCACCGGCGTTTCCCGACCTTCACGGCCACCGCACGCCACACGTCCCAGCCCCGCCACCGCAACAAGGCCCCGACGGCTAGCCTCCTCCCCAAAGCTTCACACTCCGCCCGTCTCCGGCCATCACCGCCCGGTCCTCCCTCTACTCCTCAGCCCTACCAACGCACGTCGTTCCGCCTGAGCTCCGCCCGTGCCGTCCGCACTCCCGACAACCTCACGCCACTTCGACCAAGCTCGCCGCCGCCTCTGAGGTCGTCGTCAACCTCTCCGATGCCCACAGAGAAGCTGACGTCGATGATAACACGCCGGACTCACCTTCGACTCGCCACCACGCCTACCTCCACCCTTCATCGCCATCCACAACTCGCGCGAGGAGTTACGCCCGCTAACATGTAAATGTAAGTCTTGCATGCTGAGCATGAGTTATGAAATCTCAATATATTGGTATATATTCATACACAGTTGTAACTAGCAAATAACGGTTAGTAAGTAAACGTATAAGAATGTGACACAGTTTGATGAAGTTAGGTGTTAAGCGTATTCAGGATTAGATGTCAGTAGGTATGATTTTTAAACGACCCCCCTTGGTTTAAAAACCTAACAGTATTTGTAAATGAAGACGTTAATGATAACTGCATGATATTATTGTATAAGAATTATTGTGTTATCAACAGTACATTAATTTATATGAATACCCTATGGACAAGTTATTGTTGGTAGGATGTTAGTGTTATAAGTTGAGTATGGACGTACTACAGTATGCATATGTAATAATCATAGTCTGTATACTTTATGACAGTACTTTGTACAAAACATGAAATCACAACTTGATTTTGTGACTAGTGCGTTAAGAAACATTCAACTGATATCTCAACCCCGACATCGCAGATATACCGCGTCCCTCGTTACGAGTACCCGAGACACCCGAAATCACGTTTAACAGGCAAGTATATGATTTGTTATGAATTTTAGAAGTTTCGGCACGCTTACACCGCCTTCCTGTTTTGCTGTGTAACTCAAAATTTAGAGGTGAAATGACGTACAAAACTGACACCATAATGACTAGGACGAAAATTGGGATCCAACGGTATATCATACGATATACCCCCAATTTAAATAACTAGAGAAAGAAATTGTTTCTGTGGCAAGTTGAACAAAAAGGACAAAATCGTCATTATTTGAAATTACGGAAACGGTCGTTCGACCCGTTTCCGCTTTGCAGAACTGTCACCATAAAACACTAATATTGATAACAATGGAATTCAGTGAGTCCTGACATGATTAACTATATGGACATCGTGAAATCGTGCGCCTCGAAGGCGAAATCGTGATATCGTGATGTCGTGTGAGTCGACTAGGCCGGCTCGTGTTCCGGCAAAACTTTTGGGTGGGGTTAGGGTTGAGCGGCCACTGGGCATATGAAAGGTACTCTCCTCAAGAACACCACCCGACGCGGTGGGTTAGTGTCAATAACGGTAAGCCCCCGTGAGAGGAACGACCTTCTCATCACGACCTAAAGGCGAGAACCCTAGATTAGATGTGAATTCTTGACATGGACATTGAACGCTAACTTGGTCATCGTGAATTTTGAAATGCTAACGAACTCCGAGAATTTAACTTTAAACTTGTCATCGACTAGAATTGCATGCTCGGATTGTTTCTTTCTGCTCCGAAATTGTTAATCGTTAAATTGCTGCAGTCGTTTCATTTTGAAATATTAAATGCTTCTAAAAATCATATACTTGTTATATACTTCGCCTCGGGATGCTAACTCTTTCTTGCAGACCCATAGCTGACATACATTCATGTTTGTGGATGTATGTCAGGTTCAGAGTTTGAGTACCACCTGACTTGGAGAGCCAGAGTTGTCGAAGACGCCGAGACGTTTTCTGCAGAAGACTAGAGTCTCTTTTCTGTCATTGCTTTGAGTTTTAGTTCAGTTCCTTGTAGTAGGATTAGTGTTTGGTTGTAGTTTCCTTTGGCCATGCTGAGGCCCTGTTGTTTTACTTTCTGTACGAATAATTCTGGAAGTGCCCATTTAATTTAATGAAATGTTTTCTGGTTGTTCTGATATGCAAATGCAAGGACCATTTTCTGTGTTTTTATCACAAACGCTTATTGAACTCGAGCTTCACCGCTCCAGTTCAAGCGGGCCGTGTAACGTTCTCGCTTCCGGTGTCTTTTGGGAAGCGGGGCGTTACAAGTTTTAGTGGTGGCCCATGCAGGTCTTGCAACTGCGAAATTCAGAACAATAAGAACACCTTTCATTAGCCAACAGCATCCAGAACTAGTTCGTACGCAAAATTACTCGAATACCTTGTCTCAGCATGATAGGAAACCCAATACCAGGATAATAGGAAGAGTTAGTTAGATGCTCGTGATCGTTAGTTAGACACCCTTGTCGCGACTTAGTATTATCTCGGGTCACCCTAGCGAATGACCATCCAGCTCTGATCATATTAGAGTTTCGTTAGTCGTTCACCTAGATTTATCGAATCTAGGGCCCAACCGAACGTAGCGATCGTCGTCGTGCAAGTCGAACCTGAGACGCCTGCAATGAGTAGACTTCGAAGCGTAGGATTTTCCGGATCTATAGATAAGGTCTCGATCGCGATTCTCAATGAACCCTTACTCGGCTTTCCTATCGCAGCCTAGTACGTGGATGAATTTAGTGCTAAACCTTAGTCGACCCAATGATTATTTTTCCCTGGTTTTATTATTATTTTATCATTACACCTCCATATTAATGATCGTAGGAAACCATCGTAGCGTGTTCACAGAGTTACTTCTTAATCGCCTTTACATTTCGATCGTCAAACCTACTCCTTGCCCTCGATTCACATAGACTATTCAGGCCCCCGTCTTTAAACTTGAACTTTCCCATTGCCGATCCAGGGTCATTTAAAAAGTATTTTCGACATTTCTTTTATTGAACTCTTTGCTAAGTTTAAAATCCTTTTCGAAAACTTTTACTTAGATTTTCTACACTTTAGTCGACTTAAACCCAACCGTGATTATGAAACACTTCTAACGCGATCTTTAGCTACTATCTTATAGAGATTTTCTAACATACATCTTTCGCACTTCTATTTCACATAAACTCGCATAACAAATTTGTTTTCTCATGTGATGAGTTTCTTTTTAAAAACCTTATTTCTAATTCGCTAGTTCAAAATACCATATCCTTTTCTTACTAACAGACTTCAAAACAATCATACATATATGCTTTTAAAGTACTTTCCTAAGTTAAATAGAAGTTCGAAATCTTGTGTATCAGTTTCAAAATCATTGTCTTCATATTAAAAAAAAATATTTCCATTTTACAAACCCATTTCCATTTACAAAACAAGCACTACGACACTATCCCCATATTACTCTTCACCTACTATTTGGCTAATCACATCTTACGTTTTAACTCCTACCATATGCTCACTATTTTACGTAAGTTATGACGATATCGTTATTATACACGTCGTTATCTTCTTACTTGTGTTCATAAATATTTTATCTCACCCAACCGACTAACCTCTTATCCATCTCCCATTCGGAACCGTCCATCACAACATTAACTCGTTGCCTCGTTCAACTCGGAATTCTACCCTATTACTTAGTTATCACATTAGTACTTATCTTTGCTTATGTCAGATTTAGTTTAAGTATAGTGGGACCCATCATCTTGATTGTGGTGTTTTGGTGCATGTGAATAGATAGTGAGTGTGGACCCGTGTGTGCGAATCTCTACATACCACCCTCGTATGAGTGTGTTTACCTTGGGTATATTATTATGGTGTGATTGTCTATTGTGACATACGTTCATGTACGGTAATTTGTGATAAGTATGTATATAGTCGAGTATAGAGTAGAAGGTGTTATATCTATACTTAGGCGAGTGATTAACTATATCACTAAAGGAATATCTGAGCGTATCAAATTTAGTATTGGTTAGTTACTATGCATATATGTACCTTAGTCGTACTTGTTAATGGTTGTAATTGTATGCTGGTGCAGTGATATGCGTGTTAGGTGTAATGATAATAGGTGTACGTATAGTTGTGTGTGCAGATTTATTATGAGATCTATATGTTAGTGTGTCTGGTGTGTGCTCGTGTGTATACGTGTATGTGGTTAATTATAGGTATATGTATAAATAAGTGTGTTTTATGTATAGGAGGATTATAATATTACCCCTATGGGATGATGTATGGGCATGTGTATACCAGGAGGTATGCATGGCCGTATGTTTGTGACTACGTATATGTGAATGTATGAAATAGTATACTTGCCTATGTGGATTACCATGGTTGTGTATACCGATGAGTGTATATGTGATCTATATAAGTACGAGATAAGAGTGTGGTAGTGTGAGTGTGTATATGTATGTGAAATTGATGTATGTATGGGAATTTGAGAGTGTGTGCTATATGATTAAGTATATGTATATGGATGTATATGGTCTCATTATAATATATGTATGACTGGGATAGAATAATCTAAGTGACTAAGTCCGCTCACCCTTACGTCGGCCTATTTAAGGAAGTCTGAAGACGGACTTGATCCTAAGGTGGGTAGATTACGATGACCCTAGTGCTTTGAGCAAGGCTTATATAAATCCGTGTATGGTGTAAGGTATTACGTACATGTATACGTATAGTGATATATATTATTACGTGTATATAGTAATATACGGTAGGTAAAAAGTGATCGTATAATTGAAATGTTAATTGACAAAGAATGATTATATTTTTTTTATTTGTGGAATGTTTACGTGACATGTGGTACTATATCAGTATAGATTGTGAGTGTATAAGATGTATAGTATTACTTTGTGTTTTGGTAATAATGTGAGTGTGTAAATTGATATGGTGGTGTAGTAAAGTGTTACTATTCACCCAAGTATATAATTGGTTGGATTATATTTGCAGGATTATATTAAACATATTATGTGAATACATAATTAGTAATATGTGTATGTGTATAGTTACTACTAGTAGCTTTGGTGTTGATATTAATATTAGAAATTTCCATTTGGTTATGGCATGCTGGTTGTTATGGTGTATGCGCTAGATTAGGAGGTACGAGCGTTACCGTTACATTTTTCCGGTACCTTAGCCGATAAGATTCCGAGGACGTAATCATTTTTAAGGTGGGTAGGATGTAACGACCGGTTTTCATCGTTGTGTTATCCATATTTTCTCCAGTGTATTATTCTTTCGTATCTGTAGCTTGGTGTTCCTGTCCCCGTACCCGTACCTGTACCCACTTCTATTTTCATACTTATTGTTATTATTACTATTATCCTTTCAAAAAAAATTATTATTCTAAATTGTCTTTTCTTAAAATTATGTTTTTAAATTTCCCAATTCAAAATTTAAATTCAAAATTTAAACGTTAAAATGTTTGAATAAATTTCCTATTAAAAACCCATTTAAACCTATTAACTAGCTCTAAATTTCCCACTAATTAATTGGCCTTACTTCCCTTGGAGTAAATTCCATTATTAGTGTTTCAACCTTTCCTAATATAAAACATCCCCTAGATAAACACTAGCCCACGTTTTGCCCTGGCCGAACCCACTATCAACGCACATACCCGCAACCGTGAGAAAAAGGGCGAAAAACAAAATTTTATAAACTTTAAAACCTAATACATGCCGTACCGCTCCTGTCAAAAGCCCTGAGGACATCTCCCACGTGCTGCCTCACAACAATTATTTATTTAACCTAAAGCTATATACTTTTTCCCCTACATCACACAGCCTCTAGTTCTAAAACTATTAGAATAAGAACCCTACTCTATTCCTATAAAAAAACCCCTAGGGACAATCACGTGATGCCTCTGTAAAACACCTACACAACTTGTATTATAAAAAAAAACCCTATCTCTATTCTATTATATTAAAACCCTAGTTTCACAGCTCAAAACCACAGCCGCCGTGGCCTTCTTCTCCAAGCCCCACACCCTCTCTCTCTTCTCCACGCCCACACATCAACCCACGCCATCCCAAGTATCGAGCAGCGGCGGTCTCATCTCCACGCAGCGACCACCGGAGAGACCCCCGATTGTCAACACCCGCCGTTGCCTCTCCTTCATCCACGCACGGTGCCCAGATCTGCTCTCCTCCGTCGTCGCAGTGCCGGCGTTTCCCGACCTTCACGGCCACCGCACGCCACACGTCCCAGCCCCGCCACCGCAACAAGGCCCCGACGGCTAGCCTCCTCCCCAAAGCTTCACACTCCGCCCGTCTCCGGCCATCACCACCCGGTCCTCCCTCTACTCCTCAGCCCTACCAACGCACGTCGTTCTGCCTGAGCTCCGCCCGTGCCGTCCGCACTCCCGACAACCTCACGCCACTTCGACCAAGCTCGCCGCCGCCTCTGAGGTCGTCGTCAACCTCTCCGATGCCCACAGAGAAGCTGACGTCGATGACAACACGCCGGACTCACCTTCGACTCGCCACCACGCCTACCTCCACCCTTCATCGCCATCCACAACTCGCGCGAGGAGTTACGCCCGCTAACATGTAAATGTAAGTCTTACATTCTGAGCATGAGTTATGAAATCTCAATATATTGGTATATATTTATACACAGTTGTAACTAGCAAATAACGGTTAGTAAGTAAACGTATAAGAATGTGACACAGTTTGATGAAGTTAGGTGTTAAGCGTATTCAGGATTGGATGTCAGTAGGTATGATTTTTAAACGACCCCCCTTGGTTTAAAAACCTAACAGTATTTGTAAATGAAGACGTTAATGATAACTGCATGATATTATTGTATAAGAATTATTGTGTTATCAACAGTACATTAATTTATATGAATACCCTATGGACAAGTTATTGTTGGTAGGATGTTAGTGTTATAAGTTGAGTATGGACGTACTACAGTATGCATATGTAATAATCATAGTCTGTATACTTTATGACAGTACTTTGTACAAAACATGAAATCACAACTTGATTTTGTGACTAGTGCGTTAAGAAACATTCAACTGATATCTCAACCCCGACATCGCAGATATATCGCGTCCCTCGTTACGAGTACCCGAGACACCCGAAATCACGTTTACCAGGCAAGTATATGATTTGTTATGAATTTTAGAAGTTTCGGCACGCTTACGCCGCCTTCCTGTTTTGCTGTGTAACTCAAAATTTAGAGGTGAAATGACGTACAAAACTGACACCATAATGACTAGGACGAAAATTGGGATCCAACGGTATATCATACGATATACCCCCAATTTAAATAACTAGAGAGAAATTGTTTCTGTGGCAAGTTGAACAAAAAGGACAAAATCGTCATTATTTGAAATTACGGAAACGGTCGTTCGACCCGTTTCCGCTTTGCAGAACTGTCACCATAAAACACTAATATTGATAACAATGGAATTCAGTGAGTCCTGACATGATTAACTATATGGACATCGTGAAATCGTGCGCCTCGAAGGCGAAATCGTGATATCGTGATGTCGTGTGAGTCGACTAGGCCGGCTCGTGTTCCGGCAAAACTTTTGGGTGGGGTTAGGGTTGAGCGGCCACTGGGCGTATGAAAGGTACTCTCCTCAAGAACACCACCCGACGCGGTGGGTTAGTGTCAATAACGGTAAGCCCCCCGTGAGAGGAACGACCTTCTCATCACGACCTAAAGGCGAGAACCCTAGATTAGATGTGAATTCTTGACATGGACATTGAACGCTAACTTGGTCATCATGAATTTTGAAATGCTAACGAACTCCGAGAATTTAACTTTAAACTTGTCATCGACTAGAATTTCATGCTAGGATTGTTTCTTTCTGCTCCGAAATTGTTAATCGTTAAATTGCTGCAGTCGTTTCATTTTGAAATATTAAATGCTTCTAAAATTCATATACTTGTTATATACTTCGCCTCGGGATGCTAACTCTTTCTTGCAGACCCCTAGCTGACATACATTCATGTTTGTGGATGTATATCAGGTTCAGAGTTTGAGTACCACCTGACTTGGAGAGCCAGAGTTGTCGAAGACGCCGAGACGTTTTCTGCAGAAGACTAGAGTCTCTTTTCTGTCATTGCTTTGAGTTTTAGTTCAGTTCCTTGTAGTAGGATTAGTGTTTGGTTGTAGTTTCCTTTGGCCATGCCGAGGCCCTGTTGTTTTACTTTCTGTACGAATAATTCTGGAAGTGCCCATTTAATTTAATGAAATGTTTTCTGGTTGTTCTGATACGCAAATGCAAGGACCATTTTCTGTGTTTTTATCACAGACGCTTATTGAACTCGAGCTTCACCGCTCCAGTTCAAGCGGGCCGTGTAACGTTCTCGCTTCCGGTGTCTTTTGGGAAGCGGGGCGTTACATCGTTATTATACGTGGTTACTCTTTGGCACGTTTTTATGCGCTTTATCGCCACACTTTCCGACGTTCTCATTCCCTAGCCGGATGAAACGTTGAGGTATAAAAAAGATATTAATAATCATTGATTGCATATACCCTAACTAAATCATAACCAATAAATACTCTCGATATTAGTAAACTAGTATTGAATTCACCGTAACTATCGTAGGACTTTGTTTTCGTATTTTAAACCATCGACTCTATTACTTTTATATCTGACAGGTGGTTGTTTATTATCATTTTAGTACTCTTTATAAACTGAAATTTGTGGTTTTGCAGTTCAGTTGTCCCGTCGATACGATACCTGGACTGACCATGATTATTACTTGTTCGATCTCCTACACTTGGGAGTAGCGCTCATACATTTTGAGACGAGTTAAGTTTTTGGCGCCGTTACCGGGGATAACAGTACTTGTGATTGACGATTTCAGTTTGTTTGGAGGAATATTCGGTGAGATCCTTCCAGCTTATAGCTTCGGATTTTTATTTGTGTTTTGTTTTCTTTTCGCTTTTAAAAAAATTCAAAAAATGGAATACATGAATTTCTATGGCACAGATTATTGGTGTGATGCAGAGTTCGATGCTGTACTCAAGCATAGAATGGAGAAGCTCAAGATCGTTAATTTTAATCAGAGAGATTATGAAATTTTTTTTCAGGCCTGGAGGAGGTTCACAGACCTAGTATTGAGCTATCCGCTGCATTGGCACACAAAGAAAGAGCTTATGGAGTCCTTCTTATTTTGACTACGACCACATCTGCAGGAATTTTTGGGAGTCATAACGCCGACAGAGGCGTGTAAATACATGACGTCCTTACAAGAGAATGATCAAACCATTAATAAGACTTTAGAGCGTGATTCAACGGAGCCTTCATGCCTTGATCAAGGAGAGCAAAGTATAGACGTACCATTGCAAACCTTGAAAGAGGAAGTTTATTTCCTCATTCAGACACATGAGGCTACATCCCATCAATTCCAACAAAACTTCCTTGCTCGGAGTCGGCAAATTCAGCAATCCATTGAAAGTCTTACTCTGATTGCCATTTGCTTAGAAGAAAGTAATTCCTTTGAAATTCAATTTCAAGAATCTAATATGAGTTCATCTTCTATTGCAGGTATCGAGCGAGCCATGTCACGATGAAGGCACAAATTAGAACATTAACATGGCTGGAAGCGTGTGCAAAGGAGAGGACGAGCTAGCAATTTTGGATGAACAGGAGGAGGAGAGAGCTAGGGACATGCGTTTAGAGATTATTTCTATGGAACATGAACCACTTTTCCCCCAGTTTGTTTTCCTAAAATCATTCATCCATCTCTACAATGACTGAGCATCATACCGAGAGTAGTGCATATCTTTCAGGGAGTAGTCAACAACATGCTTCACTTTATTTTAGTATCTTGATGACTATATTTGGAAAATGTTTAATGAGAGAAATTTGGAACTAAGTTGGATTGACGTAACTCATCTCTTGCATGATACATGTGAACAGTTTATAGAGATGTTGGGAGCTACATTACTGGGGTCCAATTAAGATAGTGGAGGAAGATTGCTCACCGAGGAGCGCAAGGAACAGATAGAACAACTTCCTCCACCATTAAAGATCCTTGATCCTCCATTTAACCATGGTGTGTTCTTTCCATTAGCGTAGACTTTTATATGCTTTTTAGGATGCTTTTCTTTTGAATAAACTCGTACCCTTTTCGACATTGAGGACAATGTCCATCTTTAGTTGGGGGGAGTAAATGAGACCTTAGGATATTTTTTTTAAATAAAGCGAAAGAAAAGAATAAACCACCATTCTCATCATTCAAAACTCCTTTACATGTCACATTATCGGATGATTATGCATTGATCGAATTCTTGAAATTGTTTATGGCTTGAATTAATTATTTTTTCTTCATGGAATTACTCATTAATATGCTATTTATGAAAACTTTCAATTGCCATGATTAATATCTCGAAATAGTTTGAATTTATTTCATGCATGCTATTGTGATGCAAAAGCTTAAATATACACGATTTATTAGAATAGTCTTCAAGTTGAAGAGGAATTTGGCCTTTGTTACTAATGCTTATGTTCGATGAATGTGTGTTGAGTTGCTTACAAAATAAAAAATAAAAAAGAAAAAAGAAAAAATGCATCGTTCCCTTGAGTTCATTAATTAACCGGGTCTTCATGCCTCAGGAAGCATTGGAGATCGCGTCGAAAGATGGATGAATGGGGAGTGCATTCAAAAAGGGAGAAAATAAAACTTAGATGATTCGAGTTATTAAGTTCGATGGGCTCTTCTAAGCCTAATACCCGAAGGTTGTCTGGCCCAGGAATCATTAACTGAAAGCTCGTTACATGGATCATTCTGAGTCGTCAAAAAAAAAAAGAAAAAAAGGGAATGTTGAATAAACTAAGCAACTTCAATGCCCATGATTTGAACTATCTTTATGAGATGCCAAACGCTTGGAAATGAGAAAACTATGATATGACGTCGTGTCTTACTTTCGCCTGCGCAAAACGATGCTTGCATGTGGTTTATTCAAATTTGATTAGACAAAATATCACGTGATTAACTTTATCATGGATTGTGTATATTAATGGTCAAAATCATGTTGGAAAGCATATTATTTAGCCACGCCATAAACGATCGATAGAATTACTATTTTTACTTATCATCCGACTTAATCGCTCTTTTTGCTAGGAACTAGCAAATTGCTAGTTGGGGGGTGTGATTCGGGTGGAATATTTCATATTTAACACCTCATTTAGCCCCATTTTGTGCATATATGATACGTATTTGACCTCTAACAATCGTATTTTGAATATCGTCATTTATTAGAGCAAACTCTCATTCTATACACCAAACAGAAATATATTGAGTATTTCTGCTCTTTTAGTATTTTTCATATGAAGATATCTGTCTCACAATTCCAATGACTATTTATTTGTATTTTTCTGAGATCTGTGCTAGTTTTTATGAATTTTTGAATGCAGAATACCATTTAAATAGAGAAATACGCACAAAATACGGTCGTAAATACGCAAATACAGTGGAAATACATTTTTGTGTATGGCGCTTTGATCAAAGCTGGCCACGTGGCAGCAATCAGGCAGATCCCGCCTCTCATCTGACGGTTAAAACAGGAGGCGATGCGGCGCCTCCTGGATCGTTGGATTTTGATCCTACGGACCATGTCATCCTGATGCAGATACGAAGTGGGAAAATCGTTGGGCGTCGTGGTGAATCAGGAGCCATTTGATCAATCATTCGACGCCCAGATCAAACGCCACTACGGGCTCGGCCTCGAGATAAGCGGATGCAGGCAAAGGAGCGAAGCGGAACCCGATCCTCATGCCACGTGGCGCGTGCACAGAAGATCTCGCTCGGATCAACGGCCCACATTTGAGCCGACAGATAGAAGCGGGTTTTATTCCAATTTTAAGCGGGGTTTGAACCCGCTAAGTCTTCCAAACCCGCAATGCTCCTATATATACATATTTTTAGGGGTTTGGGGGTATTCTTGCGTATTTGGGGCTCTAGGAGCTGTATTTTGACGTGAGATTTGGAAACCCTGGAGACAAAGGCAGGAGCTATCATCTGAAGGAGATTTAGGGTCTATTTGGAGAGAATTGGTGATAAATTCCCTATCTTTTGCCTTGTATTTTGCGTATTTGGCTTGTATTTGAAGTATTATTCACGTATTTTGAGTGTTTGGTGACGTATTTGTCTATGAATACTGAATCTTTTCTCTTCATGCATGGTTAATCTTCATGTGTGTTGGTTGTGATGTAGTGAGGGTGTCATATTCTTTGATTTCGATATCTTTTTGCCCTATATGCATGTTATAATCACGTATTTCGTCGATTTCTACGTATAATCTAATTGAGTGTGTTAATCGGAGACGTGTGCATGCTTAATTGAATATGATCTAAGTAAGACTTATTCGTGATGCGATCCGAGAGGACGTACTGTGACCCGAGAGGGCACTTGTTCGTATTTTCCTCATGAAATCATTATTATACATGGTTACTCTTTGGCACGTTTTTATACGCTTTATCGCCACACTTTCCGACGTTATCATTCCCTAGCTGGATGAACTGTTGAGTTATATAAAAGATATTAATAATCATTGATTGCATATACCCTAACGAAATAATAACCAACAAATACTCTCTATATTAGTACCCTAGTATTGAATTCACCGTAACTATCGTAGGACTTTGTTTTCGTATTTTAAACCATCGACTCCATTACTTTTATATCTGATAGGTGATTATTTATTATCGTTTTTGTACTCTTTATAAACTGAAATTTGTGGTTTCACAGGTCAGTTGTCCCGTACGTGGATACGATATCTGGACTCACCCGGATTATTACTTATTCGATCTCCTACACTTGGGAGTAACGCTCACACATTTTGAGACGAGTCAACTAAATACATATTTACAACCATTTAGCTATCCCTATATGTGTGCATCTCCAATGAACCATCCTCTCCTTTGAATTGATCCTTCATTTGTAATCCAAGGAGTGTGTATGGTTGGCATCATGTACAACAATCTGAATATTAAACAATTGGTGGTATCCAAAAACTTTTTGGATCCAAGGGATTAAGGAACAAAATCAAGTAGTCCAATAACCAGTCATATACCAATTGTAAATAACAACCATCAATTAGAATACATGACATGCATTGATAGGAGTTATTAAAATCATGAAAATCGTACAAACAATAAATTAACAATACTCAACCATTAGGAATTTAGATACACTTAGACTAAGAATTCCTATGCATGTGATTTAATCATAATACATAATGCAAAAAACAATACTATGAATACACACATCTAATACAATAGTGTGTGCTAGAAAGATTCCCCGTTCAATATGCATATGTGCACAAAATAAACATTCACGGCACAACACATATTGATGGATGGCATGAAAAGTAATACCACAAAGAGTGTGCATGAAAAGCATATGGTATAATTTTTCATAACCAAATTTCTCTTCCCCTTTGGCATATTAACAAAATGGGAAAATGCAAATTGATAATCATCTTGGGTTAGGAAAACCTACTAATCTATATGTACAACATAATATGAATGAAATGTAATGACATATAAATGAAAATAACATGATAGCAATCAAACATTTTATACACCCACATAATCATACAAAATGTGCAAACTTGGGAGTAATGGACGAACTCACACATATATGGGTACAAAAAGTAATTATACAAGTATGGTACCCAAGCAATGAAGTGCAATATGAGTGAGTTAGCAAGGTGGAAATCAAACAAAGGTTGAGTTTGATTTTTATATATAGTCGCATGAGAATATGTCATTCCTAATATACGCTTCTATATATGTGTTCCTATCATTCCTTGAAACATTCTTTGGAATCCACAAAGATAATGATTTGGGATTCCTAAGGAGAGGTTGTGTAGTGGCATGAGTAGGAAGTTGGGATGCACGCTTGTGATGTGGAACATAAATATTAGCATGTCCAGTGTGTGAAACATGCAAATGAGAATTAATTCTAACATTAAAATTTTTAAGCCATATGTTATATATAATCCTTGAATAAATATATGAATTTGGATTATGAATACACAACGTACATGAGTCAAGAATTTGGCACAAATGACATACATAGACATGAATGACATAAAAGACACATAATATGCAAACATAGGATATGCATGAGATAGTCTCAAACACAAAGTGACATCTACATGTATCCAACACACATAGATACCAAATGTAAGAATATGCTTACAACATTAAGTTCCCCCTACTTTGGTGCATCACTTAAGCACAATCAACTCCATTTGAATGGAAATCTTTGCAAATGAAGGAGTTGGTAGAGTTGGTATCCCAACGTGGATTGAACCTAGAAAATATAATTTTGGTATCTAAAAATCTTTTTGGATCCTATGGGTTAGGGAGAAAATTTAAATACTAAAGTCAAATAATTGTAACCCATATCCTATTGTAATCACACACAATTTTTATGATACATGTAATCATTTCACTTGATAAAATTTTTACCATACACAAGCATGTACCAATTGTACCAAAAGTAAATATGTATATTAATCTAAAAGCATGACATGTATCACATGCAACAAAACATAAATATGATCCAAAGCATGTATTGCATGAGAAAGTATTAAATATTCTAGACATGAAAAACCTAAACACAATGATTTACTAATAATCAAACAGTAGAAATCAAATTCAATAAGAATTTAAGTTTCCAACAAACATGAGCATCCAAGACCGATATGCAAACAAAAGAATAAACCAATTATTAACACAAATGCTTTGGTACCCATAAAATGAATAGACACTTATGGTACCAAAAACTAACCCTTTGGAAACCAAGTCCAAGAGGACCTTGATTTCCCACCATAATCATCATTCAAAATAATATCATGAATATAAGATTGCACATACATATCCTTAACATGATTGCTAGTGTTCTTAGGACCCCAAATACTGTATGTTTTGGGTATTCTGTTCCTAGTGGTTGTATGCACAAAAGGTTGATCTTTACGTGGTGCATGTGGCCTAGGAACATGTGATCTAACAACAACGTGTGGATATTTGTATGGAACATTGTGTTGTGCTAAAGCATAATGATTGGCATGTGATCTATGGTGTGGTGTTGCATACATACGTGCATGAACATGAGGTGCTTATACATGAAGATGATCATGAGAATACGCATGCATACGTGGATGTGATGTGTGATCATAAGCATGTGAAGGTGCATGAGCATGAGTACGTGCATGAGAGAGTCTCAAATGAGTGTTTGCACATGCTTGTGGGTGTGGAACATAAAAACTATCATTTGTAGGAATGTGAAGAGTGGAGGCATTCCTACGAGTATTGGTGTGCATGAACACATGTCCCTTCCTTTGATGTCCACCCTAGGTGGGTTTCTTTGCAAAGGAGGGAGGAACATGATTGGTGGTTTCCTTGGTAGTAGAAATACTCAAGTTGTTATAGACACCACTCGTGGATGCACCAGAGGATGGCCTCAAAAAATTTATAGTTACTTCACTATAGGAGGTAAGTGCATTGGATTCACTTGCCTTAGAATAACAAGACCAACACGATGATTTGCCGGTAGTTAATTCTTTAGCAAATCATCCAAAATGTCCTTTCCCTTATTGAATCTCTCAACAATGGAGGACATGAGATCATATTTCTTCGAAATTGAAGAAATAATGTCATTCAAGGTGGATGCACATGTGGTGAGCTCGTGCACTTGGGATTTGAGAGCCTCATTCTTAATGCCTAAACTAGTATTTTGAGATTGAAGATTTTCAATATCAAGATCGTTACTATCCACAATAAAAACACGATCAAGTTGAGATTTGAGGGACTCCACCTCTTTTCTCAACATGCCATTTTATTTAAGCAAACTTTCTTTCTCAATGGCGAGTGTCTCAACAATGGTGTCATTGTTTGAGGTGCTACATGTAGATGTGTTAATGAGACTAGCAATCTTATTCTTAACATCACAATATTTACTCATAATCTTTTGATATTTATCAAATAATTGTTCATTTGAAATTCTAAGATCATCCATTATTACCTCTTCATCGTCGTTATCACTTCCACAAAAATCACTTGATTCGTCACTAGAATCACCCGTAGTGGCATCCTCTCATGCCATCAAACCCATGAACGAATCCCTTTCATCATTAGAGGAAGAACACCCCCAGGTGGACTCTTCTTGCTCCGCTAGCATGTTCCATATTTGATATGCCATCGTTGCCTTGGACACACGCATAAGAATGTCATAAGTTAAATAATCAAGCAAGATATCAATTACCTCTTCATTTTCTCGACCAATTATTTTTGCTCATTTGTCCATTCATGTTCAGAAGTGGTAGGTGCACGAAGGGGCTTCTCCACAATCTTTCAATAATCATCATCAATGGATTGAATATAGGCCTTCATCTTTACACACCAAATTTGATAGTTCGGACCAATTGTAAGGACACTGTGCTATGAGGAAGAAACACTAGAGGGGGGTGAATAGTTTTTTATAGAATTATAAGGAATTTACGCCAAATAAAACCCCAATTAACCAACAAATGCGGAATTAAAGAAATGATCAACAACACAAGGAAGAATGCAATGCAAACAGACAATGTATCATGGTTCGGTACCACCCAAGCCAAACCCGACTTGTTACCGGTGCCCTAATCCAACAACCCCCGAGATCACACTCAGATACTCAAGTAAAGACCACTAGAGCTTCCCTTTAAACCACTTGCAGAAACCACAACAAGTGCAATCGACCTACAATCGATGTCGGTGTATCCCACAACACGGGAACACAAAAACTCTTAATCCCATAACTTGGAACTAAGCACACTCTCACAAACCGAGAGCAAACCCTTTCCTTGACTCCCATAACTTGGGATCAAGCCAATCCTCTCACCAACCGAGAGTACTCAATAAAATAGAAGTATTGAGAATGAAATATACAACTTGAAATACACTCACCTATGCCTTGAATAAAAACTTACTTGTGAAGGCTATAATGTGAGTGAGTGAAGTTCTCAATGAGGGAGGAGATATCCCTTGATATGCTTGCCCAAAGATGAAAGCAAATCTAGCTTAGATGTGTGCTTTAGAGCATAGAGGGCAAGAGAGAATTAGAGAGCACTTGAGAGGAGAAAGGGGCATGAAAATGAGACTTGAAATGTTTTCTTAAGAGACCAAGAGTTCTCACATATCTCCTATATATAGTAGTTCAAGGGAAGCCCAAAACCCCAAGCAAAAAGACCCAAAAACCAATCTCCCAACGGCTAGAATTGGGCTGAAAACGACTCGGACAGGTGCCGGTAGATGGGGGGACAGTCGCCTGGTCCACTATAGCCAACGACTATAAAATAAAAAACACTAGCAGGACACAGGATGACCAATCGACTGTAGAAGGATGACCAGTCGCCTATACACCTGGGCAGGCGACTGACCAACCTACAACATGTGGCTGTTCGAGGGGCAACTTTTGCAATTTTTCAGTAGCTGATCACTAAAACATCTATATATGCCACTACAGATATCCAATGGGAGTGATTCAAGTTGGGATTGAAAGCTAACAAAATTTTCTTTCAAAT
This sequence comes from Scilla litardierei, assembly GCA_030789695.1. Taxonomy (NCBI): domain Eukaryota; kingdom Viridiplantae; phylum Streptophyta; class Magnoliopsida; order Asparagales; family Asparagaceae; genus Scilla; species Scilla litardierei. Next base: position 317,798,478 of record CM061142.1, on the reverse strand, counting down.
GATCTTTGAATGGACACAAAATTCCAACTATAGAAAAACTGAAAGTACTTTGAATCCGACTGATAGGTGCATGAAATCTGATATCGGCTCACGAAAACAATCGTAACTTGAACTACAGATATTAGATTGGAGTGATTCAAGTTGGGTTGGAAATCTTAGTGATTAGCTAACTACTACAAGTGGTTTGGATAAAAAATTCCAACTATAGACAAATTGGCATCAGTTTGAAGGTATACTGGTCAGAAAAACATAATACAACTTCAACCAGATTTGGGCTCTATTTAGAAACGTGCGACTGCTGAAGGGAAAACAGGCCTCTGGTGAGCACACCAGGCGCCTGGCGATCCTTCATCCAGCCTCTGTTTTGAGTCAAAAGTTCAGATTCAAGTTTTGAAAGCCTAGAAGCATATGAGGTCAACTAGAGGTTATACTAATGATGTGTATAAGTGGTGTAGGTGCCTCTAAGTAGTTCTAATTCAAGGCTTAACATTCTAAGACTCACAAAAAAGTAAATACTAAAAATTACAACGAATATCCTTACTTCTTCATGGTCTTGAGTCTTTTAGTTGTATGTCTTGAATGTCTCCAACATCATCTAGTCTTTGATCCTCAAGATGTTCTTTGAAGCTTCTGAATCATCCATTCATTTGTTCTCTTTGGATTGAATCTCCATTCATTTGTTGAAGCCATTGGCTTGAGGTTTGATGTAGTCTTTGAGTTCTTCAAGCCAATTCCACCTTTGTTGATCTACCAAGTTCTCCACTTGAATCAACACGTGTAGTCACTTTTGATCTTCTTGAATCTAATTGGTGACTCTTTAGTTAACTGCAATCACATGGGTTAATCACAATGGTTTATTTTTGATCATCATTAAAACCAAGGTGGAGAGTCCAATACTCAACACTATCTGATCTATCTCTATAGATCTTTATACCGAGTATATAGGATGCCTCACTCAAATCCTTTATGCACAAGTTTTGTGACAACCATACTTTGATTGATTCCATCATCTCTATGCTGTTACCAATCCACGCATAATACGAGAAATAAGAAGACGCTCCCAGAGACCTTTTGATAAAATCATGGATCATCTTTATTCTTGATGAAGTCAAACCTTTGACTATCTCATCGAATCGTATGTTCCAGCTCCTTGATGCTTGCTTTAGTCTATAAATTGATTTTAAGTGGTCTGTATGCTCTCCAGTTGCTCACACTGACTTCTAAGCTCTCTAGCTTGAGTAATGGAAGCTGTTGTAGAAAGCATTATCCGAATAGACTAATACATGGTTATCAATGGTAAAATCTCGTCAAACCTTTTGAAGATATCCTTTTAGCACCAACCTTTACCTAGTAGGTCTCAACCTTTCCAGCTGCACTGATTTTCTTCTTGAAGATCCATTTATTCCTTATAGGGTTGACCCATTCGGGAACATCATCCATAGTCCATACTTGGTTGATGTGCAAGGAATCCATTTCAGATTTCATTACGTCAAACCATCTTACAGAGTCCTCACTTTGCATGGCTTCTTAGAAACTGGTATGATCGTCATCATCATCCATGATGGTATCCTCTATTGCACCATCGATGAGAAACTGTAGTATCTCTCTGGTGGATGGGAAAGCCTACCAGATCTCTTGATTAGATGAGGTTCATCAACAGAAGCATTGATGTCTGGTTCTGTCCACTAGTTTATTAAAGTTTGTGTTTCTGGAACCTCTTCTAGATCTATCACATTACATAGTGTCTCTTCATTAAGAGACTCTTTCTCAAGAAGGTAGCATGTCGGGTAATAAACTTCTTTTGTTCCTCAGTGTGATAAAAAGGATATTCTTGAGAATTCTTAGGATACCCCAGAAATTTGCACAAAACAGACCTAAAATTATGTTTATCTGGATTGTGTCTTTGTTACGTGTAGGACCTGAAACTATAGGGAAAAACTTTAGGAGACATGGTGTGAATAGTGTTTTAGGAAATTAAAAACGAAATTACGCCTAATTAAAATCCATAATGCAACCAAGAGTTCTGAAGAGAAATAATGCGGAAAAAACCCAGAAAATGCAAACCCAAACAAATGATATACCCTGGTTTGGATTCTCCTAAGTCAAATCCCGACACCCTAGAATCCTATGTCACAACTCGCTTCCCAAGTATACTAGGAGGCCAGACGAGACAAGCCCGCTCGTAGCTATGCCAAAAGAAGGAGATTTTTTCCCTCCTTTTGAAATAGCTATGATAAGCATCTGGTGAAATCACAATGTACAGAATCCAAAATAATCAACATCTATATATTAAAACAAAATTGCTTTTGAATTCTAGGGCTGACTAGGACAAGCTGACTAGGACAAACAGGTTGATAGAAGGATGGTTGAGAATAATCTTGGGAAATCAACGGTTGAGATGAGAGTTTGTGAAAATTTTAGGAGGGAAAACTTTTGTATTTTAGGGGAAACTTTTTGGAGAAATAAATTTTCATTTAATTTTGTGAAATTCGAGATCATTGAATTAAAGAGGTCTTGGAAGTTGAACAGCCTTGCATTATGTGATTTAATTTACATATAAAGTTCACAAATTGATATTAGCTCATGCATAGTTAAATAAAGTTCACACGTTTCCTAAATGAACCAAACAGGAAAGCAACAACAAACCAAAAACTGAGCAACCACCATGAATAGAATCAAGAATTATTTCATATGATTGGTTCAATAAAATAAATGATTAAAGGGCAAGGGAGAGGGAAACCCTACTATTAAATTGTAACCTTATCTCACTAAATGAATTAGTGTTAATTCTACATGTATTCTTCGTTAATTTTGTACTTCACACAAACTTATAACTGATGACTTGCATATCCCAGATTGTACTTCACATAAACTTATAATCTTACAGCGCGCCCGCATTGAAATTTTTACGCTAATTTGTTGTTTCGTGTCGAAGGCGCTCGTTTCGAATTTTTTGTTCTACGTTAATTTGTTGTTCCGCGCTGAAGGTGGCCGCGCCAAATTTGTTGTTCTGTGTCGAAGGCGCTCATGCCGCTAAATATTTTTACGCTAATTTGTTGTTCTTTTAAATTTTGGCAGTGGAAATAATTTTTTGGGGAACACAGATTTCACGGGGGAAAATCTTAAGTGAACCGTGCCTGCGGGCACAGTTTATGACTAGTAAATAATTATTATATTATTACAATCCCAAGCCACATAACTAGTTTAAGTCAATACAACCAAATCGAATGTCTCAAATGGCAGGAAGATAAAAGGGGCCTTATGGCCCTTACAAACCTGGTCCGTACAATTAATAGTAATACGTAAACGGTGCCACAATAAAACTAATCCTCCGCGAAGTCCTGCCCTGCAATGAACTAGTGCGACCCAGGGACGTGGTCTGCAATATTGCCCTCAAGACTTGACGGACACTGCATTAAGAAAAAAAATAAAATGTCACTAGTTAGGGGTACTCATGTCGGTACCCAAGCTTCAGTTCATTTAAGCAGTTAAAAAATACAGCAGTGAAGTAATTTAACCATCTAGCAAAGTATGAAATAAGCATCATGATGCCATGAAATTTAATGATGCTAACAAGCGAGTAGGAGTAATCGAAATCATGTTAATGACATGGCAATCAATGCGAGTGATTAACGAGTGATTTTAAAAGTGTCAAGGTATTATCATAGTCTATAAGCTTGTGCTTTTACTCATATCCGAGGGCATATTTTTCGCACTTTCTTTTATTGGCATACATCCTTACCTCAGGGGCACTCACCTGGGTAACAACAACTTCACCGGCTCCATGTTTGAAGAATAGTGACTTCCTTTCTTTAAACCCCATGCCCAGAGTTAGAGGGTGGTGACTTTCTTTCTTTATGGAATGACCCAATCTCTTTCCTTTGCCCTCGCGACAACGAGTACCCCACCTCATATGTCTTTTCTCTTCTAACCATCTATTTGGCTTAGTACCGTTAACAATCATTTTTCACGGTTGCTTTGTTTGCTGTTGTGATGATGTCATCCAACGAAATTCTTTCTGGTTTTCATTAAGCCAGTTTATTCTCAACAATGTCAGACAATTTAGCATGAAGCTTTAATTAGGCTAAAATTATCATGCGTGTTAAGCTAACACTTTCGTGACCGTTAAGCAATTAACATCATCTTGCAATATAAAGAGCCTTGCGTTCATCCTGCAATTAATCTAATATGCTCAAAAAATGCATTCATCCTGCAATAGAAAAATGCATTCATATGAGAAATATTTTTAGTCAAATTATGAAAAAAAAAAACTGTTTATCATGCCGGGTAAAAAGTTGAATTAAATTATGGCTTTTACCAGTGCGTCCTATGCACAAAAGCGTGCAACCATCCCTTTGGAATTACAATGCTGGAGTGTCCATGCTGGCAATCTCTATGGACAACAATATAACAAACTATGAATGTTAAAATAAAAAAAACAAAGTAAAAACTGAAAGAGCTTGTTTGTATTAATGATTTAGCAGCCACAACATGAGTTGGATTATATACGTGCATAATGGTTTAATATGGATACTAAAAAAATTAGAAATAGAGTTGGCAAGATATTGATATGTCAACAGCAAGAATGGGATTGCATGGGAGCTAAGTAAATGATACATTGCATAACTTATGGATCTAAGTTAAACTGGTTTACACAATAATATTAAATAAACAGAAGAAATTCTTATCTCTCTAGATTCACTATACCAATAAAACTAGGAAAGGTTTTAAGGGAGAACCGCAAAAGCAACAGAATACCAAATAGATTTAAGCCCCTAAATGACAGATGAATAGATACTAATTATATATCACGAGGCAAACATATAAAATAAAGAAGTTCTACAATATTCAGTATAGTAAAACTATAGCACTTCCATTATAATATGGCAGTATGCGACATTGATATATAATTCAGTTTAGTGTCTGTAGACCTCTATGCCATTTCAACGACTTCAGTGTATAGTGATCATGTCCTTCCAGAATAACAAAGTATTAGATCTTATATAGAATGAATAACATAAAAGTTAGGTTAATATCAAGCAAAAAGAGAAAAAAAAAGAAGCTACTGCATAATAAGTAACATAAGATGCAGGGAACCTACCATCACGTAGTTGACGTCGAGTGGAGGAGGAATGAGCTCGGACTTGTGAATGTTTACTTCACGTGGTTTGTGACGGAGTTGTTCGCCGTCGCTCGAAGCCGTGCGAGGAGGAAGAGAGCACGGCTTCTCAATGTGTCTTGTCGTCGACGTCCGAAAGAGGATGTAGGTTGGAGCTCGGCCTCTATGCGTGTTTCATCGTTGTTCGAAGCCATGAGAGGAGGAAGAAGAACTCGGCTCTCGTTCGCGATGCTCACCGAAAGAGGAAGCAGAGCGGTTCAGCCCCCTTACTGGCCGTGCATAGGGGGTGTTAGCCCCCCGCCCCCCCCCCCCCCCCCCCCCCCCCCCCCCCCCCCCCCCCCCCCCCCCCCCCGGTGGTGGCGGGTAAAGGAAAGGGGAGAGAGAAAAGGAGAGAAGAGAGAAGAGGAAGAAGAAATATGAGGAGGAGGCGGAGGGTATGGTGGTTGTAAGGTGAAGGTGATCGGAGTGCCGGAGCTCACTGACGGGTGAGCGACGGTTGGCCGACGGATCATCGGAGTTGGGATGGAAAGAAAAAGAAGAAGAGTTGGCTTGGGTTTGAAATGAAAGAAGATGGGAATTTGAAATGAAGTGTGGCGTGATTTTTATTTGTGTTCCTCTCTGATGCGTGAGTGGAAGTTGTGGGTGTGTGTTGTGGAGAAAAATGAAGGAGGGATGAAGAATTGTATAGTTTTAATTTAATAATTGAGTAGATATTGTAGGAGTAGATTATAATGAATTAATGTGCCAAATTCCTTTGGTGTAGATCCACAAAATATGGATCTACATAATTAGGGGGGTCTAGGATTAATTAGGGGTAAGGTTAATTAGTAAAAGTAATTATATAAATGTAATTGGTAAATATTAAAAGTAATTAGTAAAAGTTAATTAGTGCATAGCAAAAGTAATTTGTAAAGGCCATTAGTAATTGATGAAAGTAATTAGTAAATGGTAGAAAGATAATTACTAAAAGTAATTATTAATTGATTAAAGTAGTTAGTAAAAGTAATTAGTGAATATAAAAAGGTATGTAATAATAGTATCATAAAAACTTAATTAGTTTAAGGATTGTATAAACTTATTATATGGAACTGTTTGAAAGTATTCTTACCAAAATACGGTAGTGATGGATTTAGGCTATCACATCCTACTCTAGCAATCCACTAGCAAATCCCAATAGAGATTAGTGATCCATTAATATTCCACTTGCTAAAAGCCGTTATGTGTAAAACCAATGCAACTTAACCACTACTTTTCACAACCCGGGAATGGTCCACTCTCACAAACTGAGAGTAATCTCACAAGAGAGAAGCTGAAAAATTGAAATACTTCAATATGAAATAAATACACAATCCTATACCTTGAATGATCTTACTATGAAGTGAGGCAAAGGGGAGTGTGTGATGTGCTCTAATATATGAGATGGGAGCACTTACTACTTGTCCAGAAATGAAGCAATGAATGCTTGAAGTGTGAGCTTGAAAGCTTTAGGACAAGTGTGGAGATGAGGGCTTGAATGCTTGAGGGATCTTTGAATTCTCTATGTTGAATGCGATAAAGCTCTCAAAATTTGTACTGCAAGCGCACGGTGTATTTGTAGCGCTATATGGGTCATCCACTGGGAGGCCGTTGTTGATTACCGGTTTCCCTCTAAGTTTATTAGTTACGCGATCAAGATATGGCTAGAAGAATGAATGCTACGAGAATTATCAATAGAGAAAGGCTCTAGGACCTAGGTATCCCCACCGTTAGATTAAAGTTAGGGTTAAATTAGATTGGTCGATTGTTAAATTTATGGGACTCGAAAGAGGTTATCTAACCTAAGGGCATTCTCCTAACCACCACTTCCATGATACAATAATAGGATATTCCCTTATGTTATCCCTACCCCCCACTTTCGTGATGCCATGATATGACTACCTAACCCATATCGATGCCAACTCTCGTTAATACATCAATATGCGTTACATACATTAAGTTAGACAAATGTCCTCAATCTTCCTCCATGCCATTTCCATGGATTAGGATTCAGATCTATGCTATAAGGGCTCTAATTTCGTGCCAACTCTCGTTAATACATCAATATGCGTTACATACATTAAGTTAGACAAATGTCCTCAATCTTCCTCCATGCCATTTCCATGGATTAGGATTCAGATCTATGCTATAAGGGCTCTAATTTCGTGCTTGACTCTCGTCAGCCGCATGGATAGTATTGATCAATGTAGGGATTGAAAACCCTAGATTAGACCCGACTCCCGCCATCGACTAATCTATTTATCCACAAGGGGAGAGATCAATTTGCATTGATAATAATCTTTCTAGCATACCCATCATCTCCAACTATTCAACAATTAATCAATAATTCATCATTCCATCGCAAAATCTAATGGGGTCCAACCCATGGCCCTAGATGAGTGAATACTCACGATCCATATATGCATAAGCAATCACAGCTATGAAATAACCACGGCAATAGAGATGGGCAGAGAATAAATCAATAACACAATCCATAATAACAATGAATTAAAGAGAACTAAATTCTATTCAAAATTGGAACTAGCATCCAAAAATAACAAAAATAACAATTAAAAGTGCAGAGGAATAAGAACAAAGTACACCTGATTAAAACTTAAAAAGCTCTGAAAAAGTCTGGACAAAGCATCCACCCCTTCAGAGGAAGGAGAAGAGTATTTATAGCCCAGCAAAATACCCAGAAAAGCCCAAAAATACCCATGGCGGTGCCCCCAGAAAAACCTAGGGGACCCAATTAGACGCAACCGAGTCGAGATCGACGAGGTCGCATCGACAAATTTGCGTGGGTTGGCAAAATAATCTCCTGGAGACGTGACCACATGGATTGGCCACGTGACTGCATCGTTTCGCGTTTAGATCTTCAGCTTCCTATTCAAAATGGTCGTTTGGACGACCGTTTGGCTTCTGCACCTCTCGGTGTGACACGGTCCCGTCGATTCGCCAAACAACCGCATCGATTTGGATTCTTCTCTCTTCAGCTCTATAGCGACGCGACCGTTTGGTTCTTCAGCGTGACCATGTTGAATTGGCTTTGTGCTGCTTGGGACTGTCCTGATGACGTGGTCACGTGGATTAACCACGTGATCGCGTGTTACACTTCAAATTTCTTTTCTCTTTGATTTTGGTCCACGTTGCTCCTTGCTTCATTCCATCGCTTTTTTTCTTCCACTCTTAGACCTAAAACTCTGCGTTTTCTCCTGCAATACATGTGAGGTACCCAAAAATAAAAAGGAACTAAAAATAAGGTGAATAGAATGAGACGAACCGTTGTACACATGCTCCTTTCCCCCCCTCCGTCATGCTATGGGGAGAGCTGATCCTTCGTGTATCAACGCAAGAAACCCATATCATCGGTGTTCATCGTACTGTCATCAAAGGATTAGAAATGCTGCCACTAAAATAATACCGACTACTGATGTTAATCAAATTGATAAAACTATTGGCAAGCCGTCTGCTAACTTGAGGGTTGCAAAATCGGGGCGTGAAGCATGGAGTTCCCTCTTTTCTGTTGGACGTTCAATTGAGCAACATAGCAAATGTGAATACGTTCCACCCCGAGAGATCCCAACTGGTAAGGCTATCCCTTGGATCCCTAGAGAAGCTGTATCTACTAATGTTGCAAAATGGAGTCGCACTCTTGCTGGTTATGTGGTGGGAGACAAACCATTTTACTCGCACCTCCGAGCATGTGTACAACGGTTGTGGCGGCCTAAAGGAAAGCTCCAGGTTCACTCCAGGGATAATGGTTTTTTCTTCTTTGAATTTGAGTTAGAAGAAGATTGTAGCAGAGTTCTCCAAGAAGGGCCTTGGATGTTTGATAAAAGGGTGATAGTACTGCGACGTTGGACTCCAGAACTTACAATGGATAGAGATCTTCTGTCCTCAATTCCGGTATGGGTGAGATTTCCTGACCTTCCATTGAAATTTTGGTCTACAGAATGCATTAGTATTATTGCTAGCTCTGTAGGTAAGCCTTTATTTGTGGATAAGGCTACGGCTTCTGGGGAACGGTACTCTTATGCTAGATGTTTTGTGGAAGTTGAGGCAAAGACAAAATTACCTAGCACCATTGAGATTGCGGTAGAGGAGGAGGAAAATACGATCATTCAAATGGAGTACGAAAACTTGCCCCCAAATTGTTCAACGTGTGAATGTTTCGGACATTCCTTTGCCCAATGTCCCTTCAAGAAGGTTTGGGTGGAGAAAACTAAACCATCTTCAAATGTGGATAGTAATGTGTTGGTTCCTGAAGCCACAGCAGGAGATCATTCAGCAATAGGTGAAGGTCAAATAGCTACAAAGAAACCAATAGATGTTGAGAGCACTGCAGCTGTTGTTTCTGATATAGTTCCTTGTATTTTTGAGTATGGTGGTCCGTCTTCTGCGCGCCCTACGGAAAATGTCCGTATAGATGACCCTGACAATGTTGGTAATGAAGATGAGGCTGATGGAAACTACGAGGATGAGTGGATGGAGGAGTTTGATGGGGATGCTACTATGGAGAATCAGGAGTGGGAGGAGGAAATGCGCCACCTTGCATCATCATTGAAGTCGATTAAAAAGAAAAATATAGATCTCCCTCGACGGAAAAGTTTAAGAATTCCTAGGAATTCTAAATATTAGGGCTCAAACGCTGAGTTGAGCAGTTGGATAATTTATGATTGTTTTCTTTAGAGTTTTTATGTTTTGGAGCTTTCTGTATTCCAATATTGTTATTGCTGCGTTATATGAATAAAGTTGTTAACTCTTCAAAAAAAAAAAGAATGAGACGAAGAGTGTAATGGTATGAAATGTATATGAAACGAGTATAAATTATATCAACAAATAACACACATCAAAATCCCCTAAGTTAAACTCTTTCTTGTCCTCAAGGAAGACATGAAATAGTAACGATTGGGGGTATGAAAGCAAGCGCACAAATGATGGCATGAGATTTTGAGAATTTCATAATATCAAGTATATATACATGGGTGAGTAGAAAATTCAAATCCAAGGAAACTAAATATGCTAATTCCTCTCAATCGATTAGGATATAATCCTAGGATGTCGTTTCTAGCTCGAATCGTTAATCAGTATACTAAGCCATGACTATGCTCAAGTCCTGGGACATTTCCTTTAACCCGTCCCTAGGTTGAAGGAATAGGAATAGGAACCGAAGTTATGCAATGGTCAAGGAAGAGATAAGCATAGGATAATGGGTTATTAGTCTATCAAGGAAGTGGCTCTCACGACACGTCAATGTTCCATGATTCATGAAATTGCTAACTTTATTCATGCTTCCATTTTTTCATTGTTTTTTTGGATTACAATTGGTTCGTGTAAGGAGTGTTGGGTCGATGACTCTCAGGTAAGATGACTGATGTGCGTATATATTTCGTATATTCATGCACGTTTTCTTTTGTGTTTCTCCGTATTTTCCGCTGTCTTTTATTCGTTTTCTCGTAATTTCTCGTTTTCTTTCACTTTTCTTTGTTTCTCCATGTTTGCAGGAGATTGCCCGCGTAGGGGACGTTTAACGATGATATCATGTATCCCCGGAGCAACGGGAGGAGTCACGCGTGATCCAGGGGGTCAACCGACGAAGATTACATCTTTCAGCCCCTTACCCGGTCGGTTGGTCATCTCCAACCGATCGGGTGATGCACGCGTGCACCACCCGGTCTCAGCCGGAGCTCAAGTGGAAGTCACCCGACCGGTTCACAGGCCGGTTCAACGGGGGCCGATTCTCTGTCTTTTCGAGCCAAATTCCAACCGATCGGGTGACTCTCACCCGATCGGTTCATCTGTAGCTGATGCTGAGGAGCCGAAGACACGGGCACCCAACCGATCCCTTCACCCGATGGCGCCAAGATCTAACCGGTCACTCCAAGAACTCAACCGACCGGTTCATATGACCGGGTGAAAGTTCACAGTTTTCTGTTTATTATCTGTAACGGATCACCCGATCGGTTTACTTGTCAACCGATCGGGTGATACGAGATCCTATAAATAGGACCCCTAGGGTTCCAGAAACGGGGAGCTGTTAGTTTTTACTGTTTTCTCCTATTTGTGACGGCTGTAATTACTCTTTTATTGTAAGTTTTCGGATCTTTCTTAAACTTTAGTATTATCTTAATTGCTCTACTACCTTTGCATTTCAAGCGCCTGATTATGATTTCAACGGTTCATTTTTATTTAGATCGCTTTTTAATGAATATTTGTGAGTAGTTCCCAAATCTGGGATTTTGGCGGAAACCCCTTCGGGGGCTCTTCCCGATGCGTCCATTGGGTTAGGAAATCGATAGGGATTAGGAATCTAACGGTTACGCGGGGTGTTTTATTGTCATCGGCGGGAAAAAGACCGCCTTTGACCGTTGGGCCAAGGGGGAATAAACTTGGCGGTTGACCCCCTAGCCATAGCTCACGCCCATAGCGTAGACGCCGAATCCTAGCGCGCGGGAGCGGCAGGATGGGACGTTGGGAGTTATCGTTGCGAGCTTAGTGCTCCCGGAATCGATCATTGTTAATGGACACGGGAGTGCCCACTGATCGAATCCGGGAAGTCCGGTGTATCATCCTGGGCACCGACCGGAATATCGGGCCCATGGGACGCCGGTACCACTTTCAGAGGCAACGTCTCACCATTAGACCCTAATTCCGATTGCCATCCTACCCGTAGGCCGTATCGGCGAGAGTCGCTCGTTGGAGTGGAAACCAAAGTCCCGGGTTTATTTTCTTATTGTTCATACCTTGCATTCTTTTCTCGTGACAACCCATCAACCGATTCAGGCTAGCTCGCCCACAGGGTGATTTTGGTCCTCCTTGACACAAGCACATCCTAGCCTCCCTGTGTTCGACCCCCAAGCCACACTACAACAACGTGCGCTTGCGGTTACAAATATCTAAACCCTATCACGCGAGTCCCCCGGCCATTCGCGGCATAGCGAACCGGGGGCATCACTCGTGTGACACGTCAAGTTTATGGCGCCGTTGCCGGGGAGGCAACGTGTTTGTTATTTTAGGATCTCTTGAACCCTAGTGTCTAGCTCTCATCCCTACCTCGCGATAATTTTCGCATTCTTCTTTTTCCTTTTTATTTTCTTATTTTTATTTCTTATCTTATCTGTTTCTCTCCCACTTGTCGCTTCACGGGTGTTTGTTGTTTTTTATGCGCATGAGTTCAAGAAGTCTCGACGACTTGATTCCCGTTGATCCAGAGATTAACGCCACCCTTAGGCGTTTGGCCGACGAGAAGCGAAGAAGAGAGGATCCTGAAGCAATGGAGGAGAACACCCCGCCCAAATCCCTGTTGGAGTACTCGATGCCATCTATCGAGTCCACTTCCGCCATCCGTCCTCCAGCTATTACGGCCCAAAGCTTCGAGCTAAAGCCGTCTTTGGTGACATGGATCCAGCAGGATCAGTTTGCGGGTGCACCCATGGAGAGCCTGATCGAGCATCTAGACTCCTTCTTGGAGAAATGTGACACCTTCCGGATTAATGGTGTCACGACTGAGGCGATCCGTCTGAAGCTGTTCCCCTTCTCGTTGCGAGACAAAGCCAAGCAATGGCTTAGGGGGAAGGACCCCAACACTTTCAATACCTGGGAGAAGCTCTCCAACGCTTTTCTGACGAAGTTCTTTCCTCTGGGGAAGACCATGAAGTTGAGGAGTGAGATCTCCTCCTTCTCCCAGGCCAGCCACGAGTCCTTACATGAAGCTTGGACGAGATACAAGGAGATGCAGAGAAGGTGCCCTTACCATGAGCTTTCGAAGTGGCAGATTATTAATCTGTTCTACAATGGGATGAGGGATGACCTAAAATCTTCTATGGACGCCGCGGCTGGGGGTTCCTTCATGTCAAGGAGCGAGGAAGATGTCGGACATATTCTAGAAAATATGGCATCCAACAATGAGCGGTGGTGTGACGAGAGAGCCACACCCAGGTCTGGGGTATACACAGAGTCGAGGACGTCGACAAACTTTCAAGCAAGTTCGACTTGCTTTCGACCCAGATCTCCGCACTAATGGTAGGAGCCGGTGGGGCCGGTACACAACAGATTTCAGCGGTAGAATCTGAATTCTTTGGGGAGTTCGACGGTGGTGACGTCTCACCACCGTTGGATCAGGCGAGCGCACTATTTTACAACCCCACGGGAAATGTGCCGTATCTGCCAAGAACCAATTCCAACCCGGCCTACTCTCCAAACAACCGGAACCACCCTAACTTTGGTTACCGGCCACCATTCCAGCCCTCACCGCCTCAGCAGCCGCAGCAACAAACATATCAGCCGGCTAGGCCACAGCAGAGTCAGATTCAGCAGCAACAATATCAGCAGCAACCTCAGCAACAATTTTATGCACCCAGGAATCAGCAGCAAATCCAGCAGCAGCAGCAGTATGGCCAACAGAGGGCCGTCTCTCCGGTTGAGTCTCTCTTGACTCAATATATAACCAACCAGGAGAAGATCAATCAAAAGCTGGAAATGGGTCAACGGGCCCTCACGGACCAAGTAACCCAGCTGGGGTTACAAGTGGTGAACCTTTCAAGGTCACAAAACCAATTGCCGCCACAGCCTGAGGTGAACCCGAGGGGAGCAACCCAAACGTCGACACTCATGCACGAGCACGCAAATGTGTCCGTTATCGTTCTGAGAAGCGGGACACAAATCCCTACTAGAGTGCCCCCTAACAGACCGGAAGCACCGTTGGTCGTCGAGCGACCGATCGAAAAATCAAATGACGCCGGTGCTTTGTCATCAAATCCTACGACTCCGGAGGGAGTCTCTGAAGAAGAGAAGAAGAAGAACGAGGATGGGGGCCCGAAAGTGTTCAAACCCGTTGTGCCTTTTCCACAACGGTTAGCTCAGGCCAAAATCGATGAGAAATATGGCAAGTTCTTCGCCATGGTCAAGGATCTGAGCTTGCAGATCCCCTTCCTGGAAGCAATCGAAACAATCCCCTCCTATGCGAAGTTCCTAAAGGATTTGGTGATGAGAGGGTCTAGAAAGGAGAAAGTAGTGTTGACAGCGGAGTGTAGTACTCTCATCCAGAGGGCAAATCCGCCGAAACTTAAAGACCAGGGGAGCTTCTCAATCCCTTGCACGATCGGGGCAGTAAAGATTCATCGCGCACTCGTCGATCTCGGAGCGAGTGTTAGTTTGATGCCCTTATCGATGTATAAGAGGATAGGATTGGGTGATCTGGAGCCCACCGGTATGACCCTACAACTTGCTGACCGGTCGGTCAAATATCCGGTGGGGATTGTGGATGACCTACCCGTCAATGTAAAAGGGGTGCATGTGCTAGTGCACTTCGTAGTCATGGACATGCCTGAAGACACACACACCCCCATCATCCTGGGACGGCCTTTCATGGCCACTACTGGCATTTTGATTGATGTGAAGAACGTAAAACTTTCGCTAAACGTCAGCGGAGAAAAGGTTGAATTTGATCTGGGGTTGTCCATGAAGTACCCCGATCCCCCAGATGACCCTCGGTGTAATTTGCTGGAGGTGGAAGAAGATAAAGCTGCTGAAGAGAGCTCCTGGGAGATTCTCTTAAGAAACCCCCCCGATGACTTGGGGGATTCAGAAGACCAAGACGGCCCCAATAATAATGATGCTACTGGGAAAGCGAGTGTAGCACGTACGACCCCTCCCGGGTTCCCCAAGGCTCCTCCTACGAGGAAAACAGGGAAAGAACCCATGGACCTCACAAAAGACGAGGTCAGGATCCTTAAGAAGATGCCGATGAACGCCAATACGAAAGAGAAGCCCCCGGATCCCAAAAACAAGGAGAGGGTAGTCGAGAAAATCTTTCTCCAGCCGCTGACTACTCCAAAGGCCTTAGGCTCCGATGAAGAAGAGATGTCGAACTTCAGGCATCACCCGTATCAACCACCGTGAACATCACTTGCGGGCGTCGAGCTAAACGACGTTAAACGAAAGCGCTTCATGGGAGGCAACCCATGTTCTAAACTTATGCTTCGTTTTTAGGATTTTTTCTACTTTATTTTTCTCTATTTTTATAAATAAATCCAGCCGAAACAACTTCCGTGAAGGAACTCAGGCGATTCTTGGGTTTTGCAGAAAACAAGGCCCCAACCGATCGGGTGAGTTCCCACCCGATCGGTTGGGATGTATCAGATACAAGCCGCATCTGTCCCCAAATGAACCGATCGGGTGAAGAATGGAGAGACCGGGTGAAGAATGGAGAGACCGGGTGACAGACCGGGTGATCTGGGGAGAAGTCTCGGAAAATTTTTGGGAAATATCAACCGATCGGTTGAGTTAGAGCGCGATCGGTTGAGGCGACCGGGTGTGCAACCCCCAATTCTGGGGAAAAATTTGGGAAACGGTCAACCGATCGGGTGACTATTCACCCGGTCGGTTCACCTGTAGCTGTTGGCCGACAGGAAACTTTCGAAATTGGCCTACCCGATCGGGTGAGAACTCACCCGATCGGTTCAGTTTCGCCCCTATAAATACCCCTACCGCACGATGACAGCCACCCAACCCCCGAAAATCCCCTTCACGCGGATACACACTCTCCAACTGTCGAATCGACCTTCTCCAACCAACATACTGCCCCTAAACCCTCATCCCCACTCACTCCCATACTTCCCCACCCCCGACACCTTGCCATCGTCGACGTTCCATCATCAAAACACCCAAACCCTAACCCTAGCACCCAAAATTTTTGAAAACCTGTTTCTTGTCGGATCAGCGAGCGGCGGCTTCCCGAATTGCTCCCTCCTACTACGCGAGTCCCCCGGGAGCTTGATCTTGCTACATTGATGGGTAACACTCTTCCACTCTACACATCTCTTACTTTATCTGTAATATCCTAAATTGGTGTTGTACCTGCTTCACTTGCTCTATATTCATCATAGGCACGCCCCCACTTTCCTTTTCGCCATCCACATAGTCACCATGTCTAAGAAAGGGAAAGAGATTGCATCATCTTCGCGCCGTGATCCGCTCTACGGCCCCTTTTCTCCCTCTTTCATTGGCATAAACCCTTCTACGGAAGAACAGTCTGACCGTTTGCGAGCACTACTTCATCGCCCGATGAGACCTACAATCTTCGTCGATCGCCCCACACTCGAAGCTCTAGGGCTTTCGAACGGCGTCGCCAGAATTTTCAACTGTATCGGGTGCCATACCCTCTCTTACATCCATGCTCACACACACAGAAATCTCACGCTTGAATTCCTCAGTTCCCTTGAGGTGTTTGATGGGGGTTTCTCCTTCCGCGCTTTCAACTGCGATTTTTCTCTAGGTTTCATCGAGTTGAACAATATCCTCAATCTCCGCCACCCCGATCTTAATACTGAACATTCCACCCACGATCGAACTGACATCTACTCTTAATTCCGGGCTGATGGTGTTTGGCAACGGTTTACCCGGTACACCACCTTTCCACCCGAGGCTCTTGCCTCCTACATTATTCACCCGTGTTACCGCCTCGCCCATTGCATCCTCGCCAACACTGTTTTCGCCCGCGTGGATGTGTCCACTGTATCTAGGGATGAGCTCTTCTTTCTCTACGCCATGTCCGATGACAGGATCCTTGGGCACATCCCTATGCCCATAAACGCCGCTCATTGGATCATCCACTAAATTTTTGCTGTTAGCCGCGCCAATTCTGGATCCATCTGTTGTGGTGGGATGATCACCCTTATTGTCAGCTGTGTTTTGAGAGTGCCACCCGACCTCCCTATTTTGCCTGGATGTAGCCGTATTGATCGCGATTACTTGATCGATATCAATATGCTCACTCCCTTCGGTGAAGACCGCGCTGTCTACCTCTATGGCCCCGCCTGCTCACCTTTCACGATCCTGCCACCTTTAGCCCCTTTGCGGCTACCCTACCCCCCATCTCATCTGCCTTGGGAGTTTTACCCCGATCCTTGGTATTCTCCACTAGTGCATCTACCACCCTTGGATCCTCCCGATTGGCACCCAACTGTCGGCCCACCTGGTACGATTTTTCTCCACCACAGCCCCCCGGTGCACATCGATCCACCCGTGCTCCAGCCTGTCGCCCCTCCTTCCCCCATAGGCACGCCCTCCTCTTCCTCTGAGGATTCTTTCATTCACTATTCCCCACCCTCCTCCCCCTCCCCTACCATTCTAGTACCAGCGAATCCGATTGACTCCCCCTTGCATATTTTTGCATTTCACGATCACATTTTATTCGCTAGCACTGTCATGTCTAGCTTTGGGGACGTCTATTTTGGTGTGTTGTCGTGTTTTATTTTTTCTCATTTTTGTGCGTGTGTATGTTTTCGAGTGTCGCGTCGTGTGTTTTTATTTCTATTTTCGTGTCGTGTGGTTTGATTTTGATTTTTCTTTATTTTCAGTTTCATCTCTGTGTTTTCCTCGTTCTCATTTCTTTTTGCGTCGGTGCGTTTTCCCCCCATCTTCATTGCCCTCCCGTACTTACTCATATTGCATTGAGGGCAATGCAAACTTCAGCTTGGGGGAGTCGCACTGTGTGCGCCATTTGAGTCTTTCTTTTTCGTTTTTGTGTCGTTTTCATCGTGTTTTTTATTTTTTCTTTTTTTTCTTTCTCTTCTCTTCTTTTTATCTCTTTCTCCTAGAGATGAACCCTATGATGAATCGCCACAAAATCACACACACCTAGCATGGCATCGATAACCACATTCACTAACCCTAGGATTTCGAGTTCTCTTGCATTTCACGCATCGTGGGTCCACTTAGCTTTTTGTGAGTCGTGCGACGTGCCTAGTTGTTTGGTGTGCTTCTACTTCGTGATTTTACTTTATATACCTGTCCAAGAATGACCCCTAGATTATCATGCTTCGATTTGTATATGCGGTATTTATTTCTCCTGTCTGCTTCTGCATGCTATATATATATATATCGTGTATTTCATTTCGCATGTGTCGGGATTCCACAATTAAGGACTAGGATAACCCATTTAGCCTATGCTCTATTTAGCGAGAATAGTTTCCTTTGCCCAAGTGTTTAGATTCCGATTTCTTTTTTGTTTTACTTGGTGCAAATCCCCTCGTCGTGTACCGTTCTCCCACTTGGGAGAGTACACATGTGTATAGCCAAAAAACCCAAAAATCCAAAAAAAAAAAGAGAAAAGAAAAGAAAAACCCAAAAAGAAAAGAAAAGAAAAATTTTGTATAGCCAAAAAGCCAAAAAAAAAAACAAATACACAAAACCCAAAAAAAATTCAAGTGTGAATATTTTTCCTTTCTACCGAGAATAAAGGGAAGGAGAGAATTTGCACCGAGTGTTCTACTCCACATCATCTCAACCCCCATCGTTTTCGAAAACACTTGGCTTAGGAACTTTTTAGCTAGTATCTAGGCTATAGTGGCGTGATTTCCTTAACCCTAGTTGTGGAATCCCCGATGCATGATACGCTTATATTCTTATACTCTTCTCATGCATGCTTGAACTAATATTCACCGCAATTTCAAATTCGAACCGGTATTTGGGTCATTTCCTGGATTTGCGTATATGAGCTCATAGCACATTGTAGAAAGCGACACCATTTGCTAGCACACGACCGCACTCACACGCGCTTCACCGCGTGGGCCCACGACACTTATTTGGACTCGTTTTCCTAGGTTTAGTGATGTGATTTGACGTTTGCTTGCTTGGTGTGTCGTTTTTGATTTTTTTGGCTCTGACGGACGATCTAGGATATAAAGTTTTCTTTTTCTCTCTTTCTCTCTATTTTTCCCTCTCCGAGCTCCTACTCTCACTCGTCTTCCTCGAGGACGAGGAAGAGTTCAGCTTAGGGGATTTTGACGTGCGTATATATTTCGTATATTCACGCATGTTTTCTTTTGTGTTTCTCCGTATTTTCCGCCGTCTTTTATTCGTTTTCTCGTATTTTCTCGTTTTCTTTCACTTTTCTTTGTTTCTCCATGTTTGGAGGAGATTGCCCGCGTAGGGGACGTTTAACGATGATATCATGTGTCCCCGGAGCAACGGGAGGAGTCACGCGTGATCCGGGGGGTCAAACGACGAAGATTACATCTTTCAGCCCCTCACCCGGTCGGTTGGTCATCTCCAACCGATCGGGTGATGCACGCGTGCACCACCCGGTCTCAGCCGGAGCTCAAGTGGAAGTCACCCGACCGGTTCACAGGCCGGTTCAACGGGGGCCGATTCTCTGTCTTTTCGAGCCAAATTCCAACCGATCGGGTGACTCTCACCCGATCGGTTCATCTGTAGCTGATGCTGAGGAGCCGAAGACACGGGCACCCAACCGATCCCTTCACCCGATGGCGCCAAGATCCAACCGGTCACTCCAAGAACTCAACCGACCGGTTTATATGACCAGGTGAAAGTTCACCGTTTTCTGTTTATTATCTGTAACGGATCACCCGATCGGTTGACTTGTCAACCGATCGGGTGATACGAGATCCTATAAATAGGACCCCTAGGGTTCCAGAAACGGGGAGCTGTTAGTTTTTACTGTTTTCTCCTATTTGTGACGGCTGTAATTACTCTTTTATTGTAAGTTTTCGGATCTTTCTTAAACTTTAGTATTATCTTAATTGCTCTACTACCTTCGCATTTCAATCGCCTGATTATGATTTCAACGGTTCATTTTCATTTAGATCGCTTTTTAATGAATATTTGTAAGTAGTTCCCAAATCTAGGATTTTGGCGGAAACCCCTTCGGGGGCTCTTCCCGATGCGTCCATTGGGTTAGGAAATCGATAGGGATTAGGAATCTAACGGTTACGCGGGGTGTTTTATTGTCATCGGCGGGAAAAAGACCGCCTTTGACCGTTGGGCCAAGGGGGAATAAACTTGGCGGTTGACCCCCTAGCCATAGCTCACGCCCATAGCGTAGACGCCGAATCCTAGCGCGCGGGAGCGGCAGGATGAGACGTTGGGAGTTATCGTTGCGAGCTTAGTGCTCCCGGAATCGATCAGTGTTATTGGACACGGGAGTGCCCACTGATCGAATCCGGGAAGTCCGGTGTATCATCCTGGGCACCGACCGGAATATCGGGCCCATGGGACGCCGGTACCACTTTCAGAGGCAACGTCTCACCATTAGACCCTAATTTCGATCGCCATCCTACCCGTAGGCCGTATTGGCGAGAGTCGCTCGTTGGAGTGGAAACCAAAGTCCCGGGTTTATTTTCTTATTGTTCATACCTTGCATTCTTTTCTCGTGACAACCCATCAACCGATTCGGGCTAGCTCGCCCACGGGGTGATTTTGGTCCTCCTTGACACAAGCACATCCTAGCCTCCCTGTGTTCGACCCCCAAGCCACACTACAACACCGTGCGCTTGCGGTTACAAATATCTAAACCGTGTCACGCGGGTCCCCCGGCCATTCGCGGCATAGTGAACCGGGGGCATCACTCGTGTGACACGTCAATGACCTTAGGGCATCGCGCCAAGAGGGGCCCCTTAGACCTACTAGCTCAAACAAATCAAATCCTTATTCTTATGCACTCCCACAAGCTAAACCTTTTGGCACGAGGCCCCGATGCTTCCCGAGGCATGGTGATCTGGCTACTTAGCAGTGCATATCTAAATTTTTATATACATATTTTCTTTTTCTTCATTTATTCACATTTTTTTCGAAAGCATGAATATGTTAAGCAAGCTCAATCCTTAGGACTAGGTGGTGTGTCGTTATCCAAGTCTCGAAGGATTATAAACCATTATACTCAACTATCAATTCTATGGTCCATGCATAAAGTGGATCCTTAAGAAAATCCAACCTAGGTCGGTTTTGAGTACTACTATCCAAGGGACTATGAACATGGGCACATCTAGCATATTGGATGTGATCTGAGACTAAAAAAATATCCTAATTATATAAGAATCGACATCGAGAGAATCGAGCGTAAAGGATAGAAGATGAAATTCTACTCAATAAACCACACATATAAAGCTTGATTTCATAAAATTCTCAAACAAACATATATACACATGATGCATAATGTAGATGCAGGTATTTTTGGGTTTTTTTGTTTTTCATTTTTTCATTTTTATTTTTTTGAATGCATAGGAAGAAAAGGAAGACATGATGCATGAAAAATAAAAATAAAAATAAAATGGTAGAGGGGGAAAGGAAAAAGGAGCATATAAACACATGGAGGAAAACATGGGAATGGAGGTGGAGAAGGATAAAAGATGGGCATGAAATGCTCCTCCCCCAAGCTAGATTGGAGCATTGTCCTCAGTACGATGAAATCAATGAAATCATGAGGATATGTGTGAGGGGGAAGCAAAGGTGAAGGAACTCCCCCAAGCTAAGCTCAAAGCATGCCATAAAAGAGATAATCTAGTGAGAATGAGGGCCATGTGGAAATGTGGGAGTGTGTGGGCTATCTCATTAAGAGGTGCCATCGTCCGGTGGTGGTATTGTAGGAGATGTGGGTAGAAGTGGTGCATCAGATGATGGTGGTGGTGAGGTGAGTGGAACTATAGTGGATGGTGGAGGGAATGGTGCACGTTGTATGGAAGATGTAGATGACCGTTATGGTGATGGCATGAGAAGGAGAGTAGGTACAGCCGCAGGGTAGTGGCCCTGAGGGAAGTGCCAATGGTAGACGACGTCAAACTGCAACTATAAAGTCGTAACAATGGACCTAAGGCTGTCCATCAAGGATTAGAGTGTGGTCAGGGTATTGTCCATGGTGGATCGAAGATCATGAATGGCCTCCTTTACTCGTGTAATATGCTCGTCAGTGCAACGAGGTGGAGGAGGTGGGCCAGAGTGGCTAGTACACTCGCCATGTAGGCAAGATCTCCGTGAGAAATGACATAGTGGTGGTGGCATGACATGGCATATCTGTGTAGCAGCAGGATTGGGAATGACAGGGTCCTGAATGGGGTAGGGCTATGCTTATGGATGTGGGGAAAATCTGAATCAGGTGTGAATCTCCACTGCACAGCTCTCTTAATGTGGAAGTGAATAGGATTGTCAAGTGTGGTGTAAGGGATGTGGTGAATCCCATGAAGCCATAAAAATCTATCGTTCTCAATGGCTCTGATCATGAGCACGTTCGTGAGGACGGAGATGTCTAGTGAGGTGTGGCCAAGAACAGGGGGCATGGTAGCAAGGATCTGGAGAGAAATGGGAGGGTGTCTGGTAATGATAGTAATGAATCTTCCGCATCAAATCTTAGCATTGGGGCTTTGAAGGGTGTGGAATAATTTATAACCCAACCGAGAGCCGGCATGGATGAGATATCATGGTGAAGATGTGCGGTCATCATGGATGTTGCAGGGTTGGGTCATGGCCCAAAGGAAGAAAAGCTCATTTCTGTGAAACTTGTCATATCTCCTCCCTACAAAATATGGAATTGGCTATGATACGATGAGCCAGACGAAGGCATGGATGGATAATGGAAGAGGCCTTCGCTCTGGTGATAGGAAAGGGGTAAGGCCAGTGATCTGCTCCCAGAAGGTATCGAGATCAAATGCAATGGGGAATGTGACATTCTTCCTAATTACACTGGGAGTGACAGCCATGTGCCATCAGAAGATAGTGTTTAGGGAGTCAGTGGGCATGCTATAGTCCATGTTTGTTAGGCGAAATGAAAAGCCAGAGGGTTGGTTCCTAAGTGAACTAAGAAACTCTAGAGTGCGTCTCTTATATGTACGTGCCTCGCATTCCAGGAAATCACCCCATCCTATGTTATCGAGTAGGATCTAGACACCCTCGACGAGTCCTAATGAATTAAGAGCGGGGATGCTCGGGAATTTTGTGGGCATAATGACTCGTCGAAAGAAGAACATGTAGGTGTCGCGTTGACGCTCGTCAATGAATGTGATCCTTGTAGTGTCAATTTGTGGGGGTGTAATGGGTGGTGGTGATGGTGGAGCAGTGGATGTGGAAGCCACATCAGTGAAAGTGTGTGCATGTGTGTTTCTCCCTCAGGATGGTCCCAATGCAATACGCTTGGTGTGATTTTGTGGAGGCATAATGAATAAGTGAAGGTCGTGAATGCAATGTGTGTTGGTATGAGTGAATGTGTGCAAACAACGACTCCCACGCGATTTAGCAAAAACAACGAGCAAATTGATAAGCTAGGGAAAAAATTTGAAATTGAGAATATGGAAATAGTTTACCCAAGCAATTGTAGCTTCCTCGATGTGATGATGATGATCCAAGCCTCAGATGAAGTCCTCCAAGCAATCACAAATGGACAGTGTCGCTTGAAATCCCCAGCAAAGTTCCACTCGGCCATTTTAGGGGGTTGGGGTCTATCGTTTCGACGGAGAAGATGATGTAGGACGAGAGACTTAAAATTAATAGGGGTGTGGAATATGATTTTGGATGAGTGGAGGAGTATTGGGAGGTTGGGGTGATCGGAAGGAGAGAGAATTTAGGAGGAGAAGTCGAAACGGCTCAAAAAAGAAAGCGCAAGTAAGTCGTTTGGGGGCTGGGTCTATATAAAGGCAGAGCGACGTGGTCGATCAAAACAGTTGCGTCATTTAGGGATTGACCGCGTCGCTTTAGGAACTCAATGGTCAAAGGTCAAAAGTCGATGTTGGCAGTTCGACGCGGTCATGTCGATGGCATAACGACTGTGTTGTTTTATAGTTTGGATGGCCAAAAGTTGGGTCGACGTGGTCGTTTCAATAAGTCTAAACGACCGTATGCGGGGTGGAAAATATGGCTTGAAAAGACAAAGAGTTGGTACTCCTCACGTAGTCGTGTCGTTTGGGTCAAACGACAGTGTCGATTTGGAAGTAGCACCTAAGAATCAGATGAAGTACACCACATAACTCACACATCGCCACCATGGGGAAATTAGTAGTACCTAATCCTAACATAGAGAGCTATTTGGTCAAAGCATCAAATTTTGAAGATAGCATGGTAACAACATCAATTTCATAATTACCTCCCTTCTTACAGGTTGCTCTCTCACTGCTCTATAAATAATTATTGTTGGCCATGTCTTCCAACAACTTCTTGGCTTTGGCTGGAGTCTTGCTCATGATCACCCCATTAGCGGCGGCATCAATGGACATCTTCATCTCTCTGGAAAGCCCATTGTAGAATGTTTGAATCAGGAGCCAATCCGGTACTCCATGGTGTGGAAAATATCTTTGCAAATCCTTGAATCTCTCCTATGCCTCATATAATGTTCTTGGTCATGTTGAGAGAATGAGATGATTTCGTTGCATATCATCCCAAGTAGAAAAGGTGTCGGAGTCATGACTACTAAGCCACTCCTTTGCCTTATCCTTTAAAGAGAAGGGAAAAAGTCTTAGCCTAATTACGTCGTTAGTGACGCCATTCATCTGCAATGTGTCCATCTTCTCCAGAAAAGTGTTTAGATGTTTATTAGGCTTCTCCATGGGTGATCCTCCGAATTGATCATGCTGTATAAAACTGATCAACGAAGGCTTTAGCTCAAAATTGTTGGCATCTACCAGTGGCCTTATGACGCTCGATGTTGACCTATTGAAGGGCATAGAAAAGTCCCGAAGGGACCTAGCAGGTTGTTGATTATCAGGCGGAGGAGGTGGGGGAGGATTGTAAACTTCTTTTGCCATTGTTTCTTGCGCTAACTTTCTCCTTCTTTCGGCATTGCGCCTGCATGCAGTAGCTTCAATCTCCGGATCTAGGGAAGCAAATCTTCAGTACCCTGCGATCTCATGTGCATGCACAAGGGAAAAAATAAATCAAACATCAGTAGCACAAAAGACAATAGCAAAGAAAATAAAAAGAAAAGAAAAATGCGCAGTCTAGCAACAAAGATCGAAACTAATATCAAGTTGTGCCTCCCCGGCAACGGTGCCAGAAAAATTGTTGTGTGTAATAAAGCTCTCAAAATTTGTACCACAAGCACAAGGTGTAGTTGTAATGCTATATGGGTCGTCTGCTGGGAGGCAGTTGTTGCTTACCAGTTTCTATCTAAGTTTTTTAGCTACGCGATCAAGATGTGGCTAGAAGAATGAATGCTACGGGAATTATCAATAGAGAAAAGGTCCAGGACTTAGGTATCCACACCATTGGATTAAAGTTAGGGTTAAATTGGATTGTTCGATTGTTGAATTCATGGGACTCGGGAGAGGTTGTCTAACCTAAGGGCATTTTCCTACCCCCCAGTTTCGTGATGCAATGATAGGATATTCCCTTATGTTATCCCTACCCCCCACTCTTGTGATGCCATGATAGGACTACCTAACCCATATTGATGTCAACTCCTATTGATACATCGATATGCGTTAGATGCATTAAGTTCGATGAATGTCCTCAATCTTTCTCCATGCCACTGTTGTGGATTAGGAGTAGGATTAGGATCTATGCTAGGAGGGCTCTAATTCCGGGCCTGACTCTCGTCATCGCATGGATAGTATGGATCAATGTATGGATTGAAAACCCTAGATTATCCCTGACTCTCACCATCGATTAATCAATTTATCTACAAGGGGGAGATCAATTTGTATTGATAATAATCATCCTAGCATACACATCATCTCCAATTATTCAACAATTAATCAATATTTCATCAATCCATCACAAAATCCAATGGGGTTCAACCCATGGCCCTAGATGGGCGACTACTCACTATACATATATGAATACATAATCACAAAAATGAATTGAATACCCAAGGAAATAGAGATGAGCAGGAATAAATCAATCACACAATCCACAATAACAAGGAATTAATGAGAACTAATCTCTATTCAAAATTGGAACTAGAATCCAAAAATAACTAAAAGTACAATTAAAAGTGCAGAGGAATAAGAATAAAGTACACCTGATTAAAACACAAAAAGCTCTAAAAAAGTCTGGAAAAAGCGTCCCCCCCTTCGGAGGAAGGAAAAGAATATTTATACCCCAGGAAAATACCCAGAAAAGCACAAAAATACCCATGGCACACCCAGAATAACCTATGGGACCCAATTAGACGCAACTGAGTCGAGATCGATGCGGCCGCGTCAACAAATTCGTGTAACTTGGCAAAATAATCTCCAGAAGACGCGACCACATGGATTGGCCAAGCAACCACGTCGTTTCATGTTCAGATCTTTAGCTTCCTCTTCAAAATAGTCGTTTGGACGATCATTTGGCTTCGGCAACTCTCAGTGTGATGCGGTCACGTCAATTCACCAAACGACCACGTCAATTTGGATTCTTCTCTCTTCAGCTCTTCAGTGACACGACCATTTGGTTCTTTAGTGCGACTGCATCGAATTGGCTTTGTGCTGCTTGGGACTGTCCTGGTGATGCGACCGAGTGGATTAACCACGCAGTCGCGTGTTATACTTCTGATTTCTTTTCCATTTGATATTGGCCCTCGTTGTTCCTCGCTTCATCCCATCGCTTTTTTCTCCCACTCTTGGAGCCAAAACTCCGTGTTTTCTCTTGCTATATATGTGAGTACCCAAAAGTAAAAAGGAACTAAAACAAGGAGAATAGATTGAGACGTGGAGTGAAATGGTATGAATAGCATATGAAATGAGTATAAAATATATATACAAATAACACACAGCTACAATAAATTCCAAAATGCTTCTAAGTATTTCCAAGAGTTCTGAATTGAATACATCTAGTTCCTATTTATAACACCGAAAAATACCACCAAATCTCTCAGCAATTCTTAAGCAATTAATGCTGAAAACGGCTAATAACGGCTAGAAATCCAAGTCATTAGTCGACTGGAGAAACCATACCATGCGACTGGGGTATTATACTGACACAATAATAAATGTAGTCTAACGGATAGACGACGAATGTCTGCTGAAGGGTTCCCAGATGTCTGTGCTACTGTTCAAACAATTGGCTCTAAAGCTTCAGTCGACTCAACTCTCAGGCCCACAATAAATGGCGTTACTAGAATTTTTGACGAAAAATACTAGATGACTGCAGAAGGGTTAGCAGACATCTGTGTGACTGTTCAGACGACTGGTACAAAGGCATCCGTCAACTTAACAGTCAGACCAAGAGAATTAGACTTACTAGAATGGTGGTCATAATAAACCTGATGAATGATGGTGATCTTCCAGACATCTCTCCAATAGTTCAGACGCTTGTGAAGACACTATTAGACATCTGACATGCAAAGGGTTCCTAGTGTTGTGTAGTGCATGCTTGCCAGGCGTTTAGGTGACAAACACCAAACCTCTGGTAGAAGGCTGAAAGATCAATTTTGAGCTAAATTCCTATCTAACCCTATGGGAACAACACACGACTGATCTAAAGTGTTGTGTATGATAAGAAAATGCTTCAAGTAAGAATATTCAATGCTTAACATTCTAATTCAATAATGAAGTAAAGAAAAGAAAGATTTACATATTAATCTCCTTCACTTCCTATTGAATTCCTTGAAGTCTTTTATTTGATTCTTTGAGTTCATCATTTATTTCCTCACGTCGTCACTTCACATAAGCCTCACTTTTGATATATCTTGATTTACATCGTGATGCTTTAAATAACTACGAAACAAGGGGTTAGTCGCAATTAATTATGTTTTCTCATCATCAAAACCAAATTGGTGGATCCAATACTCAATATTACGTACGCTGTACAACCCCAAATCTTAACAAATTTACGATTGGGTCCCTTCACAGTCCATATCTCATATGGAGTGGTAGGCACGGCTTTGGACGAAACCATGTTCAATATGCGTAGGGCCCATTCTAGGGTATAACCTCAGAATGAAAGAGGTAATGCAATGTTACTCATTATGGATTGTATCATATGCAATATGGCGTGATTCACTCTTTGACACATAATTGTGGTTTGTAAGGAGGAGTAACCTGAGAGAGAACCCCATTCTCTTTTAGATACGTAATGAATTCCAGACTTAAGTATTCTTCTCCTCGATCTGATCGAAGGATTTTAATACCTTACCCAGTCTGTTTCTCTACTTCACAAAGTAGAAGTGTCCGCTTCTTTCTTATGTAGACATTGGACAACATAACTCACCATGTACGCGTCCTTAGAGTTCACTTACTCTTTTTACCCTTTGTCCTACAAAGGTGTTTTGGCCATTAAGTCTATGAGACAAGATTAGTAAGTTGCAAGTTATTCATAATCACAAAGGATTCAAATTCCTTTCTTATGCAACCATTAAGTCTTTCATACTATTATGGCTATGTCTACAATCTCGTCTTGACATTCACCAACAACCATAGTGTCAATCTAGGTACTCTACTTCTTTGAAATGATGGAGGGCTATAGATAATCCTTAATAGGATTTTGAATGTAATAGACTTGATATAGTTGGAGAAACTAAGTTGTGTAATTTAGTTGGATAAGAGAATTCATATCGATCACTTGGCCTGGTCGGCATAATCTAGGGAGGGAGGTTCTCCATGTGTTGAATCACCAAGTCCATGTTTCTTAATTACAAGAACCTTGTCCAAACTCGCCTTTCTTAGTTAAACCCCAATGTGATCAATTGAACATCAGATCTAATAAAATATTCATGACTTTAGTAGTTCTAACTTCCTTGGGTATACATCTACTAATTAATTGGATTAATTAGGTTTTGGTGCAAAATATGTTGCATGAACAAACAATTTGTAAACAAACTATATTTTATGAGCAACAACACAACAATCGATTTTATTTAATTTAGCAAGCGACCCCTGCGAGCATATATAAATAAAATCGCTAAATAATTACTTGGATCACGGGGCAACATCATATACCGTTAGGTTAGATTAATAATGGCAGAGCAGATGAGTGATCCACATAATTATTTAGCATATAATCATATTATTGCTAACATTCACATGATCCTGTCATGAAAATAATTTAAAAGAATTTTAAAAGAATTTGAAAAATTCTTTTAAAATTAGTATTTCTGAAGATTAATCATAATTAAACAGTTTAATCCATGTTATCATAAAACAAATCAAGAATAATCTTCTATTTAAAAATCAAAGATTTAAAATAATCAAAAAACATTACCTGTTGCTAGATTAGTCGACTAGTCATCAGATGCTAGTCAACTAATCCAAAATTTACAGGTTATGCAAATCTCCTGAAGGTGGATTAGTTGACTAGCCTTTACGGGCTAGTCGACTAGTCCACACATTAGTCGACTAGTAGTTGACTACTAGTCGACTAATCTATGTATTAGGTGATTTACACAAATATGATTTTCTGATGATAAAAATTCAATCTTTAAAATTCTAAAAGGTTTATAATATCAGCATATAACCTAGATTACAGCAAGGCTCTAATAACAATGTAACCTTATGATGCTAGAAATATAAACTATTTAGATTATGCATCGGAAGACAAAGAATTTAAAATTTGTCTATGCTAGCATTCAAACCAAGGATCTACGGCTAATCTAGGAATTAAATCGCTGAATAAAAACCATAAAGGTCATAACTTTGCATGAGTTTACTCAAGCGATACTCGCGGTTCCTTAATCTCTTTCGGTGAAGACCAAAAGTGCTGTGTTTACCTTCTCCGAGCAACGCCTCAGATCTCCTTTCTCTAACTAGCACCTTAGATGAATCACGGGATGAAGAATGCCTCCATGATTCACAAGTTCTCCAAGAACTCGAACCCTCTCCTCGCTTTGCTAGAGTGAAGAAGAAGAAGAATGAAAAACTTTTACTTTTGTGCGAGGGATTCTCCCTTCTGATAGGTTTGAATATCTCCGCACAATTATACTTTCTCAAGAGAGATTAGTGTGTTTTCAGAGGACTAGGGAGACCCCCTTTATATAGCACTAGGAAGAGCCGAATCTGATTTGGATTGAGTGTTCGTCGGTTAGAGTGAAATATTGCATATTTACCCTTGATTTTGTGGCATTTCCATGTGTTTTCATGATTAATTGAGCTCTAGACTGTAAATTTCCTGGACATTCAATACATTTTAGAGTTCAATACATTTTATGGAATTTTATGAATTTTTATGAGATGTTGTGATGCCTTAATTTTAGGTTAAAGAACTGGAGATGGATTGTATACTCACAGTCGGCCAACTGAAGATATGCACCTAGGCGGCTGGAGGAACAGATACATTGATATGCATGATCAAGAACTTCAAGCTATCTAATGTACATAATCCAGTCTCCTGGCTCTTCAATATTAGTCATCTAGTGCTTCAACTTCAGCCGATTGAATGATCATCTTTTAGTCGTCTGGAGGCCCCAGTCTGAAGCAATTCCTGAACATCCAACTCTTGGGGTTTTTTTGTGCAGACTGGCTTAGCCGTTTGATGCACAGGTCCCAGACGACTAGGCCAGGCACCAGACGGCTGATAAGTCCACTTCAAGCGACTGACTACGACCCATCCAGATGACTAATTCCAACCTATCAGGCAGTTGACGGGCTGAATCCACATTTGGGCAATTCTTGATGCGGTTCTCGTCCAGTTTTAATCTAACTAATCCAAACCCACAGCTTAAGCTTTTGATTTAATGACCCTTGATCTCAAATTAAAGGGTAGAGATTTGTTAGGGGTTTGGTAGCTATAAATAGCCATCTTTATTAGGGTTGAGGGATTATCTAGTAATCCAGGGTTTAGTTTTGAGCCGAGAAATAAGAAAGCGACGCGAAGAGTTGATTAGGGGCTGGGTAAACAGAGTTGTTTGGTGACACAATCCTAAACTTTCTCTCTCTTTATTTGGTACTTTTGTTATTATATTTGATTAAGATGATGATTTCTATAATGAAAATTGCCATCTTCTTTCATAATGTGTGGCTAAAATATTGTGTGTGTGATGTGGTGTAGTCGGGTTAATATTTATTATGGAATTAGTTTCTCTGCATTCGATCTATTGTTTATATTGCTTAAATCCTGGATTTCTATATTAGCCCTATCTTGTATTGGTTTGACAAATTGTATTTGAGAGATTTATCATCCCAAAAGGATGTATCACCATCATAAACATAAAATCTATCATTTGAGCAAATGACCATTTTGCTATTGTGCTCAACCCCATAAGGGAATCATCCAATGATGTTTGCTCAAAATGTTTATCATTGAGTTATAGTTTTGAAACCTAATTCATGCTAAACATAGACCCTAATGAACCCACATCACATACACACTCCTATTATCGATTTTCCCAAGTTATCTTTGTGCTCATTTAATTTTAGGTTAATTGTGTTAGTTGAAGCATTTTCCTAACAATAAACCATCATATGAAAGTGGTAGTTTCCTCGATAATTACTTGCTCTTACTAATTTGGGTTGTGGTGATCGCTATAATTCTCATTGTGAATACGACTCTGGACTCACCGGATCTTTATTACTTGACTGACCTCCTGCATTTGGGAGTTGCATTAATTTGAGACAATCATTTGTATAGAACTCAACCTCATCCCTAAACATGCAAAGAAGAAGAAGAATCATCTTAAATGTGTTCTAATCGCATTAGACCTCTTGGATATGAATTATAGTTGATTTAGAATTGATTCCCAATCAAATCCCACATCAAATTTGGAATTCCACATCATGCTACGTCAGCATTAGTCAACTAGTGACTGTAATTAGTCGACTAGTAAACTCTGTAAAAAGTAACATACTGACTAGTCGACTAGTGCCTAAACACTAGGCACTAGTCGACTAGTCACTACTAAGTGTTTGTTTTCTTCTTTTCTGATCACAACCCCTTGTGATCTATGCCCTTGTATATCATATATACTCAAAGTTTCTTCATTCGCTTTTCGTGATGAGTTCATCATCAGTGTAAGACTCTAATAGCCCAATTCCTACTTTAGTAGTAAACACGATCACATTGTGTCATCGATTGGTAGCGGGCCTAGCTGAGCGTGTAGACCCACATTTCAGAACTGTCATTATCTGGTTTGTGAGAGTGGAATCTTTTCGAGATAATTTTGGCCTTACAGTAGCAGATTTTGTGCAGTCTGGTCCCTTTGCCATCACTATGTTGCTAAGGTGTTAAAGGTAAGTTATAGAGTCAAAATCCATTACACCTTGAGCCCTTTGAGTTAAATGTTATCATATAGTTATTGGTTAAATGACACGTGTTAACTCTTAACAAGTTCATCTACTACTATAGCTAGAGATTTACTGTGGATGCATTTACTCAACTACGACACTAACCTCCCAAACCAGAGGAAACGAATCTTGGTAGCATGGTCAATCCCTTCACATGCTTTCAAATATACCTAGTAGTTAACTATACATCGCTGTAAAGCCAATGTTTGATAACCACCTTAATATAAATTTCCACATGTTAGGTCCATTAACACATTTCCGGGTAAAGGTTTAACATGCACATACTATCACATGAGATCTCCTGTTGACACTCAAAGTATTGTAACCATACAGAAGCATCTCTGGCAAGTCATTCTGTGAACTTGTTCTCCAACAAGCACATGCACATTATTTATTGATGTCTCCACCTCGAGTGACTATGATGCATTCAATACCATCCGATGGTATAGATTAATGCACACTGGTCTAACCGGAATATCGATGTCCTGTCTCGATATTTCTATGACCAAGAACAGTTCTGAACATATGATCGACGGACACATTGGCCTCATTATTATGATCTCATCATGATCCCAATTTTCCTCTCATAAGTTTTGGGACTTTACCTATGCATCATATAATCACAAACAGAAGTGACAGAGGATATCATAGATAAATGATACTAAATAGCATACTATCATTTTGAACGAGAAGTCTATTATAATTACAATGATTGTCTTAATGGCATACATTCCCCAATATTATCTCACTTGATAGTGTATCTAGAATAAAATACATTGGGATGGTAAATTATTTGTCTTAGAGGGTGAGTGATTGACAAGGGTATTTACTGTATCTGTGTTTTTCACCTCTAATAATGGAAGGGGAATAATATTACTGTATCAGTGTATTCCACTCTTAGTAATATAAGTGGGGTTTACTACTGTATCCATGTTTTTGCCCTCTTATACTGGGATCGACATTTTGTATCGTTGGCATCCCTAAGTGGTAACCATATGGCCCATGTTGTTGGGATATGTATGTGCTTAAGTCTATTAGTGTAATTAATACATCTCATTTAAAATAATATTAAGCTATTTGGTAACTTGATCTGTGGAAACTCTTGATGCATTTTGAATATATGTGTGCATAGTCCTGTGATTGCATGGATAAAGCCCCTAGATTGTGTGAGGGCATTAGTATCATGATTAGATTATGATAATAACGCCTGATGGATCTACTTAATCACAAATCCAAAATATTCATAGTCATCGAAATATCAAGATGTGACATTTGTATTCTGAATAGACTAGTGTGCACTGATCTCTATTATTACAATGGTAGTGGCTAGTCATATAGCCATTGTTGTGGAGACATCATGAGACATTGCACATACGCTTATTGGAAAAAAATTCGCAGAATGACTCGTTGAGAAGCTTCTATATGGCAAACAACTCTAATTGCCAATAAAAGCTCTCAAATGGCAGTTGGTGCATCTTAGTCCATTGATCTGAGATGTGCTAAAGAACTTTGCACATTGGATGGTTATGCTTGGCTTTTACCGATCAATGATGAAAGCGATCATTGACAAGTACTCATTGGGTATAGTCAAAAGCATGCAACGGGAGGTGGAGGTTAAGAAGGGATTCATCTCCACATGTATGGGAGGTTAGTGTCGTAAAGAGTTAGTATAGATCCATAATATAACCTTGGTCAGGGCAAAATGGGTAAACTTATGAGAGTCATATATTTTATTCATTTTTAGACTATTGTATCGCACACATGGCTCATGAAATTAAGGTGTTAATGGGGTTTGATAGATTTACATACCCTAGATACCTTAGCAACATAGTTATGATGAAGAGACTGGATTACTCCGTAACTGTTACTGACATGCCTAAATTTGGTTCATATGAGAATTCAGTTTCACACCAACTAGATAATGAAGATTCTGAAACAGGTGGTCTTCATATTTATCTAGTGTCCCTGTCGTACCTACGATATGATCAAAGAGTATGATCGAATCACTAACGAAGTAGGAATCAAGCTTTTACAGTCTTACAACAATGATGGCTCGTCAGAAAATCAAAGGAAAATAATTTGACGTATATGAGACATACACTATCGATCATAAGTAGTTATGATCAACGTGTTTGATACAGAGGAGCATGTTATAAGAAATTGCGAACATGAGCAAAATAAGATCATAAAGAAGTTATGAATCTTTAAGCTGAAACAAAAGATAAAATCCCCATGAAAATCATGCTTTAGATGATGTTGACAACGAGACGTCATCGCTAGAAAGTTGACTTGGCCGACAACCGATTGGTAGTTGGTTGGCTAGCACTGGTCGGCTGCATAAGCCAACATTGCTGGCTACGACCAGTAGCTGATGGCCATGGCCCATAATTGTCATACAACGGTGCTTGGTGGTGCTACTGCTAGGTGTAGTTTAGATTATGGGTCACTTCGGGTATTAGGTTTGATCCAATTGTTGGGTCAAGATCCAATCCAAAAACAAGGAATTTGACACAAAAAGAGAAATCCTCAAGGAAATAGTATTTCTAAGAAGTTTTTCTTTATTCCTACCTAGTAATTAGATAGAGTTTTAATCTATCACATACACCCAAAAGGGATTAAAAGAGTTCATGAAATCCTTCTTTTAATCCTACATATTTAGGGCTATGGTTGGACTCTAATTTGAATTCCTAAATGTATTTAGATTTCATAGATCCTAAGCACTATATAAACGAGTCCTCTTCTCCTATCCAAAGCATCCAACAATCCAATAATCAAACAATTCAAGAGATCTTAGATCCAAGCATCCAAGATCTTAAAGAGAAAAATACCATCTTCAAGCATTAGCAAAAGATAAAATTTTTCTATGTCAAAATAAAAAGTTTTTTCCTTCTCTTCCTCTCAAGAACTAAAAACACTTAAGACCGAGTTCAAGCTGTAAAAGGGTTCATGAATTGTGAAGGAGTGCACACACATGATGAATTTTATATCATGCCCAGTTGGTGAAAGAATCAGAGGGCTTCATCAAAAGAGTTTGGATCTGTAGATATCGTAAAAGTATATACACACAAAGATATGTTCTTCTTTCTAGCATTTAAATTCATAAATTATATTGTTGATCTTGGGCTTTTGCTAGGATTAGAAAATTTCAAATTTTCTACACTTCTACTTTTTCTAATTGGATTAGAAACCTTAGCAATATTTCTTTATGTGGTATCAGATCCCACTTACAGTTTCATGTTTTAATACATTTAGCAATTAAAATGTCTAAAAATTAGATTTTTATGCATTGCAATTATTTGAGAATTTTTATTTGTGATGATTTTAAAATTTTAAAAGATGTAATTTTTAATTTGTGAATTTTATTTACATGTTTTATTATTATTTGATAAAAAAATTTGATGTAAATAAATTCATGATAAATTTTATGTGATAAAATCAGATTTCTAGAATAATTTTAAAAGAGTTTAAATTTATTATAGATGTGATAATTCCATGCTATATAATTATAAGATAACTAATACTGTTTTCTTTATGCAATAATTTGATTATATGCATAATAGTTATGAGGATCTGTGACCGCCCTGTTGTTAGTTTTATAACCAAACAATGTATGACATCACCCTATAGTCCAAGTTATTATTAAGCAAATTTAATGTGATCGGATTTTGCTTGAATTATGCATAATAATTATAGATATCATGTGACCGCTCAAATGTTAGTCATCTAACATAACAGTGTAGGGTATTTCCGCTAGTCCAAGTAATTATTATGTGAATTTAATATGATTATACCTATTGCATTCGTAAAGCCTGGAATTGCAAAACTATCTGGATAATTAGTATGTGTAAAAAATCTAACTTTAAATTGAAATTACAAAAGTTTATTTGATATTATCCTAAATTTTACTTTTCATATTGGTGTCTTAGAAATGTGTATTTTAAGAGATTACTTGATTAAGAAACACGATTATTTTCTGTTTTAGTCATAGAAAACCTCCTTCTCATTATACAGCTATCTTAGCTAATTCATTAGCATAATTTTTTGTCTAATTAAAACTATGTGAGTTAGTTTTTCTAATTATATCAAGTCCATTATATTTAAAATTCTTTTATGAATTATCTATAGCACTCTGTCAGTTTTAAAGTGTAAAGTACTTAGTATTAATGTTATGGTTGTCGGTGATGGTTAAACCATTATTATTTCAATACTAAGTGATGCACTGTTGCTACCATGTGATGGATTCAAGGGGACTGCATATGTTCTTGTTGGGGTGCTCAAGGGCATATATGTCTCTCCCTAACTGAATAAGAAATGTACGAGAAAGGACTTGGCTAATACTTTATACTTATTGGCGACGGTCAAGTTCATAAAGGGATTATGGGCAAAAATCATAATTGTGTTGGAACTCAAAAGAAAGAGTAACCATGGCTCAAGGCCAGGGTCCTCTATTTATTCATTCATATGGAATTCCAAAGGGCATGTAATTCCAAAGGTCCACATTATGCTAACTAAATGGGGAGTAATGGAGGGATAAAGTGGTGGGAAGGCCAAAGGCCTCCATCACTCGTAACAAATTGGAAATTATAAGGAGTTATAATTGACAAATAGTTTGTCTCCCTTCCATGGAGAAAGATAATTTATTAGCAACGGTCAAGATTATCAACCTCATGATAGTTTGACCCCAATTCACACTATAAATTTAAATTACTAATTTTCGACCATTTTTTGGTTATAGATATTATTAAAATTAATGGAAGAAAATAATTAGGTAAAACCCAATCTAATTATTTATGAACATCTGCTTAACATTATTGTAACTCTTCTAAAATATATTATGTATAGCATGTTGGATCTGGATCTAAGCCTAGGGGGGTGAATAGGCTAATAAAAATTCTCGAGATAACACATGCAATAATCAACGAAATCAATCAGACACAGAGTAAATAAAATCAATCACAGAGTGCACAAGAGATTTACCCTAGTTCGATCGTCCCAACGACCTACTCCAGCCCCAAAGCAAATAATAGATTCAATAGTGGCAAAGGTACAACTATAAAGAGCTACGAGCACCCACTCTATGCTCACCAAGTTCCGTACCGCACTCACCAAAGTGCCAAAGACTAATAATCTAGTAAATGCTCTCTCTTGACTAGCACCAACTATTCAAGACTCCAAAACCCCCAAAAACGTCTGTTAAAGTAACCTACAAAGATCAACACACCAATTACACGAATATAAAATAATAAAGAGTTCAGAAAAGCTCAATTCGTGTTGGTGTCGTAGTCTCCGTTGTTCAGCACTTGGTCAGATATGATTTGACAAGAAGTAGTCTCCAATCTGAAGTTACGAATAAGAAGATGCAGTCCTCCAAACATTGTTGCACAAATTTTCAAACTCTCGGTGTGTATAGCACTGGGAATTGAAGAGAACTTTGCGCAAGGTTTTTTCTCCAACTTTTATGCATGCGAAAACTCCACGGCAACAAATTATTGAAGTAGGTTGCGGCTGCCTTGTTGTAACTTGTGCAAGGAAAAAACAAACACCTTGTTGCGGCTTAGAGATCTTTTGGCAAGTGAGTCAAAAGTTGCGGCTGGGTGATTTTTGTTGCGTCAGGGAGCAATGCAACTCTTTGAAGCTTGCGGGTTGCTCTTTGAAGATGAGCAATGGTGTGATCTTGGAATTTGATGAGCTCCCTTTGTTTTGCATGAGGAATGGAGTCCAATATTTCGGCTTGTTGCTCCTTGATCCTTTCGTTTGAATACGCTTTTTCTTTTGTTGGTGCAACTTCTTGTATGTCACCTTGGGGAATCAAGTAAATACCCTAGTTTTGAACTCAACAATTTGGGCTTCAGATTTTGTAGGAGAGAAGAAAACTGCGGCTTGTTGATGTGGAGAAGAATAGCTTGCTTCTTGATTTGATGATGCACCTTGAAACTTGTGGCTAGAAGCTTGCGGCTATGCGGAGAGGCTCTTGATGCTTGCAGCTATAATGAAGAACAACTAGGTTTTTAGCCTTGGAGCTTGCAGCAATGGGGCTTCAAAACTTAAAGAGGATTTCAGCAATAGGAAGGGTTTGAAGCTTGTGCTATCAATTTTTGTGTTGGCCGCATGAATGTGTACTCCATGAAGAGGGGTTTATATAGACATAGAGGGAAATACTATAGGCTCAAATCAAATCCCCTAAGAATAGGAGTTTGAAGTTTGAATTGAGTTTTGAATAGGATTTGAAATAATCAAATGGAAAATCTCTTTCAATCACAATAGGATGTGTAATATGATTTCTAATTCCAAATTTGAATTGCAATGGGATTTGATTTAATCTCCAATTGATTTGAATCAATCACAAATAGATTTGAATTGATCATCATTGGATTTGAATGGGATTCCATCCTTATCTCTACATCTTTGACCAAGTCCTCTTTGCATAGCAATTGGAATTCCTCCATCACTTTGACCTAGTCACCATTTGAGTATTTACGAGCTTACCACTCCTAAAAACACTTAGCACACACATCAAAACGTTCATACACGTTTGTTATCATCAAACATGAAGTCATAGATCGTTGTATCCAACAATCTCCTCCTTTTGATGATGACAAACCATATATAAGATTTGAGCAATAAACATCCAAATAATGTCATCGTGACGTGTGTGTGTGTGTGTGTGTGTGTGTGTGTGTGTGTGTGTGTGTGTGTGTGTGTGTGTGATGATGGAGGAATTAATAAAAATACAATGATGTTCGACATATATGCATGCTCCCCCTATTTTCATGCTCCTCCTTTATTCATGCTCCCCCTGAACACATATTCATTAAACATTTAAGAACACCACATATATAAGATTTAAGAACACCAAATCTTTTCCAAAATTCTCCCCCTTTTGTTATCATCAAAAGTGTACTACGAAGTCAATGTCATATAACATGCAAAAAAAAAGAGCATTATAAATTACATCAAACACTTGCATGTAGATATTCGTAGAATAACCAAGTTAAATCCAATGAAAATCATAACAAAGACTTCTACATCATCGTGTAAGTGTGATGATTAAAAATTGAAGTACATAAGGGAGAAACTTTCAGGAAATTCAACCAAAACTAATCAACTTTTCCATGTAACATGATATCATCTAGGATTGATTTTCTCCATCTCATTAAAAAAGAGTTCAAGGTACCATACCAAAACATAGCCTATGAGGACTCTTAGATATGGGGTGGAATTGCTTGACGAGTATAACACCAATGCTAAAGTTTACTCTTAAAGCTTATGTTGGATACTCGTGGGTAGAATCGTTGCCATGGATCGTGTCCATTTTTCATACGGAGCTCTTTTCCTTCCCTTTTCCATTATAATATTTTTTTTGTTTCAACTCTTTTGAGCTCTATTTTTTATCCAAGGCAAGACACATCATATCCCGTAGAAGTTCAGTTAATCTTTCCACCTATATTCGCTTTCCAATATTTCATAAAAGATGTCTCCAAATGTAAAACAACATTTCATACTTGTGGAAGTGAAAGTATATGTGTAGAAATCAAATTATTCAAATAATTGAACATGTCATGGTTATTTAGAAAGTCACACATGCACATGT
The DNA here is from genome assembly GCA_030789695.1 of Scilla litardierei. Classification (NCBI taxonomy): domain Eukaryota; kingdom Viridiplantae; phylum Streptophyta; class Magnoliopsida; order Asparagales; family Asparagaceae; genus Scilla; species Scilla litardierei. Next base: position 317,758,835 of record CM061142.1, on the reverse strand, counting down.
AGCCATAACAACAATAAATCAATTTCTACATAGATATGAATATCATTCATTAAAACCAATTTAATGATCCAAAAGAAGGATACACAATAAGCACCATTTTTATATCTTTTTGTATTTTTCATTTTTTGTATTTTCAATTATGCAATTTTTATGGTTTTCAAACAATTTATCACTAGAAAGAATGGAAACCACACCAAAAATATACACACTAATAATCACACACAAACAAAAGTACTATGAAGTTATACATTAAGCTCAAACAAGAAGTCATACCTTCCATTGTCGTTTGGCTAAGGAACTTCAATGAAATGCGACGTCCAATCCATAGTTCCTCGCCCCTCCATCTTACCTACACGGAAGATGTTATGTGTGACCTTGGAATCCAACATGGTCCACTCATGTTAGTCATCAAACTCTTAGGAACCCATATTTGTTTAAACTTTATATTTTTGTTCCTATATATGCAATAATGAGAAGTATGACGAACATAACCACATGTAAAGCACTTTGCATGAATATTTCTAACTTTGGTTGGCGCATTATGAACTCTCTTATATTTTGGCTTTTCAGCATATTTCAAATCATATCCAAGTCCTCGCCTATTATTGCCATATAATTGATTTCCAAGAATGATATCCAAAGATCGTTTTCCAACACCAAATTTCTTTATGGTCAATTCTAGGTCTGTGACTTTTGATTTCAAATAGAGATTTTCGTTCACAAGCAAGGTGCATATACTGATAACAGCCTTCTTATTTTCCTCTTCATTCTTTTTCAAATTATTAGCATTCTTTTCAAACTCGATCATTTTTCCTTTAAGCTCTTTAGTTTCATTTGTTAATATGCACATCTTTTCATTAAGCTCTCTATTTTTAGTTTCTAGCTTAGTAACTATTTCTTTATGCATGTTATATCTTTTAAAAAAGTAGGACATTTTTGGCATTCAGCTTTTTCATGCATGCTATATTTTTTCTTTTTCAACAAATCGATAGTAGTTTTTTATGCAACAATGTTATCTTTCAGTTTATCAACTTCTTTAGACATGTCACAATTTTCTTGTTGCAGTTCGTAGTTAGAATTTCTTAAGCAATTTACAGTAGATTCTATATCATCAATTTTATCTTTCATTTCTTTACAAATATTTAAAAGTTCGGCTTTAGTGCAAGATTTTGCCTCATCAAGCTCTCCTATCAAGTAGAGGGAGGAGTGAGCAGTCTCATCCTCGCTATCCTTGTCCCACGTTACTGCCAAAGATTTTCCTTTCTTCTCCGTAGTGTTATCCTTGTCCCTCGCTATCCTCGCTATCCTTGTCCCACGTCCCTCGCTATCGTGCCTCGTTTAGGAGAACCCATATGAACACCTTCCTACCAATGAATCTTTCTTAATGATCAGGTATACACCATTGCCTCAGCTGCTACTCCTTGGTTTACAGACCTGGTCAACTTTCTTGCTTGTGGGATCCTGCCTTACGGACTCACATCTCATCAACGAAAGAAATTCTTCCACGATGTGAAAAATTTCTTCTGGGATGACCATTACCTCTACAAATCCTGCCCAGATGAAATTATTCGACACTGTATCCTAGACGATGAAACGACATCCATAATATCTCACTTCCACGACTCACAATGCGGTGGCCAGGTGAGCATGTCGAAGTCTACGACAAAAATCCTCCAGTGCGGATTGTACTGGCCCACCCTATTCAGAGATGTGAACGTGATTCTGAAGAGTAGTGACCGCTGCCAGAAGAAAAGAAACATATCTAAAAGAAATGAAATACCGCTTAACTCCATCCTAGAGATTAAGATCTTTGATGTCTGGGGGATTGACTTCATGAGCCCTTCCCATCAAGCTACAATAACTTGTACATTCTGGTCGTAGTAGATTATGTGTCGAAATGGGTTGAAGCTATATCCACGCCGACAAATGATGCCCGGACCATCTTGAAATTCTTCAAGAGGATCATCTTCCCACAGTTAGGGGTCTCAAGAGTTGTAATAAGTGGTAGAGGACGACACTTCATAGAAAACAAATTTGAGGCCATGACCGGCGCCCCGTTTACGGTATGGGCGCGGTGTCGTTTTACCGCAAGTGCACGGTTAGTGTAGGGTGCGGGTTTATCGAACTCAGGGAGGTGGATGGCTTGAATGGCTACTAGCCTCGCCTAGGTTGTGTGCTAGCTATGCGGATAATATGGGTGAAGTGTAGAAATAAAAGAAAGAAATGAAAATGACACAAAATGAATCCCCGCTAACACGGGCTAGAGCACTCATGACACTTGGCATTTGACTTGACCCAGGGTGAGACATTGCCCCAAAAGGTGGTACCTAGCGTCCATGGCCCGATATTCCGGTCGGTGCCAAGCACGCTAGGCCTACCCGGTTCCGGACGGTGGACATTCCCATGTCCATTAACACCTTCCACAACCGGGAGCATTAAGGCCACAATGATAACTCCCAACACTTCGTCCAAGCCGTTCCCACGCGCGAGGACTCGATGTCTACACAAGGGGCGTGAGCTGTGGCTAGGGAATCAACCGCCAAGTTTATCCCCCCTTGGCCCGACGGTCAAAGGCGGTCTTTCTCCCGCCGATGACAATAAAACACCCCCGCATAACCCTAATGGCCATATAGGTCAAATGTGATTTCTAGCAATACATCGAAGCGGATCTTGACTGGACAAGCACCGGACCCCAACCCCCAACACAACTAGTGTGTCGTCGTACGAATTGGACCCAGATTGATAGAATTCCCCATTGACGCATTTCATCGAACACATGCCATGCAACCAAGTCAAATGAAACAACCAAGCATCAATCCTACCCTAACCCGTATTAGGGTTCATCAATACTACTCCATGATGAAAAGCATATAAACAAACAACACAAAAAACATACAAACATTCATCATGAAGCAAAAGAAATACAAAAAAAAATGGAGAACAAGAGAAAGAAATACTTATCTTGATTTTGAACCTCCAATCCAATACAAGACTTATTACAAGAGAAAACCTAATCTAACCTAATCTAAACTCACAAGGGAAAGGGGCAAAAAGCCCTAGAAAAACTGAGAGAGGAGAATCCTCCTAAGTCGTGCCCCCAACCTCTATTTATAAACCCCTCAAAAACCCTCTTGGGTCGGGTTCAGAACTGTCAAAAAAGGCCCACCCGATCGGGTGGAAACTCACCCGATCGGGTGGAATAAACAGAGAGCTCAGATTCGCAGAAACAGATCTCACCCAGTCGGTTGACAAGTCAACCGATCGGGTGAAATGAAATTCCAGACTGCAGCCAGTTTCAGCACATAGCCGCACTCAGAAAATTCCAGAAAAATCTAGAAAAATCGGATTTGGGCATGCGACCTATCGTTGGATAGCTAACGACGATGCCGACGCTAGAAAATTAAGAGATCACCCAAAATCATTCTGGAATGATATCAGATCTTCAATGAATGAGCAGCGGTGCGCAAAAGGGGACGAAAAGGCCACCCGATCGGTTGAAATGTCAACCGATCGGGTAAGCGGCTTGTTGCTTCGGCCGTCGCCTTCGGGAGCATCAACTTGGCGCAGAGGAGAGCGGGTGGCATGATCGGGTCGTCCTTCGGAGGAATCGGCTACAGATGAACCGATCGGGTGAAGGTCACCCGATCGGTTGGAATTCAGCTCCATTTTCCCGAGAACTATGTTGGGATGAAACGGTCGGTGAACCGATCGGTTGACCTTGCGCTTCGTTCCAGCTTCAGTCCGGGTCGGACACGCATGCATCACCCGATCAGTTGGCTGTGTCCAACCGATCGGGTGGGGGCTGAAAAGTGGCAATCTTGGTCGTTTGACCCCCTGGATCACGCGTGACTCCTCCCGTTGCTCCGGGGACTCAGAATATCGTCGTTTTATGTCCCAAATACTGTAAATTCCTGCAAATATACAAAAAAATGGAAAAGTGAAAGAAAACAAGAAAATACAAGAAAACACGAGAAAACGAATAAAAGACGGCGGAAAATACGGAGAAACACGGAAGAAAACGTGCGCAAATATATGAAATATAAACGCACGTCAAAATCCCCCAAGCTGAACTCTTCCTCGTCCTCGAGGAAGACGAGTGAGAGTAGGAGCTCGGAGGGAGAAAATAGGGAGAAAGAGAGAAAAAGATAACTCTAAATCCTAAATCGCCCGTAAGGGCCAACAAAATCAAACACGCCACACGAAGCAAGCATACGACAAAACACAACACTAAACCAAGGAATGTGAGTCCAAACAAGTGTCGTGGGCCCACGCGGTGAAGCGCGAGTGAGTGTGGTCGTGTGCTAGCAGACGATGTCACTATCTACATTGTGTAATAAAGCTCGATATACAAAAATCCAAGAAATGACCCAAATATCGATTCGATTCGAATTAAGCGGTGAATATATAGCTCAAGCATGCATGAGAATAGAGCGAGAATCGAAGCGTATCATGCATCGGGGACTCCACAGCTAGGGATAAGGAAATCACCACACTATAGCCTAGATAATCGCTAGAAGGTCCCTATGCCAAGTGTTTTCGAAAACGATGGGGGTTGAGATGATGTGGAGTATAACACTTGGTGCAAATTCTCGCCTTCCCTTTATTCTCGGCAAGTAGGAAAAAATATTCACACGGGAATTTTTGGGTTTTGGGTATTTGTATTTTTTTTTGGATTTTTGGCTACACATATTTTTTTTTCTTTTTTTCTTTTCTTTTATTTTCGGGTTTTTCTTTTCTTTTCTCCTTTTTTTTGGATTTTTGGGTTTTTGGCTATACACATGTGTACTCTCCCAAGTGGGAGAACGGTACACGACGAGGGGATTTGCACCAAGTAAAGCAAAAAAGAAGTCGGAATCTAAACACTTGGGCAAAGGAAACTATTCTCGCTAAATATAGCATGAGCTAAATGGGTTATTCTAGTCCTTAATTGCGAAATCCCGACACATGCGAAATGAAGTACACGATATATATATATAGCATGCAGAAGCAGACAGGGGAAATAAATACTGCATATTCAAATCGAAGCATGATAATCTAGGGGTCATTCCTGGACAGGTATATAAAACAACATCATAAAGTAGAAGCACACAATAAGCTAGTCACGACACACGACTCACAAAAAGCTAAGTGGACCCACGATGCATGAAATGCAAGAGGACTCGGCTTCCTGAGGTTAGTGAATGTGATTCTCGAAGCCGTGCTAGGTATGTGTGTGATTTTGTGGCAATTCATCATATGGGGTCATCTCTAGGAGAGGGAGAACAAAAGAAGAAAAGAAAAAGAAAAAGAAAAAGACGGAGAAAAACGACTCAAATAGCGAAGAAAAAGAGACAAATGACACACGAAGTGCGACTCCCCCAAGCTAAAACTTGCATTGTCCTCAATGCAATAGTAGTGAATACGGGAGGGCAATGAAAATGGGGGGGAGTTACACACCGACACAAAAAAATGAAAAACACGAAAAACACATGAGCGAAACTAAAAAATAAAGAAAATAAAACACTAAAATAAAAGATATAAAACACGACAAAAGAACACATAGACACAGACACACAACAACGACACGCAAAAACATGCACACAAAAGTCGATTTCCCCCAAGCTGAACATGACAATGCTAGCAAAATGATATGATCAATGGGGATGTAGAGATATGCTAGGGGGAAAATCGGAAAAGAAAGAAATCAAAATGCAGGAGAGACAGTGTGCTCATTCTCCTCAGAAGAGGAAGAGGGTGAAATGATAGAAGGGCACGACATGAAGGGTTATTAAGATGCAAAAGCAGATCCTAGATACGCTCCCCTCGCTAATGAGAGCAGACGAGATTATTCAAATCTAAACTAGAAAGCGGTAAATTTTTACACTACTGGATTAGGATACACCTGAGCATAGGCGGATCCAAGATCTGAAGTGGGGCAGGTAGCTGCTCTAACTGCTCCTTTTGTGGCTCCTCCAAAGCGATGTGCCACGTGTGCCAATGGACCCAAGCATCCCTCGTAGGTGTCCACCTGTGACCTGCAAAGGACGAGGTGCATTAGTCCATGGCAAGATATTATTTCCCAAAATAAGTGTATCCCAGAGATAGTCGCCGGTAAATGATGGTAAAATATATGAAATGTGGCGAACACTCCCTGGAAATGGTATGCTATCCTCTGTGCTATCGACGATCAAATCCCCGCTCTCCATGTGAAGATGCTCTCCAGGTGGTGACACACCGCATCATACCTCAAGAGAAGTCGATCCTGTGTCCTGCGAGAGATATGGTGTGTCAAAAATATATAAGTCTAAAGGAATAGGACGTGAAAAGCGAGACTTAAATGTGGAGTGAGAGTGAGTATGAAAATCTCCCTGAATAGGGGCAATATGCTCAAGTAGATGCTCATGCGCAGAAGAAGTGGAGCGTGACGGTAAAGGTAGATGTGGCTCGGGCTCCATGGAGTGGACCATCGTATCCAAGCCCTCATGCACATCCTCCTCAACGATATGCTCATGCTCCACCATCTGCCCGATGTCCTGAATGACATCCTCATGGTTGACCACCGACCAAGGAGGAAGCTGTGACAGAGATGGCTGTGGAGGTGGATGTGGAGCGGACCACTCGTATGTGGTCGGGGTGTCGTCGTCCTCACGCACATCCTCCTCGCCGGTATGCATAAGCTCTGTGGTCTCCTCGGTGCTCTCATAGGACTCATATGGGGTATCTAAATAAAGATGAAAAGTCTCTCCCACAGATCCTAGAGAAATCTCCCCATCCTCACTATCATCATCAAAAAATGCTTCGTCATCCAAGTGGTAGTGTGGGAAAATTGGGGGATCGGCATGAGATGTGTCTATGGTGGCCAATGGCATGGTGGTCTCAACCATGAAGGTGTGTATATCCTCTCCTTCATCCCCTCTCCTCGGTGTCGGCTCGGTGATTGGTACCATCAAGTTTTGTAATATTTGGCCTTGGTTAAACATGGCACTTTCAAGGAGAGACACGAGGCTTGATTCTTCTTGTGTGTGTGGAGGGGTATAAGGTTGAGGAAATGGATGGGAGGTGTTTGGGCTAAGGTTGTGGGAAAATGTTTGGCCTTGGGGTGGGGGGAGGCTCTCAAGCGTAAATGGGCAATCATAATACACATGCCCCGCCATCCAACAAGTCTCACAAACCACAACCGAATAAGGATTGTATCCTCCCATCTGAGCATCGAAATTTGATCTCCACATGGTTACACCAAAGATCCCTGGACAACAAAAATAAGAAAACTAGAGAGGAGCGTCAATAGTACAAGAAAATAACAAAAAGATAATATAATAGTGGGGGAAAATTTTCTTGGTTATTGAATTTTTTTTTTAAAAAAGAAAAATAAATTTTTTTGTGTTTTTATGCATAGTCTAACGAACCCAAGCTAAGCTAATATCAAACCGAACGCCTCCCCGGCAACGGTGACCGGCGCCCCCGCGGTGTGCGGTAAGGGCGCGGTGTCGGTTTACCGCAAGTGCACGGTTAGTGTAGGGTGCGGGAATATCGAACTCAGGGAGGCGAGGTTGTGCTTAGGTCAGGTAGGACCTAAATCACCCCGAGGGGCGAGCTAGCCCGAATCGGTAAATGGTTGTCACGGGAAGAAATAAAGGGTATGAACAATAAAGAAATAAACCCTGGACTTTGGTTTCCGCTCCGACGAGTGGCTCTCGCCGACACGGCCTACGGGTATGGATGACGATCGAGATTAGGGTCTAATGGTGAGACGTTGCCTTTGAAAGTGGTACCGGCATCCCATGGGCCCGATATTCCGGTCGGTGCCCAGGATGATACACCGGACTTCCCGGATTCGATCAGTGGGCACTCCCGTGTCCATTAACACTGATCGATCCCGGGAGCACTAAGCCCGCAACGATAACTCCCAACGTCTCATCCTGCCGCGTCCGCGTGCTAGGATTCGACGTCTACGCTATGGGTGTGAGCTATGGCTAGGGAGTCAACCGCCAAGTTTATTCCCCCTTGGCCCAACGGTCAAAGGCGGTCTTTTTCCCGCCGATGACAATGAAAGACCCTGCGTAACCGTTAGATTCCTAATCCCTATCGATTTCCTAACCCTATGAAAGCATCGGGAAGAGCCCCCGAAGGGGTTTCCACCAAAATCCCAGATTTGGGAACTACTCACAAAAATCCATGAAAAAGCGATCTAAATAAAAATTAACCGTTGGAATCATAATCAGACGATTGTAATGTGGAAGTAATAGAGTAGATAAGACAATACTAAAATTTGAGAAAGATATGAAAACTTACAAAAGAGTAACAATTACAGCCGTCACAAAGTGAGAAAACAGTAAAAAACTCGCAGCTCCCCGTTTCTGGAACCCTAGGGGTTCTATTTATAGACTCTCGCATCAACCGATCGGTTGACAAGTCAACCGATCGGTTGATCCGTTACAAAATAATAACAGAAAACGGCGAGCTTTCATCCGATCACATGAACCGGTCGGGTGAGTTCTTGAGTGACCGGTTGGATCTTGGAGCCGTCGGGTGAAGCGATCGGTTTGGCGCCCGTGTCTTCAGCTCTTCATCTTCAGCTACAGATGAACCGATCGGGCGAGAGTCACCCGATCGGTTGGCATTTTGCTCGAGAAAACAGAGAACAGGCCCCCGCTGAACCGGTCTGCGAACCGGTCAGGTGACTTCCATGTGAGCTCCGGCTGAGACCGGGTGGTGCACGCGTGCATCACCCGATCGATTGGAGACGACCAACCGACCGGGTGAGGGGCTGAAAGATGTATTCTTTGGCGTATGACCCCCTGGATCACGCGTGACTCCTCCCGTTGCTCCGGGGACTTGGGATATCATCGTTAAACGTCCCCTACGTGGTCAACCTCCTGCAAACATGGATAAACAAAGAAAAGTGAAAGAAAACGAGAAAATACAAGAAAACGAATAAAAGAAGGCGGAAAAACACGGAGAAACACAAAAGAAAACGTGCGTGAATATATGAAATATAAACGCACGTCAAAATCCCCCAAGCTGAACTCTTCCTCCTCCTCGAGGAAGACGAGTGAGAGTAGGAGCTCGGAAGGGAAAAATAGAGAGGAAGAAAGAAAAAGAAAACTCTAAATCCTAGATCGTCCGTCAGAGCCACCAAAATCAAAAACGACACACCAAGCAAGCAAACGCCAAATCACCCCATTAAACCTAGGAAAACGAGTCCAAATAGTGTTGTGGGCCCACGCGGTGAAGCGCGAGTGAGTGTGGTCGTGTGCTAGCAAATGGTGTCGCTTTCTACAATGTGCTATGAGGCTCGATATACACAAATCCAAGATACGACCCAAATATCGATTCGAATTGAATTAAGCGGCGAATATATAGTTCAAGCATGCATGAGAATAGAGAGAATCGAAACGTATCATGCGTCGGGGACTCCACAACTAGGGTTAAGGAAATCACGCCACTACAGCCTAGATACTAGCTAAAAAGTTCCTAAGCCAAGTGTTTTCGATAACGATGGGGGTTGACATGATGTGGAGTAGAACACTTGGTGCAAATTCTCGCCTTCCCTTTATTCTCGGCAAGTAGGAAAAAAAATATTCACACTTGAAATTTTTGGGTTTTGGGTATTTGTATTTTTTTTTGGATTTTGGGTTTTTCTTTTCTTTTCTCCTTTTTTTGGATTTTTGGGAATTGGGATATTTACATGTGTACTCTCCCAAGTGGGAGAACGGTACACGACGAGGGGATTTGCACCAAGTAAAATAAAAATGAAATCGGATTCTAAACACTTAGACAAAGGAGATATTTCTCGCTAATCAGAGCATAGGCTAAATGGGTTATCCTAGTCCTTGTTTGTGGAATCCCGACACATGCGAATTGAAATATACGATATAAATATAGCATGCATATAGAAGCAGATAGTAGAAGCAAATACCGCATATTCAAATAGAAGCATGATAATCTAGGGGTCAACCAAGGATAGGTATATAAAACATAATCACAAGGTAGAAGCACACCAAACAGCTAGGCACGACGCACGACTCACAAAAAGCTAAGTGGACCCACAATGCGTGAAATGCAAGAGGACTCGAAATCCTAGGGTTAGTGAGTGTGATTATCGATGCAATGCTAGGTGTGTGTGACTTTGTGGCGATTCATCATAGGAATCATCTCTAGGAGAAAGAGCTAAAAAGAAGAAAAGAAAAAAATAAAAACACGATGAAAACGACACAAAAAACGAAAAAGAAGGACTCAAACGACGCACACAGTGCGACTCCCCCAAGCTGAAGTTTGCATTGCCCTTAATGCAATATAAGTGAGTACGGGAGGGCATTGAAAATGGGGGGGAATACGCACTGACACAAAAAGAAATGAAAACGAGGAAAACACATAGATGAAACTGAAAAAGAAAGAAAGATCAAAATCAAAATCAAACAGCACGAAAATAAAGATAAAAATAAAACCACACGACACGACACTCAAAAAATGAAAAGCAAGCACGCACACAAAAATGAGAGAAACAAACAAAACACGACAGCACGCCAAAATAGACGTCCCCTAAGCTAAACCAGACAGTGCTAGCGAAATGATATGATCAATGAAATCCAGAGATATGCAAGGGGGAGTCGAAAACAAAAGAGGTGAATTCAGAAAGCAAGAGAAGGTGAGTCCTCGTCCTCCTCGGAAGAGGGTGTGGATGGGTGGTCGGGGGAGGCTGAGGGTGTGTGGAGAAGTGGGGAACGAGGCGGAGGAATAGGGGCAGCGGTGGTGTGAACAATGGGAGGAGTGTCGGTGGTGGTGGGTGGTGGTGGTAGGAAGGCGATCAAGGCGGTGGTGAGAGGAATAGAAATGGAGGAAGAAGATGCGGTGGTGACGGTAGTGGGAGGTGGTGGGAGGGATCTGGAGCGCACCGGCAATTTCCTCCGGCGCACGTATGGAGTGACGGAGGAGGAGGGAGGAGGTAGCGTGGGTGCGGTGGAAGTGGTTGGGAGGGGTGAAGTGGATGTCGGGATGGGATTAGAAGAGGGAGGAGAAGAATGTGGTGAGGGGGGGGGATGGTGAAGGTGGAGGTGGTCCGTGGATATGAGTGAGAAGGCGAAGAATGGCGGCCACGTTCCTCTCAAGTGCGAGGAAACATGGGTGAGTAAGAAAGGAGGATGGTGATGGGTCCGAAGAGGCAGAGGACATGGCGAGCTCACGAAGGGCAGTGACCTCCCTCTCAAGACCTAGACGGGCAGAGACCTGACGGCGACCAAAAGATGTGGACTGACGCGAGGCAGAGGTGGTGCCGCCAGGTAAGGTCGAAGAGGTGCCGGCGACAGTGGTCATGCCGGCACAGGAGACAAGGCCAGAAATGGCCGCAAAGAGGTGCTCAGACGTGATCGGTCCCGGAGCAGAAACAGGACGACTCGAGCCAGCCCCTAAATCTCCCCCAGACGCAGGGATATCCTACTCGCCTAAGTGGGCGACAGGGGACGGTGGTCTGCGTGCGTCTGCGGGAAGGAAAGGAAGATTCAACCCCGCTAAGAAGTCGGGATCAGGTGGGAAGGTCCAGTCTCCCACGAGAGCAATGGTCATGCGAGCGGGGTTGGGGAGAATGGTGTAAGGGGCTGGGGGGTGGCCATAATTGAAGATGAAGCGGCCATCTGAGTGGGGTCTAATCATGTGGATGTGCCGCAGGACATCAATATCAAGCTGTGAGGGTCCTGCGGCAGCTGGAAGATTATTGGGGATGGGAATATTGAATTGGGCGTGAGAGCAGATGATCGTAATAATGCCCCCACAACAAAACTTACCCTTACCGGCACGGCTGATCTCGAGTAGCTTGTAAACAAGCCAATCGCCGCCATGGATGGGGACGGTAGGGGCCCTGAAGCTAATTCCATCATCATCCCGGACAAAAGGAAAAGTCATGGCCCAAAGGATAAAAAGGTCATGGATAGTCACGGTGCCGGACTCGTCCCTAGGAAAAAATGCAGATGAAATGATCCTGTGGGCCAAATGAAACACGGGATGAATGATGGAGGAGGCCTTGGCCCTTCCTCGGGGATAGTCACGGATCATTGTGAGGCGGAACCAGAATTGATCGACATCAAACTCGGGCGTGTACCCGTAGTGTCGGATGGAATTATCCCCAAGATTGGGGAAACCAAATATATCATTAATCGTGTTCAGATTTGTGGTGACACTCCGGTTATGCACCCGAAATTTAATGATCGACCCGGACTCCCAAACAAGTGTAGAGAGAAATTCGAGGGTGAGTGCCGGGTAAGATACGGCAGATGCATTAAGAAAGGCCAGCCATCCTAAGTTAGCGAAAAGAGATTCGACCTCGGTGTAGACACCGAGATCGACAAGTGTTTGTGTGTGCGGGAACTTAGTAGATAGATACCCTCGAGCATCGAGCCTACGGTAAAAATCCTTGTGCTCCTGGTTCCTAAAGATATACCCATGTGGGCCCAACATTGGGTCCACAGGGGGGATAACAGGCGGGGGAGGGCCAAGTGTAAGAGCTCGTGTACGGGAAGGGGGGCGTGTTTGTTTTCGTCTCTTTCGAGACGGCTCCTCCTCCCGCATAATTCCCTTCCCCTTGTCCTTATCCTTAGCCATGTGTAAGTGTGCGTGTATGAATGAGTGCAAAAAATAGTGGATGCACACTAGCACAAGCAAACGAGCAAGCACAATCTATAGGGCAAATATATAAATATAAGCTTAGGATCGAGTGTACCCAAGCGGAATGGCAGAGCTTGCTCGTAGACGTCCCCACACTGTTCAACGAGAGTAGCGTGGAGCTACGGCGATCTCTTCCGGCAAGAATTTTCGAAATGGGGTTGTTTGGGGGGAAATTAGGTCAGAAATTTGAAATGGAAGGAGAGAGAGGGTGTAGATGATGGATGGATTGATGGAGGAGGTGGAGAGAGGGAGTAATAGAGGAGTAGAGGACGTGGGGGAGTGAGAATCGGTCGTTGGGGAGGAGAGGAAGGCGAAACAACGGCGATTTTGGAGATCGGGCGAGGATGAAAACGAGCGGGTGTCGGGGGGTTTATATAGGGTTTTAAGTCGAACCGATCGGGTGAATTGTCACCCGATCGGTTGACGGTTAGGTCGAAATCCTTGCCGAAGAAATGCTACAGGCGAACCGGTCGGTTGACTTGTAAACCGATCTGTTGGCCGCTCCACTCATTTTCTCGAGAACTTAGGGCTGCTCACCCGGTCTCATCAACCGATCACGCTCGAACTCAACCGATCGGTTGATATTCCCCAAAAATTTCCGAGAGTTCTCCCCAGCTCACCCGGTCTGTCACCCGCTCTCTTCATTCCTCAGTCGATCGGGTCATATGGGGACAGATCTCGGCATGTATCAGATACATCCCAATCGATCGGGTGAGTTATCAACTGATCGGTTGGGGCTTTGTTTCCTGCAAAAGCCAACAGATTGTCTAAGTCCCTGAACGGATCTTCTCACGGCTGATTTTATTTATAAAAGTAGATAAAATAAAGTCAAAAATAACGCTAAAAATTGGGGGAAAAGTTTAGAACATGGGTTGCCTCCCATGAAGCGCACTTGTTTAACGTCGTTGGCTCGACGCCCGCAAGAGATGTTCACGGTGGTTGATACGGGTGATGCCCGAAGTTCGGCATCTCTTCTTCATTGGAGCTGAAGGCCCTTGGAGTAGTCAGCGGCTGGAGAAATATTTGCTCAACTACCCTCTCCTTGTTCTTGGTATCCGGGGGTTTCTCTTTCGTGTTGGCGCTTCCCGCCATCTTCTTTAGGATCCTGACCTCGTCTTTAGTGAGGTCCATGGGCTCTTTTCCCGTTCTCCTCGCAGGAGGAGCCTTGGGGAACCCGGGAGGGGTCGTTCTTGCTGCACTTGTTTTCCCAGCAGCATCTTTGTCCTTGGGGCCGTCTCCATCCTCTGCATTCCCCAAGTCATCGGGTGGGTTTCTTAAGAGAATCTCCCAGGAGCTCTCTTCAACAGCTTTTTCTTCTTCCATCTCCAGCAAACTACACCGAGGGTCGTCTGGGGGATCGGGGTACTTCATGGATACCCCCAGATCAAATTCAACTTTTTCTCCGCTGACGTTTAGAGAAAGTTTTCCGTTCTTCACATCTATCAAAACGCCAGCAGTGGCCATGAAAGGCCGTCCCAGGATGATCGGGGTGTGTGCGTCTTCAGGCATGTCCATGACTACAAAGTCCACTGGCACATGCACCCCTTTCACATTGACAGGTAGGTCATCCACAATTCCCACCGGATATTTGACCGACCGGTCAGCTAGTTGTAGGGTCATACCGGTGGGCTCCAAATCACCCATTCCTATCCTTTTATACATCGACAAGGGCATCAAACTAACACTCGCTTCGAGATCGACGAGTGCACGGTGAATCTTTACTGCCCCGATCGTGCAAGGAATTGAGAAGCTCCCCGGGTCCTTGAGTTTCGGCGGATTTGCCCTCTGGATGAGAGCACTACACTCCGTCATCAATACTACTTTCTCCTTTCTAGACCCTCTAGTCACCAAATCTTTCAGGAATTTTGCATAGGAGGGGATTGTTTCGATTGCTTCTAGGAAGGGGATTTGCAGGCTCAGGTCCTTCACCATGGCGAAGAACTTGCCATATTTCTCATCAATTTTGGCCTGAGCTAACCGTTGTGGAAATGGCACAACGGGTTTGAACACTTTCGGGCTCCCTTCTTCCTTCTTCTTCTTCTCTTCTTCAGAGACTCCCTCTGGAGTCATAGGATTTGACGACGAAGCACCGGCGTCGTTTGATTTTTCGATCGGTCTCTCAACGACCAATGGTGCTTCCGGTTTGCTAGGGGGCACTCTAGTAGGAATTTGTGTCCTGCTTCTCAGAATGATAGCGGACACATTTGCGTGCTCGTGCACGAGTGCCGATGTTTGGGTTGCTCCCCTCGGGTTCACCTCCGGTTGTGGCGGCAATTGGTTTTGTGACCTTGAAAGATTCGCCACTTATAACCCCAGCTGGGTTACTTGGTCCGTGAGGGTCCGCTGACCCATTTCCAGCTTTTGGTTGATCTTCTCCTGGTTGGTAAAATATTGAGTCAAGAGAGACTCAACCGGAGAGACGGCCCTCTGTTGACCATACTGCTGCTGCTGCTGGAATGGCTGCTGATTCCTGGGGGCGTAAAATTGTTGCTGAGGTTGCTGCTGAAATGGTTGCTGCTGAAACGGTTGCTGCTGAACCTGACTCTGCTGTGGCCTAGCCGGCTGATAAGTTTGTTGCTGCGGCTGCTGAGGCGACGAGGGCTGAAATGGTGGCCGGTAACTGAAGTTTGGGTGGTTCCGGTTGTTTGGAGAGTAGGCCGGGTTGGAATTGGTCCTTGGCAGATACGGCGCATTTCCCGTGGGGTTGTAAAATAGTGCGCTCGCCTGATCCAACGGTGGTGAGATGTCACCACCGTCGAATTCCCCAAAGAATTCGGATTCTACCGCTGAAATTTGCTGTGTACCGGCCCCACCGGCTCCTACCATTAGTGCGGAGATCTGGGTCGAAAGCAAGTCGAACTTGCTTGAAAGTTTGTCGACGTCCTCGACTCTGTGTATACCCCCGGATCTTGGTGTGGCTCTCTCGTCACACCACCGCTCATTGTTGGATGCCATATTTTCCAGAATATGTCCGGCATCTTCCTCGCTCCTAAACATGAAGGAACCCCCAGCCGCGGCGTCCATAGAAGATTTCAGGTCATCCCTGAACCCATTGTAGAACAGATTAATAATCTGCCACTTCGGAAGCTCATGGTGAGGGCATCTTCTTTGCATTTCTTTATATTTCGTCCAAGCTTCATGCAAGGACTCGTGGCTGGCCTGGGAGAAGGAGGAGATCTCACTCCTCAACTTCATGGTCTTCCCCGGAGGAAAGAACTTCGTCAGAAAAGCGTTGGAGAGCTTCTCCCAGGTGTTGAAAGTGTTGGGGTCCTTTCCCCTAAGCCATTGCTTGGCTTTGTCTCGCAAAGAGAAGGGGAACAGCTTCAGACGGATAGCCTCTGTCGTGACACCATTAATCCGGAAGGTGTCACATTTCTCCAAGAAGGAGTCTAGGTGCTCGATCGGGCTCTCCATGGGTGCACCCGCAAACTGGTCCTGCTGGATCCATGTCACTAAAGACGGCTTCAGCTCGAAGCTTTGGGCCGCAATAGCTGGAGAACGGATGGCGGAAGTCGACTCGATGGATGGCATCGAGTACCCCAACAGAGACTTGTGAGGTGGGGTGTTCTCCTCCATGGATTCGGGATCCTCTCTTCTTCTCTTCTCGGCGGCCAAACGCCTAAGGGTGGCGTTAATCTCTGGATCGAGGGGAATCAAGTCGTCAAGACTCCTTGAACTCCTGCGCATGAAAAACAACAAACACCCGTGAAGCGACAAGTGGGAAAGAAACAGATAAAATAAGAAATAAAAATAAGAAAAATAAAAAGAAAAAGGAGAATGCGAAAATTATCGTGAGGTAGGGATGAGAGCTAGACACGAGGGTTCAAGAGATCCTAAAATAACAAGCACGTTGCGTTCCCCGGCAACGGCGCCATAAACTTGACCGGCGCCCCCGCGGTGTGCGGTAAGGGCGCGGTGTCGGTTTACCGCAAGTGCACGGTTAGTGTAGGGTGCGGGAATATCGAACTCAGGGAGGCGAGGTTGTGCTTGGGTCAGGTAGGACCTAAATCACCCCGAGGGGCGAGCTAGCCCGAATCAGTAAATGGTTGTCACGGGAAGAAATAAAGGGTATGAACAATAAAGAAATAAACCCGGGACTTTGGTTTCCGCTCCGACGAGTGGCTCTCACCGACACGGCCTACGGGTATGGATGATGATCGGGATTAGGGTCTAATGGTGAGACGTTGCCTCTGAAAGTGGTACCGGCGTCCCATGGGCCCGATATTCCGGTCGGTGCCCAGGATGATACACCGGACTTCCCGGATTCGATCAGTGGGCACTCCCGTGTCCATTAACACTGATCGATCCCGGGAGCACTAAGCCCGCAACGATAACTCCCAACGTCTCATCCTGCCGCTCCCGCATGCTAGGATTCGACGTCTACGCTATGGGTGTGAGCTATGGCTAGGGAGTCAACCGCCAAGTTTATTCCCCCTTGGCCCAACGGTCAAAGACGGTCTTTTTCCCGCCGATGACAATGAAACACCCCGCGTAACCGTTAGATTCCTAATCCCTATCGATTTCCTAACCCTATGGACGCATCGGGAAGAGCCCCCGAAGGGGTTTCCACCAAAATCTCAGATTTGGGAACTACTCACAAAAATCCATGAAAAAGCGATCTAAATAAAAATTAACCGTTGGAATCATAATCGGACGATTCTAATGCGGAAGTAATAGAGTAGATAAGACAATACTAAAATTTGAGAAAGATATGAAAACTTACAAAAGAGTAACAATTACAGCCGTCACAAAGTGAGAAAACAGTAAAAAACTCGCAGCTCCCCGTTTCTGGAACCCTAGGGGTTCTATTTATAGACTCTTGCATCAACCGATCGGTTGACAAGTCAACGGATCGGTTGATCCGTTACAAAATAATAACAGAAAACGGCGAGCTTTCACCCGATCACATGAACCGGTCGGGTGAGTTCTTGAGTGACCGGTTGGATCTTGGAGCCGTCGGGTGAAGCGATCGGTTTGGCGCCCGTGTCTTCAGCTCTTCATCTTCAGCTACAGATGAACCGATCGGGTGAGAGTCACCCGATCGGTTGGCATTTTGCTCGAGAAAACAGAGAACAGGCCCCCACTGAACAGGTCTGCGAACCGGTCGGGTGACTTCCATGTGAGCTCCGGCTGAGATCGGGTGGTGCACGCGTGCATCACCCGATCGGTTGGAGACGACCAACCGACCGGGTGAGGGGCTGAAAGATGTATTCTTTGGCGTATGACCCCCTGTATCACGCGTGACTCCTCCCGTTACTCCGGGGACTTGGGATATCATCGTTAAACGTCCCCTACGTGGTCAACCTCCTGCAAACATGGATAAACAAAGAAAAGTGAAAGAAAACGAGAAAATACAAGAAAACGAATAAAAGAAGGCGGAAAATCACGGAGAAATACAAAAGAAAACGTGCGTGAATATATGAAATATAAACGCACGTCAAACGGCGCCAAAAACTTGACCGGCGCCCCGTTTACGGTATGGGCGCGGTGTCGTTTTACCGCAAGTGCACGGTTAGTGTAGGGTGCGGGTTTATCGAACTCAGGGAGGTGGATGGCTTGAATGGCTACTAGCCTCGCCTAGGTTGTGTGCTAGCTACGCGGATAATATGGGTGAAGTGTAGAAATAAAAGAAAGAAATGAAAATGACACAAAATGAATCCCCGCTAACACGGGCTAGAGCACTCATGACACTTGGCATTTGACTTGACCCAGGGTGAGACATTGCCCCAAAAGGTGGTACCTAGCATCCATGGCCCGATATTCCGGTCGGTGCCAAGCACGCTATGCCTACCCGGTTCCGGACGGTGGGCATTCCCATGTCCATTAACACCTTCCGCAAACCGGGAGCATTAAAGCCACAATGATAACTCCTAACACTTCGTCCAAGCCGTTCCCACGTGCGAGGACTCGATGTCTACACAAGGGGCGTGAGCTGTGGCTAGGGGGTCAACCGCCAAGTTTATCCCCCCTTGGCCCGACGGTCAAAGGCGGTCTTTCTCCCGCCGATGACAATAAAACACCCCCACATAACCCTAATGGCCATATAGGTCAAATGTGATTTCTATCAATACATCGAAGCGGATCTTGACTGGACAAGCACCGGACCCCAACCCCCAACACAACTAGTGTGTCGTCGTACGAATTGGACCCAGATTGCTAGAAATCCCCATTGACGCATTTCATCGAACACATGCCATGCAACCAAGTCAAATGAAACAACCAAGCATCAATCCTACCCTAACCCGTATTAGGGTTCATCAATACTACTCCATGATGAAAAACATATAAACAAACAACACAAAAGACATACAAACATTCATCATGAAGCAAAAGAAATACAACACAAAAAATGGAGAACAAGAGAAAGAAATACTTATCTTGATTTTGAACCTCCAATCCAATACAAGACTTATTACAAGAGAAAACCTAATCTAACCTAATCTAAACTCACAAGGGAAAGGGGCAAAAAGCCCTAGAAAAACTGAGAGAGGAGAATCCCCCCAAGTCGTGCCCCCAACCTCTATTTATAAACCCCTCAAAAACCCTCTTGGGTCGGGTTCAGAACTGTCAAAAAAGGCCCACCCGATCGGGTGGAAACTCACCCGATCGGGTGGAATAAACAGAGAGCTCAGATTCGCAGAAACAGATCTCACCCGGTCGGTTGACAAGTCAACCGATCGGATGAAATGAAATTCCAGACTGCAGCCAGTTTCAGCACATAGCTGCGCTCAGAAAATTTTAGAAAAATCTAGAAAAATCGGATTTAGGCATGCGACCTATCGTTGGAAAGCTAACGACGATGCCGACGCTAGAAAAATAAGAGATCACCCAAAATCCTTCTGGAATGATTGCAGATCTTCAATGAATGAGCAGCGGTGCGCAAAAGGGGACGAAAAGGCCACCCGATCGGTTGAAATGTCAACCGATCGGGTGAGCGGCTTGTTGCTTCGGCCATCGCCTTCGGGAGCATCAACCGGGCCCAGAGGAGAGCGGGTGGTGTGATCGGGTCGTCCTTCGGAGGAATCAGCTACAGATGAACCGATCGGGTGAAGGTCACCCGATCGGTTGGAATTCAGCTCCATTTTCCCGAGAACTATGTTGGGATGAAACGGTCGATGAACCGATCGGTTGACCTTGCGCTTCGCTCCAGCTTCAGTCCGGGTCGGACACGCATACATCACCCGATCGGTTGGCTGTGTCCAACCGATCGGGTGGGGGCTAAAAAGTGGTAATCTTGGTCGTTTGACCCCCTGGATCACGCGTGACTCCTCCCATTGCTCTGGGGACTCAGAATATCGTCCCAAATACTGTAAATTCCTGCAAATATACAAAAAACATGGAAAAGTGAAAGAAAACAAGAAAATACAAGAAAACACGAGAAAACGAATAAAAGACGGCGGAAAATACGGAGAAACACGGAAGAAAACGTGCGCAAATATATGAAATATAAACGCACGTCAGGCCATCCTAAAGAAGTATGGGGTACACCATCGTGTCGGATTAGCTTACCACCCTCAAACAAGCGGGCAAGTCAAAATTTCAAATCGAGAGGTCAAATCCATATTAGAGAAGAGGGTGATAAAGTCACACAAGGACGGGTCTCTGAAACTTGATGATGTCCTTTGGGCCTACCGAACCGCATTCAAGACACCTATCAGAACTTCCCCTTATTAGCTAGTATATGGAAAGGTTTGCCACCTGTCGGTGGAATTAGAACATATGTCATTCTGGCCCGTCAGGAACCTAAACTTTGACTACACTAGCACGGGAGAGCACTGACTTCTCTAACTGAATGAGTTGGATGAGTTTCGACTGAATGCCCATGAAAACGCTCACATTTACAAGGAAAAGACAAAGAGATGGCATGACAAGCAAATCTCAGGAAGAGAATTTCACGAGGGAGATCTAGTTTTGTCCTACAACTCAAGACTAAAGCTCTTCCCAGGAAAGTTGCACTCTCGATGGACGGGACCATTTTCAGTGACACAGGTTTTCCCTTAGGTACCATTGAGCTGCTAGGAGAGCGAGGAGCTTCAACGTAAACAAGCACCACCTTAAACACTATGTCACCATCGACCCTATCGGAGAAGATACATCTTACGCACTCACCACCTCTCCTCCGCCCAAAAAATCTACTTTCCACCATTTCGGCACCGAGGACATGCAATGGAAAAGTCACCAAAACCTATCGTGCCGAACAGATAACTCTTATAGGTCATCGAGCTAATGACGTTAAACAATCGCTTCTTGGGAGGTAACCCAAGCATGTTTCTCTTTAACCTAGCATTTTCCTTTTCTTTGTGCGTCCTCCTGCCCCGCTAATTCTAATAAACTCCCTTTTTCTAGGTGCACACATCATCAAAACTGCAAGACATCGATCCTACATGCCACCCCCAGATTTCTATGGCATGCTCCTGTACGACTCGGGTAAATTGTTCCTCTCCCCCATATCATACATATCTCCTCCCACACTAGTGCCTAATGCATTGCGGGCAATGCTTAGTCTTAGCTTGGGGAGGAACCCACCATGCCATTTAAGTGAAATTTCATTTATATGCTTAGTTAAACTCACTTCTTTCATGCACACTCTATATATCACAGCGTGACCCCTTCCACCTCTTCATCCCCCCATAAGCTCATTTTCAACTCATTCCAGCGAATACGCATGAATTTCCGTTCTCATATCTTCGTGGGGCCTTGGCCGAGAATTTAGTTCAACTATTGTAATGCACGAGTCTAGGCTTTTCTAATCGTGTTGAGTAGGTCTTAGCCCATCAGGACTTGGTCATGCATACCGTTTAGTCACCCCTAAGCCATGTGTGAGTGATATGCTCTAAAAGAGGAATATAAGAAAAAGAGTAAGTGCATTGTTCTTCCAATACCACCAAGTAGCATGGTCTCTGTGCCTCAGGAAGCATTGGAGATTCATGTCGAACTGTGAATATTTGGAGGAGTGCGCTAGATAGAAATAATCGAGTTTAGGCGATTCAGGAAAGTATACCTGAGGGGCCCATCTTGGCCCAATGCCCTAGGATCGTCTGATCTGGAAGTCATTGGCCGAAATCTCATTTTACGAATCACCTAAGCCTTTAAAAACGTATGTGTACATATATATTTTGAGCATGTCTATCACCATGTCTTAAGGACAACTAGCTCTGTCCTAGCCAACTCTGGTGAGTCGCGATCCTATAATTCACAATTGCGCTCTAGCCTTTGCGAGTATAAGAAAATAGTTGAACTCTTGTTGATCTAAGCCCACGTAGAGAAACTTTCCACGGATTTCACACTTTTCGAGTGGGCATTTGTTGAATCCGATACTATATTGGAGATTATCGTTCTTGAGTCTTACGTCATATTTGATCGATAGAGTTATGCATGCTTGAACCTGAGTCTAATCTTGCAGCAAACGTGGTTTGTGTGCATGATTTGTTTGAAAGGTGATCCTCAAATCTCCTAGCAAGCTTCTCCCCGTATTTCATGTATTGTCTTGCCTGAGGACGAGCAAAAGTTTAGCTTGAGGAAATTTGTTAGGTATATTTTATTCACAAATTTTCACACTTTCATACCACCTTTTCCACTCCAATTATACATCATTCTTACTATTTTCATCCGACTTTACCCACTTTTATCCACTTTATGCCTTCGGCATATATATTGTACGTTTCAGGATGAAAGCGCATAAAATGATGCAAAATAGCAACAGAAGAAGTAAAGGGGAGAAGATGACAAGCAACGACGGAGATTTGGAGGTGATTAGGAGCTAAAAAGGTAGGCCTACAGGTGACACGGCTGTACAGATGCATGCACGATCGTGTCAGCGTGTCAGAAGGAAGGCTTAATGTGCTGCTTCAGTGACACGGCCGTGTGGTGTAGCCACACGGCCATGCTAAAATCCAGATACATGAGACAGAGAGCTCTCTTCAAACACGAACATGTGACACGACTATGTCGAAATTAAGACTGAATGTAGACTGTCAACACGACCGTGTAGCACGGACGTGCGCCTGGAGCTACCTGAAGCTGCCTGAAGACATTAGGGATTGATGACACGGCCGTACTGAAAGGCGGCACGGTTGTGCAAAAGATGACTCGTCCGTATTATAATCACTTAGGGGTGACATGGCCGTGACACAACAGTGTGCCCGCCATCATATAAAAGGAGACAACTGCAAAAATTTTGGGTGTTAGGAGTTTTGGAGATTTCTGATGTTTAGTGATTATGGGAGCTATTTTCTGGGGGTTTTGAGTTTTTCTCCTTTAAGTATTATAAGAAACTTTTGACTTTGATTATTGAATCTTATTTCTTTTAATTTTATTGTGATTGGAATTGTCTTCATTGTTGCCTCAATTTGTGTTATCCTTCCAATCCTTAATGCATAACTCTAGAATAATTTCGTTTGCTGATCTCATGAATAGTGTGTAGTCCTTAGTCTAGGGCTATGTAAGGCCATATTGAAGGGACTGAATGTGGTAGATCAACCAAAATATCAATCCAATTAGATTACAGTCATAGAATAAGATTGGATAAGAGCCCTATTCAACTCATCCCAGTAATGAGCTACACAATCTTAACCACCGACGACCCATCAGGGTTTTGATTTGATGCTCTTAGTGGATGGTTGACTTTCTAGTGCCCGGCGCCGACAAACCATCAGGCACACTCACTAGAACCACCTATATCATAGTGGCCGATGAGCAATCTGGACTGCGATTGAGGTCCAGTCTTTTCTCTGAGTCCTCCTTCATGGTTAAACATTGGGAGGACGACAATTGAGCCTTAGTCATCATCAATGACTTTAATCCTTGGATTGAGAACCTAAACCCACCCATTTGAAGACCTTCAATAGCAGAATGCACTAGCCCTAGCATTCTCCCCTAACTTGACCTCATTTCATTTCTGAGTCATCGATCTTCGCATCTATACGAAACTCGACATTAGTCTCTGACTAAAACATTAGCCTCCATGTGTTTAACACCCGCTGCATACGACCAGTATGCTTGCGGTTTATATTTTTGCACAACACCTTCACTGGCTGGTTACAGCCAGTAGCTACTGGCAACAAACCATGACTATCATCCAATGGTGCACAGCGATGCTATGCATACTTTAGGTATTAGGTCAGTTCATATTTTGGGTTTGATCCATTTTTGGTTCCAGATCCACCCAAAAACAAGGAATTTGACTCAAAAGAGAATTCCTCCAGGAAAGTAGCATTTTTACAAAATTTCACTTTAATCCTACCCCGTAATTAAATAAAGTTTGTTTCTAACTTAACACACAAAAGGAATTAAAAGAGTTCATGAAATATTACTTTTAATCCTACGCACTTAAGAATATGGTTAGACTCTAATTTGAATTCCTAAACATATTTCGGTTATGGGATCCCGAGCCGACTTGGAAAATTGGAACAAGCACATGTGTGTATTATCTAACAATGTCTTCACATCGAGTGGTTATGAGACTAGCCACTACCATTCGATGGTATAGATCAATATACACTATTCTATCCGAAATATAGATATCCTACATCGATATTTCTATAACCATGAACATTTAGGACATATGCTTAAGCAGATCCATTAGACCTCATTATCATGATCTCATCATGATTCTAATGTTCCTCACATAAGTCCAACGACTTTATCCATGTGATATGAACATAACAACATACTTAATAGTTCGTAAAAGATAATCACAATGATAATACCTACAAAAGAGCATACTATTATTTTGAACAAGATGTATCTTACAATTACAATAATTATCTAAAGGGCATATATTCTTCAATTATATTGAGGAATTAGATCAATTGGGGTTTGTTATGGACGCTGAATTATATACAGATATATTTCTTCAGTCTTTACCTAATACCTTTGCTCCGTTCATATTAAACTTCAATATGAACAAGCTGGAACCTACACTTCCAGAGCTACTCAATATATTGAGGCAGGCTGAGAGCTCTTTTTCTAAGGAGAAGACACATGTTATGGTTGTGAGACCTTCGTCTCATCATAAAGCTTCAGCCAAGGGAAAGAAGAAGGCTCATAAGCCTAAAGGTGGTGTAAAGAAGGTTAAGGGTAAGAAAGAGGCAGTTGCATATGTGGAATGTTTTCATTATCATAAGGAGGGCCATTGGAAGAGAAACTGCAAATAATACTTGGAATCTCTGAAGAAGAAGGGGCTTGGGGATTCCTCAACTTCAGGTGTGTTCATGATTCGAAACATACTCTCTATTTCTTCTATTACTTGAGTATTAGATACCAGAGATGGTTATCACATCTGTAATTTGTTATAGGGGTTGAGAAAAAGTATGAAGCAGATGGCAGGTGAAATGACATTACAAGTTGGAACCGGAGCAAAAGTTGTTTTTTTGTCGTGGGGGAATACCACCTTAGACTGTCGAATGGCAAGGTTATATTATTGCATAGTTGTTTCTTTGTATCAAGTAAGATATGTAATGTTGAATTAATATCCTTATTAGATAAGGAAGGATACAACTTTGTATTTAAAGATAATGTTATGAACATCTTCAATAAAGACATATTTTTTGTCTATGGTACATTAAGCAATGTCATATATGTTTTAAATGTAAGCATCAAAGCATCATATTAAATGTTCACAACATGAATAAGAGAAAAACTCCAATTAAAAATGATTCCTACCTGTGGCATTGTAGACTAGGCCATATTGGTGAGAAAATACTTATGAAGTTGCATAAGGAAGAACTGTTGAGTACTTCTAATTTTGAATCATTTGCAACTTGTACGTCTTGTCTCAAAGGCAAAATGGCCAAGACACCCATTGTGGGACAAGTGAAAGAGCTAGTAATTAACTCTTGGGACTCATACATACTGATGTATGCAGTCCCATGTCTACACAAGCAATAAAATGATTTTCCTACATCATTACTTTTACAGATGATCTCTTAAGATACAGATATGTGTTCTTGATGAAACTCAAATATGAGGCCTTTGAAAAGTTCAAACAATATAAGAATGAAGTAGAGAACCAGACATGAAAACGTATTAAAATTCTTCGATCAGATCAAGGAGGTGCATACTTAAGTCTGGAGTTCCTTGCTTACTTAAAAAGAGAATGTGATTCTCTCTCAAGTTACTCCTCCTTACACACCACAACATTATGGTGTGTCAAAGAAAAGAAATCACACCATATTAGATATGATGTGATTCCTGATGAGTAACGTTGAGTTACCTCTTGTAAGGACCTGGCTATGACGAAAACACTAGAAGGAGGGTTGAATAGTGTTTATGCAATTTAAAAACATAGTTACATCAATTTAAATTCCTAACCAACAAATAGTGCAGAATAGAAATAAACCCAAAATGAAACAAATGCAAACGCAAGGATGTTTCTAGGGTTCAGATTACCCAGTCACTTCCCGACTTGTTCCCAGTAATCCTACGTCCCTTCCAACCGGTTAACAACCGGATACTCAAGTTAGAACTCTAACTTGAGGTTTCCTTGAAACCCACTTGTAGCAACCCTACAAGTGAAATCGAAATACAATCGATTTACCTTGACTCCCACAACTTGGGAGCAAGCAAACCACTCTCACAAACCGAGAGTAAATCCAATAACGAAAGTTATGAAAATATGAAATTAAGCAACACTTACAATCACCTATGCCTTGAAGTAGAACATGAAGGAGAAGTGTGTTGTGTGTTGAAAGACTCTCTTGGAAGAGAGGAAAGCGCTTTCTCTTGACTGCACCAAATGCCTAGAAGATTTCTCTTTGGTTCTAGGTTGGAGAGCAAGAGATTGAAGATTGGAATTTTAGGGCTTTAGGATTTGAGAGCTTTGATCGTGAGAGAATGAAAGCTTGAATGTTTTAGCAATTGACTTGGTAACCTCTCAATGGAACAAAAGAGGCTCCTTTTATAGGTTTCTCAAACCCTTCAAACAAAATCAGCAAAAACCCCTTTGAAATCCGTGAGGAAAAACTCAACGGATAGAATCTGCGCCCGCGATAGTCGACTGTTGAAGAATTCACAGTCGACTGCTGCACAGTCAGAGAGGGTAGGTGAGAATTCATAACGGTAACTTACCACATGGACAGTCGACTGATGAGGTATAGACAGTCGACTTTTGAACCAATATGCGACTGTAAATCCTGCAACAGGTGACTGGCCGTAGGTTGGGTAAGTTGATGAAATCTGGAAAATGTCTGGGAGAACAGGACAGACGACTGATGAAGAGAAGACAGTCGACTGTTAATCTGAACAGGTGACTGTAATTCCTTCTACAGACGATTGTCAAAACCCTGAGATTTTCCAGAGAGTTGAGTCATCAAATAGGCTCAAGGACAGACGACTGTTGTAGCATTGACAGTTGACTGTACCATTGGACAGTCGACTGAAAATCCAATATGAGTCGACTGGCCAGGATAAACAAAGAAATAGAGTTTGGGCTAAAGATAGACATGCGACTGATTAACAAAACACAGTCGACTGTCACTGGGACATGTGTCTGTGAATCATTCATAAGTCGCCTGTGAGAGTTAAAGTTGAGAAGCCTAAAACTAGACTGAAACAGCTTGTGCATAACAGGCGACTGTAGAACAAAACACAGTCGACTGTTTTAAGACAGGTGACTGTAAAACGTTCAGTAAACGACTGTTATAAACAAGATATGCACAATCTAGAGAGAAATGAATTGGAGTCTAAGGAAGGTTGATCTAATGATATCCTACGACTGAAATGAAGATGTGTGAGTGTGCTCCATCAATATTCTACTTCTAAGCTACATACTTGAAGAGAAACAAGAAAGTTACATTTGACGAACTCTCTCTTCTATCCAACTCATGAGCTTGAAGTCTTCTAGGAGCTTCAATCACCATCTACGATCATCCAATCCATTTCATTTGCTTTCAATGATCTTTGAGTATCATCCATTGCTAGTAGATCTTCATAATAAGCTTATGCAATGGATTAACTGCAAAATAGGGGATTAGTCACAAGTATTTATGTTTGCTCATCATTAACACCAAGTAGGGAGAAGTCCAATACTCAACACCTCTTTCATTCAGGGGATATGCCCTGGAGATGTCAATATGTATTATGAATATGGTTCCATTTAAAGCCATGCCAACTACTCCATATGAGATTTGGTAGGTTAGAAACCCCAGTGTTAAGTTTGTTAAGATTTGGGGTTGTACAGCTTATGTAAAAAGGCATAATCTAGATAAGCTGGAGGTTAGATCTAAGTTATGTAAGTTTGTAGGATATCCTAAAGATTCCAAAGGATATTACTTCTACCACCCTAATGAACAAAAGGTGTTTGTTTCTTAATGTTAGTCTAGTTAGCCCACTAACTGGTCACACATTTAATTTTGATGATGACAAACAAGTCACATACTACTAATATATTTGTTTTGTGACTTTCAGATCAAAACAAAACTACATTGACCAAAGGGCAATTTCGTAATTTCTAAATCATTCAATTTATACCAAAGATGCTCAAAGATCATTGTCTATGGCCAAAGAACAGCATGGTAATTTTTCATGAATTATAGATTCACAATGATGGCCAAAATTCAAGTAGAAGATAGAGATGCAATTTGGTAATTCTACATTAGTCAAACATCTTCTACAAAAGTCAAAGAAAGAATGAGAAGATAATGTGAGCAAAGACTTGGTCAAACTTATTTAGAAAGTCAAATTATGAAGGAAGTAGAGTTCATAAAGGATTTCATATTGGGATGACTATAAGAGTCCTAGTGCAAGTGGGATTCAAAGAGTTCATGTGCACAAACAACTCTAATTGGCTACTTGAGTCAATGTGCAACATAATGTTTGAGTCCTACTAGGATTCATGTGCATATTAAATTCAAAGGAGTTCTACTTCATCAATAATTTATCCAAGTTCAATGCACCATGAAGATTTGATTGAAGATTTGATTGAAGATTTGATGGAAGATTTGAAGACCAAGTATTCTAATTGAAGAGAAACTCCTATCTCTATATAAGGACAATATCCCTCCCTTGGAGAAGCATCCCATTGCATCCTGTTGAGCCAAAAATATTCAGAGATTATCTTTCATCCTCCTTGGCCAAATTCTCTTCCTACAAGATTCAAAGAGATCGTCAAGTTCGCAGGAAGAAGAAGGAGCTTTGCAGACGACGCTGAAAAAAGCATAACTTTCTCCACATAGATTGGATTGGCGAAACTTTTATTTCTGGATGACCACAACTTCACGCTCTATGTAACGATGATATTTATCTTC
This sequence comes from Scilla litardierei, assembly GCA_030789695.1. NCBI lineage: Eukaryota > Viridiplantae > Streptophyta > Magnoliopsida > Asparagales > Asparagaceae > Scilla > Scilla litardierei. Next base: position 317,729,955 of record CM061142.1, on the reverse strand, counting down.
TGCTCAGCCAACAAGCTCAGATCCAGATTCGTCAGTTGTGTATAACAGTACCTACAGATTAAAGAATTGCAGTTTCAACCCCTAAATTTCAAATCGCCATAACTTTTGATCCAGAGCTCCGATTGACCAACCGTTTATGCTGACATGATCATGATCTCAAATAATATGTACGGAGATTTCTCTCTAATTTATTACTTATGTTTTAGGTCAATTAGATTTATATTTGTGTGAGATAGTATTATAAAATAACTTCACCCAAAAGTTATCATTGGGTGTATATTCTTTGAGTTGGATATTTTGTACAGTTCGATCACCAACCGTAAGAGTGATCAGGTTAGGACGGTTTGGTCACCACCCAGAAGTGTGATCATGTTGTAATTGTAGGATCACCAACCGTAAGTGTGATCAAAATTTTTTAGGGTTATCAAAAAGGGTTAAATCCTCTAGGTTAAGGTTGAAGAGTAGGTGGGGCCCAGCTTCGTTAAAGTCTGTGATTGTATGCACTTTGCATTATTCAGCTACGTCCTATATTTTTAATTTGAGCCATAGACCGTATTCACCCCACTCTAGGGTGTTTTTAAATTGGTATTAGAGCGGGATTCTTTTTAGACTCACGGTCTAGTTGAATCTCGATCCTAGTTATTGCACATCGTCTAAACACTTCAAACACTATCACATATAATTCACAAGTACCTATGAAATTTTTAGATACTTTGATTTCTCCTTTTGCAGGTATTGTGATTGCATTAAAGACGGGAGTTGATGAGGGGATTGATGCCCTTACTCAAAAGTTTAAAAAATTCTTGATGAATAATAAAAGGAAAATTGGCAACGTATGAGGCAAAGAGGATGAAGAAGATGACACCGTACCTAGATGCTTCTGGTGCAACAAAAAAGGACAAATGAAAACAAATGGCACTCTTTTAAAGAACAAAGGAAAACGAAAGGAAATTGTTGGAGACAAGTGTAGGATCACTATGGATGGCAAACAACACTAGAAGGGGGGTTGAATAAGGTTGTCAACAAATAGAAATTTTTTTTCGATTAAATTAAATCCGTCTAAGAGTTGCCTAAGTCTCAAATTTGAATTGCCTCAATTTGTACTTAATCAACGATTATAATATGCTTGATTATAAGTTGTATCGGAAATAAAATTGTACATGTAATAAATAAATAAGGAGTCAGAGAGAAATGATCACAGCATAGGCACATAGATTTTATCTTGGTTCCCCACCCTGGGTATGTCCAGTCCCTAACCACTCTCGGAATTTAATCCACTATTGCAACAAGAAATACAAGCACCTAGCTTCCCTCACTAGGAATTTCAAATGCACAAACCTAGTTACAACCAGCTAGGATTTTCATCATCAATTTACCTTATAACACGGGAATTACAAAACTCAAGTCTTCTCCAAAGACTTTACAACAAATCTGAAAATGAGTCCAAGATTTTCTAGAATCCAATAGTACATAAGTGTGAAATATGGCTTTAGAAAATCTGAAAACTTTTGATCAAATTAATGAAATGTATGTAACACGATTTGATCAAAAATTTATTTTGAAAATGATCTTCTAAAATATGCACTTGGACTTTAGAGATAAATGATTAAGATTTGATCTTTGAGAAAAGAAAATAAAACTTCAGAACACAAAGATAAAAAAGAATAACTTGATGTTTGAAAATATACTGAGAAAATATGGCTTTGGAGATTAAACCAAGTTTATAAAGGCTGAAAATATACTGAGAAAATGAATGCGAAATTAAGCACAAAAGAATTAAAACAATAGCCTTTAAAAATAATGAAGACATGAAATTAGAGCTTTGAGCACTTTTGATCAATAGAGAGTTTTCTTTGATATAAAATTGTTGTGTTTAAAACTTCTGAAATCCCAGCTATTTATAAAGAAATAGTAGCACACCCAAAGTCAACTACAACGGCTAGTTAACGGCTAGCAAAAATCAAGGTAGATTTTCAAATCTGTCTTTAGTTGACCCAGATACTCGACTATCTCTCCCAGATAGTCTGCTATTTTCTCAAATAGCGGCTATTATTTTGATAGAGAGTTTAGAGTAAATCTCTGATAGAACTAGTCGGTTATCTGACTATAATAGTCGGCTATTATAGGATACATCAGTTTTTATACTTAAAAATACTTCAAAAATAATTTATAAAAATTATATTAGAGAAATATATTAAGTAATTTAAAATCATTTTTCAAGGAATTTTGTATGTGTGTGTATGATATACCATGGCTTTACATTTCTAAGTAATTTACTCACACAAACTTACATCTTGCTCTTGTTCTTCATTCTTCGTCTTAAGCCATCTTCTATTGATCTCAAATCTTTATTTGATTTACGATTCAAAGCCTTCATATACTTCAATTTGTGGCTTTCTTGATCGTGGCTCTAAGTCTTATAATTTGCTCCACAATGGCTTTGTTCTTCGTATCTTATAAAATAATCTATATGCACTTGAAATAAAACCATTAGTACGCATATCACTTGTGCACATCATCAAAGTCCACTGGGTGGGTTTCAATATCCTAACAACCAGAAGAAAACTGAAAGAAGGAGGCTATCCACATGGGGAGAAAGCGATGTTGAAGAACTCTCTTTTGAGGATGACTCGATGAAGACCAAAGGGACATGCTTCATGGCGGGAGGCGATAAGGTAAAATCTAAACTCTCCCTAAAGGGTCATGTCTTTAGTGAAGATATGTTCGCTAACATGTAAGAAGCTCACGAATATTTTGTAGAACTCTTTAAAGACTTGGCACATAAATATGTAAAGCTTAAAAAATTATGTGATTCATTACAGGAACAACTTGCCACTGTCAATCATAGATATGAAGAGTTGTTTTCTAGATGACAAAAATCACTAGAGACTCTTAATAACATTGATGAAACTGCCTAGAGACCAAGACTTTAGAATTAAAGGAGGCTAATAAAAAATTAGCTAGATTAGTAACTAGTTAATTCTAATTCGGCTAAAGACATAAATGAGAAAATTAGCCCCTTAAATTCTAGAAATTCTGAGCTTAAAGATTTAAATCAAAAGGTCTCTACTTATGAAGAAAAAATTAAACAATTATAAAAAGATAAAACTAATTTGATAAAAGAGAAAACTAGTACCTTAAATTCAAAAGACTCAAAGACTAAAAGTTTGAATCAAAAGGTATCTAGCTATTCCAAAAATTTAGAGCATCTAGAGAAAGAAAATTCGAATCTAATTAAAGAAAAGAACATAGCTAGTGAATTAGGAAAAATTGAAAAAGAGAAGAAGTATAAGGTTAGGATTAATGAGCTTGAAAGTGAAAATCATAATCTTAGAAACCATAAAAAAATTCACTAGCACACAAAATAGTTTCAAATAGATATTAGACAGTCATAATAATAATACTAGTAAACATGGCCTAGGTTTTAAAAAGAAGCCAACACCTAAAAAGCCTAGGAAACCCAAGGAAAAGATATTTGCTAGATACACACGCATTCCATCTACCATACATGATGTAAACATGTCTTCTTTTTCCCATAGGCACTCAAATGTTTCATGCTTGTATTGTAATATGAGAGGACATGTGATGCACGATTAGTTTGCTCATATTTATCTTGAAAATTTCATGTGTATTCCTAAGAATAATATAAAACAAAGAAAATCATCTGCTAACACTTTCGGATCCAAAAAAATGGATACCAAAAGGTACATCTTCTTTTATAGGTACATCGAGAGGATTCGAGTGATAACATGTATCGCATTGGAAAAAACGGCGAATTATTTGATGGATCAAAAGTTTTTATTAGATCATGGATTTATGGCTTAAAAAATAGAGATGAAGAAGTTGAAAATACATGTGATAAGATATATTCTTTATCTTCACCATTTTCATGACATACTTGATGCACTAATACATTCATATTGGATCATGGGATCATGAGCTATTTCTTCTCTTGCATATGCATATACAGGAGTTATTGACATCGTCGTTTGGATATTCATACATGCTTATCATTGATGTAGTCGAAATTTTGATGAGATTTTGGTATGAAATTTGTTAAAATCCTAGAAACATTAAATATGATTTTGATGATGCCATTTTATATTACTGAAGAATCCCCATACTCAAATCATGCATGTTTGAGTGTTCATTGTTAGCATGCCAAATTGGTTAACTTTGTTTTAGTTGATATATTCATGTAACTTATGGAAAATTGTTGGATAATGCTTAGGATCTAAAAAGTTTGAACTCTTTTTGATTGTCTTTACACTCATATTCATATGATTCTATATGGTAAATTGAGTAGTATGAGTCGAATATGTCGATGCCTTCATGCATCACTATTCTGAGACACCAACCTTGTAAGACAAAAAGAAAAGAGTAAAATAAAGAAAACAATGCATATGACAATAAATAAATTTTATTAGCAAAACAATTCTATATATGCCCCATTTTATTTGATGCTGACGGCTAGTAACCGAATTTCGGGGGTTTATTGAGCAATGCGTATGAAATATGGTAGATGAAATAACCACTTATCGCACCTCAACTCCAAAGAGCCCGAAATTTAACATCATGGTATCCTATGTTGTTGTCTCCCTACCTTATGCTTGAAAGTTTATTCCAAAGATATGAATACAGAAAAAGTTGTTTTATGATTATGATTTTGGGGTTCTCTAAGCATACACCAATGATTCAAGTGAGATATTTGAACATATATTCTTTTTATATTTGAGCAATGGCCGTATGCTTTTAATATTCATGACGATGTGTACGCTTTGAGTTAGTGGGGAGTAAACATTAATACGAACATCATTATTAAATTCGTGTTTCTTTGATATGCTGCTATTATTTCATGCCTTATGCTTAGAAAATCTTTCTATGAAGTTAATGACATTTTCATGCTTATATTTATCCTTTTCGATTGATGTCAAAAGGGAGAGGGAGAAGACAATTGAAAGAAAATTGAATATCAAAAAGTGATGCAAGAATTTAGGGTGAGCATTCAGCATTGTGTTACATGGAGGAGAGATAAAAATTTGGGATATATGAGATTATACTTTTTGTATGATGTCACAAATGAGAGAGATAGAAAAATTGAGATATGCATGAACTTAAGGTTGAGATATGCATGAACTTAGGGAGAGCTTTAAAAATATTCATGAGATCACATAGATAAAGGGAGCATTTATCATGTTCATGATCATGTGTGCATATTTTAATATAGCTATATATTTGTTTTTATCTCAATTTTCTATACTTTTTTGTCATCATCAAAAGGAGAGAGATTGTTGGCCTGGTTAGCCCTAACTAGGTCACACATTTAATTTTGATGATGATGAATAAGTTACATGCTACTAATATGTTTGTTTTGTGACTTTCAGATCAAAACAAGACTACAGTGACCAGAGGGAAATTTTGTAATTTCTACATCATTTAAATTGTCCCAAAAATGATCAAAGATCATTGTCTATGGCCAAAGCACATCATGATAATTTTCCATGAATTATAGATACAACATGATGGCCAAAAATCAAGTAGAAGATAGAGGGACAATTTGGTAATTCTACATTGGTCAAACATTTTCTTCAAAAGTCAAAGAAAGAAGGAGAAGATGATGTGAGCAAAGACTTGGTCAAACTTATGTAGGAAGTCAAATTATGAAGGAAGTAGAGTTCATAAAGGATTGCATATTAGGGTGACAATAAGAGTCCTAGTTCAAGTGGCATTCAAAGAGTTCATGTGTACAAACAACATTAGTTGGCTACTAAATTCAATATGCAACATAAAGTTTGAGTCCTACTAGGATTCATATGCATATTAAATTCAAAGGAGTTCTACTTCATCAATCATTTATCCATGTTCAATGCCCATGAAGATTTGATTGAAGAACTGATGGAAGATTTGAAGACCAACTGTTCTAATTGAAGAGAAACTCATATCTCTATAAAAGGAGAAGACCCCTCCCTTAGAGAAGTATCCCATTGCACCCTATTGAGCCAAAAATATTCAGAGATTATCTTTCATTCTCCTTAGCTAAATTCTCTTCCTACAAGCTTCAAATAGATCATCAAGGTTGTAGGAAGAAGGATCTTTGCAGACAACACTAAAAAGAGCATAGCTTTCTCCACAGAGCTCGGATTGACGAACCATTTGTGCTTGGATGACCATAACTTCACGCTTTATGCAAAGGTGCTATTTATCTTTTACTCAGCCAGTAAGCACAAATCCAGATTCGAAAGTTGTGCTACGGTTATCTCGTTATGATTTATTACTTCTATTTTAGATCAGTTAGATTTATATTTGTGTGAGATTGTATTATCGAATAACTTCACCCAGAAGTTATCGTTGGGCTTATATTCTTTGAGTTGGATATTTTGTACGGTTCGATCACCACCCATAAGAGTGATCTGGTTAGGATGGTTTGGTCACCACCTGGAAGTGTGATCAGGTTGTAACGATAGGATCACCACCCGTAAGTGTGATCATGATTTCTTTTTGAGGGTTATCAAAAAGGGTTAAATCCTCTGGGTTGAGGTCAGAGAGTAGGTGGGGAGCCAGCTCCATTAAAATATGTGATTGTGTGTACTTTGTGTTATTCTGTTGCGTGTTATTTTTTTAATTTATGCCATACACTTTATTCCCCTTAGGGTTTTTTCACTTAATATGCGACCTTCCTAGAGGAGTCTCTTGTTAAAGACATTATTGGCAAGGAGATAAAATTGGAAGAAATTCCAAAGGTACAGACTTCCATTGATCAGAAGACAAAAACAAAAAGCAATATAGTTCCAACCAACCCTTAGCCAATCAGGAGATGTAGTAGAGAATCCCATCCAACAACGAGATACTACAGTTTTCTCATTGATGGTAGAGTTGAGGATTGCATCATAATGTATGATGACCCTACTAGTTTTCAGGAAGGCATGCAGAGTGGGGACTCTCCAAGTTGGCTCGATGCAATGAAAAAATGAAATGAAATCCATGCACACCAATAATGTATAGACTTTGGAGGATGTTTTCGAAGGGATAAACCCCATAGGAAACAAATGGATCTTCAAGAAAAAGATCGATATAGATGGAAAGGTATATGTCACGCCCCGCTTCCCAAAAATATGGATGCGAAGCGTGAGAAGGTCCGTTCAGACTTGAAGCTACAAAGCTGCAAGTCCGATAAGCGTCAATCAAATTTAAAACTGCAGGTCCTTGCAACGCGAAACGAAACAAAGATAATAATAATGAAATGGGACGAAGAATAATCTCAGAATATCCATAAATATAAATTCCAACATCGCAGAAAAGCCACCAGGCAGAAATAAAAGAGAGTCTAAAGGCCCAAACATGGCCAACAAAAGTACAGCGTACAAAACAAAGGTGCCACGCACCGACAGCTAACAACAAAACCTAAAACAAAAGAAACTCAGCAAAATCACCAAGAAAGGTCACCGGTGTCCACAAAACTCCTCCTAGGCAGACATGGACTCAGGCTCAGCGTCAGCAACACATCACGTACTCAGCAACGGTCTCTGGCTCAGGGTCTAACATGTGACACCCAAAAGAGCAAGGGGCACATGTCAGCAAGTCTACAAGAGACTTGTGCAAGGCAACTGAAAGTAGGTAAAGCAACCTAGCAGTTCTAGCATGAATGCAATGACATGGCAGTTTAAAGTATGAGTAAAGTAAAGTAAAGTAAAGTAAAGTAAAGTACGAGCATGGCATTTAAACATGGCATGGATGACAAGTATTTCATGAATCATTCACAAGACAAGAAAAGTAAGCACCTCGTGCACAGAGATTCTGTCTTCTGGCTAGAGGGCGGATCATGCCACTCCTAAGCTCAGTTGACCGTTTATCCCTACCCCTCCACGTGTATCGAGCCAGGGCCTTACCCCCGAACGGGAATGCTCGCTTCTGGATCACGAGCCAGGAAGTGTTTTTAACGAGTATGGCATAGGGGTGCACCTAGCCGGTCCAGGGAACCCGGGCATTGGCTTTTGACCAACACATGAGGCCCGTTTCCCCGGAAGTAGTATTCAAGGAGTACAAGTATTGTAGCGTGTGCTACGAATGCAACAATCAACTGGGATGACATGTAAGATGCAATGCATGGCAGTTAAAAGTGCGTACAGATAAGAAAAGTAAACGTGACAGTTTAGTATGCATGAACAACAAGTTTAAAGAGTTGGATCTAGCTTCGTTGTCAAGCTAGATCAATTAGGTGACGGATCTAGTTTCGTTGTCAAACTAGATCAAGTGGGCGTCTAGCCAGCTATCATTTCACTGACTAGTCTCTTTTACGCTAGGAACAAGGAAGTGGCCTAAAACATGGCCCTACACAAGAGTTGGCAAGTTTCACTTGCCTGTAAGTACAACGTCTGAGCACACCGTCCAATGAGTCCAAGAATCACAATTATCCTACGTGCACAAGTCCACCGGCCTAAAGTCCATATTATTAATCTTGATTAGTGAATTTAAAACATTTAAAAATACTTTAAAAATACTGATTTTAGTCTTGATTAGCATGCATTGGGTTGGGGGTCCTAAGGGTGCAAAGCGTTACCTCAACACGACGCGAAAGCTACACCGGCGTCGGGTAGCGACGCCGGGGGTTGGAATAAAAGATCGCGCTCCAAGTCCAGATTCCAATTAGATTCCTCGCTGGAAATTTCAGAGCAATCAACCCGGGCGACGATTCCAGATTCCAAAGCTAGCACGTGCGACGACGGCTACGACGTGCGACGACGTCGTACGCGGCAAGTCGTCAAAGAGAACGCACCTAGGTGGGGCCCACAGTAGTCCTAGGGACCTTTGGAGGACCCACAATACCTCTGGAGAACTTGGGGGGCCCACGGAGGCAAGTGATGCGACGGATGCGGGGTTGCGACGAGTGGCTCTCGGTCGTACACAGCCAATGCGGGGAAATCTCTCGGTCGCTGCGGGGAAACGGGGCTGTGCAGCGTTTGGGTCGGTCGCAGCAGCGGGTGCGGGGGCCTCCTTCGGTCAGAGCTGTAGGGCGGGTCGGTCGTGCGCTAGGATGCGAGGGCTGCGACGTTGCAGCGTTGCAGCGTTGCAATCGTCGGTCGGTGCGGGCGGCCCGATCGGTCAGGCGCGAGCGGAGGCAAGCGAACGGGGCGGGGGTCGATGCGGAGCGCTGTGCGGAGCGGGGATGCGAGCGGGGTGCGGCCAAGCCCTCGGTCAGACCGAGGGAACGGAGCGGGGCGATGCGCTGCGATGCGGAGCGGGGTTGGGTGCGGAGCGGCTAGCGGTCGGAGCGGGAGATTTGCGGTGGTTTTCTCGGTCGGTGCGATGGCTGAACGTCGCAACGTTGCGACGAATCGTCGCAACGTCCAATTTCGGTTTTGGAAGAGGCTAGGGCTAATTTCTTGCGAAAATAGGTCTTCCTAGGGGTTGTTTATATAGTGTAGATGGGTTGACTTGGTCTAGTGCTAAATCTAATATGATTAGAAGTTTAAAATAATTTAAAATTTGAAATTCAACTTCTCCAACTTACCCAAGGATTTGACTTGGTCCAAATGAGCTGGAAATTGGCTCAAAAATTCTTTAATACGTTTAAAACTCAAATAAATTTTATTTGGCCGAAAATAATTTAAAAATTAATTATTAAAAATAATATAAAACTTGTTAAAAATATAAAAGTGGTCAAATAAACTCCAAAAATTATAAAATAAATATCAGGGTGATCGTGGTGACGAAAGTGAGCTAACTAAGAGACGGATCTCAATTTCGACATCGGACGACGAAACTAAAAATAGAAACGTCTCCCGTCAAAAGTGAGAATCGCCACATCTCATCGATTAAGATTAAATTGTGGGAAAACGACTCGAGAAATGTCGTTCCAAGATAGTGCCACTATTTAATACTCTCAGAGACGTTCACAACGGCATATCACACTAAAGTGTTCACAAACAAACAAAGTCTAAAACAAACACGTGCACGGTCAAAAGCACGTGCACGAACAACGTACAACGAAAAGTGGTCGTTACATCCTCCCCACCTTAGAATAAAGTCCGTCCTCGGACTTTCTAATATAGCTAGTCGCTCTAGTAACTAACCCAATCAAGTCGTATAATAATTCAACCAGGTATAGTCATTACAGGTGCTCATATACGCACTAGGTAGTCAAACATTAACACTACCAACACGTATATATATACATTCACATACGTCATATACTTATACCTATTATAGTCAGTCAATTTCATACATGTATTTAAATCATATACATAAGCATACATCCCTTATATAACTACTACTTACCTAAACACAAAACAATATTTCAGATACTCATATAAAGATAGTCTCACACTTAGCAAATACAATCATTACTCTACATATAGATAGCTACCTATGCACAAACATCATGGGTATACTACCCTCTAATATTTCCTAGTATACATCCAACGTATCAACTCATGTAGTCACACCATACCATTATTAAGTCAAGGTTCACTATATATATATACATTCACCACTACTATAATTTCACGATATATAGTCATACAATGCATGCAAATAGTTCACCATATTTTCTCATCACATACGGTCCTATAACTGTATTTACGACCCGCCACATATATCGTAGTCATCAATACCTATAACTAAGCACATACTTACCCGTGCATGGTGCACACCCATACACGCTAACATTTCATTTACGCATACCAATCATACCATTATATTACTAGCACACCTATGCACCTAGTTTAGCTAGCACACATACGTTCACACAACAAGTCCTTAGTAAATAACTATACCACAAGACCAACACCTATAACTATATACTGGTGTAGCGACCCACAATCATGTGCGTAACACAACCAGGCACAAACACTCCTATCACTATACATACATCAAACATCGCTATATTCAAACTTCCGACATACATTCAATATACTTAGAGTATACCCACTCAAGCTTGAGTGAGACTCAATACACATATCAGAATATTCTATATACGTAACACGACATTTATACCTATACCGATACCATTCCAATATATATATATATATATATATATATATATATATATATATATATATATATATATATATATATATATATATATATATGTCTACCAATACAACCGTATACATACCATAAGTCATTCACACCTAATATTTAGTCAGGTAATACGCACATAGTTAAATCAATTTATATACCATAATAATAATAATACAGACATCAGCACACGTATAATTATAATACACTCCTTAATACATACGCATACATCGTATAGTCACACACACATGTAACATTTATATATATATTCACACCATAGCCTACTACCTATAATTAGTATACTAATACACCTATACATACATAATTGAGGTGTGCAATAGTCGTGTATACCTCACGGTATGCACGCATGCAACATCCCGTAAAAGCAAGCAATACCAATCAAAATTATAATTCTACTATCATATGCATATCACCTATATACTCAGGCAACAAAACATAACTACTTACGTCTAAGCACAATACATATCTACTTACGAGCACATACTCATACGTACTAATATACGGGTCACTCAATAGGCCTACTTACTTATCTATACGTACACCTATTATTATCACACCTATCATACACATAGCTTTACCAATCATTTATTTCAACCATCACAAGTATCTCTAAATTCATACACTCCATTAGACATTCCAATGCTAACTCTTATAGACACAGGCACCCCTAGTATGGTATAGCTAGCCACACACAAATCTATAAACACTAACACACCAACAACTTCATAATATCACGAATAACTCCGAGTATATATATATATATATACCACACAATAGGCAAGCATCAATATACTATGGGGGTACATTCATTCAAGCCCACGTACACAACTTAGGTACGTGCACTACGACTACCTCACAAGGTCCAAGGGCCTACTATCAATTAAGAGTTGACACAGACATTGACGGACACTAAAGCCTAAGAAATAGAGGGAGGTCGAGGTCGAGGGCGTGACGAGGGAAGGATCGATAGGCACGAGTTCAGATAGGACGAATACAAGGAGACAGCTTGGTTAGACGAAACATAGACTCAATGGTGATGTTTAGGTCGTGGGAAGGGAGATGTAGTGATGCTTGAATAGGATACAGAAAAGAAAATAGGGTAAATAGCATAAGCTAAAACACGTGGAGTTTGAAAACTGTTGTACTTCAAAAGTTGGAATCCTCGTCTGAAAAGAAATATTTGGAGAGCGATAAACGAGTTGTTCAAAATAAGTTTGGGTCGAATATTCATAATAAGAGAAAATGGTCTATTGGGTTAAAAAAAATTTATAAAAGGAAGTAAAATCATTTACACGAATATTAAGGATGTGGTTTAGAAAATTTTATACGTCAGTAATTTAATGTAATGTTGTCAAAAAAATTTTGGAAAGTCGAGAATGAAATCAAGTAACGGAAGAATTTAAACTCATGTTAAATGCTTTCAAAACTTTTAGGCTATGGAAAATCAATATTGAAACTTCTTTTAGAGAAATCAGGATTTGCCAAAAATGAGAAACTGATTTACACAAGGTTCTTAATATACGAGCACAACCAGTCTGGTACGAATATAAAAATAATTGAAAGTATGTATGTTGCACGGAGAAATAATAATAATGACTTAGTAGTAGAATTATCAAGATCGAATAGCAAGTCTTTAAAATCAAATCATGGAGGGTCCAGATTAGGAAATGGTTATGAAATAGTAATTTTACAAAATCTGAAATAAAGAAAACGACGAGCAAAAACCAACTTGCTGAAAGCTGAAATTCTATGTGTCTTGAAAAGTATATGAATGGCATAAATCAGGAAGGAAAATTATAAATCGACTTGGGCAATATAGAAGTACGGTTCAAAATTAAATTAATATATGAAAGGAAAATGTATTTTCATAGGTACAAAAGTGTAGGCTGGGAAAATACCATAAGCTAGTATTCAAATTTTCGAAAAAGTTTTAAGAGTTCAAGTCAACGAAGGAGTATGAAATATAAGATATATATATTAAAAAAATTGAACAAATTTAAACGTAGGAAAAGAGGAAATCGAAAAATATTTTCAGAAGATTCAAGACTTGTAACGGAGAGATTCAAAGATTGACGACGATCGTCATGCGGCGATCTCGTGAATCGAGGCAAGGAAATTAGTCGGATGATCAGAACATACATACGCCTAGGATATGGATCAGGAAAGTCTACGGAAACTCCTACGGTCGACCAACTAAAGATTAAAAACTAAGCGCTAAGACTTCTAAAGATTAGACGGTAAAGAAATGTGTTCAGCTTGGTCCGAAATCGATGAACCCAAGCGAACGACTAAAGGAAATTCTAGAAGTCTACTATGGTCAGAGTTAGGCAAGAACCACTAAGGTAACTCCTACGACGATTAAATCAATTACTGGCAGGGAGTCTAACTAACAATCAGGGGCCTCTAACTAGCAAGCACAGACGTCTAACTAAGTCTTCTTACCACCTAGTGTCATAAGAAAACGACTAGACTCAGGGCTTATTACTCGGATGTTGCAATTTATTTAATGGACATTCCGTTATTATCGTTGTTCCGTTAATTCGCAATTGCAAGACTGGACCTGCTTGGGCCACCAACAAAACCTGTCACGCCCCGCTTCCCAAAAATATGGAGGCGAAGCGTGAGAAGGTCCGCTCAGACTTGAAGCTACAAAGCTGCAAGTCCGATAAGCGTCAATCAAATTTAAAACTGCAGGTCCTTGCAACGCGAAACGAAACAAAGATAATAATAATGAAATGGGACGAAGAATAATATCAGAATATCCATAAATATAAATTCCAACATCGCAGAAAAGCCACCAGGCAGAAATAAAAGAGAGTCTAAAGGCCCAAACATGGCCAACAAAAGTACATCGTACAAAACAAAGGTGCCACGCACCGACAGCTAACAACAAAACCTAAAACAAAAGAAACTCAACAAAATCACCAAGAAAGGTCACCGGTGTCCACAAAACTCCTCCTAGGCAGACATGGACTCAGGCTCAGCGTCAGCAACACATCACGTACTCCGCAACGGTCTCTGGCTCAGGGTCTAACATGTGACACCCAAAAGAGCAAGGGGCACATGTCAGCAAGTCTACAAGAGACTTGTGCAAGGCAACTGAAAGTAGGTAAAGCAACCTAGCAGTTCTAGCATGAATGCAATGACATGGCAGTTTAAAGTATGAGTAAAGTAAAGTAAAGTAAAGTAAAGTAAAGTATGAGCATGACATTTAAACATGGCATGGATGACAAGTATTTCATGAATCATTCACAAGACAAGTACAAGACAAGAAAAGTAAGCACCTCGTGCACAGAGATTCCGTCTTCTGGTTAGAGGGCGGATCAGGCCACTCCTAAGCTCAGTTGACCGTTTATCCCTACCCCTCCACTTGTATCGAGCCAGGGCCTTACCCCCGAACGGGAATGCTCGCTTCTGGATCACGAGCCAGGAAGTGTTTTTAACGAGTATGGCATAGGGGTGCACCTAGCCGGTCCAGGGAACCCGGGCATTGGCTTTTGACCAACACATGAGGCCTGTTTCCCTGGAAGTAGTATTCAAGGAGTACAAGTATTGTAGCGTGTGCTACGAATGCAACAATCAACTGGGATGACATGTAAGATGCAATGCATGGCAGTTAAAAGTGCGTACAGATAAGAAAAGTAAACGTGACAGTTTAGTATGCATGAACAACAAGTTTAAAGAGTTGGATCTAGCTTCGTTGTCAAGCTAGATCAATTAGGTGACGGATCTAGTTTCGTTGTCAAACTAGATCAAGTGGGCGTCTAGCCAGCTATCATTACACTGACTAGTCTCTTTTACGCTAGGAATAAGGAAGTGGCCTAAAAACATGGCCCTACACAAGAGTTGGCAAGTTTCACTTGCCTGCAAGTACAACGTCTGAGCACACCGTCCAATGAGTCCAAGAATCACAATTATCCTACGTGCACAAGTCCACCGGCCTAAAGTCCATATTATTAATCTTGATTAGTGAATTTAAAACATTTAAAAATACTTTAAAAATACTGATTTTAGTCTTGATTAGCATGCATTGGGTTGGGGGTCCTAAGGGTGAAAGAGTTACCTCAACACGACGCGAAAGCTACACCGGCGTCGGGTAGCGACGCCGGGGGTTGGAATAAAAGATCGCGCTCCAAGTCCAGATTCCAATTAGATTCCTCGCTGGAAATTTCAGAGCAATCAACCCGGGCGACGATTCCAGATTCCAAAGCTAGCACGTGCGACGACGGCTACGACGTGCGACGACGTCGTACGCGGCAAGTCGTCAAAGAGAACGCACCTAGGTGGGGCCCACAGTAGTCCTAGGGACCTTTGGGGGACCCACAATACCTCTGGAGAACTTGGGGGGCCCACGGAGGCAAGTGGTGCGACGGATGCGGGGTTGCGACGAGTGGCTCTCGGTCGTACACAGCCAATGCGGGGAAATCTCTCGGTCGCTGCGGGGAAACGGGGCTGTGCAGCGTTTGGGTCGGTCGCAGCAGCGGGTGCGGGGGCCTCCTTCGGTCAGAGCTGTAGGGCGGGTCGGTCGTGCGCTAGGATGCGAGGGCTGCGACGTTGCAACATTGCAGCGTTGCAATCGTCGGTCGGTGCGGGCGGCCCGATCGGTCAGGCGCGAGCGGAGGCAAGCGAACGGGGCGGGGGTCGATGCGGAGCGCTGTGCGGAGCGGGGATGCGAGTGGGGTGCGGCCAAGCCCTCGGTCAGACCGAGGGAACGGAGCGGGGCGATGCGCTGCGATGCGGAGCGGGGTTGGGTGCGGAGCGGCTAGCGGTCGGAGCGGGAGATTTGCGGTGGTTTTCTCGGTCGGTGCGGTGGCTGAACGTCGCAACGTTGCGACGAATCGTCGCAACGTCCAATTTGGGTTTTGGAAGAGGCTAGGGCTAATTTCTTGCGAAAATAGGTCTTCCTAGGGGTTGTTTATATAGTGTAGATGGGTTGACTTGGTCTAGGGCTAAATCTAATAGGATTAGAAGTTTAAAATAATTTAAAATTTGAAATTCAACTTCTCCAACTCACCCAATGATTTGACTTGGTCCAAATGAGCTGGAAATTGGCTCAAAAATTCTTTAATACGTTTAAAACTCAAATAAATTTTATTTGGCCGAAAATAATTTAAAAATTAATTATTAAAAATAATATAAAACTTATTAAAAATATAAAAGTGGTCAAATAAACTCCAAAAATTATAAAATAAATATCAGGGTGATCGTGGTGACGAAAGTGAGCTAACTAAGAAGACGGATCTCAATTTCGACATCGGACGACGAAACTAAAAATAGAAACGTCTCCCGTCAAAAGTGAGAATCGCCACGTCTCATCGAGTAAGATTAAATTGTGGGAAAACGACTCGAGAAATGTCGTTCCAAGATAGTGCCACTATTTAATACTCTCAGAGACGTTCACAACGGCATATCACACTAAAGTGTTCACAAACAAACAAAGTCTAAAACAAACACGTGCACGGTCAAAAGCACGTGCACGAACAACGTACAACGAAAAGTGGTCGTTACAGTATATACCTTTAAGGCAAGGTTACTGGCAAAAGAATATGTCAAATGCTAGGAATAGACTATGACGAGACATTTTCACTAGTAGACATGCATAAATCCATTCAGATTCTACTTGCTATAACTGCTTACTTTGACTACGAGATCTAGCAAATGGATGTTAAGACAGATTTCCTAAATAGAGATTTAGAAGAGTATGTTTACATGACACAACCAGAAGGTTTCGAAGTCAGGGGAGCAAGAGTAAAGCTCGCATGTTTCTTAAATCCATTTACGGGTTAAAGCAAGTGTCAAGAAGCTGGAACATCTGATTTATGAGATTGTCAAAAAGTTTGACTTTATCAAAAATGAGGATGAGCTATATGTTTATAAAAAGGTCAGTGGGAGCACTGTTTCATTCCTTTTATTGTACATGGATGATATACTGTTGATCGGTAACAACATAGAGATGTTGGAATCAATCAAAGTATGGTTGTCACAAAACTTCTCCCTGAAGGATTTGGGTGAAGCATCCTAGATACTTGGTATGAAGATCTATAGAGATAGATCGAAGAGGATGACGGAATTGTACCAACATAGGTACACAGAAACCATGTTAAAGAGGTTTAACATGGAAAATTATAAGCATGGCATGTTACCCGCTTGTCATGTAATAACTCTTTCCAAAGATATGTCTCCCAAGACAGAGGAAGAGAGAATTCACATGAGTAAGATTCCTTACGCTTTAGCTGTAGGATCTATCTTGTATTCCATGCTATATACTAGACCAGACGTCACATACGCACTCGACATTTGTAATGTCCCGCTTCCCAAAAATGATGGAAGCGAGAACGCAACGAAGGTCCGCATGAACTGGAGCGATGAAGCTCGAGTTCACTAAGCGTCTGTGACAACAACATGCAGGATTTCTTGCATGCATTCAGAACAATAGAACATTCATTCATTCAAAGCCACATCCAAAAGTTCGTACACGAAATAAAATCAACACGGCCTCATCATGACCAAAGGAAAAACAACATGGATACATACTCCTACTACAAGGTGCTAAAGGAAATCTAAACAACAACAGAACAAGTCTCTAGTCCTCCACAGGGAGCGACTCTGGGTCAACAAACTCCTTGCTCACTGGGTCAGTCACCTCAAACAACTCCTCCTCCTGGTACACTGTCTCGTGATCTGACAAACATTCAAAAACATGAATGTATGTCAGCAAGGATCTGGCAGGTAAATGGTGAGTTGACCCAAGGCAAGGTGTGCGAATTATTAAAACAGAAAAAGAGATGTTAGTAGTTCTAATATCACAGTTATACATTTAATAAGCATCACAGTTATGAACATGGCAATTCTAAGGAATTTAAGCAAGACACTTATGAACATGGCAGTTCTAATGATAGTACAACATGATAGTCATGGAAATTCTAGTGTGCAAGTAAAGTAACAATAATTGATTCAAGTTCCATGCATATGATTTCTATCATGCCTAGGGTTCTCGCCTTTAAGACGTGGTGAGTGAATCGATCTTTCTCACGGGGGTATAATTGTGATTGACGCCACCCACCGTATATGTGGTGCTCTTGAAGGGGACCCTTGCACACACGCTTAGTGGCCGGTCAACCCTAACCCCCTCCTAAATGTCGTGCTGGAACACGAGCCAGACTAATCAAATGCACGAGTTCACGAATTCAAGATCTTGCCATTGAGGTGCACGAATTCCCGATTTCAAGTACTTTCAAGGTATTCTTTCAATGTCCATAATACTAGGTAATTTTAATCTATCAACGGACAGAATTCTAACAAGTGTGTACAAGCATGAGGTGAATCATGTTAACATATTTCTTATCAGCATTTCCTAAAATTATGACATTTAAAACAATGTAAAACAAGGAAATTAATTGGTTAATTAATTAACGTGCCGCATACAAGTATTTTTCAATATCACGTCTTGAATCTAAAACATGCAGTTAGATAAGTTAAACTTCAATAATTTATATAAATTCGCACACTTGCCTGATTGGAGCCGTTGTGATTGTAGGAAAGGCGTGACGGTTTCTGCGTCAATAGATTATCAATATTAAACTAACAGTCATCATCCAATTCAAATAATACTAAATCCAACATCTTTTATAATTATTTATACCCTTATATTATACTGTTTTACTAAGGTTATATACTAACTAACATATTACTAACAATTTGTATATAATATACTAACAACTAACAGTATATAATAAGTGTCATATACTAAGACGTATAATATATATATATATATAAATTCTAACTAATGTTCTGATTTGTAAGAACTAACACGCAGCTAACTAACTAGTATATATAACACTAATATCATATAACAACATATGTATAACATACGGACACACAACTATTGTTATACATTAATACATTTAGCATGGGTAACTCGTTTGCATGTGACTCACTGTTCACACGTCGTGGTGGTTGCAAGTGGGCGCGGTGGCTTGGACGGCAAAGGTATGACGCTGTAGTGGGAGTTCGGGTGGCGACGGCGATGGTCTGGAGCGGTGATAGCAACGGCTCTGAGCGACGGTGCATGCTTGAGGATGTAAAACGGTGGGAGTCGAGGCGACGGGAAGAACGGGGCGCAGCGAGGTTGACACCGGAGTGGGCGCTGGTGATCGGAGGTCCGAGTTCAAGGCGAGGGGGCGGAGGCACTGTCGGGCTAGGGTGCTTGGCATGGTCGAGAGTGGGTTGGAGGGGCTGTGCGGGCTTGCAGGCTTGCAGTGAACGGAGGTCGAAGGGGAGGTAAGGTTGGCGGGTGGTTGCAGGGCGGTCGAAAATGGGAGTCAGAAGAGCTGCCGGCGTGAAGGTTGGAGCAAGGAAGCGGCGTCGGGGTGCTGATGTCTCATTATATTCCACATTTTATCTATATGATTACATGTCAAAATGATTGCTCATTTACATATTTCATACGCTTTTACGCTATTATTTGGAACAATATGACTTTCGGAGCGTTTTTGTCCATTTCAGGGATTTGGAGCGATATTAGAGCAATTTGGAGTCAATAAGACGATCGGCGACATGAAAGCAACAAGAATACTCATGATGACATGCTTGAGGTGCCAAAGAAGAAGACTAAAGAAAGAGAAAGAGAAAGGAGAAGCCAAGAAGCAATCAGCTGCACTTTCCCAGGTGACTTGACCGAGTAGCACAAGCTGCTCGGTCGAGCTGATACACGAGCCCAACAGAAAAGAGAATGTTCATCCTACTCAACCGAGCAGCGTTGTGACTCGATCGAGTCATTTCTATTTTTCGAAGCTCCATCCAGCTCAACATCCTGCTCGACCGAGCAGGACTTACTCGACCGAGCAGGACTTCCTCGACCGAGCCAGCAGGCGACTCGACCGAGCAAGGCCTACTCAGGCCGAGTAGGCAGAGCGACACTTTTGAAGGAGCCCAATCCACTGACAAACTCGACGGAGTAGGGGGGTGACTCGACCGAGCAAGGGGACGACTCGACCGAGCACGATGGCTACTCGGTCGAGTAAGGTGAAAGCCCAGATTTTCAGACAGCCGTGCACTCTTTTCAAATATTCTATCACTTGAGATTTTTTTAGTATTTTTCTGATATTGTTTCCAGATAATAGACTTCAATATGGTTCCAACGCCACCAAGAACGTGCCAATTGGAGTTCGAATGAGCTCTGGAGAATTTCTACAAGATGGTGCTACAGTGCTGAAATCTGCACTCGACCGAGTGCTGTTTCTACTCGGTCCGAGTGCTGATGGGGTCCACCAATAAGTTGCGGCCAGAAACAGATTTGGGACGAATTTGAGAGGGGGTTTTGGGTTATTTTCTAGGGTATAGAGTGGGATATATATTTTTTAGTAGCCGTCATTTTACGGAGGCATCGAGGGGAGTTTTTAGAGAGTTTTTAGAGTTTCTTTGGAGACGATCTTTCGGGATTTAGGCCATGCCATAGGCCCCTCACATGTATCAAGCTAAGTACCTCTATTCTTTTGAATTACATTGTAGTTCTTCTTATTGTTTTTCTATGATGCTAGCAATAATCTTTACTGTTTTCATAATGCTTGCTATGCTTGAGTAATCCCATCTAGGGCTAAGGGATTATCCCTAGGATTTTAGGATCTAGATGCAAAGATAGGATTTTTATGGTGCGTTGGGAATAAAAGGGGATGCATTCGAACACCGAGAGTGGTGAGATTATTGTAGATCCCTAATGCACGTACCGTATGCATCTATCGCACAAGCGAGGTGAGTACGGTATGTTAGATTGATGATGCCTAGACACATGAATTCACTTCCTAGATGCTACAACCCCCAATTAAACCAATGCAACGTAGAAGTCTCAACCGAGCATCGACGTCCGACGGTCCTAGCGACGAGTCCTAAAGCCCTAATCTTTTATATTTTATTTATTTCTTTCTTTGTGTGGAATCCCCTATTTGCGACCTTGAGTGACACAACCTTCGCATCCATCACCATTACGACCCTCCATACTCCACATCCACCAATAAACCCGCAATTCTAACTCAACCTAGGAGTAGATATGTAGTATAGCACCGCTTCCCTGTGTTCGATACCCGCTTGCCACTATACCGTGCGCTTGCGATAAACGACATCGTTTCGGAGTTAGTTCCGGCCCGATCAAGTTTATGGCGCCATTGCCGGGGATGCGTTCCGCCATATTATCTATTTACCACAATTAGGTTGATTAGACTGTGAAAAAAATATACAAAGAAAAAACAAAAAAAGAGAGATATATTTTTTCCCTGCCACCTGCTTTATTATTATCTCTTTTTCTTATACCGCTGATGTCTTTTCCAGGTTGTTGTTTTTGATTATTCAGGTACAATGGATCAATCTTGGCATTATTTAGGCAATGCTTATTTGGCACAATATGAGGCTCCAATGGAAGAATGCAAATATTACTCACAGGACCCATACTATCAGATGGAAGGATATGATCAATATTCAGAGTGCTATGCCTACTGTGAGTCTTGTGACAAGGAGGGACACATGCCCTACGAAAGCCGCGTTTGTCTCTTGAGTCTTGACCATCCTCTCAATTTGACACTCAATGCGTTTATGGCACAGGTAGAGGAGA
This sequence comes from Scilla litardierei, assembly GCA_030789695.1. Taxonomy (NCBI): domain Eukaryota; kingdom Viridiplantae; phylum Streptophyta; class Magnoliopsida; order Asparagales; family Asparagaceae; genus Scilla; species Scilla litardierei. The sequence goes on along the minus strand of CM061142.1, from coordinate 317,708,315 downwards.
GCACGGCTGTCAACGTTATGCTGAATGAGTCACATGCTCGATGGTATAAAGATAAGGCCGGAATCAACAAATGCCTTTCATATTATGAGCTCGATGGAGAGACTAAGGATATTGATACTTCCACATATGAGGAGACAGCTGATTCGAGTTGAATATTGCATATTTAACACCCAATTTAGCCCTATTTTGTGCTCATATGATGCTTAATTGGTCTCTAATACATTCGTATTTTGTATATCATTATTATTAGAGCAAACCCTTGATTTGTGCATAAAGTATGAATTTTATTGAGTATTTCTACCTTTTTATATTTTTCATGCCTAGGTCTCGAAATCATGATTCCAACGACTATTTATTTGTATTTTTCTGAGATCTGTGCTAATTACTAAGTATTTTTGAATGCAGAATACCATTTAAATGATGGAAATACAGTGGAAATACAATATACGGGCGAGGTGGCACGTTTATAGCCGTTGATATCGCATCGGACGGCTCACAAAACTCCGCTGAAGCGACGCAGATCCGCACATCAGCTTGTACACGTGGAACATTACTGGCCGTTGGATTTCGATCCAACAGCATGCATGCGAGAAGATCGCAGCGTAGAAGCGGGCGACTCCCCACCGCATGATCACGATCTGACGGCCAGGGGCGCTCCCGCGTTTTGAAACGAGATCGAACGAATATGGGGCGATGTGGCATAGCATGGACCGCGCGATCTTAATCCAACGGCCAAGGTTGACCCGCAAATTTGAGAGCGGAGAGCGGAGCGGGCGATTATTTAGGGACATGCGGCATCCATCGGACGGCCCGCGCTTCGATCGAATGGCCTGAATAAATCCGAGTTTGGCTTGGATTTGCAATTGCAAGCGGGTGCGGATCCGCTTCAGCTGGACACGTTGCGAGCTCTGGAACGATCCAGCATGGATCCGACGGCCTGTATTTGATGCGGCGGCGGATTTTGGGTTTTATGCAGTTATTGAGGCAGGTTTCGACCCGTTAAGCCCCCAAACCCGCAATGCTATTATATAAGCGTATTCTAGGGTTTTTGGAGGTATTCTGGCGTATTTTGGGCTCTAGGAGCCGTATTTCGCCACCAAATTTGGGGGCCCTGGAGACAGAGGCTAGATCTACTATCTGAAGGAGTTTGGGGTTCAATTGGAGAGAATTGGTGATAAAATTCTAAACTTTACCTTGTATTTGGCGTATTTAGCTCGTATTTTGATGTATTGATGATGTATTTGGATATGAATATTGATTCTCTACCCTCCATGCGTGGATAATACCCTTATGTGCTGGTTGCGATGTTATTAGATCTCTGAAATCTATGATTTGAATATCTTTTCTCCCTAATTTGCACGTTAAATCGTGTATTTTGCTAGTTTCTACATGTATTATTCCAGTATATTCGTTGTTGGTGTACTTGGATCGAATACGATCTTTGCGGACGTACTCGTGGTGATCCTTGCGGACACATTAGTTTATTTTCCTCATGAAACTAGTATTGTATGCGTACTTAAGGCACTTTTTCGATGCTTGTTTATCGTTATATTTTCCGACGTTCTCGTGCCCTGACTGGACGAAACGTTGAGTTATAGAAAAGATATTTATAATCATTGATTGCATAGATCCTAACGAAATCACAACCAACACATTCTCTTCATATTGATACCCCAATATTGCCTTCCCCGTAGTTATCGTAGGATTTTCTTTTGTTATTTGAAACCCTTGAACCTATATCGTTATACTTGATAGGTGGTTGTTATTACCGTATTATTACTCTTTACAAACTGAAGTTCGTAGTTTTGCAGGTCAGTTGTCCCGTGGATTCGATACCTGGACTCACCAGGATATTACTTGTTCGATCTCCTGCGCTTGGGAGTAGTGCTCACATCATTTGAGACGAGGCAAGTTTTTGGCACCGTTGCCGGGGATAACAGTACTTGCGATCTACGATTCAGTTCGTTTGGAGGAACATTCGGTGAGATCCTTCCATCTTATAGTTTAGGATTTTTTTCATTAGTTTTTTCATTAGTTTTCTCTTTATTAAAAAAATTTCAAAAAAAAGATGGAGGATATGGAATATATAGAATACATGAATTTTTATCGCACAAACAATGAGTATGATGCAGAGTACGACATTGCACACAAACATATGAAGGAGAAGCTCAAGATCGTTGGTTTTAATCAGACTGATTGTGAAACTTTCTTTCAGGCCTGGAGGAGGTTCACAGACATAATATCGAGCTATCCGTGGCATGGGTTTACAAAGAAAGAGCTTATGAAGTCCTTCTCAGGTGGACTACGACCACAACTGCAGGAACTCTTGGGAATCTTGACGCCGACAGAGGCGTGGAATTACATGGAATCTTTACAAAAGAATGAAGAAATCATGAAAGAGACTTCAGAGTGCGATTCAACGGAGCCTTTAAACCTTGATCAAGGGGAGCAAAGCATAGACGTACCATTGCAATCCTTGAAAGAGGAAGTTTACTTGCTCATTCAGACACATGAGGCTACATCCCATCAATTCCAAGAGAATTTCCTTGCTCGGAGTCGGCAGATTCAGAAATCTATTGAAAATCTTACTCTGATTGCCACTTGCTTAGAAGAAAATAATTCTTCTGAAATTCAATTTCCAGAATCTAATGTGAGTTTATCTTCTATTGCAGGTATATTGAGCGAGCCATGTCACGATGAGGACACGAATAAAAATATCGACATGGCTGGAAGCGTGTGCAAAAGAGAGGACGAGCTAGCAATTTTGGATAAACAGGAGGAGGCAATAGCGGGGGACATGTGTTTAAAGATTATCGTTATGGAGCCTGAACCACCCACACCGCCAGTTTTTTCCCAAAATCATTTATCCGTCTCCCCAATGATTGAGCATCATACCGAGAGTAGTGCATATCTTTCAGGGAGCTGTCATTACCATGCTTTATTTTACTTTACTTACTTTGATGACTATATTTGGAATATGTTTGTGGCGAAGAATTTTAAACTAATTTGGACTGACATAACTCATCTCTTGCAGGACATTGGTAAACAGCTTATAGAGATGCTTGGAGTTGTGTTGCTGGGGCCCAATTTAGCTTTTGGAGGAAGGACACTTGCCGAGGAGCGCAAGGAGAAAATTGAACAACTTCCTCCACAGTTAAAGATTTGGGATCCGCCATTTGACCACGGTGTGTTCTTTCCAGTAGCGTAGATTTTTATATGCTTTCTAGGATGCTTGCTTTGAATAAACTCGTACCCTTTTTGACATTGAGGACAATGTCCATCTTTAGTTGGGGGTGTGTATGAGACCTTAGGATTATTTTTCCAAAAAACAAGGCAAAAGAAAAGAATAATTCACCAATCTCATTTTTTAAAACTCCTTCACATTCCATAAATGCGGATGATTACGCATTGATTAAGTTCTAAAAATTGTTTATGGCTTGAATGAATTATTTTTCCTTCATGGAATTACCGTTACTATGCTATTCATGAAAATTTTCAATTGCCATGATTAATATCTTGAAATTGTTTGAATTTATTTCATGCATGCTAATGGTGATGAAAAAGCTTAAGTATACACGATTTATTAGAATAGTCTTCAAGTTGAATAGGAATTTGGCCATTGCTACTAATGTTTATGTTCATATTTATGGGTGTTGAGTTGCTTACAAACAAAAAAGAGAGAAAGAAATGAAGAAACAAAAAAAATGATGATGAATAAGTGTGTCACTAAATAAATAACTTGGCTGGCTCGAGTAGTACAGTCCGAGGGGTCCTTTTTGGCCTAATGCCCTATTATCGTCTGATTTGGGAGCCATTGACCGGAAGCTCACTCATTTGATGGAGCGATTCAAGTTATACATTTTTCCGCAAATGTTGCTTTATGCGCGTTACGCGGAACTAAAAAAAAGAAAAAAAAAGATATGGTGAATAAGCTAAGCAACTTCAATACCCACGATTTGAACGATCGTTTCGAGATGCCAATTCCTTGGAAATGAGAAAACTAGAACAAAATGACGTGTTATACTTTCGCTTGCACAAAACGATGCGTGCATGTTATTTATTCAAATTAAATTAGAGAAAATATCATGTGATTGATCTTGTGCATGGATTGTGTATATTGATGGTCTAAATCAGGTTGGAAAGGTATTATTGAGCCATGCAATAAGCAATTGATAGAATTTATTATTTTATTGATCATCCGAATTAATCGCTCTTTTTGCTAGGGACTAGAAAATCGCTAGTTGGGGGTGTGATTCGAGTTGAATATTGCATATTTAACACCCAATTTAGACCTATTTTGTGCTCATATGATGCTTAATTGGTCTCTAATACGTTCGTATTTTGTATATCATTATTTATTAGAGCAAACCCTTGATTTGTGCACAAAGTATGAATTTTATTAAGTATTTCTGCCTTTTTATATTTTTCATGGTTAGGTCTCGATCTCACGATTCCAACGACTATTTATTTGTATTTTTCTGTTATCTGTGCTAATTACTATGTACTTTTGAATGCAGAATACCATTTAAATGATGGAAATACAGTGGAAATACAATATACGGGCGACGTGGCATGTTTATAACTGTTGATATCGCATCGGACGGCTCACAAAACTCCGCTGAAGCAACGCAGATCCGTACATCAGCTTGTACACGTGGAACAGTACTGGCCGTTGGATTTCGATCCAACAGCATGCAAGCGAGAAGATCGCATCATAGAAGCGGGCGACTCCCCACCGCACGATCACGATCTGATGGCCAGGGGCGCTCCCGCATTTTGAAACGAGATCAAACGAATACAGGGCGACGTGGCGTAGCATGGACCGCGCGATCTTAATCCAACGGCCAAGGTTGACCCCGCAAATTTGAGAGCGGAGAGCAGAGAGCGGGCGATAATTTAGGGACACGCGGCATCCATCGGATGGCCCGTGCTTCGATCGAACGGCGTGAATAAATCCGAGTTTGGCTTGGATTTGCAATTGCAAGCGGGTGCGGATCCGCTTCAGCTGGACACGTAGCGAGCTCTGGAACAATCCCGCATGGATCCGACGGCCTGTATTTGATGCGGCGGTGGATTTTGGGTTTTAAGCGGTTATTGAGGCGGGTTTCGACCCGTTAAGCCCCCAAACCCCCAATGCTATTATATAAGCGTATTCTAGGGTTTTTGGAGGTATTCTGGCGTATTTTGGGCTCTAGGAGCCGTATTTTACCACCAAATTTGGGGGCCCTGTGGACAGAGGCTAGATATACTATCTGAAGGAGTTTGGGGTTCAATTGGAGAGAATTAGTGATAAAATTCTAAGCTTTACCTTGTATTTGGCGTATTTAGCTCGTATTTTGATGTATTGATGATGTATTTGGCTATGAATATTGATTCTCTACCCTCCATGCGTGGCTAATACCATCATGTGCTGGTTGTGATGTTGTTAGATCTTTGAAATCTATGATTTGAATATCTTTTCGCCCTAATTTACACGTTAAATCGCGTATTTTGCTAGTTTCTACATGTATTATTCAAGTATATTCGTTGTTGGTGTACTTGGATCGAATATGATCTTTGCGGACGTACTCGTGGTGATCTTTGCAGACACATTAGTTTATTTTCATCATGAAACTAGTATTGTATGCGTACTTAAGGCACTTTTTTGATGCTCGTTTATCGTTATATTTTTCGACGTTCTCGTGCCCTGACCGGACGAAACGTTGAGTTATAGAAAAGATATTTATAATCATTGATTGCATAGATCCTAACGAAATCACAACCAACACATTCTCTTCATATTGATACCCCAATATTGCCTTCCCCGTAGTTATCGTAGGATTTTCTTTTGTTATTTGAAACCCTTGAACCTATATCGTTATACTTGATAGGTGGTTGTTATTACCGTATTATTACTCTTTACAAACTGAAGTTCGTAGTTTTGCTGGTCAGTTATCCCGTGGATTCGATACCTGGACTCACCAGGATATTACTTGTTCGATCTCCTGTGCTTGGGAGTAGTGCTCACATCATTTGAGACGAGGCAACAGTGGCTGACATACACAATGCATCCAAGGGCGACACATTCACTTCCATACCCACGGAGCCAGAGCTTGTCACCGAGGAGGTCGTGCAGTGGGATGAGGACGCAGATATTCATAAGGATCCCGTGTGCTGCCCACCTTCAGTTGTGCTTCCACAGCCACCTCATTCTTCCACTGACGCCGAGGACCACCCACCAGAGCTTACTGCTCCCACTCAGGGAGATCTTTTTACCCACTCCATTTCTGAATCATGCATCCCATTTGATATTTATTCTGATTCAGATCTTTTTGACACTTCGTACCTATTGCAGGACACTTACAATTTTGGACCGGAGGTATGCTTGGACGTGACCGTGCTTGAAGAATCTGAGAATGAGGAGGAGTTGCCTGATGAAACCCATACTCATATGCCAGAGCTGCCTGAAAAGCCTGAGGCAAACGATGAGGAGCTTCCTGTTGTGGTACATGAGAGCAGAGATATATTTTTAGGGAAGTATCGTCTACCTATTTTTACTTTACATATTTCTTTTGACGATCTTCTTTGGAAAAATTTTATTTTGGGGAAAGTTATTCCACATCAGATTGATGCGGTTTATCTCTTCCAGGGTACAGGTGGAGTCCTTGGAGAGATGCTCAGAGCCGTATTGCTGGAATCTGATGAAGTCCGTGGAGATACGCACTTGGCGAAGCCATGGAGAGTGCAGATAGAGCAGCTGCCTGCACCGGCAAAGATATTGGACCCGCCGTTTGCTACAGGTGGTACCAATCTAGTAGTGTAGTATTTTATGCTTTCAATAATCACGAATCCTCTCGGCATCGAGAGGACCGTATATGATTTTATATGCTTTCTTAGTTTAATAAATTCACCCCATATGATGGCTCAATTATCTTTTGCATCCAACCCACTATTTATCATCCATGCCCACACTTATATTTGGCGCTTATTTCGTCTCTCTCCCCAATTTTTATGTGTTGTTTAAGCTTAGGGGAGAGAAACTATTTTGTTGGATTGCCCCCCTATTTTGTCGTTGTCCTCTATTTATATCATATACACATTAAGGACAATGTGATGTTTAAGCTTGGGGGAGTTCATAGTGCACACACTTTGCTTCATCGTGAAACACACTTCGAAATTTCCATGTGAACCATATTCACTTCTATATTTATGTCTCATATGCTTCATTCTCTATGAAATATCGTGGATTTATTTTTTTATGAACTTTGATATCTGTTAGATTAGAGTTCGATTCTTTGACTAGTGTATCTTTGTTAATTGCTTTTTCATAGTAAAATCCATAGTTTCACAACCATATTCTCGAAACAGTTAAGCTAAAAATGAATAAATCAAATATGAAAATCATTTGACTCCTGCGTGATTTGATTGATAATTATATTGCTTCATGGATGTTTAGTGATTCAAAAGAGATAGGATAACCCCACGACAACCAAAGTAGTGATGATTAGGATTCCTGAAACTGAGCCATGTCTAGATTCTATGCTTTTTCTTTTTCTTTTGTGAATAGCCAATAAATGATCTTTGATCATGTTTTGCATTCCATCGCGTTTACGTGAGTTTGCAAAAATCCCAATAATGCAAAAATCAAACAAATATCCTGAATAATAGGCCCTAGGGGTTCTTCATAACCCAATGCCCTAAGACCGTCTGGTCTGGGATGCATAGGCCGCTTTTTGTATATATTGAGTTATCTCGTGTATATAAAGAAAGAAAAATGTATATGAAATATTCATATAGCCAAAAACAATATAAAAGTACAAAATCCCATATCCTTATCTCCATTTCTATATAGAACAAAGACATGGCAAAGTTAATGGATTCTAGGAGTCTTGAAATGGTCGTAGTGTGGTGATGCCTCACCTTAATTGAATTTGCTAAATTCATTCCATGAAGTATAACAAAATACCACGCATGCTTGAAAACGTTTGATCATAACATATTATACTGCTTAAAGAATGAGTTGTGAACATTGGTTTCATTTCTATGAACTTATTATATTGCATGATAAACTATGATATGATATAACTCTACTCTCATTTTATTGCTTATCAAGTTCATTACATTTAATGAAATCCACGTTATTTTAATTTGAGTGAGATTTAAGTATTTGTTGTGTATAGTGTTCTAATTTCATATTGATGTGTGTTCACGAGATCTTGCATACCTTGGGTTCTTGTATTTTCTGAATTTAAGATTGAACCTCTTGTCTCCATTACACATCACCGCCTCACATGTCCATTATATCCCTCTCCCATGTTAGCTTCTTACTAGTCTTCCTCGAGGACGAGTAAGAGGTAAGCTTGTGGGAATTTTGATGTGTCATTATATTCCACATTTTATCTATATGATTACACGTCAAAATGATTGCTCATTTACATATTTCATATGCTTTTATGCTATTATTTGGAACAATATGACTTTCGGAGCGTTTTTAGCCATTTCAGGGATTTGGAGCGATATTAGAGCAATTTGGAGTCAATAAGACGATCGGCGACATGAGAGCACCAAGAATACTCATGATGACATGCTTGGGGTGCCAAAGAAGAAGAATAAAGGAAGAGAAAGAGAAAGGAGAAGCCAAGAAGCAATCAGCTGCACTTTCCCAGGTGACTCGATCGAGTAGCACAAGCTGCTCAGTTGAGCTGATACACGAGCCCAGTAAAAAAGAGAATGTGCATCCTACTCGACCGAGCAGCGTGGTGACTTGGTCGAGTCATTTCTATTTTTCAAAGCTCCATCCAGTTCAACATAATGCTCGACCGAGCAGGACTTACTCGACCGAACCAGCAGGCGACTCGACCGAGCAAGGCCTACTCGGGCCGAGTATGCAGAGCGACACTTTTGAAGGAGCCCAATCCACTGACAAACTCGACCGAGTAGGGGGGTGACTCGACCGAGCAAGGGGACGACTCGACCGAGCATGAAGGCTACTCGGTCGAGTAAGGCGAAAGCCCAGATTTTTGTGCACTCTTTTTAAATCTTCTATCACATGGGATTTTTTAGTATTTTTCTGATATTGTTTCTAGATAGTAGACTTCAATACGGTTCCAACGCCACCAAGAACGCACTAATCGAAGGTCGGATGAGCTCTGGGGAATTTCTGCAAGATGGTACTGCAGTGCTGAAATCTGCACTCGACCGAGTGCTGTTTCTACTCAGTCCGAGTGCTGATGGGGTCCACCAATAAGTTGCGGCCAGAAACAGATTTGGGCCAAATTTGAGAGGGGGTTTTGGGTTATTTTCTAGGGTTTAGAGGGGGATATATATTGTTTTGTAGCCGTCATTTTACGAAGGCATCGAGGGGAGTTTTTAGAGAGTTTTTAGAGTTTCTTTGGAGACGATCTTTCGGGATTTAGGCCATGCCATAGGCCCCTCCCATGTATCAAGCTAAGTACCTCTATTCTTTTGAATTACATTGTAGTTCTTCTTATTGTTTTTCTATGATGCTAGCAATAATCTTTACTGTTTTCATAATGCTTGCTATGCTTGAGTAATCCCATATAGGGCTAAGGGATTAGCCCTAGGATTTTAGGATCTAGATGCAAAGATAGGATTTTTATGGTGCGTTGGGAATAAAAGGGGATGCATTCGAACCACGAGAGTGGTGAGATTATTGTAGATCCCTAATGCACGTACCGTATGCATCTATCGCGCGAGCGGGGTGAGTACGGTATGTTAGATTGATGATGCCTAGACACATGAATTCACTTCCTAGATGTTACAACCCCCAATTAAACCAATGCAACGTAGAAGTCTCAACCGAGCATCGACGTCCGACGGTCCTAGCGGTGAGGTTGGCGGGTGGTTGTTGGGCGGTCGAAAATGGGATTCGGAAGAGCTGTCGACGTGGAGGTTGGAGGGAGGAAGCGGCGTCGGGGTGATGCAGGTGAGGATTGCAGAGGATTTTCGGTGATGGGGTGCAGGCATTGAGGAGGAGAGGATGACCGCCTGAGGGAGGCACTGGATGGCGTTACGGGAGCATGGAGGTTCTGTCGGATGTGATGGGTTGCAGGATGGGTGCTAAGAGTGTCGGAGGTTGTGGGCTGGCGTTGGAGCTGTCGAAGGTGGGTGTGTGTGGTCGTCGGTGTGGTGGGCTGTCGTGTGGTCGGAGATCACGGGCTTAGCAAAGGGAGAAGGCGGCGTGCACTGGGTTGATGTCGATGATAAAGGGCTGAGTACTGAGGGCGATGGGTTGGTGGTCGGAGAGAAGTTCGGTACTCGGGGGTTTAATGAGGAGAGAAGAAGAAGAAGGAGGAGGGCGACGTGTGAGGGGGAGGTGCGGGACATGGGCGGTTATTACGGGGTTCGCGCATGCATGAGATTAGGATGCGTGGGCTGGGTCGTTGGTTGCTGGATCCCTTAGGATCCGAGGGTTGGGGTAGTTAGGATATTAAAGGAATTAGATTAAATGGAAAAATAATGTTAGTTAATTATTTTTTTAAAATTTTGAATTTAAAAACATAGTAAAAACAATAAAATTAATGATAATCAGAGTTTTTTACAACTTCGCCCCTTGGCATCCAAAAATTATAAACAAAATACCAGAGCGATCGCGCCTTCGAGAGGGTCGTGAATACGGAGTCCGATCGCGAGCCCGAGCCGAGGAAAATATAATAAAAATCCAAGTGATAAAATACACATAATTCAATACATCAAAGAGATACTTACGAAATACGTACAACAGAACGTGGCCGTTACATCCTACCCACCATAAGAAAATTCTGTCCTCGGAATTTCTAACAACTACTGATCAGGAAACAAATAAGGGTAGCGCTCTCTCATATCATCTTCCCTCTCCCAGGTGGACTCTCCTAGCGAGTCATGCCACCACATCACTCTAACAAGATTGACGGACTTGTTCCTGAGCGTTTTCTGACGCCTGTCAAGGATCTATACTTGCTACTGCTCATACGTCAAGTCCGACCGAATTGTAATCGCTGAGTAGTCCACAATGTGAGAAGGGTCGCTGATATAACGACGGAGCTGAGACACATGAAAGACGTCATGAACTCCCTCTAAGGATGGTGGCAGTGCTAAGCGGTAAGCTACCTCTCCAACTCGCTATAGCACATCGAAGGGTCCAATGTATCTCGGATTAAGCTTGCCTTGCTTCCAAAATGCGAATCACTCCTCGATTCAGGGAGATCTTCAGGAACACATGATCTCCCGACTGAAATTCCAGAGGATGCCATTTAGCATCTGCCCAATGCTTGTAATGATCATGGGTGATCCGAATCTTGTCCCAGATATCCCGCACAACATCAACCACTTCGACTATAATCTCCGGTCCCAATAGCTCTTTATCACCAATGTCATCCTAACTCAGTGACGATCAACATTTCCTCCCATAAAGAGCAGCAAATGGCACCATGCCAATGCTCGCCTGATAGCTGTTATTGTTGGAGAACTCCACCAGATGCAGATGATCCTCCCATGAGCCTTTGAGATCCAGCATGCAGGATCTCAGCATATCCTCTAAGATCTGTATGGTACGCTCTGACTGTCCATCTGTCTGCGGGTGATACACAGTACTGAATTTCAGACTGGTACCCAGATTGGTCTACAGACTCTTCCAGAACTGAGACGTGAATCTCGTATCTCGGTCGGATACAATGCTCACGGGGACTCCATGTAGTCGTACAATCTCCTACACGACATGTTTCACGTCACAACTTGTACTAGAAAGAAATATAAAGGTATGTGTTAGATCATTACATCCATATATTTCCTCGCCAGTATCTCCGTAGATTGTCCCACTCGAAATGGCATGAAGTGTGCAGACTTGGTCAATCGATCAACGATGACCCAAATTGCATCGTTCTGCTTGGTGCTCTGATGTAAACCAGTCACGAAGTATGCAACTTCCACTCCGGGATCGACAGAGGTTACATCAGTCCAGCAGTGCGATGATGCTTAGCCTTCACTTGCTGACACACAAGACACTTGGCAATGCTCCGTGCCACGCTTCTCTTCATCCCGTGCCACCAGAAATTCTGATGAAGATCCTTGTACATCTTCGTACCACCAGGATTAATGGAATAAGGTGAACTGTGTGCCACATTTATCAATTCCTATCTGATATCTCTTGCAGGTACATATATCCTATTGCCATATCTCAGGGATCCATCCTCATGAATAAGAAAATCAGTCCTGAGTCCTGTTTCAACATGCTCTTTGATCTTCTGCAACTTAACATCTCCAGCTCGAGCAGCCTTGATCCGATCTACAATCATTGACTGAATCTGCATGTTCATCAACGATGAGGTGACTCCCGGTAGAATAGCTTCAACATCCATCTCCCACAGATCCTGCTGTAACTTCCACTGAGCTGTAAGAATCATCACCTCAGGTGGTCGACTCAAAGCGTCAGGTAGGACATTTACCTTCCCCGGATGATACAGAAGGTCGATGTCGTAGTCAGCCATCAACTCCAACCATCTACGATGTCTCATATTCATCTCCTTCCGAGTGAATATTTATTTCAAACTTTTGTGATCAGTGAAGATTTTCACTTTCTCACTCAATAAGAAATGTCGCCATAACTTCAAGGCAAAGACGACAGCGGCCAATTCCAAGTCATGGGTCGGATAGTTCTTCTTATGAACCTTCAACTTTCACGAAGCATATGCGACCACATGATTGTGCTGGTGTAGAACACATCCAAGGCCCTTGCCTGATGCGTCACAAAATATCTCGAACCCTCCACTTCTATCTGGAATAGCCAAGACCGGTGCAATAGTCAGCCTCTCCTTCAGAGTGCTAAAGGCTTGCTCACAAGAATCTGACCAACTGAACTTGACATCCTTCCTCCTCAATCTCGTCATAGGCTCAGCTATCCTCGAGAAGTCCTTGATGAATTTGCGATAATATCCCGCCAATCCAAGGAAACTCCTAATGTCTAATGCTGATTGAGGTATAGGCCATTCATTGACCGCTTTGACCTTCTTTGAATCCACTGAAATGCCAGCTCCTGATACCATATGTCCAAGGAATGCAACTCTGTCCAGCCAGAATTCGCATTTGCTGAACTTGGCATATAGACTATGACGACGGAGCGTCTCCAAGACCATCCTCAAATGTTCGGTATGCTCCTCCTCTCTCTTCGAATATACTAAGATATCATCTATGAAAATCACCATAAACTTATCTAGGAAATCATAGAAGATAAGATTCATGAGATTTATGAACACAGCAGGGGCGTTGGTCACACCGAATGGCATGACAACAAACTCATAATGCCCGTACTTGGTCTGAAAAGCTGTTTTGGAAACATCTTCCCTCTTGACTTTCACCTGATGGAATCCGCTCCAGAGCTCCAACTTCGAGAATACTCTCGATCCACCAAGCTGATTGAAGATATCATCGATACGGGGAAACGGGTACTTGTTCTTCACCGTGACCTTGTTCAGCTCCCGATAGTCAATTCACATCCTCCTCGATCCATCTTTCTTCTTCACCAACAAGACAGGTGCACCCCAAGGAGATTCACTGGGATGAATGAAAACTTTCTGCAATAGCTCATCTAACTGCTTCCTCAGCTCTTCCAGCTCTGCAGGGGCCATACGGTAAGGCGCCTTTGAAATGGTTGAGCCCCTGGTATAAGATCAATGCCGAACTCCAACACTCGATCGGGCGACAATCCAGAAATGTCTTCAGGGAAGACATCTTCAAAATCTCTCACAACTGCAGGCTTCTCAGGTTTAGCTAACAAAGATGCAACAATCAATTCACTCGGCTGGGCCCAAAATTTGACAGGTCCAAGCGAACGACCTCTAATGATGAACTCGAACACCGGGTGATTAGGAATTTCGAATACCACCTTCTTTATGTGACAGTCGATCGTGGCATAGAAAGATCCTAACCAATCAATGTCGAGAATAGCATCGAAGTTGGGTAGATCATGGAGGATGAAGTCACCATATAACTCATGTCCACTAATCACCAACTGACATGGTCTGCATCCCAATGCAACCTTCACTACACCATTCCGAATAGTAACATTCCAACAATTACGAAGAGTGAAAGTGGGAATTGAATGTTCAACTGCAAACTTCCGGGATAAGATGCACATAAAAGCCCCAGAATCAAACAGGGTCCGGGCTGGGTGTGATGATATTAAGATGATACCTATAATATAATATAACTAAGTTAAGCATGGTGATCTAATTAAGCAAGCATGAATGTATAAGCAAGGTAAAGACTAAGTCTAGATGTTACCTGCGATCACATCATCCTCAGCCTCAGCTTCTACAGCTGTCATGGTGAACGCCTGGCACTTCGACTAGTTGGCCTACTGAAAAGCTCGATTCTATGGAACTAGATGTGGTCCACGCTGTCCATGTGCATGTACTATTTGCTGAGAAGGTCCAGGTGCTCCAGCAGGTACAGGTCGAGTGCCATGGGGGCAGTCCCTTGCAGCATGAGCAGGTGATCCACAGACCAGGCATAGATTTAGCAACCTCCTACAATCTTTCTTCACATGTCCAGACTTGTTGCAGTAATGACAAGTTAGCTGAGCTTGGTTGGGGATGGGTGCAGCTGGCCTCTTGAACTGAATGGTCTGAACTAGATGAACAATGGCCCTAGGTTCACTCCTCTGCAACTCCATCGAGCGCTTGCCTGCTTGACGTGCCTTCTTCTGATTCACGATTAGCTCATGCTTCCTTGCTGCTATCAGGACTTCCTCATGAGTAGTAAGAGTGATCGAGGACATCGAAGCTTGAATGTCCAGATCCAAGCCCTATATGAAACGGTGGGCACAGTCCTTTGGGTCCGCCACCAAAGTAGGGGCAAAACGATTCAGCATGTCGAACTCAGCCCCATACTCATAAACAGTCATGGTGCACTGGACCAAGTTGATGAATCACTGCTGCATCTCTCTCTTTGCAGCCTTGGGAAAATACTAAGCGTCAAATCTCAGACGAAAAGTAGCCCATGGATTGGCTTGATCAGCCTGGTCTTCTCAACCTCCCACCAGTTATGGGCATTATCCGTCAACTGCTCCTTGGCTAGCTCCACCCACTCGATCGGATTGACTCGAGAAAGACCCAAGTCATCCTTAGTGCTACGAATCCACTCCTCAGCCCCTAGTGGACCCTCTCTCCCGGAGAAGCTCTTCGGGTGCATCTCTCAGAATTGCTTGGCTCCAGGCTCAAAGCGAGGCTGAGGTGGTGCAACTGGTGCATCCTGCTGTCCCAGCTAAACTAGATGGTGCTGAAATTCTAGCATTTCCCTCATGACTCCAAGTAGCTGGTGGAACTCACCATCTCTGTCTCCGGCAGCACCGGTTCCAGATCGAGCATTACGTCTTCATGCCATTCTGAGACAAGAAACCCCCAAATCAATCTCGTGCACGTGATTACTCTAGATGTTTGACTAATGATAACATTCTTATTGTTCTAAATTTTCACAGATGCATAGACCTACATGGGCCACCACAAAAACCTATAACGTCCCGCTTCCCAAAAATAATGGAAGCAAGAACGTTACGAAGGTCCACTTGAACTGGAGCGATGAAGCTTGAGTTCACTAAGCATCTGTGACAACAACATCGCAGGATTTCTTGCATGCATTCAGAACAATAGAACATTCATTCATTCAAAGCCACATCCAAAAGTTCGTACACGAAATAAAATCAACATTGCCTCATCATGACCAAAGGAAAAAGAACATGGATACATACTCCTACTACAAGGTGCTAAAGCAAATCTAAACAGCAACAGAACAAGTCTACAATCCTTTGCAGGGAGCGACTCTGGGTCAACAAACTCCTCGCTCACTGGGTCAGCCACCTCAAACAACTCCTCCTCCTGGTACCCTATCTCGTAATCTGACATACATTCAAAAACATGAATATATGTCAGCAAGGATCTAGCAGGTCAATGGTGAGTTGATCCAAGGAAAGGTATATGAATTATTAAAACAGAAAAAGAGATGTTAGTAGTTCTAATATCACAGCTATACATTTAATCAGCAACACAGTTATGAACATGGCAATTCTAAGGAATTTAAGCAAGACACTTATGAACGTGGCAGTTCTAATGATAGTACAACATGATAGTCATGGCAATTCTAGTGTGCAAGTTAAGTAACAATAATTGATTCAAGTTCCATGCATATGATTTTAATATGCCTAGGGTTCTTGCCTTTAAGACGTAGTGAGTGAATCGATCCTTCTCACGGGGGTATAATCGTGATTGACGCCACCCACCGTATAGGTGGTGCTCTTAAAGGGGACCCTTGCACACACGCTTAGTGGCCGGTCAACCCTAACCCCACACCAAATGTCGTGCTGGAACACGAGCAAGACTAATCAAATGCACGAGTTCACGAATTCAAGATCTTTCCATTGAGGCGCACGAATTCCCGATTTCAAGTACTTTCAAGGTATTTTTTCAATGTCCATAATACTAGGTAATTTTAATCTATCAACGGATAGATTTCTAACAAGTGTGTACAAGCATGAGGTGAATCATGTTAACATATTACTTATCAGCATTTCCTAAAATTATGACATTTAAAACAATGTAAAACAAGGAAATTAATTGGTTAATTAATTAACGTGCCGCATACAAGTATTTTTCAGTATCACGTCTTGAATCCTAAACATGCAGGTAGATAAGTTAAACTTCAATAATTTATATAAATTCGCACACTTGCCTGATTGGAGCCGTTGTGATTGTAGGAAAGGCGTGACGGTTTCTGCGTCAATAGATTATCAATATTAAACTAACAGTCATCATCCAATTCAAATAATACTAAATCCAGCATCTTTTATAATTATTTATACCCTTATATTATACTGTTTTACTAAGGTTATATACTAACTAACATATTACTAACAATTTGTATATAATATACTAACAATTAACAGTATATAATAAGTGTCATATACTAAGACATATAATATATATATATATATTCTAACTAATGTTCTGATCTGTAAGAACTAACATGCAGCTAACTAACTAGTATATATAACACTAATATCATATAACAATATATGTATAACATACCGACACAAAACTATTGTTATACACTAATACATTTAGCATGGGTAACTCGTTTGCATGTGACTCACCGTTCATGCGCCGTCGTGGTTGCAGGTGGGCACGTCGGCTTGGACGGCGAAGGTACGGTGTTGCAGCAGGAGTCTGGGTGGCGATGATGACGGTCTGGAGCGGTGACAGAAATGGCTCCTAGCGACGGTGCGGGCTTGAGGACGTCGTACAGTGGGAATCGAGGCGACGGGAAGAATGGGACGTGACGAGGTTGACATCAGAGTGGGCGCTGGTGATCGGAGGTTGGGGTTCAAGGCAAGGGGCAGAGGTGCTGTTGGCCTGGGGTGCTTGGAGTGGTCGAGAGCGGGTCGGAGGGGCTGTGTGGGCTTGTGGTCTTATGGTGTATGGAGGTTGAAGGGGAGGCGAGGTTGGCGGGTGGTTATAGGGCGGTCGGAAGAGGGAGTTGAAAGAGCTGTCGACGTGGAGGTTGGAGGGAGGAAGCGGTGTCGGGGTGCTGCAGGCAAGGATGACAGAGGCTAGTCGGTGATGGGGTACGGGCGTTGGGGAGGAGAGGATGACCGTCAGAGGGATGCACTTGAGGGCATTGCGGGAGCGTGGGGGTTCTGTCGGATGTGATGGGTTGCAGGAGGGGTGTTCGGAATGTCGGAGGTTGTGGGCTGGCATTGGAGCTGTCGAAGGTAGGTGTGTTGGTCGGCGGTGCGGTGGTCTGTCGCATAGTTGGAGGTCGCGGGCTTGGAAAAGGTAGAGGGCGGCATGCATTGGGTTGATGTCGATGATGAAGGGCAGAGGTCTTAGGCATGATGGGTTGGAGGTAGGAGAGAAGTTCGATGCTCGGGGTTTTAAGGAAGAGAGAAGAAGAAGAAGGAGGAGGGCTGATGTGTCCATATTTTACATGTTTTTACCGCATCATTTCATGTCATTTCTGCCTCCAAACTCCATATTTTCATATATTATCGCGCTACTAATGCCATATTTCAGTTTTGTATAGCTTTTTGGATTTTCAGGAGTTTTGGAGCGAATTGGAGATATTTTGGGACATGGACACATCGGACATGTCCGAGACGTCATTGGTAAGGCACCATGAGAGTTCGTCGAGGAATGGAAGAAGATTGAGGGAGAGGAGGAGAAGAGAATGAGAAAATGGCAAAGTTGAGATCAGTTTCCCAGGTGACTCGACTGAGTAGCATCAGCTACTCGGCCGAGCTGACACGCTGAAATCGCACAGGAAATGGCTTAGACCTACTCGACCGAGCAGACATCTGACTCGACCCGAGTCGTACCAAACAGATGAAGATTTCGAGCTTCTCTCCAAGGCATTCTAGCTCGACCGAGCAGTAAAGCAACTCGACCGAGCAGCTCACCTGCTCGACCAGAGTCGAAAAGAAACAGAGCGACGTTTTGGAGGAATTTCAGATCTACCGTAGCTCGATCGAGTTGGGGGGCTACTCGACCATGTAGCATGTATCTTCCAGACGTAGAAGCTGCACCAATGGGAGCCTGTAGCTGTTTCGACCAAGCAGGCTCCTCTACTCGGTCGAGTAGCCGCCGCGACCAGCCTAGTTTGTGGGCCCAAGTGCGACATAAATGTGTCGCAAAGAGTTGCAAGCATGTGGAATGAAGTGGTCTTAAATAGCTTCTAACACCTCAGACAAAATACATCGAACACAGGGCATTTCGAAGGCCTCCGGCTGACCAAAGGAAAATCATTGGCTCTCTTTTCTGGCTGGCTAGAAATGGCAGCATTAGCTGCTTCTCGTCGGCTAGAAATGGTTGCATTGGTTGCCTTTGGCTGGCTAGAAATGGCAGTCAAGGGCTACTGTTTTACCGACCAGGAGGGCAGCTGTGTTGGACATATTTCTAGCCACTTTTCCCGTGATTCGGGCTGTCGTTTATGGCTTGTTTACTGCCAGATGGATGTGTTTTACTATTGGAATTTTCAGCAGAGTTTTCTGCCATGTTAGTACTGACACAAACAATGTCATGCATAAAATCATTTTTGGGCTAAAATTCAAACACCATGGGTTCTTTGTTATTTGCATGGTCAAAAGTCTAATTAGGCTCATCTTTTCCCAAAAGATAATTAGACTTTTGTGCATGGTTGTATCCTCTCCTAAGCCTATAAATAGGATTCAATTCCAAGCTCTTTTTGCACCATTCTATCTTGAAAGGAGTTGCACAAAGTTTGTGATCCTCTCCTAACTTGCATAGAAGTCCCAAAGTAAAGGAGATTAAGTTCTTGCAACTAATATCTTAATGTTGATGAACTTTAAACCTCTTTAGAGGGAGAACACCTTACACTAATCTAAAAGTTTTTCCTTCTCCTCTCTTCAAATTGTAGAAAAGTTTGAAGGTCGATTTGAGTCCCTAGAGGGCTCGTGGATTGTAAATGAGTATGTCATCACATTGAATCTTCTGAGGCGCTGGTTGTGAGCGAGCTCGGGTCTTCACCGAAAAAGCTTTGGAGTTGCGAGTATCACTTAAGTATGCTCGTGCAAAGGTATGTTTTAATACATCATTAGTTCCTAGATTAGCGGCTATTAGACCTTGTGGCTTGTTATGCATGCTAGTATAGATACAATTTTGATTTTTCATCTTCCGCTGCTTTGTCTAAATAGTTTAGACCACTAGCATCATAACCTTACAAGAGCATTTTATAAACATAATTAACAGTTATAAACATTTTCTATCTAACAATTTACCTCTAATAATGTAATAAAAATTAGGTCTAGTAAGAGTAAAGTCCAACAAGTTTAACTATCAGAAGCTAAGCCATAAATTCCATATAATCAGGTGTGATACAAAAGATTGTTAATTTTGTTTATTTGCTTTAAATACTAGAGAAATTATTCACAAATGAACACTACTATGAATGAAATATGGACAACTTTCAAACTAAGCTAGAAAATTAATTTATTTTTAAATATTGACTAATTTTTATTTTATTTATAGAAACGGATAAAATCTCACCATGTCAAACATTTGCATATGATTTTAAGCTGGTTGGGTTACTAAATAGGAACATAGTTGATTGTTCCTTTTGATGCCCTAATAATTGGTTAGGGTTGGCAACACTGGGTCAAAAATTATCACTGAAAAATGAACAGGGTTACCAACTCTAGCCATTTAGAGTTGTTCTATACATACCTGAACCTTAACTTAACTATCTCACCCTCTACCCAACATTATATTTGATCGCGCCCGGATATACACCCGGAAAACGACTGTAGTTTTACCGCAAGCGCACGACGTAGTGGCGAGCCGGTATCGAACACATGGAGGACAATTGACAGTATCCTACTTTGATCACCTAGCTATCGATGGAATAAGAATAGTTGGATGGTAACGTCACAATCATTCACATAGCAAATTGATATCAATATAATAAAACCGTCTAGGGATAGGAAATCCCCACTACGGACCGTCTCTCATCCTTGTGAATTATGAATATCAATGTTGCAAAGCTTGAATGTAGGTGAACTAGTCGCAACTTAATGTAGAACCAAGCTCTCGCTCTCGTGCTATTGCCGGTCTATAGCAACCTAGATTAGGGCCACTCTCGTGCAAACCCCAGCCTAAGCAACTTGCGTGAAGATCGACATCATCGTCCAATCGCAACTCGAGCCCACTCTCGTGCAAACTCGAACTACGACCTAGGTTATGATAGTTCGTATTCGTCCAATCTCTTGCAAACGAATATTAGTATAGATTTATAATAAAAATCCTAGCATTGGTCCAATCTCTTGCAAACCAAATCTAGCGGATCTCAATTATAAACCTAAATCGAATATCTAGGCCTTCCTACCAATTGTGATCCAATCTCTTGCAAATCCCAATTGATAGAAATTCCTAGCTACTCGTAGTAAACAAATCACAACCTAACCTTCTTTAATCCTAGCAACAATTCTATTCATTCATCACAATTTAAAAGATCGGGTCCATAGGGTTCATCCTCATGCCATAGAATGACGAAACTACTCACGAATCATCATGAAAATCTCAGAATTAAAAAATAGAATCATAGCACAATTCATTGTAAAGAAGAGACAATTCATAAAAATAAGATTGTTAACAAGAAAGAACAAACCAAAATTGTCACCTATGATCTCCAGCTAAGATTTTACAAAAGAATAGCCGTCAAAAAATAATAGATGTCTCTCCTAAAACTAGGGATAAAACTAGGTTTAAATACAAGCTAAATCGTCCAAAAAAATCGTGACAAAACTGCCCCTGTGCAGCCCAGAATTCGCAATTTGCGTAACAGTCGGAATGCTTCACTCGGCAGAGTGACCCATATCACTCGGCCGAGTGACAGACCCAATAAAAGACAGAGAGTTTGAAAGTTTCAGGGGTCTGTCGCTCTGGCTGACTCGGCCGAATGGTCTTCATCACTCGGCCAAATGAGCAATCTTGCTCGGCCGAGTGGACCTCCTTAGAATTTCCAGTAACCTGGCAGCTTCTCGGGATGAAATCCATGTACCACTCGGGCAAGTGAGCTTGTCTACTCGGCCGAGTGGACCTTCTTACTCGGCCGTGGAAACTTTGAAAATTTGCTGTGCGTATCCGTTTCACTCGGCCGAATGCAGCTTCTGACTCGGCCGAATGAGCAGTCTGCTCGGCCGAGTGGGCTGTATCTGTCTTCTTTTCTTCTCCTCCTCGCCTCCTCGTCGCTTCTATCGAATTCCTTCCTCTTCCGCTCATCCTCTAGCGCTGCTAACTCCTTAAATAAGCTGTGGGTGACGCTCTGAAGTGCGTGAAAATCCTTTGATCTCGTTTTCATTCCAAATTGCTCCATATCTCCTGGAATACGACAAAAACAAAAAATAGTGAAAAGCATCGCAATATCGTTGAATAATCGTGGAAAACGCAATATGAGCGATCAAAATGACATGAAAACATGCAGGAAAAAGGTGTAAAATAATGAGCGATCAAAATCCCCCAAGCTTACCTCTTACTCGTCCTCGAGGAAGATAAGTAAAAGGCGAACCCAGCGGGGAAAAGAAAGGAAAAGGACAAAAGAAAGATAGGAAAGAAAACAAAGAGGGAGGTGCTAGATCATTTCCTCAGGACGTGGGCTTGCTTACTCAAATAGCATACGACGAATACAAACATGCCAAAGATTTTTATCTCGATATCATGATCATATATGATGCATTCAATATAGGAGCCCAAGAATATCAAAATAATATAAAATATGAAATCATCCTAGAATTAACATCGTCTGAAGCATTTAAAGTAATATACATAATCATAGACCACACACTTTTCAATTGATCGCTTTCTATTTGGAGTATAAGAGGTATCACACAATATGAAGCAATAAGAATAGAAAGGAGTGGTTTTCATGAAATGTATGCTAAGTTTCAATTCCTGGACTTCGTAAAACTTTTAGTAATCTCACCGAGTATAGAAAATTACCTAGCTTAGGTTGTCATGCACAGACAAGTAGCCACACTCTCACACATCATTGGATCCTCTCCCCCAAGCTTATCTATAAGCGTGGTGGCATCAAATAAATCAATAAGACCTTCCCCATTTTTGAAGCTCTAAGAAATAAAAATAAAAGAGGGAAGAAAGAAAGAAAAATGAAATGGGATCATATATGTACTTCTTTTCTCTTTTCTATTCTTTCTTCTTTTGTGTGTGTGTGTTTTTTTCATATCAATATATATAACTCTGATCCCAAATCAAAAGATAGAGAGATATACATGAATATTTTTTTTTTGATTTTAGGGTGTTGGAGCATAGATTTTTGTAGCATGGGAATATGCCAATATAGGATTCGCCTAAGGGAGATTCACCAATGATTTTAATTATAGAAATAATGCTCAAGATATGTGGAGAAAGAAAAATATGTAACACTCGGTTCACTCTATAGCATGTGCACGACAACTTTCAGCAGAGTAACGTAATCTACTCAGTTTGATCTCAGAAAGTAAACTAATCCAGTTATATCAACATAACATACATTCAATCAACCTGAAAGTGAAGCGTACAATTTTCATGCAATAAGAAGTGATATAAGATAACAAAGCAGTACTCCAAATTTAAACAATCAATGCATGAAGCTTGGCGTGTTTTCTATGAAGAGTATACAATATAAATCACCAGACTCAGCTAATAGAAGGATTTTATTCACATTCATATAACAAAGTGCGGGTTACTATCTCGAATGCATAGCAAGCATGGCATATGATATCTGAAATAAAAATGATGGCATGACAAAATGATATGCATATAGAGATAAGCTAACACCACATCATCATCATCACAGAAAATTCATCTCTAGCAAAAAAGATAAAGGAAAATAAGGATAAAAGAAAAATAAAAACTACTGTACATATGCAGCACACAAAAAAGTAAGAAAACGTGATGCATGAAAGAAAAAAATGAAAAAATGGGTGAAAAATAAGTGTAAAATAAAGAAAGGTGGGAAAATAATAAAAATAAAAGGGGACAAAAATAAAAGGTGCGTGAGAAACTCACTCCCCAAGCTAAACTGCACAGTGTCCTCAATGTGCTAAGTGTGGCACTCCAAGAGATATGAAATAGGTGGGGTGGGTGAGGATGCATGCATGATAAGAATAAAAGAAAATGAGATGTGAATGCAAATGATGTATGCAGAGATGCAAGTGGTGCATGCAGAGATCAAAATGGCACAATATAAGTGTCCCAAAAAATACCTCCTCTCTCCCAAAAATGATATAGACAAGTATGAACAAAACGTGATCGAAACGTGTGTGGAGGAGGGGTGCAAAATCAGTAGGCAGAAGATATCCAGAATATCATCAGCAAAAGTATGAGAGGCATCCAGTGTGTGCCTAGGTGGGTGGTGGAGCACTAGGACCGTCCCGTGGTGGAGGTGGTGTAGGATCCTGTCAAAACAACGACGTTAGGATCGAATAATAAAGTAGAGACTTACGTTCATGTACGCGGCACCGTAATCTCTGAACTTTGCCCTCGGATTCGCCACAACGGTCGATACTTCGTCACGGAGGATCGAAGCAGAGTTTCACCGACTAAATCTCTATTTAGAAGAGGATTTTAATGGAAGGGAGAAGAAGAACATAAGATGCCTTATGCAAACTTATGGCATGGATGGAATGGTGTAAAAGGCATACCCTTGGGTCCTATTTATAGGCTTTAGGGGTAGTTATTGTAGGAAATAACCAATTATAAGCTTATTAGCCTATATTAGCCCTTTTACTTATCCTCTTCTTCATTCACTTATCGAGTGCCTTTATGCACTTATAAAGTGACTTTTTCCACTTATCGAGTGGTCCTTTTCACACGAGAAAAGGTTCCCTTCGTGCACGCTTTCGTGCACGCGACATCTGAGGTCCGTATACCCTCATACATCCCCTCATGGCTGTATTCATGTCGTCCATATCCAACATCTCCCACTCACACTTGAGGGGATTGTAAGGAAACATCTTTCCTTTAACTCTTCTGGTTATCATACCGAGAAATAGGCCGTGTGACCGTTATGCGCATAGAGTCCGTTGTTGTGCACTTGTTAGAGATACACAACACTCCTCGAGGTGCAAAGTTGAGTAGATCAACGCATGCTTTACCCTAGATTATTTCTTCACATTTCTTATACTTTATATTCAACAATTGAATCCCATCTGGATTTACAATTGGCTGGCCAACTTTGAATCTCTAAAGTCCAAATGTGAATATGAAATTAATCTTCCTCTTTTTGCGATCCTTTTGATCTTGACTTGACTTTCTTTTCTAATATGTCCCGCCGGACCGAATTGACCATAGTCCATAAGCAACATGCTAAGATAGCAATCACCCAGTCAAATCTAAAGGAACCAATTAGAGTCCATAAGGGTAACTAATTAAGACCCATGTGGTCTTTGGGTCTCACATCATAGTAAACACAATTACTATTCTAACCCAATGGTCAAAATGCATACGTAGTATGAATACGTATTACAACATCACTCCTTTCCCAGGGAGCGTATGTCTTAATGATGTTGTAAGGATGATGATCAGACACCACAATGTCTGATTTTGAGTCCCTTTTACTACTCAAATAATCTTCTGGACCCACATCCTGCATAAGACAGATATGATTTAATAATCTTATTAGATCTTTTGTAAGCATCCATATGATGCAGATCTTTCATATGACCATTTTGTTTAAGTCATGACTCTAAATCATCCGTCTGACGATTTTGACTTTAAACAGGTCTCATCTTTATTTTATCCGTCTGATATAATAAAGGTGGTTGCTCATGTGAGAGAGCCAACCTCAATCCGTCCGACATACTTAAAAAACCAGCTGAGATTTAAAATGTACACAAAAATTTTCAAGAAAGTCATATGCAATGTTTGAAAAGAACTTATTCTTTTATTAAATTTGATCTTTTACAGACATGGGAATTTACATTGGTACAACTCAGCTCTTACGCAATCCTTGAGATGATAAGTGTTTGTAAAACACATCTCTGGGGATCACTTTCGTAAGCGGATCCGCTATCATCTCATGCGTAGATATGTACCTTATGTCTACCTTCTTGGTCTTGTCATAGTCTTTTGCGAATTTGTAGCGGATATCTATGTGTTTGGTCTTACAATGGAATTTCGGATCTTTGACATAGGCTATAGATGCTTGACTGTCACTGTGTATAGGTACATCACCTGAGTCACTTGCATCAATTAGCCTGTCTAAGAACTTCCTAAGCCAAACAGCCTCTTGGACTGCCATGCTAAATGCTACAAACTCGGCTTCCATAGTTGAAAGTGCGATACAGGATTGTTTCTTGCTACTCCAGGATATTGCACCAGATCCGAGTAGAAAAACATATCTTGAGGTCGATCGTCGCTCATCGAGATCACCCGCCCAATCAGCATCAGTGTAGCCTTCGAGCCTCAAGGCATATCCTTGATAGCATAAAGCATAATCTGCAGTTCCCTTAAGATACCGCATTATCCTCTTAACCGCTTTCCAGTGTACTTGCCCTGGATTGGATTGGTAACGACTTACCATTCCAACGGCAAAACAGATGTCCGGTCTTGTACACATCATATCATACATAAGACTACCAACTACACTGGAATATGGAACTTTTTCCAAAATTTCCTTTTCCTTTTGGTTCTTTGGACACGATTTCAGACATAAATTATCGCATTTTCTTATAGGAGTATCAACGGACTTGCAGTCCTGCATATTAAAACGTTCTAGAACCTTCTTTATATAAGTCTCCTGTGAAAGAGAAAGAAGTTTCTTCGAACGATTCCTTGAAATCTTAACTCCAAGGATATATGCGGCTTCTCCCATGTCTTTCATCTCAAAAACTGATGAAAGCCAAGCCTTGATATCCATCACAAAGCCCTTGTCATTTCCGGCTGTTAAAATGTCATCTACATATAGAGACATAATGACGTACTTGCTCTTAATCCTCTTGATATATACGCAGTTGTCTTCATCAAGCATGGAAAAACCATTTGATAAGACAACTTCTTAAAATCATATATACCATTGCCTCGAGGATTGTTTAAGACCATATATGGACTTACGAAGTTTACAAACCTTATGTTCGTTTCCTTCTTTTACAAACCCTGTTGGTTGTTCCATATAGATCTCCTCGTCCAATTCTCCATTGAGAAAGGCAGTCTTTACATCCATCTGATGTAATTTGAAGTCTAAGCAAGCTACCATAGCCAGAATCAGGCGAATCGAGGTAAAACGAACAAAGGTGAGAAGGTCTCTTCGTAGTCTATCCCTTCCTGTTGCGTAAAACCTTTCGCGATAAGGCGAGCTTTATATCTGTCTATAGAGCCATCAGCCTTATGCTTGATCTTGAGAACCCATTTGTTCCCAATAGCTCTACGTCCTCTGGGTAAGTCAACTAAGTCCCAGACTTGGTTAACTTTCATGGATTCCAACTCTTCCTTCATCGCTTCCATCCATTTGTCTTTCGCAGGGCATGATACGGCCTGTTTGAAAGTAGCAGGCTCGTCATCATCTTGTAGTAAAGTCATAAAGGTTTGCGGAAATTCATCCTCAAATCTTAGAGGAGCCAACCTTGTACGACTACTACGTCGTATTTGAGATACTTCAAGTCCTTGTTGACTCGAATTTAGATCAATTCTAATATCACTCCCACTTGGAATGTCGTTAGAAATGCTCCTACTTAGATCATTATTCCCGTATGGAATAGGATTTGCGTCATTCGTATCATCCATTGGTGAAGTTTGAAACGTATTTTCGTCTTCACCAAGAATTCTCCCACTGAAATGAGGTAATCCTTCTTGATCATTAATCTCAAATAGAGATAAGTCCTGACTTATCTCACCCTGTCTTGGAAACTCGTTTTCCAAGAAAGTGACATCCCTCGACTCAAATTCAATTAGACCCCCATTGTCTTCCTGACCAATGAAAACATAACCTTTGGAGTTTTCTGCGTATCGTATAAAGATACATTTCCTTCCCCGTGGCCCAAGTTTACCATACTTATGGGAGGAAATATGTGCGTAGGGTGCACATCCCCAAGGTTTTAAAATGTTTGAGTCAGGAGACCTTTGGTTCCACAACTCATAAGGAGTGGAGCTAACTGATTTCGAGGGTACGCGGTTCAAGATGAAAGCGGTCGTCAATAATGCATCACCCCAAAAGGTGATTGGCAAGTTAGCTTGCGCCATCATTGAACGGACCATTTTCATTAAAGTCATATTCCTCCTTTCAGCAACACCATTTTGTTGAGGAGTATAAGGCATAGTTACCTGATGTACTATGCCCTTTTCATCACAAAGTTCTTTAAAACTTGTTGATTGATATTCACCGTCCCTATCGGTTTGCAAGACCTTAATCTTGCGAACTAATTGATTCTCCACTAAACTCATATAGTTTTTAAAGCAGGTTAATGCTTCACTTTTGTGGGATATCAAATAGATATGTCCGAATCGGGTGAAATCATCAATAAAAGTGATGAAATAGGACTTCTCGTGTCTTGTCTTGACATTCATCGGACTACATATGTCCGAATGGATGAGCTGTAATGGAACCAAGGCCCTTGTGCCGGTTCTAAACGGCTTGCGACAAGATTTCCCCACAAGGCAATGTTCGCAAGTCAACATTTCGACCTTTGAAACATTGGATAGAAGGCCACTTTTGGCAAGTCTATCCATTTGTGTTGGTCCAATATGACCAAGCCTTGCGTGCCAACAAATTATATCAGACTCATAAGTCGAAGAATTTGTAACAAGGAAATTTTCATTAAAAAATGAAGAGTCATACATTGTATTTAATACAATAAATCCTTTGAATACATACCCAGTGCCAATTAAGAAATTATTACAAAACAAGTCCACTTTACAATCATGAAAAAACCAGCTATACCCAAGACCCATTAACACGACCACAGATATTATATTCCTTCGAATATCTGGAGCGAAGAGAACATCATGAAGTAGGAGAGTGCAGCCGTTGTCCAAGACTAGCTTGCAAGTCCCAACGCCTTTCACTTCAATGCGTGTGTTGTTTCCTACATAGATCCACTTCGTTCCTTGGGGTATCCGGTGATACTCCACGAAGGACCGTCTGTCCCTTGCTATTTGGTCGGTGGCACCTGAATCAATTATCCAAAATTGATTAGATTCTACAAGAAATATTGAACTAGAAACACATATGTAACTAGTATTACAAGTTACCTCGTCGCTTCCACTCGTACACGAACGAGCATCGTGACCGAGCTTGTTGCACTTGAAGAACTTGATCTTCTTCAAGTCTTTCTTCTTGTGCCATTTCTTGTGTCCACCCTTATGTTTGGGTTTCTTGGTAGACTCAGGTTGCTTATTACGTTTGTTAGTAAACTTCGAACGATCTTTCCGTTTCTTTCCCCCGTGTGAGGAACTAGCAACCATGTGCACTTCTGCAATTGGCTTGGCGGCCGCAATCCGCTCTTCCTCTAACTCGAGGTGCTTAGAAACGTCGTTGAAGTTCTTGATGCTCTCATTGTGAGTAAGATGCATCTTCATTTGGTCCCACCCATTTGGTAGGGAACATATGACTGCTTGGATTTGTTGCTCATCAGTGAGCACATGACCTGCATCCTTTAACTTTGAGATAAGATTCGCCATATGTCACAGATGTTTCCCCATGGAATTATCTGGACGTTTCTTGTATGAATCAAATCTTATAGTTAAGGCGCGGAGTTTAGACACCGATGTGCCACCAAACTTCTCCTCAAGCTTGGACCATATGTCCATGGCTAAGTCATGTTCTCGGAAGATGCACATTATGTCATCGGCCATACTGCTCAATAACGTAATGCGGGCTATCTTGTTCTTCCGAGACCAAGCATCAACAGCTTCCTTGTCTCGTCTGTGTTGGGCCGTAGTGCCCAACTCGGGTTCAATCATTACGTTCTTTAGAGTTTCGAGCACTTCTTGCTCCTCTAGAACGTATTGTATCTTGATGGACCATAGTTTGTAATTATCATTGTTGAGTTTTTCACCTCTGTTTAACTCAGCGATGATATTCTTTGAAGCGGAAGACATTTTACTTTTAAAATGCTGCAAAAGACACAAAAACCGAAGGTTCGATCAAAAAACATTGCATAAAATTCTTATACACATAGTCATCATACATTTTCATGATTCATTAGTCTCGGCCAGCGGACCGACCAGGGAAATGGCTAGGTCATGGTTCACTACCCCTAGACAGAGCTGAGGTGTCCCATAAACTAGTCCAAAAGACCACTGGTCGAATCATGATCCATTGAGATACTGAATCAATCGAATGTGAAATTTTAGACTAGTTTAATATCACTCCCACTTGGAAAAAAATCCCACTTGGAATGATATTATTATATTTGATAAGTTACTTTCGAAAAATATTGAAGATGTTGCTCTAGAATCGGAAAGGTCTCTACGATTCCAATCACCATCTTGAACAACTTTCAATATTTCCCCCTCACTTATCAAATGATAGTACTCTTACAGTACTTCGCAGCGGAAAAGCATTTTTGAAAACGTATTTTTCAAAAAAAATATTTTGCAAACGTATTTTGCAGTATTTTGAAAACGTATTTTTCAAATGCAAAAAAGCGATATTTCAACTTAGTACCCTTATGATACTAGCGAAATATACGGTAATCCCTGGCCATTGTCGGGACAAGCCGTAGTCGTGCCAAGGCCGGATCCCCCCTTTGGGGATTTTTCTGCAAGTCATCGTCGCCGGCTCCCATATGGATCCATGCGCTCTCCCTCTGTAAGGGAATTTGCCGCAGATAACTGCCGTCGGCCCTGTATGGACCGGTCATGCATGTCACATTCATGCAAGCTCCCCCCCGCAAATACAGGGTCAACCGGGCTCGACCGGGGCTCGGCACTGGCCGGACACTGGCCTCGGCCAGTGCCGGCAGGCCTTGGCCTGGCCCTGGCCCCCGGCCAGGGCCGGCTAGGCCCTGGCTTGAGGCCAGGGTGCCGGCCCTGGCCCCCCGGCCAGGGCCGACAGGGCCCTGGCCCCCCGGTCAGGGCCGGCCAGGCCCAGGCCCTGGCCGAGGCCAGGGCGCTGGCCCTGGCCCCTACCAGGGCCGGCCAGGCCGGCCCCTGGCTCTGGCCGAGGCTGGCCAGGGCCTCCTTGCCCTGGCCTGGCCTCGGTCATGCCTGGCCCTGGCCACGGCCAGGGCCGGCCAGTGCGGCCACGGCCATGGCCGGCCATGGCCCTTTGGCCATGGCCCATATGGCCATGGCCGGCCACCCCATTGCATGGGGTTGGCCGCACACCCCCCGGAGGGGTGGCTGTGGTGGTTTTTGGCCGTAGCCAACCCCCTCCGCATGGGGAGGGGGGATGCATTGCCTCCATGCACCAAAATTGTCATCTTTTCCGTTGAGAATAACCACCATCTTCTTCTCCGATGAGACAACCGTTCGTCGAGAAAGTAGTTATTCTCTAATGGCCGTGTGCCAAAATGAAAAATAACATACTTTAAAATTCGTAAACTACGCGCTCCACATGAAGAGAGCGCCCATTCCCATTTGAATGGAGACTCAGCATCCATGAAGAGTGCGAGCTTGGCGATATGAACGGTCGGTTCTTCCCGTCACGGAGAGTTCCTGCCATATTCGTAATGACAGAAGACCCTAACGTGAAAAGAACAACCGCTGCGTTCTCTCCGTCACGAAGCGTTCCTACCATATCCATAATGGTAGGATACCCATTCGTGAAAAAGACAACGCCTCGTTCATCGGTTCGACGGGGCGACGGTTTGACCGGGACGAACCCGTATGGCTCTGATACCAATGTAGGATCCTGTCAAAACAACGACGTTAAGATCGAATAATAAAGTAGAGACTTACGTTCGCATACGTGACACCGTAATCTCTGAACTTTGCCCTCGGATTCGCAACAACGGTCGATACATCGTCACGGAGGATCGAAGCAGAGTTTCACCGCCTAAATCTCTATTTAGAAGAGGATTTTAATAGAAGGGAGAAGAAGAACATAAGATGCCTTATGCAAACTTATGGCATGGATGGAATGGTGTAAAAGGCATACCCTTGGGTCCTATTTATAGGCTTTAGGGGTAGTTATTGTAGGAAATAACCAATTATAAGCTTATTAGCCTATATTAGCCCTTTTACTTATCCTCTTCTTCATTCACTTATCGAGTGCCTTTATGCACTTATAAAGTGACTTTTTCCATTTATCGAGTGGTCCTTTTCACACGAGAAAAGGTTCCCTTCCTGCACGCTTTCGTGCACGCGACATCTGAGGTCCGTATACCCTCATACATCCCCTCATGGGTGTATTCATGTCGTCCATATCCAACAGGTGGTGGTCGTGGGGGTGGTGGCTGCGACAGACGCGCAAGAATCTGGTTCAGGCTAGCCTGAATATCAGGGAGTAAAGCGACGTGCCTCTGTACATCAGCGACGGTAGCGGAGAGAGCCCGGAGATCCCCTTTGAACCCACTAACTGCCCCCTCTAGAGCACGGACGTGCTGAACTAGGGTGTCGGGGGGAGGTGGTGCAGAGGGTCGAACAGGTGAGGAACGGGGCCGCCTCGCACGGCTACCATAAACAACGGGTGCAACTACCTGGTGGGGCTGAGGTGATGTGCTCACAAAAAGACGCTCAACCTCTGTGGGAGGCTGAGACGCAGGAACGGTCGAAGAGGAAGGAGCAGCAGCGGAAGCTGAAATGGTGACATATGGCGAGAGGACAGAGAGGTCGGTGACACAGAACTGTGGACAGACGTCACGACACTCTCGGTGAAGACAGCTGCAGTGGAGATAGAAGTGTCGACGGCTGGGGAGGCCGTGAAGTGTGCAGAAAATGACTCCCCAGGGGTCGAGAATAGGAAAGAGGAAATGGTCTCCACTGCGGAGGCAAAAGAGGGCTCGTCGCTCTCAAGAATGGTGGTGAGACGCTCGGGGCTCACACAGAAATGGGGTCGATGGACATCGGCACAGAGGTGGTGGTGGTGGTGGACTCAACAAGTGTACTCCCGACACTGACAGAAGTATGGACAGAGGTGTCGGGAGGTGCAGACGAAGCAAGTGTAGGCTGAGGTATCACAAGGTCAAGAGGTGAAAAGAGGGGCTCCTGCGGAGCACCCTCAGACTCAAGCATGTACGCAGCTGGGATGAGGAGATCCATCACTGGAATCCACTCCCCGCCTACGGGTACAATATGTGTCCGAGCAGGGCTCGGAAGAACCATGTAATCGATGCTAAAGGGACCGTGCAGCCACACCTAGTGGTGCTGACCATGAGTACGCAACATCCTCATCCGGGCCATAACATATATGGAAAGAGAAGCGGGGCCCAGGGGTCTAAGCAAACCAGGAGGAAGGTCCACTCTGCACAAGGGAGCTATGAGAGTAATCAGACCGCCGCAACAGATAGACATCCTAGCGTCGACAGAAATAATGATGCGGTCTAAGTACCAGCTAGCTATATCAATCTCAGTGGCGGGAACTAAAAATCTCCACCCCTCTCGTAGGCCTGCGATCAAGTCATCGCGTAGAGCATGTAGAGCTCCAGCGTTGACATCGTCCCCGGCTCATACCTCGCTAAGAAAGTGGTCGCCATGAGGCGCTGTGTAATGCGGAGGCATGGGTGGATGATAGCGGAGGCCTTGGCCCGGCTAGGGTCAAAGGAGAGAGGCGATCCAGTGATACGTGTCCAAAATGCGTGTGTGTCGAATGACGGTGGTGGGATGTGCGTGGGGCCATATGATCGGTCTGGGTCCGGGACAGGGGGCCACTGGAAGAATGCTCGGAGCATATCGAGAGTGATCTCGCACTGCCAATCCATCAAGCAAAAGGAGCATCCCCCTGGGGTCTTGCGAATGGAACTAAGGACCTCTAGTATCGGGCAGATATAAGTGTCCGCCGACACCGACAAAAAGTCACGCCACCCCACGTTGTCATACAACTAGAGCAGCCCCTCAAATACCCCTAGGCGCTCAAAGTCTGCTATGTGCACGAACCTAGTGGGTACGATCGAGCGATGGGAGATACGATCAAATCTGGTGCGGTGCGCGTCATCTCTGAACGTAATCCCCATCGCATCGAACGCGGGGGCGGGCTGTGCCGGTGGTGGGGGGATAGGTACGGTAGGAGGCGGAAGTGTGGGTGGTGGCGGGATAGGTGGCGGGGAGTCTGCCCTAGCGAAAGAGGAGCCAGGATAGCTGGACCTCTTCCACTTGGAAGCGGGCACCCGTGTTCGTGACCTAGTACGTGGGGGCATGTGGCCCGTGAATCATGCCCAACCAAAGAAATGCAAGGTGCTAAAAATATGGAACGAGTATACCTGAGCACGACGCGAGAGCAAGCAGTGTGAGCATGCGAAGAATCGCCTCCCCCGAGAAGCTCCTAGGCGTCCTAAATCTCCCGAATCTCCCCCAAGCTAGCCTCAAACACAAATAGACAAATCAGCAATGAATATCAATATATATGGGGGAAGATGGGAGATAATAGATATATATATATGGATTAATTTTGATTCGGGTACGGATTGGAGACAATGGAGAAAGATTCGAATTTTGAGAGAAATGGGGGGTGTACGGCAAGGGGGCGGCGACGCTGGCGTCGGCAAGCGGGGCGGCCGATCGACGGCGGAGTAAGTCGGTCGGCAACCGGCGAGGGTGCGGGTTAGCTGAGGTGGGGTTGGTTCGGGCGAGGAGAGGGAAGACGAAGCGGACTCGGGAAAGTTTTGGGGATTTTTTCGCGTGTGGGGATTCGATCTGCTGTCGCTGGGTATATAAAGGATGGGTCACTCGGCCGAGTGGCACTATATAAAAAAATTTGTAGCAAAAGTCGCGACTCGGGTGAGTAGATCTTACCACTCGGCTGAGTAAAAAAAGTTCATTCGGCCGAGTAGCAAGGCTACTCAGAGATTATAATGCGTGGAGAGTATCAGATTCACTCGGCCGAGTGACATAATTACTCGTCCGAGTGGCATATAAATTACAGTAAATTACAGAGAGTAGTATTTTAGGATCTTCCCTGATCAGTATCCTACTCGGCCGAGTAGGGTCTTTGTTCGGCCGAGTGAAAATTTCACTCGACCGAGTGGCCTGCTGTTTTCAGCTCCAACTCTCTGTTTTTGCTCCACTTTCTGTTTTTCGTCTCCCCGTCAGTTATTTCCCCCTTCTGAGCCCTGAGCGTGTTCCTGGAGCGCTCCCCTTTGCCATGGTCATCCTCCATTCAAATGGTTATCCGTTCTCCATCTCCTGTCATGAAAAATAGAGCCAGTTGTTAGGATTTTTATCGACTCTAGACTCTAAACACTAAGACGGATCTAAAACAAAAATAAAATTGAAAAATTCAACTAAAAATAAGATAAAACCGTCGGGTTGCCTCCCGACAAGCGCTTATTTAAGGTCTTGAGCTCGACCCCTTAAGATACTCGTTTAATGCTCGATATTCGGCGCATGTGAGATGCACGCGTCAAATTTGTCGGGAAGGCCACTAGGATTTAATTGTTGTTGTTCGTAGGCATTCCTCAGCTCCCCCTCATCATGGGTGGTAGTGGGGGATGAGTCCCCCAAGCTTGATCTTTTACCGTTCTTTTTTTCACCGGTGGTAAAAATTTCTTGTCCGGCGGAGCTGTCTTCAAATTCTTTGCCGTGGAGAGATTGCATAGCTCCCTAATTCTTGCGACATCAGCGTCGCCTTTGTCATCAACCATAGAATGATCCGGCGGGTCTTTCAACTTTTCTCCATCTCTAGAGGATTGGCCTTCTTCAAAGTCGTCATTGTGAAATGCACCGATAGCATACGGCATAGCATCATGAATGAACTCGTCGAGGAGGTCCACATAATCGACGTCCTCTGTCCAAGGCATATGCTTCATCGCCTTAGGGATGTGAATTTCCACCTCTATGTTTCTGACATTCAAAGACAAGGTGCCCTCTCTCACGTCAACTATCACGCCGGCGGTGGCTAAGAAGGGGCGTCCAAGGTTCAGTGACGTATCGCCCTCCTCCTTGATATCCATAACCACGAAGTCGCACGGCAAGAAAATTCCTCCAAGTACTTGGAGCGGTATGTTCTCCGCAATTCCCATCGGCCTAGTGACCCGACCGTCCGTGAGTTGTATTCTCATATCCGTCGGCTTTAAGTCGGTCCCCGTATTCAATTTCTTAAACATAGTTTGGGGCATTAGGCTCATGCTTGCTCCCAAATCTACCAAGGCTTTTTGTAGCGGGACTCCTCCAAGCGTGCAAGGAATGTGGAAGCTTCCTGGATCTTTAAATTTTGTAGGCTCCTTCTCCTTCCGGGTGAACCATGTACCTTGTTTGGCGAGCATTATCTTCTCCTTTCGCTTCTTTCCCGAAATCAAGTCTTTTAGGAATTTGGCGTAAGACGGGATCTCTACAATAGCGTCCAAGAAAGGGATATTTAAGCTCACTCCCCGCAAGTACTCAAGAAATTTGGCGAGCCGCTTCTCAATCTTTGCTCTTGCCACCGGTCCAAGAAGGGTACCTGTGGCATATAGTTGCGCTCCTCACGTGGCTTCATAATTTCATAATTTTCACCGTCTTTTGGCTCTTTCGGGCACTCCTCCTCATTTGCCGGCTCCTTTTCATCCAAAATTTCTTTCTCGGGCTCCTTGGTTTGAATCATGGCGAGAGTAGTGTCCTTTCCGCCCCTAGTAGTTACTGCCACCACCGCATTGATGTGGCCGGTATTGCTCCGTGGGTTTGGCTCCAGTTGAGCCGACAATTGTTGAGTATTTTTGTTGAGCAATGCTAGTTGCTCTGATAGTTGTGCCACGATGGTGTTGAGAGAGTCTTGTTGAGCGGTCAATCTAGCATTCACTTTCTTTTGCTCTGCCATGAATTCTTCAACTCTCGCTTCATGGTCAGACCTCGGTGGTGCTTGTGGTGGGTTGGGAGCTCTCCACCCTTGATTATAACCCGGGGGTCTATATGGTCCCGCTTGTTGCCTCGGTTGGAAGTTTTGTTGTTGAGGCCCTCTTGGTTGATATTGCGGTTGTTGTGGAGGCCGAGCTTGATGTTTTTGCGGTGGTGGGTTTAAGGCTCCATCATTATTAGCATATGAAAATCCCAGGTGATTTCTCGTGGCCGGGTTTGCCCAATAACCGGTGTTTCCCACAACGTATTGGACTTGCTCTATGGCTCCCTCTCATTGCTCTCCTCTAACATACATGACATGGGCTAGGTCTTGCCAATCTCCCATACTTCCTCCTGGTGTAGATGTGGTGGGGGTTCCATGCGGATCACTTATCAACTTCTCCAATCTCTCCACGACCTTGTGGAGAGAATCAAACTTCGTAGAGAGCTCCGCTACGGCCTTTGCCTCATAAATACTTATTGGCTTCAAGGAGGATGTAGAATGTCCTCTCTCGTCACCCCATTGTTGGTTATTAGAGGCCGTCTCCTCAAGTAGGGACGTAGCATCATCCGGCGTCTTAGATAATATGGCTCCATTAGCGGTTGCATCGCTGATTTGCCTGGTGCCCGGTTGCAATCCATTGTAAAAGCTACGCACAAGCTCCCAAGCTTCAATACTATGATGGGGGCATTGGTGTTGGAGATCTTTGAAGTGCTCCCATGCCTCAAATAGAGTTTCCTAAGGTCCTTGCTTGAAGGACATGAGTGCACTCCTTATCTTGACTGTCTTGGATGGTGGGTAGAATTTATTAACAAATGCGCTCGCCAACTCATCCTATGGGGTAAAGATCCCCTCCGCTTGCGTCCTCAAACAATATAATGCTTTGTCCCGAAGAGTAAATGGAAAGTGGCGCAGTCGGATAGCATTGGCCGGTACACCGGGCATCTGAAAAGTAGCGCACTTGGACAAGAACAACTGTAGGTGGTAGTGTGGATTCTCGTGGGAGTTCCCATGAAATGGGTCTTGTTGCATCAAAACCACGAGTCCCGTTTTAAGATCGAAGTTCTTGTCCGCCGCCAACTCCGTCATCGCAATAGATGAGGTAGTAGAAGTAGTCTTAGGCCGTAGCCTACCTCTGATAGAAACAAGCCAGCCATGCGTACCGCTAACTCCTCTGGTGTCTCCGGTCAGTTCGTATAACCTTCCTCTATATATAGTCTCCTCTCAGCCCTAAGCTTCTTTGCCGTACGCTCGATCTCAGGATCAAATAATATATCTTCTTGATGCGCCTTTGATCTCGTGTACATGCACAGAAAATGAGAGTCTCGATGGAACCGTTAGCACAATAGAGGAATAAAAAGATAAAATAATAAAAATAAAAAGAAATAACTATGTAAAGAAATTAAAATACCGTCGCCTCCCTGACAACGGCGCCAAAAACTTAATCGCGCCCGGATGTACACCCGAAAAACGACTGTAGTTTTACCGCAAGCGCACGGCGTAGTGGCGAGTAGGTATCGAACACAGGGAGGACAATTGCCAGTATCCTACTTTGATCACCTAGCTATCGATGGAATAAGAATAGTTGGATGGTAACGTCACAGTCGTTCACATAGCAAATTGATATCAATATAATAAAACCGTCTAGGGATAGGAAATCCCCACTACAGACCGTCTCTCATCCTTGTGAATTATGAATATCAATGTTGCAAAGCTTGAATGTAGGTGAACTAGTCGCAACTTAATGTAGAACCAAGCTCACGCTCTCGTGCTATTGTCGGTCTATAGCAACCTAGATTAGGGCCCACTCTCGTGCAAACCCCAGCCTAAGCAACTAGCGTGAAGATCGACATCATCGTCCAATCGCAACTCGAGCCCACTCTCGTGCAAACTCGAACTACGACCTAGGTTATGATAGTTCGTATTCGTCCAATCTCTTGCAAACGAATATTAGTATAGATTTATAATAAAAATCCTAGCGTTGGTCCAATCTCTTGCAAACCAAATCTAGCAGATCTCAATTATAAACCTAAATCGAATATCTAGGCCTTCCTACCAATTGGGATCCAATCTCATGCAAATCCCAATCGATAGAAATTCCTAGCTACTCGTAGTAAACCAATCACAACATAACCTTTCTTAAATCCTAGCAACAATTCTATTCATTCATCACAATTCAAAAGATCGGGTCCATAGGGTTCATCCACATGCCCTAGAACGACGAAACTGCTCACGAATCATCATGAAAATCTCAGAATTAACAAATAGAATCATAGCACAATTCATTGTAAAGAAGAGACAATTCATAAAAATAAGATTTTTAACAAGAAAGAACAAACCAAAATTGTCGCCTATGATCTCCAGCTGAGATTTTACAAAACAATAGTCGTCAAAAAAATAGAAGTCTCTCCTAAAATTAGGGATAAAACTAGGTTTAAATAAAAATTAAAATCGTCCAAAAAATCGTGACAAAACTGCCCCTGCGCAGCCCAGAATTCACAATCTGCGTAACAGTCGGAATGCTTCACTCGGCCGAGTGACCCATATCACTCGGCCGAGTGACAGACCCAATAAAAGACAGAGAGTTTGAAAGTTTCAGGGGTCTGTCGCTCTGGCTGACTCGGCCGAACGGTCTTCATCACTCGGCCGAATGAGCAATCTTGCTCGGCCGAGTGGACCTCCTCAGAATTTCCAGTAACCTGGCAGCTTCTCGGGATGAAATCCCTGTACCACTCGGGCGAGTGAGCTTTTCTACTCGGCCGAGTGGACCTTCTTACTCGGACGAGGAAACTTTGAAAATTTGATGTGCGTATCCATTTCACTCGGCCGAATGCAGCTTCTGACTCGGCTGAATGAGTAGTCTGCTCGGCCGAGTGGGATGTATCTGTCTTTTTTTCTTCTCCTCCTCGCCTCCTCGTCGCTTCTATCGAATTCATTCCTCTTCCGCTCATCCTCTAGCATTGCAAACTCCTCAAATATGCTGTGGGCGATGCTCCGAAGTGCGTGAAAATCCTTTGATCTCATTTTCGTTCCAAATCGCTCCATATCTCCTGAAATATGACAAAAACAAGAAATAGTGAAAAGCATCGCAATATCGTCGAATAATCGTGGAAAACGCAATATGAGCAATCAAAATGACATGAAAACATGCTGAAAAAGGTGTATAATAAGGAGCGATCAATATTCTCCAAAGAACCCCCTCTCTTTTACACTGTTTCTCTCACTCACTTCCAACCCCAGCCATTGCCTTTAGCGTGTATCGCTTTCAATGTCTCATACAACCTCTTTTCTCATGCTTTTCTCTCTCAGGGGTATAGCTCTTTCTCTCTCACATAGTACCTCTTTATCTCTCCCTAGATCTAGGACACCAACCTACTGGGGCTATCACTACTATACTTTACAGAAGGCATATTTTGTTGTAATTTTCCAAAAAATAAAAAGTAATATGCTAAATTTTACTAAATTATAAACTACTTACAAGTAATTTTACAAGCACAGTGATGATTTAATTAATATAATTTTATGAATTCTTGATGAATTTTAATGGTTATTAAGTGTATTTGATTTGAAATTGTAATAAAAATTTTAATGGTTTATAATTTTTGATGATGATGATACTGCTTAGGAATGATTATGTTTTGAAATGACAATTTTTGGTAATGATATGTTACTGAATATGAAAATTTTGTGTTCCAAAATAGCATCTTTGAATGAAAAAATTATGTTTTGGAATGATATTGTTTGATGATAATATTATTTATTTTATTTCATTTGATGCCATTTGTATAGGTGATAAAAAATGGCAAACAATTGTGTTTTCATCATTTGTTTTTTGATAGGAAGCTAACTATTAAAGTGAATAGCGAATCAACATACGACGGAGGAACCGTTAACCATTTAATGGTTAGAGGCTATTATATGTATTCCAAGGTAGTAAATGAGATGTTCCTAATAACCAAAATCAATCCATGAGAATATCATATCAAGTTAGTATGCAAATGTCATGAAAAAAAACTGACGGTCCTCCACTATGCATATCATTGCTGATTGAGATATGAGTATCATGTTGAGTTTAGGTGGATTTCAAAGATCGATTAGTCATTGTACAGTTTAATTATTTTTAATAATAACATAAACTTATCTTAAATATGTACATGTTGTTGTCATTGAACAGTTTGAATATTAAGCAAATTTTTTTAATTTTCCAGGACTCGGTCATCATTTAGCATTTATTCTTTATCTCCAAAGCACTGAAATCCTAGTTTTGATGATAAATCATTCAAATATGGGAATATCACAAACAAACAAAGGCACATCTGTTCTATGTTGAGTTTAGGTGGATTTCAAAGATCGATTAGTCATTGTACAGTTTAATTATTTTTAATAATAACATAAACTTATCTTAAATATGTACATGTTGTTGTCATTGAACAGTTTGAATATTAAGCAAATTTTTTTAATTTTCCAGGACTCGGTCATCATTTAGCATTTATTCTTTATCTCCAAAGCACTGAAATCCTAGTTTTGATGATAAATCATTCAAATATGGGAATATCACAAACAAACAAAGGCACATCTGTTCTATGCTGGTTGATCGGGGGGGGGGGGGGGTTAAGCGCACCAACCTAAGAAAATAAGGGCGCTGATACTGAAGAAGACCTAGGACATGCCAAGTGAAAATGGCATGCATTATACATTATAGATGAATGGAGAAAATAATTCATGGGTTGATAATTCAATTTATGTTGAGTTTGACAAAATATTGTTTAATGATGCTAAAGAGGACGAATAGATTAACGAATCAGTTGTGGTAAACATAAACTTAAAGAGATGGGGGGTATCAGATATTCATCAAGAGAATGTTATTTTCAGTCTCAGTAATATGTTTTTAACAAGAACAAATTTTTACCAAAAATCAAGGAATGGAGCATCAAGCGTAATATTTCTTTTCAACCGATTAAAACAAACACTACTTTGTAATCTATTGTTTGTTCCTTGAATAATCTTGTGAATCCTAAAATAAGTGATGATCCTAGTAAGAATCATCTATGATGAATTCGTGCTGTAGTTAGGGAAAACAATCCAATGGCCAACTCAAAATCACAAAACTATGATGAGATGACATATGCAACAATCCTATATTGAATACGGATCAAGGGTAGGCCACACGTGCATTTGTGAGCAATATGATTATGCTTATTATGAAGACAAAGCTTGATTTGAAACATCCAACATATAGGATTACATGTATAACATGCTCAGGAACATTGTATAATAAAATATCAAGAGTTAGAATGAAGATGATGTCAAGGATATTTGGTGACTATGAGGAATCTTATCAAACCCTTGTTGGATCTCAGATGGCAAATGAAATGCTAGAGAGGGAGTGAATAGTGTTATCAAAAAAAATTTGCACTTAAAATAATCCATCTAAATTTCACCTAAGAGATCAATTAGAGTTACCTAACTTGATACTTAATCAACACAATCTCAAATTACAAGACTATTATGCAGCGAAAATTTAAGCAAAATGTACAACTATAAAATAAATCACAAAAGACAAAGAGAGAGCAAGAAAACACATAAGAATTATCCTGGTTCACCCCTATGGGATACATTTATTTCCTACTCACTTTGGATTTAGTTCACTAATCAAACTCTTCAAGAGAGAAGATTACACTTGCCTCGAACCCGAGGACTTTCCAACACCTTGCCGCTAACAAGGATTTACAACACTTACCTCCATACAAGAGGACTTTCACTATCTAATCAGGTGATGATTTTCTAATTGCACCTCTTCAACAAGAGGACCACAACACCCGTGGTTTCTTCCAATACACTTACCGCCACACACTTATGCATTTTACAACTTACTCTTTTGTTGATGAAGTGCAAAGCTCCTGTAGCCTTTTCAACTAAAGCTTGTGTGTGAAAAGTGTGGCTAAGGAGTGATTCCTTTATCTCAAAATAATCTAAGGTAAAAGTTCAATGAGGTCAAAGAATGAAGGCCAATGGAAATAGAAAACTTTAGATCAAATGGCCGATGAAGAGATTTTTTGGCTTTACGTAGTTTTGAGCATAAGAGAGCTTAAAGCTTGATTTTATTCTTAAAATTTCTCTTAGAATTGTTTTCAAAAACCTCAAATCAAACCCACAGATATAGCCCCTCAATTTACACAAAATAGATTTTCCAAAATGCCCCCAACGGCTAGAAAAATGGCTAATACAATGGTACATTTGTAGGCCAAATGGCTAGTACTAGTCGACTAATGAACACTTACTAGTCGACTAGTTGTCAGCTAGTCGACTGGTCGATGTACATTGATCAAATAGTCTAAGGATGACTTAGTAGCTAATTACTCTCTATAAAAACTAATCAATCATAATTAATATCCTAGTCGATCAGTGTTCAACAGCTAGTCAGCTAAGTCTTTTAAACATAGCTAGCTAGTTTTCAGGCATTGTCGCTAGTCGATTGGGTGTCAGTACTAGTTGACTAGTCTACAAGTTTAAGCTAGGGTTTGACCTTAAACTTAGGAAATGAGTTTTGGAAACTTTTAAAACACTTTAAAATATTTAAAAATATTTTCATTAGTGTGTGCAAGCTTCAATATGAAGAATTTAACATTCTAAGACAAGTTACATAAAAATTTACATTTCTCCTATAATTTTGGAGTCTTGATATAAGCCTTGATTCTTTAATTTGTCTTTAGAGATCTTGCACTTACTAAGTCTTGGATGATCTCCCTTATCTTCATATTGAGCTTCTTTTCATTGACTCTCCATCTTCAAGCTTGAACTCCAGTTCTTCAATTCTTTTGAGCTTGAATGATGTCTTTGACTTGTTGACCATGTTGACTATTGATGTGCGTTTATATTTTATATATTCACCCACGTCTTCTCAGTAATTTTCCCTCGTTTTTCGTTGTTTCGAATCTATTCTCTTGTGTTTTTAGTTCCTTCTCATATTCGTTGTGTTTGTGTGCTTTTGTAGGATATTGCTGGCGCATGGGACATACAAGGCTAACATCATGAGTCTCTGGAGCAACGAGAGGTGTCGCACGAGACCCTGAGAGCCAATCGTCAAGATAAATCTTGTATCAGCTCTCAACCGATTGGGTGGACAGATCCACCCGATCGGTTCGTGTGGCCGTATCAGTCCAGAGGAAGAGACAACTCCACCCGATCGGTTCAGTGATCGGGTGGATGTGACACATGTTGCTATTTTGAGTGCCAAAGTCCACCCGATCGATTTACTTGTCAACCGATCAGGTCACCTGTAGCAGTTGTTTCTCAAGCTCAAGAACCCGAAGACTCACTCGATCGGTTCAGCGATCGGGTGAAAATTATCAGAAGCTGAAGACCAAAATTCCCGCCGCCTCACCGGATCGGGTGAGGTTTCAACTGATCGGGTGAACATCTATTTTTGTCTTTTAGTGGGAATATTCCCTGGCATCTTGCCAAAATGTATAAACAGAGCTAGGTTTCCCAGAAAACGTAATCCCCATTTTCTTAAGCTGTTTTAGGGATTTTGGCTGCTCTGAATTTATTTTTATTTGTAAGTTTCTTGATCGTTTCAATACTTTACTATTGTGTTTATATTACCATTTGCTATAGTAATCTATTGCTTGATTTTCATTTTGATGGAAAAATCTGTTTTATTGCATCTCATGCCATGATTAGTGAGTGGTTCTTAAATCTGGGACATTGGTGGAAGCCCCTTCATGAGTTCTCCCTAGAACGACCATAGGATTAGGGATTCGATAGGATATAGTGATTTAGATGGTTACGCGGGGGCGTTTTATTGTCACTGGCGGGAGAAAGACCGCCTTTGACCGTCGGGCCAAGGGGAAATAAAACGGGAGTTTGATTCCCTAGCCACAGCTCACCCCCCTAGCGTAGACATTGATTCCTCACACGTGGGAAGGGCTTGTATGAAATGTCGGGAGAAACCGTTGCGAGATTAGTACTTCCGGAGTCGGGCGGTGTTGGACATGGGAATACCCACCGTCCGAACCCGGGTAGACCTAGCGTATCATCCTGGGCACCGACAGGAATATCTGGCCCATGGGACGCTAGGTACCACTACTAGAGGCAATGTCTCACCGCTAAACCCTAGAATCCGATCACATTCCTATCCTTCGGTCGTAATAGTGAGAATTCGTGATAGGGCGGAAGCCAAGGTCCCAGGTTGCCCTTTTTATCTCTTACACCTTTTTCATTAGTTTTCTATCGTGACACCCAACAAGCGATTAAGCTAGCTCACCCACCGGGTGATCAGGATCCCGA
The DNA here is from genome assembly GCA_030789695.1 of Scilla litardierei. Taxonomy (NCBI): domain Eukaryota; kingdom Viridiplantae; phylum Streptophyta; class Magnoliopsida; order Asparagales; family Asparagaceae; genus Scilla; species Scilla litardierei. The sequence goes on along the minus strand of CM061142.1, from coordinate 317,663,645 downwards.
TTGCTTACAAGCACAACAAACGCCTCTCTGTGTTCGACCCCCAAGCCACAGTTCGACACCGTGCGCTTGCGGTTTACAAATTCTAATCCTAGTATCCCCGTCCCGATTTGAGTGCCAAACGGATGGGCGGTCAAGCTTTATGGCACCGTTGCCGGGGAGGCAACGTGCTTGTTACATTTAAGACCCTGTAATCCTTGAGACTAGCTCACATCCTTATCCCGTGATAATTTTCACATTCTACACTTTTATTTTTATTTTTTATTTTTTATTTTTTATTTTTATTTGGAATCATACCATACGCGCTTCATGGTATATCTTGATTTTTCATGCGCAGGAACTCGTGAACTCTTGACGACTTAGTCCCTTTAGATCCCGAGATCAACGCCACCCTGAGGCGTTTGAACACAGAGAGAAGAAGAAGAGAAGAATTTGCCGCCATGGCAGGAAATATCTGTTGAGTATTGGACTTCTCCCTACTTGGTGTTAATGATGAGCAAACATAAATACTTGTGACTAATCCCCTATTTTGCAGTTAATCCATTGCCTAAGCTTATTATGAAGATCAACTAGCAATGGATGACTCACAAACGTCATTGAAGGCAAATGATATGAATTGGATGATCGTAGATTGATGATTGAAGCTCCGTAAAGACTTCATGCTCATACGATGGAAAGAAGAGATTATTCGTCAATGTAATTTTTCTTTTATCTCTTCTAGAATGTAGCTTAGAAGTAGAACTTTGATGGAGCACTCACACACATCTACATTCTGTCATAGGACATCTTTAGACTTTTGTCCTTTGATCCCAATTCAATCCTCTTATGTTTGTGCTAGGATTGTTTATAACAGCCGACTGCTTAACAGTTTACAGTCGCCTGTCTCAACAACAGTCGACTTTGTTTTGTTCTACAGTCGCCTGTTATGCACAGACTATTACAACGTAGTTTTTGGGCCTTCTCTGATTATCTCGCACAGGCTACTGTTGAACGTTTAACAGGCGCCTGTCCTAGTGACAGTCGACTGTGAATGGTTCATCATTCGCCTGTCTCTCCTTGCCCAAACTCTGTTTGTTCTGATTTCTACGGCCAGTCGACTTATGCTGTATATACAGTTGACTGTCTATTAGATCAGTCGACTGTCTATGCTGCAACAGTCGACTGTCTGTAAGTCTATTCTTTGACTCAGCTCTCTGGAAATTTCTCCTGTATGCGACAGTCGTCTGTTTAAGGATATACAGTCGCCTGTTTTGATTAACAGTCGACTGTGTTCCTTGCATCAGTCGTCTGTCCTGTATCTTGTGAGATTTCCAGTATTTTATCTAACTTACTCTTCTCTCGGCCAGTCGCCTGTCGAAGAATGTACAGTCGCCTGTCGGTTTAACAGACGACTGTCTTGGCTTCATCAGTCGACTGTCCACGTGGTAAGTTACCGTTATGAATTCTCACCTACCCTTGCTGACTGTGCAACAGTCGACTGTGGATTGTTCAACGGTCAACTGTCGCGAGTTCAGATTATATCCGTTGAGATTTTTCTCACGGATTTCTATTGGTTTTTTGCCTAAACTGTTTTGTGGATTTGAGAAAGCTATAAATAGAGCTTCTACTGTTCCATTGGAAGGTTACTCATTCATTGCAAAATCCTTCAAGCTTTCATTTCCAAAGATCAAAGCTCTCAAATGCAAAGCCCTAAGTATTTCCAAATTTTGTTCTCTTGCTCTCCAACCTAGAACCAAAGATTGATCTTCTAGGCATTTGGTGCAGTCAAGAGAAACGGCTTTCACTTCTCTTCCAAGAGAGTTCTTCAACACACATCACACTTCTCCTTCAAGTTCTACTTCAAGGCATAGGTGATTGTAAGTGTTGCTTTCATATTTCATAACTTTCGTTATTTGATTTGTGCTCTCGGTTGTGAGAGTGGTTTTGCTTGCTCCCAAATTGTGGGAGTCAAGGACATCGATTGTATTCGATTGCACTTGTAGGGTTGCTACAAGTGGGCTATAAGAAAACCTCAAGTTAGGGTTCTAACTTGAGTATCCGGTGGTATCCGGGTGGTAGGGACGTAGGATTACCGGGAACAAGTCGGGAGTTGACTTGGGTAATCCGAACCCTTGAAACATATCTGCGTTTGCGTGTGTTTCTCTTTGGGTCATTTTTCTATTCCGCACTATTTGTTGGATTGCACTTTATTTGGCATAAATTCCTTTTAAATTTGCATAAACACTATTCAACCCCCCCTTCTAGTGTTTTTCCCATAGACAGGGTCCTTACAATTGGTATCAGAGCGCAAGGTTTCATCTATGGCATCCAACAACAACAACGTTCCTCCGTCGCCTTCGTACAACAATCACGCCCGTGATGGAGCGTCCACACTTTTCGAAGGTCAATCTACGGTACGTCCTCCACGTTTCAATGGTACTAACTTTGGTTATTGGAAGTGTAGGATGGAGACATTCCTTTGGAGTACTTCTCTTTGGAGAACTCTCCACAAGGAGTACGTCGAGCCCACCGAAGATGACTTCGAGAAATGGACAACTTCCGAGAAGTCCGCCGAAGTCAACAACGCTAAAGCAATGAACGCTCTTCATTGTGCGTTGGACCCGAATGAGTTCAACAAGATATGCACATGTAAGAGTGCATATCAAATTTGGAACCATCTCATCGTTACCCACGAGGGAACGAATAAGGTAAAGCTTTCAAAGTTATATGTTGCCGTGCAAAACTTCGACTTGTTTCCCATGCAGGAAAATGAGAGCATTGCGTCGATGTACAGATGCTTTACTGACATCCCAAACGAATTGGAAGCCCTTGGCCAAATATACACCGAACCTGAAAAGGTAAGGAAGATCATCATGGGGATGACCTCCAAATGGGAAAGAAGAGCAATCGCCATTGAGGAGGTCAATGACTTGAAGAATTACACCGTGGTGAATCTCATCGGGACTCTTATGTCTTACGAAGTAAGACAGGATAACCGATTGAAGATTCGAGCCATGATGAATCCCTCGGAGGCCAAGAAGAAAGCTTTGGCGTTCAACGCCAATTCGTCATCCTCCGAAAGTGATGAATCCGAGAACGAGATGGATTTGGGTGAAATGGCCCAAATGGCGAAGAAGTTCCAACGCTTCTTCCGCAAAGGTAAATTTTCCTCTAATAAACATTTTGAGTCTACTAATGCTACTTCCTCTCTTTGTTATAAGTGTAATAAGCCAGGTCACATCAAGAGGGATTGCCCAATGCTAAACAACAAAGAAAAATGGAAGGCACCAAAGTACCACAAGTCCGATAAGAACAAGAGAAACAAGAAGAAAGGACTCGTATGTACCTTTGATGACTTAAGTGATGACTCATCAAGCGATTCCGATGATGAGAAGGGTGAGAGCGTCCACATGTGTTTCATGGCACTTGAAGACCCACTCTCGGATGAGAGTGACTCCGACACGGATGACACCGAGGTAACAATGGATGAACTTCGTATTGCTAATGAAGAACTATTTGCTAATACCAATCTTTAATGCTTAGATACACTAGCTTAAAGAAATCAAATGTTATCAAGTCATCCATTCCATGCATTATCAACAATGACACCATTGTTGATACTTTAACTCTTGAGAAAGCAAACTTAGCTTCTCAAAATGTCACATTGAGAGATGAGGTGAATTCCCTCAAATCTCAATTAGATCAAACACATCCCAAGGATAATAGTGATCTAGCTACACGTCACACACAATTGGGTTTAGAGAATGACTCTCTTAAAACCCAAGTGCACGAGCTCAAAGCACGGGTGTCCACCTTGGATACCAACATTTCTTCTTTAAAGGAGAAATATGAGCTCATGTCCTCCCGTATTGTGAGATTCAATAAGGAAAAAGGACAATTGGATGATTTGCTTGCAAACCAATTTCCGGCCATACATCGTGTTGGTCTTGGATTTGTAAAAGCAAATGCATCTAATGCTCGCACCTCCTATAGTGGTGTCACTATAGATTTTGTGAGACCTTCCTCCGTTGCATCCACAAGTGGTGTCAAAGACACTATAGGTAGCAATCCTACCAAGAATGTCACCACATCACCTTCTCTTCCTTTTGGCAAGAAACCCACTAAGGGTGGAAACCAAAAGCAAGGCCATGCTTTTATGTACACTAACACTCATCCACGTAGGAAACATCCTACTTCACAAGTGGATAATCATGACACATTTTATGCTCCGCACCCATGGACACGTACACAACCACACATGAGAAATACTCATGTACGTGCTCCTACACACCCATATGCTCATACGCATCATTCTTTCATGTATGCTAATTCTCCACATGTCATGCATGATCAATATGCTTAATATAATATGCATGTTCCCAAGAATACATATCATTCAAGAATGTACAATGCATATCCTCCACCATATATCTATGCTAGAAATCATGTTCCTAAGAAGCATGCACCACATAGAAATCCAACTCATATGCATGCAACTAGGAATAGGACTACCAAGATGTACACTATTTGGGGTCCTAAGAACACTAGTCTAAATGTTAGGAATGCTTATGTTGATTCCTACTTTCATGATGTAATTAGAAATAGTAACTATGTTGGGAAGCGGAAGTCCACTTGGACTTGGCTTCCAAAGGGCTAATCCCCTTGGACCCAACAAACATTGGGTACCATAAGCTTATGGTATATTATATAGGTACCCAAGAGAAAGAAGAAGATCAATAAATGTCTTATTAGCTCTAAAGGAAAAGGATGGATTCTTGATAGCGGTTGCTCCAAACACATGACGGGAGATCCTTCTTTGCTCTCCGAAGTGATTAGCATCAAAGATGGTGCAACTGTCACTTTTGGAGGTAATCAAAAGGGAACCATCATTGGAGTAGGTATCATTGGTAATCCTTCCAAACCTCTAATTACTAATGTTTATCTTGTTAGTGGTTTATGTCACAATCTCATTTCCATGAGTCAACTTTGTGACAAAGGTTACAAGGTTAACTTTGGAGAAGGATTGTGCACTATTGTTGATGGTGATTCAAATGTTTTATTTTCCGGTATTAGGCGTAAAAATATTTATTATTTGAGCTTGCCTAAAACCGTAGAACATTGCTTAGTTGCTAACACAAGTGAACAACTCCTATGGCATCGCCGTTTTGGTCATGTTCACTTCAAGCACTTATATAAGTTAGCTAAGCATGATCTAGTCAAAGGTTTTCCTAAGATTGTTTTTAATAAGAAAAACTTTTGTGATTCATGTCAAAGAGGTAAACTATGTAAATCTTCTTTTAAGCTTAAAGAAGGGATTACTTCTAAGAGGCCCCTAGAACTTCTTCATCTAGATTTATTTGGGCCAACTAGAACCGCTTCTTTAGGTAATGCTCATTATGGACTAGTTGTCATTGACGACTTTTCTAGATTTACTTGGGTTTCATTCTTAACTAATAAGAATGAAGCTCATGAAGAGTTTACCAAATTTGCAAAGAAGATTCAGAATCTTTCAGGATCCACCATTATCATTATTCGTAGTGATCATGGAGGAGAATTTGAGAATGAGTCTTTTACTAAGTTTTGTGATGACTCCGGGATAACTCATAACTTTTCCTTTCCTCGTGCACCACCACAAAATGGTGTTGTAGAAAGAAAGAATAGAAATCTTGTTGAGTGTGCTCGCACTATGCTCCATGATAGTCATTTAGGACTACAATTTTGGGCAGAAGCGGTGCACATGGCACGTTATGTGCTCAATAGGATTCTAGTGAGACCCCGAACAAACAAAACTTGTTTTGAGTTATTTTATGATAAAAAGCCTCAAGTGAAATATTTTCGTGTTTTTGGTTCGAAATGTTTTATAAAGAACACCTTTGGTAATTTAGACAAATTCGAGCCAAGATCCGATGAAGGAATTTTTGTTGGATATTCCGCACATAGCAAAGCCTACCAGATATACAACAAAACTTCTTCAACGATTGAGGAATCACTTCACGTATCGTTTTATGAAGATTTTGATTTTCCTCATGTTGATGATGATAATGTAAAGATTCTTTGTGACTCTCTTAATAATGTTAAGATTAATGATAATATTGTTGAGACTAACACTTCTAACGAAGTTGTTGAAGTTGTTCCTAGTGATCCAGGTTTACCCAAAGCTTACCCGACCATTCGCAACCATCCCCATAACCAAATTATTGGAGATATTGGTGTGGGTGTTCGAACAAGATCAAGAATTGAAGAATTCTCTCATTGCGCATTTGTCTCTACCATTGAGCCAAAGAACATCCAAGAAGCTTGTGAGGATAGCTCTTGGATAGTGGCAATGGAAGAAGAACTAATGCAATTTGAGAGAAACGAAGTTTGGGAACTTGTACCTCTTCCTAGTGGTCACCAAGTTATTGGGACCAAATGGATCTTCAAGAACAAGACAGATGAAAACGAGGTAATCACACGGAACAAAGCAAGGTTAGTAGCTCAAGGCTACCGGCAAGAGGAAGGTATTGATTTCGAAGAATCTTTTACCCCCGTAGCTAGATTAGAAGCTATTAGGTTGCTTTTATCTTTTGCATCCCATAAGAATTTTAAATTATTTCAAAGGATGTTAAAAGTGCATTTTTAAATGGGTTTGTCAATGAAGAAGTCTATGTTTCTCAACCTCCCGATTTTATTCATGAAAAATTTCCAAACCATGTTTTCAAACTTAAGAAAGCGTTGTATGGATTGAGACAAGCTCCTAGAGCTTGGTATGATCGTCTTAAGACCTTTCTTTTGAATTTAGGTTTTAAAATGGGAGAAGTTGATTCTACGCTCTTCATTAAAGATTATGCAAATGACATTCTTTTGATTCAAGTTTATGTAGACGATATTATTTTCGGTTCTACTAACTTTAATCTTTGTCAAGAATTTTCCAAGTCTATGAAGGATGAGTTTGAGATGAGTCACATGGGAGAGCTCACCTACTTCCTTGGATTACAAATTCGACAAATGGAGAATAGCACATTCATACATCAGACAAAGTACACAGGGGAGCTTATTAAGCGATTCGGAATGGAATCGTCTTCGTGCAAAAGGACTCCCATGAGTACACCTACTCATCTTCACAAGGATGAAAGCGGAAAAGATGTAGACATTCGTCTATATCGAGGTATGATCGGTAGCTTACTTTACTTAACCGCTAGTAGGCCCGATATCATGTTTTCCGTATGTCTTTGTGCTAGATATCAAGCAAGACCTAAGGAGTCACACTTGATTGCGGTTAAACGAATATTTCGTTATCTCAATCAATCCCTAGATTATGGGTTACTTTACCCTAAGTCTAGCACATATGAGTTAATCTCATATAGTGATACCGACTTTGCCAGATACAAGTCCGACAGGAAAAGTACTAGTGGCACATGCCATTTCTTAGGAAATTCCTTAGTTTATTGGTTTTCAAAGAAACAGAATTCGGTGTCATTGTCCACGACTGAAGCGGAATATATTGCCGCGGGTCTTGCATGTGCCCAAGTTCTTTGGATGAGACACACACTTAGTGACTATGGTGTTAATTGTGATACTTGCCCTATCATGGTTGATAATCAAAGTACTATTTGTCTTTCCAAGAATCCGATACACCACTCCCGTACCAAACACATAGACGTGAGACACCATTTTATAAATGATCATGTAGCTAAGAAGGACATCATCTTAGAGTACATTGAAACCCAAAAACAAATTGCCGATATCTTCACTAAACCTCTTAAAGAAGATTCATTTGTGAGGTTGCGTGGAGAATTGGGAATTATGGGTGAATCTGAAATCTAGAAGCTAAATCTTTCATGCTATAACTCCTTATTGAGCTCATATCTTTCTGATTATCTTTCTTCATGTGATTTATTGTTTTATGAGCTTAAGAAAGACATTTGTGTCGTAATTGATTTCATGAGTTTTGAGCTTGATTGGAGTAATTTGTGTTTTAATGGATTTATTGTTTTTCACAATGATTTTACGATGTTGTTATGATTAGAGTATAGGTCCTAGGGTGAGTGTTCTTATTCTCTGGAATTCGATCTCACTGTGCTTTTTTGGACCAGGACAGACGACTGTTTTTCTTTTGACAGTCGACTGCCCTACTCTATATCCTCTATATGAAAATTGGTATCTTTCGCACAGCCGACTGATGATTGTTTTACAGTCGACTGTTAATCTAATAGGGGACTGTATTTTAGTCATCAGGCGACTGTACTCTCTGTCGAATTTTTTACAGTGTTCTCTGTTATTCTTGTGATCTGTATTAATTCTCGGCCAGCCGACTGTTGTGTATATGTCAGTCGACTGTCCAGTGGACAGGCGACTGCATTATACTTGCCAGTCGACTGCCCATCTTTCTGAGCTTTAATTTTATCACTTCATCCAGTCGACTGACTATTGTTCTCCAGTCGACTGTCTTATGCTGTGTCGGTTCATGTGATTTGATCCGAGCCGTCGATTCCTTGATCCAACGGCTCAGATTGATTTCCCCAATTTTATATTCAGTCGACGCGATCACTTCCCCACGTCGACTCTCTCTCCCCTCCGCTTCGACCGTTCAACTTCCCGCTCGTTTTTCTCTACAAAAACGATCGATTTCACTTCTTCAACCGTCGATCTTCTTCTAATCGTCGTCGTCGATCGTGTTCTACCGTTGTCTTTGATCTTCTTCTCCACGATCGTCTGTATTTCCACAGTTGGTTTGCTTTTTCTCTCTTGTTCTTCATTGTTTCCTTTTGTTGCTTTAGTTTCTCCTTCTCTTGTTTCCATGGCTCCTAAACCTAAGGGAAAAGAGAAGATCGCTGCTTCTAAACAACCTAGGGCTCCCAAGAAACTCATTGCCAAGAGAAAGAAACCCTATAAAGCTCGAACCAAGCATGCTCGGTCTCCCATGCGTTCGTCTTCACTGGGTTACTCAATATCTGCCTCTTCTAGCGATGCTCAGCCTTTGATTCATCGTCAGCGCAAGCCTGCTGGTGTTCACATCAGTGAGCATGTTGCTGAGAACCCTCATGTATCTCCTTCTACGTCTAATTCGTCTGAAGAGACTCTTACCGTACCCCCTCTGATCCCTTGGTTCCCATCTGCCGAGACGATCTTTGTCTGGCAAAGTTTCACACTCTCCTAGGGATCAACCTACTTAGGGAGCGGTACATTGCTTTCCCCGCTTTCACTGCTGAGAGACTTTCTGACATTCTTTCCGCTACTCATGACGTGCGTTTATATTTCATATATTCACGCACGTTTTCGTTTGTGTTTCTCCGTGTTTTTCCGCCGTCTCTTATTCGTTTTCGTGTATTTTACCATTTTCTTTCACTTTTCTTTGTTTATCCATGATTACAGGGGATTGACCACGTAGGGGACGTTTAACGATGATATCCCAAGTCCCCGGAGCAACAGGAGAAGTCACGCGTGATCCAGGGGGTCAAACGTCGAAGAATTCATCTTTCAGCCCCTCACCCGGTCGGTTGGTCATCTCCAACCGATCGGGTGATGCACGCGTGCACCACCCGGTCTCTGCCGCAGCTCACAAAGAAGTCACCCGATCGGTTCGCAGACCGGTTCAACGGGGGCTGTTCTCTGTTTTCTCGAAGCAAAATGCCAACCGATCGGGTGACTCTCACCCGATCGGTTCATCTGTAGCTGAAGAAGAAGAGCTGAAGACACGGACGTCGAACCGATCGATTAACCCGACTGCTCCAAGATCCAACCGGTCACTCAAGAACTCACCCGACCGGTTCATGTGATCAGGTGAAAGCTCGCCATTTTCTGTTATTAATTTGTAACGGATCAACCGATCGGTTGACTTGTCAACCGATCGGTTGATACGAAGGTCTATAAATAGAACCCCTAGGGTTCCAGAAACGGGAGCTGTTAGTTTTTGTACTGTTTTATCTCCTTGTGACGGCTGTAATTGTTACTCTTTTGTAAGTTTTCAGATCTTTCTAAAATTTTAGTATTGTCTTTATTACTCTATTACTTCCGCATTGCAATTGTCCGATTATGATTCCAACGGTTAAATTTCATTTAGATCGCTTTTTCATGAATTTTTGTGAGTAGTTCTCAAATCTGGGATTTTGGTGGAAACCCCTTCGGGGGCTCTTCCTGATGCGTCCATAGGGTTAGGAAATCGATAGGGAGTAGGAATCTAACGGTTACGCGGGGTGTTTCATTGTCATCGGCGGGAAGAAGACCGCCTTTGACCGTTGGGCCAAGGGGGAATAAACTTGGCGGTTGACTCCCTAGCCATAGCTCACACCCTTAGCGTAGACGCCGAATCCTAGCACGCGGGAGCGACAGGATGAGACGTTGGGAGATATCGTTGCGGGCTTAGTGCTCCCGGGATCGATCAGTGTTAATGGACACGGGAGTGCCCACTGATCGAATCCGGGAAGTCTGGTGTATCATCATGGGCACCGACTGGAATATCGGGCCCATGGGACACCGGTACCACTTTCAGAGGCAACGTCTCACCATTAGACCCTAATCCCGATCGCTATCCATACCCGTAGGCCGTATCGGCGAGAGTCTCTCGTCGGGTTGGAAACCAAAGTCCCGGGTTTGCTTTCTTGTTGTTCATACCCTTTTATTTCCTTTCGTGACAACCATTCACCGATTCGGGCTAGCTCGCCCCTCGGGGTGATTTAGGTCCTACCTGACCCAAGCACAACCTCGCCTCCCTGAGTTCGATATTCCCGCACCCTACACTAACCGTGAAACTTGCGGTAAACGACACCGCGCCGCCGCAACGCAAGCGGGGCGCCGGTCAAGTTTATGGCGCCGTTGCCGGGGAGGCAACGTGCTTGTTATTTTAGGATCTCTTGAACCCTCGTGTCTAGCTCACATCCCTACCTCGCGATAATTTTCGCATTCTCCTTTTTCTTTTTTATTTTTCTTATTTTTATTTCTTATTTTATCTGTTTCTTTCCCACTTGTCGCTTCACGGGTGTTTGTTGTTTTTCATGCGCAGGAGTTCAAGGAGTCTTGACGACTTGATTCCCCTCGATCCATAGATTAACGCCACCCTTAGGTGTTTGGCCACCGAGAAGCGAAGAAGAGAAGATCCCGAATCCATGGAGGAGAACACCCCACCTCACAAGTCTCTACTGGAGTACTCGATGCCATCCATCGAGTCGACTTCCGCCATCCGATCTCCAGCTATTACGGCCCAAAGCTTTGAGCTGAAGCCGTCTCTAGTGACATGGATCCAGCAGGACCAGTTTGCGGGTGCACCCATGGAGAGCCCGATCGAGCACCTAGACTCCTTCTTGGAGAAGTGTGACACCTTCCGGATTAATGGTGTCACGACAGAGGCTATCCGTTTGAAGCTGTTCCCCTTCTCTTTGCGAGACAAAGCCAAGCAATGGCTAAGGGGGAAGGACCCCAACACTTTCAACACCTGGGAGAAGATCTCCAACGCTTTTCTGACGAAGTTCTTTCCTCCGGGGAAGACCATGAAGTTGAGGAGTGAGATCTCCTCCTTCTCCCAGGCCAGCCACGAGTCCTTGCATGAATCTTGGATGAGATATAAAGAGATGCAAAGAAGATGCCCTCACCATGAGCTTTCGAAGTGGCAGATTATTAATCTGTTCTACAATGGGTTGAGGGATGACCTGAAATCTTCTATGGACGCCGCGGCTGGGGGTTCCTTCATGTCTAGGAGCGAGGAGGATGCCGGGCATATTCTGGAAAATATGGCATCCAACAATGAGCGGTGGTGTGACGAGAGAGCCACACCCAGATCCGGGGGTATACACAGAGTCGAGGACATCGACAAACTTTCAAGCAAGTTCGACTTGCTTTCGACCCAGATCTCCGCACTAATGGTAGGAGCCGGTGGGGCCGGTACACAGCAAATTTCTGCGGTGGAGTCCGAATTCTTTGGGGAATTCGATGGTGGTGACATCTCACCACCGCTGGATCAGGCGAGCGCACTATTTTACAACCCCACGGGAAATGCGCCGTATCCGCCAAGGACAAATTCCAACCCGGCCTACTCTCCAAACAACCGGAACCACCCAAACTTCAGTTACCGGCCACCATTTCAGCCCTCGCCGCCTCAGCAGCCGTAGCAACAAACATATCAGCCGGCTAGGTCACAGTAGAATCAGGTTCAGCAGCAACCATTTCAGCAGCAACCATTTCAGCAACAACCTCAGTAACAATCTTACGCCCCCAGGACTCAGCAGCCGTTCCAGCAGCAGCAGCAGTATAGCCAACAGAGGGCCGTCTCTCCGGTTGAGTCTCTCTTGACTCAATATATTACCAACCAGGAGAAGATCAACCAAAAGCTGGAAATGGGTCAGCGGACCCTCACGGACCAAGTAACCCAGCTGGGGTTACAAGTGGCGAACCTTGCAAGGTCACAAAACCAATTACCGCCACAACCGGAGGTGAACCCGAGGGGAGCAACCCAAACATCGGCACTCGTGCACGAGCACGCAAATGTGTCCGCTATCGTTCTGAGAAGCGGGACACAAATTCCTACTAGAGTGCCCCCTAGCAACCCGGAGGCACCATTGGTCGTTGAGAGACCGACCGAAAAATCAAATGACGCCGGTGCTTCGTCATCAAATCCTATGACTCCGGAGGGAGCCTCTGAAGAAGAGAAGAAGAAGGAGGAAGAGAGCCCGAAAGTGTATAAACCCGTTGTGCCATTTCCACAACGGTTGGCTCAGGCAAAAATTGATGAGAAATATGGCAAGTTCTTCGCCATGGTCAAGGACCTAAGCCTGCAAATCCCCTTCCTAGAAGCAATCGAAACAATCCCCTCCTATGCAAAATTCTTGAAAGATTTGGTGACGAGAGGGTCTAGAAAAGAGAAAGTAGTGTTGACGGCGGAGTGTAGCGCTCTTATCCAGAGGGCAAATCCGCCGAAACTTAAAGACCCGGGGAGCTTCTCAATTCCTTGCACGATCGGGGCAGTAAAGATTCATCATGCACTCGTCGATCTCGGAGCGAGTGTAAGTTTGATGCCCTTGTCGATGTACAAAAGGATAGGAATGGGTGATTTGGAGCCCACCGGTATGACCCTACAACTAGCTGACCGGTCGGTCAAATATCCTGTGGGAATTGTGGATGACCTCCCCGTGAATGTGAGAGGGGTGCATGTGCCTGTGGACTTCGTAGTCATGGACATGCCTGAAGACGCACACACCCCCATCATCCTGGGACGGCCTTTCATGGCCACTGCTGGCGTTTTGATTGATGTGAAGAACGGAAAACTTTCTCTAAACGTCAGCGGAGAAAAAGTTGAATTTGATCTGGGGTTATCCATGAAGTACCCCGATCCCCCAGACGACCCTCGGTGTAATTTGCTGGAGATGGAAGAAGAAAAAGCTGTTGAAGAGAGCTCCTGGGAGATTCTCTTAAGAAACCCCCCCGATGACTTGGGGGATTCAGAAGATGGAGACGGCCCCAAGTACAAAGAAGCTACTGGAAAACCGAGTGCAGCAAGAACGACCCCTCCCGGGTTCCCCAAGGCTCCTCCTGTGAGGAGAACGGGGAAAGAGCCCATGGACCTCACCAAAGACGAGGTCCGGATCCTAAAGAAGATGGCGGGAAGCGCCAACACGAAAGAGAAGCCCCCGGATCCCAAGAACAAGGAGAGGGTAGTCGAGCAAATATTTCTCCAGCCGCTGACTACTCCAAGGGCATTCAGCTCCAATGAAGAAGAGATGCCAAACTTCGGGCATCACCCGTATCAACCACCGTGAACATCTCTTGCGGGCGTCGAGCCAACGACGTTAAACAAGTGCGCTTCATGGGAGGCAACCCATGTTCTAAACTTTTTCCCCATTTTTAGCATTATTTTTGACTTTATTTTATCTACTTTTTTAAATAAAATCAGCCGCGAGAACATCCGTTCGGGGACTTAGACAAATCTGTTGGTTTTTGCAGGAAACGAAGCCCCAACCGATCGGTTGATAACTCACCCGATCGGTTGGGATGTATCAGATACATGCCGAGATCTGTCCCCAAATGACCCGATCGGTTGAGGAATGAAGAGACCGGGTGACAGACCGGGTGAGCTGGGGAGAACTCTCGGAAATTTTTGGGGAATATCAACCGATCGGTTGAGTTCGAACGCGATCGGTTGATGCGACCGGGTGAGCAGCCCTCAGTTCTCGAGAAAATGAGTGGAGCGGCCAATCGATCGGTTGACAAGTCAACCGACCGGTTCGCCTGTAGCAATTCTTCGGCAAGAAATTTCGACCTAACCGTCAACCGATCGGGTGACAAGTCACCCGATCGGTTCGACTTAAAACCCTATAAATATCTCCGACTGCCCATTCGATCCACACTCGGCATTTTTGAATCCGAAACCGCCGTTTCGACTCCTCTCGTGCGCCTGCCTTCTTTCTTCCCCAAAATCAACCTCGATCGTCTTTCCCCCACCATCTCCCTACCCGTCCACCTTCGATTTCCCTCCATTCTCCTCGATCCCTCACACACACAAAACCCTAACTTTCACCCATTCTCCCCAACATTGAAACTTGTTGAAGAAATCACCGCGGCTCCACAGCGTGCTCCTATCGCGTAGCATCGGGGCGTCTACGAGCAGCGATCTTCATCTCATTTGGGTAAACTCGCTCATTTGCTCAATTTTTATTTTTACCCCAGATATTCCATTTGCTCGTTGGCCGTATTTCGTGTTTGTGTTGATTCATTGTACTTTTACATACTCGCACACACACAAGACACCCGCACAATGCCTCCCCACCGTGTTAAACCCACCGACGCCAGCTCTTCAAACCCTAGGCCCACCCGTCGCACTCATCGCGCACAGCCCCCCGCTCAGCCCACCACCTCCAACCCATCTGCCCCCGATCAAGACCAAGCCGATCGATTCATGGCCATGATCCTCCTAGCTGGGCAGGGTGGTCGGATAACCGAGGAGTCCGTCGACCGAGACCTCCCCTTTCTTCAAAGCTTCATTCGCCACATCCGTGAAGACCCACCCGACGTCTCCGAGCTCCACATTCCACCCCCCACGACCCCTGGTCCACATCGCAGGCCCCCGTCACCACCTCCGGAGGGTGGTGCCCCTGCTTGATCTTTCTTTCCCCCTTTTGCCCCCCCATATTTGTGCCCATCTGTCTTTTGGGGGCCCTGCTTTGTCTCTGTCGGAGGGGGGACCATTCGCGTGTCGCTTTTTGATTTCACCTTATTTGTTATTGACTCCCCCTTGCATATCTCTGCATTTCATTGATCATATCATTTCGCTAGCACGGTCATGTTTAGCTTGGGGGACGTCTATTTTGGTGTGCTGTCGTGTTTTGTTTGTTTTTCTCATTTTTGTGTGTGTGCTTCTTTTTCATTTTTTGAGTGTCGTGCTTGTGTTTTTATTTTTATTTTCATTTTGTTTGATTTTGATTCTGATCTTTCTTTCTTTTTCAGTTTCATCAATGTGTTTTCCTGGTTTTCATTTCTTTTTGTGTCAGTGCGTATCCCCCCCATCTTCATTGCCCTCCCGTACTCACTCATATTGCATTGAGGACAATGCAAACTTCAGCTTGGGGGAGTCGCACTGTGTGCGTCGTTTGAGTCCTTCTTTTTCGTTTATTTGAGTCGTTTTTCTCCGTGTTTTTCTTTTTTTTTCTTTTCTTCCTTTTTAGCTCTTTCTCCTAGAGATGAATCCTATGATGAATCGCCACAAAGTCACACACACCTAGCATTGCATCGATAATCACACTCACTAACCCTATGATTTCGAGTCCTCTTGCCTTTCACGCATCGTGGGTCCACTTAGCTTTTTGTGAGTCGTATGTCGTGACTAGCATTTGGTGTGCTTCTGCTTTGTGATTTTACTTTATATACCTGTCCAGGAATGACCCCTAGATTATCATGCTCCGATTTGAATATGCGGTATTTGTTTCCACTATATGCATGCTATATTTATATCGTATACTTCAATTCGCATGCGTCGGGATTCCACAACTAAGGACTAGGATAACCCATTTAGCCTATGCTCTATTTAGCGAGAATAGTTTCCTTTGCCCGAGTGTTTAGATTTCGACTTCTTTTTTGTTTTACTTGGTGCACATCCCCTCGTCGTGTACCGTTCTCCCACTTGGGAGAGTACACATGTGTATAGCCAAAAACCCAAAAATCCAAAAAAAGGAGAAAAGAAAAGAAAAACCCAAAAAGAAAAGAAAAGAAAAATTGTGTAATGCCCAAAACCCAAAAAAAATCCCGTGTGAATATTTTTTCCTACTCGCCAAGAATAAAGGGAAGGCGAGAATTTGCACCGAGTGTTCTTCTCCACATCATCTCAACCCCCCGTCGTTATCGAAAACACTTGGCTTAGGAACTTTTTAGCTAGTATCTAGGCTATAGTGGCGTGATGTCCTTAACCCTAGTTGTGGAGTCCCCGATGCATGATACGCTTCTATTCTCACTCTTCTCATGCATGCTTGAACTTATATTCACCGCTTAATTCAATTCGGATCGATATTTTGGGTCATATCTTGGATTTGTGTATATCGAGCCTCATAGCACATTGTAGAAAGCATCACCATTTGCTAGCACACGACCACGCTCACTCGCGCTTCACCGCGTGGACCCACGACACTTATTTGGACTCGCTTTCCTAGGTTTAGTGGTGTGATTTGGCGTTTGCTTGCTTGGTGTGTCGTTTCTGATTTTGGTGGCTCTGATGGACGATCTAGGGTTTAGAGTTTTCTTTTTCTTTCTTCCTCTCTATTTTTCCCTTCTGAGCTCCTACTCTCACTCGTCTTCCTCGAGGACGAGGAAGAGTTCAGCTTGGGGGATTTTGACGTGCGTTTATATTTCATATATTCACGCACGTTTTCTGTTGTGTTTCTCCGTGTTTTTCCGCCGTCTCTTATTCGTTTTCGTGTATTTTCCCATTTTCTTTCACTTTTCTTTGTTTATCCATGATTGCAGGGGATTGACCACGTAGGGGATGTTTAACGATGATATCCCAAGTCCCCGGAGCAACGGGAGAAGTCACGCGTGATCCAGGGGGTCAAACATCGAAGAATTCATCTTTCAGCCCCTCACCCGGTCGGTTGGTCATCTCCAACCGATCGGGTGATGCACGCGTGCACCACCCGGTCTCTGCCGCAGCTCACAAAGAAGTCACCCGACCGGTTCGCAGACCGGTTCAGCGGGGGCTGTTCTCTGTTTTCTCGAAGCAAAACGCCAACCGATCGGGTGACTCTCACCTGATCGGTTCATCTGTAGCTGAAGAAGAAGAGCTGAAGACACGGACGTCGAACCGATCGATTCACCCGACTGCTCCAAGATCCAACCGGTCACTCAAGAACTCACCCGACCGGTTCATGTGATCGGGTGAAAGCTCGCCGTTTTCTGTTATTAATTTGTAACGGATCAACCGATCGGTTGACTTGTCAACCGATCGGTTGATACGAAGGTCTATAAATAGAACTCCTAGGGTTCTAGAAACGGGAGCGGTTAGTTTTTCTACTGTTTTATCTCCTTGTGACGGCTGTAATTGTTACTCTTTTGTAAGTTTTTAGATCTTTCTAAAATTTTAGTATTGTCTTTATTACTCTATTACTTCCGCATTGCAATTGTCCGATTATGATTCCAACGGTTAAATTTCATTTAGATCGCTTTTTCATGAATTTTTGTGAGTAGTTCCCAAATCTGGGATTTTGGTGGAAACCCCTTCGGGGGCTCTTCCCGATGCGTCCATAGGGTTAGGAAATCGATAGGGAGTAGGAATCTAACGGTTATGCGGGGTGTTTCATTGTCATCGGCGGGAAAAAGACCGCCTTTGACCGTTGGGCCAAGGGGGAATAAACTTGGCGGTTGACTCCCTAGCCATAGCTCACACCCTTAGCGTAGACGCCGAATCCTAGCACGCGGGAGCGGCAGGATGAGACGTTGGGAGATATCGTTGCGGGCTTAGTGCTCCCGGGATCGATCAGTGTTAATGGACACGGGAGTGCCCACTGATCGAATCCGAGAAGTCCGGTGTATCATCCTGGGCACCGACCGGAATATCGGGCCCATGGGACGCCGATACCACTTTCAGAGGCAACGTCTCACCATTAGACCCTAATCCCGATCGCTATCCATACCTGTAGGCCGTATCGGCGAGAGTCTCTCTTCGGGTTGGAAACCAAAGTCCCGGGTTTTCTTTCTTGTTGTTCATACCCTTTTATTTCCTTTCGTGACAACCATTCACCGATTCGGGCTAGCTCGCCCCTCGGGGTGATTTAGGTCCTACCTGACCCAAGCACAACCTCGCCTCCTTGAGTTCGATATTCCCGCACCCTACACTAACCGTGAAACTTGCGGTAAACGACACCGCACCGCCACAACGCAAGCGGGGCGCCGGTCAACTCACATGGCCGATCTTTTTCGCTTCTCTCGGAGCGAGTCCCCCAGAGCCTATCCATTTCTGGTGAAGCTCTTCTATGCGAACCGCGTTCGCGGTGAGTATTCAACTACTGGCATCCTTGATACTGTCGTCCAGGCAACGCACATTCAGATCACTCCTTCTCTTTTAGGGACTATTCTTAGGATTCCTTCTGTCGGTTCCCTCCCCACTGATATCAGCTTTTCCGAGATTGTCGATCTTGACCAGTCTGTTCTCTGGGATATGTTTCGAGAGGTTCCTTTAGCTCTTGATTCGGGTGTCAGATCATCCATGTTCTCTGCACGGGGTTGGGCTGTTCACCTAGTGGTGAAGTCCAACATTCTACCATGATATGGATCGTCTGACCAGCCGTCGCAGGATATCCTGAAGTGTATGTATGCTATTTTTTCTGGCATGCCCGTGAACTGGGCCGGTGTCCTCCTTGACAGGATGGACAAGGTTGAGTTCACGTCCTCCTCATCTCACATTCCTTATGGTGGTCTTTTGACTCGTGTCTTCCATCACTTTGGTGTTGATTTGACTCGTTACGAGCCCATGCCCTTTGGCCATCTCCTCGACGCTTCTACGAAGTCGAAGTCCTCTTCGGCTCTGCAGACTGCCTCGAAGAAGAGGAAGTCTACTTCAGCTCCATCCTCATCCACTGTGCCTCCAGCTTATTTGCCTTTATCATCATCTGGTCCACCGTCTCAGGATACTCTTTTGGCGATGATCTCTGGTATTTACAGATTGCTGTCTCTCTCACTCCTCCATCAGGGAATTCCCTTCCCTGAGGATTTGAGACAATATCTCCCTCAGCCTCATGTGCCTCCCCAGCCTTCTGGTGTCGTTGAGCCTCCTGGTGTTGCTTCTACATAGGATGTTGCTGTTGCTACCTCTGTTGCTCCTTCTGACCCTCCTCCAGAGGATACTCCTGCTGCTACAGAGCATGCTTCCTCGTCTGCAGCTCCTGGAGACGCTCACCCTTAGATCGATGTTTGAGTGATGATATTTTGAGTGATTCTGATATATGTTCTGTCTTTGTATGATGGATAATGTTGTTTGCGACTCTTTCATATATGTTTGGTGATATTTTTTTGATGTCGTCATGATGTGATATTTTTTTGATCATGATGTATCGTGTTTGGATGGCCATGTCGATGACCATCCTTTGATGTACTCTGACTATATATATATATATATATATATATATGATGTTGTACCCTCTTTTGTGTCACACTTTGCTATATTTTTTATCGTATCTGTGTGATGTATGTTATGTTGTCTCCATGTATGCTTCACTCTTCTTGATATGTTTTTGAGACGATATATGGATTTGATATTGATTAATTCATGCTCTTTCGTTGATGTGATGAATTTGTGAAAATTATTTTCATTTCGTATATCTAAAATGTTGATATTGGATCTCCATTCCATTACTCACATGTGTATATGATGAGATTTTATGTGTTTTTGATTCGGTATATCTTTATACTCCTTGATTGTTGTTAGTTCGTATTTAGCACTATTATTGTTGTTATTATTTGCACCCACCTTTTTGGATAATGCCATAGGGGGAGAGAAATAAACATACAAGATTCATGATGGATGTGCTAAGTATGTTCTAACGCTTGAATCTAAGATTTTCGTTGCCTTAGATTCAGGGGGAGTAAGATTACAATGAATAGGGATTTTATTTTCCTAGATTTCTTGAATTGAATTCATTCATATCTCACTCATTTGCTTCAATTGCTATGTAGATGCTCTAATATTTGTTGACTAACTTGATTGGCATCTATGTAGGGGGAGTAAGTTTTCATTGCGCACAACTATTTATCTTTTTGTTTATGTTTCTTTGTCATCATCAAAAGGGGGGAGAATGTTGAGTATTGGACTTCTCCCTACTTGGTGTTAATGATGAGCAAACATAAATACTTGTGACTAATCCCCTATTTTGCAGTTAATCCATTGCCTAAGCTTATTATGAAGATCAACTAGCAATGGATGACTCACAAACGTCATTGAAGGCAAATGATATGAATTGGATGATCGTAGATTGATGATTGAAGCTCCGTAAAGACTTCATGCTCATACGATGGAAAGAAGAGATTATACGTCAATGTAATTTTTCTTTTATCTCTTCTAGTATGTAGCTTAGAAGTAGAACTTTGATGGAGCACTCACACACATCAACATTCTGTCATAGGACATCTTTAGACTTTTGTCCTTTGATCCCAATTCAATCCTCTTGTGTTTGTGCTAGGATTGTTTATAACATCCGACTGCTTAACAGTTTATAGTCGCCTATCTCAACAACAGTCAACTGTGTTTTGTTCTACAATCGCCTGTTATGCACAGACTATTACAACGTAGTTTTTGGGCCTTCTCTGATTATCTCGCACAGGCTACTGTTGAAGTTTAACAGTCGCATGTCCTAGTAACAGTCGACTGTGAATGGTTCATCAGTCGCCTGTCTCTCCTTGCCCAAACTCTGTTTGTTCTGAGTTCTATGGCCAGTCGACTTATGCTGTATATATAGTTGACTGTCTATTAGATCAGTCGACTGTCTATGCTACAACAGTCTCCTGTCTGTAAGTCTATTCTTTGACTCAGTGATCGCTCCGGGATGTAACCCAAAGAACGGTTGTAGTTTTACCGCAAGCGCACGGTATAGCGGCGAGCGGGTTATCGAACACAGGGAGGACGAATGACCGTGCTTGTTCTAATCAACCTGGCTATTTAAGAAGAGAGAAATTTGCCTTTGGCGATCCTGTCAAAATCGTCAGACAAAGTACGGAAATATCAAATCAAATAAAGAACGTCTAGGGAATGGGGAATTCCCGCTACTCACCGTATCTCGTCAATGTGGTTCATCGGTATCAAAATTGCTAGAATAAGATTTTGGATGAACTAGTTGCAACTGAATGTAGAACCAAGCTCACGCTCTCGCGCTGTTGCCGGTCTATAGCTATCCTAGGTTCGGGTCCAATCTGTTGCAAACCCTAGCCTAGGGAAGCTAGCATTAGGATCAACATCATCGTTCAATCGCGCACCGAGCCCAATCTCTTGCAAACTCGGCCCACGACCTAGGTTGGGATAGTTCCTACCCGTCCAATCTCTTGCAAACGGGTATCGGCACGGAATTGCAACCGGGAACCCTAGTATCGGTCCAATCTCTTGCAAACCGATACTACGGAAATTCGATTCCAACCCAATTCGGATTTCTAGGGTTTCCTATCGAATTGGGATCCAATCTCTTGCAAATCCCAATCGGTATGAACTCCTAGCTATCCGTAGTAAATCGCTCCCAAACTAATCCCTAATAGCAATTCTAGCAAAATTTCTACCAATTCATCACAAATATGAAATTGGGCTCGTAGGGTTCATCCACACGCCCCAAGACGTGCAGACTACTCACAATTCATAGCACAATCACAAAAATAATCAATGAAATAAGCAAGAGAATTCTTCACAATATTGAGATAAGCAATAAAAATAGAATTTTTAGAGAAGAGAGACACAAACCAATTGAGTTCTTCAAATAATCCAACAAAAATCAACTTTTGTCTCCTCTCCAATCACAAGAATAAAGCTAAAAGTTAATCTAAAAAGCTGCAAAAATCTAAGAGAAAAAGCTCTCCAACTAGGGTAAAAACAGGGGTTAAATACCCCCCAAAATCGTCCAAAAACTGTGACCAAAATACCCCTGCGCAGCCTGAAATCCGTAATTTTCGCTACAGGCAGCGCGTCGCACTCGGCCGAGTGACAAAAGTCGCTCGGCCGAGTGAGAAACCCTGTAAATTTCCAGTAAGTCTCGATCTTCAGGTGTCTTCACTTCGGGGGTGGCTCGGCCGAGTGAGTTATCGTCACTCGGCCGATGGCTTCTTGGTACTCGGGTGGTCGGGATTATCCACTAGGCCGAGTGGGTCTTCTGAAGCTCAGGCAGCCGAAAAACAGTAAGTTGGCGATTTTTGAATGGCTTCGTCTGGGCGCCACTCGGGCGGACGAGATCTCGTCACTCGGCCGATGTGGTCTCCGTCGCTCGGCCGAGTGCACGTATGAAACGTATCCGATCTGGTCGGCCGAGCGGTGTCTCGCTGGTCGGCCGAGTGACTCCTTCACTCGGCCGAGTGGGACACTAAAAATGCCCAAACAGCTTGTTTTGGCCTCCTCGTTGCTCCTGCGACGTCCGTTCTTCTTCCGCTCCTCTCCAACAGCAAAATACCCCTTAGGGAGGTCGTCGGTGACCCTCTGGAGTAAGCGCATCTCGAGATCACTCCAAATCGCTCCAAATCACCTGAAATGCGACAAAAACAACAAATCGTGAAAAGCATCGTAATATCGTCGATATATCGTGAAAAATATGATTTGGGCGATCTAAACGGCATGCAAACATGCGGGAAAAAAGTGTAAAATAAGGAGTGATCAAAATCCCCCAAGCTTACCTCTTACTCGTCCTCGAGGAAGATAAGTAAAAGGCGAACCCGGTGGATTCGAAAAACGAAAAAGGCGAAAAATGAAAAATGAAAAACGGGGAAGAATGAAAAACGAAATAAAAAATAAAGAAGAAAGAAAGAAGCGAAGAGGTAAGATGCTAGATCATTTTCTCAGGACGTGGGTTTCGCTTACTCAAATAGCATGCACTGAATGAGAAATACATGTCAAAGAGTTTTATTTTGATACCATAGTATAATAATGCAAATAGAAATAGAAAACCCACGAACAACAATATAATCAGGAAAAACGGAATAATTTTAGAATTAGCATCGTCTGAATCATTTAAAGCGGTATACAAATCGCAGATCACACACTTTTCAATTGAATGCTTTCTATGAGGAGTATAAGAGTATCACACAATAGAATAGAGAGAATAGAAAAGTGTGGATTTCATGATATGAATGCTAGGTTTAGATTTCTGGACTACGTAAAGCTAAAAATAATCTCACAGAGTATAGAATATTACTTAGCCTAGGTTGTCGTGCAACGTCAAGTAGTCACTCTCTCACACATCAATGGATTCCCTCCCCCAAGCTTATCTATAAGCATGGTGGCATAAAAAATATTCACATCCCCATTTTTATAAAGCTCCAAAAGCAATGAAAATGGACACGAAAAGAGAGAAGAAAGAAAGAAAGTGAGATGTGATCTTTTATTGAGGATTTTTCCTCTTTTCTTTTTCCTTTTGCTCTTTTTTTTCCCTTTTTTTTAAACATATATACAATGATCCTAACTCAAAGAGAGATAATGATATACAAGAATATTTTCTCTTTTTTTTTGGTTTGGGAAATTTGGAGCTAGGAATCAATAGCGGGGGAAATGTCATATAATAGAATCGCTAAGGGGAGATTCACCAATGATTTTAAAAGTAGAGAAATGATGTTCAAGATTTGTGGAGAAAGAAATAAATATATCTCTCGGTTCACTCTATAAGACATGCACGACAACTTCAGTAGGGTAATCTAATCTACTCAGTTTCGATCACAAAAAAGCTAACTAATCCAGATTTATCATAGCTAACATCATTCAATCATCCTGAAGTGAAATGTACAAATCATGCATATAGAAGTGATATAGGAAAAGAAATCGGTACTCCAGATATAAGCATTCAATGCGTGAATCTTGGTGTGTTTTCTGTGATAGCATACATATGAATATTCAGACTCAGCTAATAATAAAATTTCATCCATTTTCATGTGGAAAAAGTATGGGTTACTATCTCTAGATGCAAGGCAAGTCATATCATATGATATCAGAAATAAAGTCCAAGACATGACAAATAAAGCATGCATATAGAGTAAGCTAACTCTACGTCATCATCATCACAGAAAAGTCATCTCTAGCATGAGATGAAAAGAAAAAAAGGAAATAAAGATAAATGGAAAATAGAACTATTTACAATGCGGCACACAGAAAAATAAGAAAAACGTGATGCATGGTAAAATAAAAAGAAAAATGATGAAAATAAGTGCAAAAGCGGAAAATGGTGTGAAAAACTAAAAATAAAGGTGGCAAATCGAAAAAGAACGTGAGAACTCACTCCCCCAAGCTAAATGGCACAGTGTCCTCAATGTGCAAAGTGTGGCACACCGAGAGACAAGTAATGGGAGGGGCAAGTGAGGATGCATGCATGATGAAAGATAAAAAAATAATGAAACGGAAAAGATGATGCGGACATGATGAATGCAGAAATAGGAGTGATACAGATATATAGGTGTGGCACCAAAAACTCTCCCTCTCTCCCGAAAAAGATATAAAAAGATATATAGAAAATGCGTATCAGAGAAACAGTGAGGGTTGGGGGTGGACAAAAGTGCATCAGGACCCAGCAGAGACGGGCAGCACAACGGAAAAAAGAAGCGATGGCATCAAGAGTGCCTAAGAAGGTGGGGCTGCGCCGTCTCCGTCCTGAGGCGGAGGAGGAGGTGGTGGTGGCTGCTGAGCGGGGGTGGGTGTGGGAGTGGAAGCAGGTTGAGTGTGTGTGGAAGTGTGGGTGGGAACCTACTGGGTAGGAACGGGTACGCGGGGGAGATGCTCCAGGACCTGGGTAAGGCAGTAGTGAATCTGCAGGAGTAGGTCAAAGCGGCTAGCCATCGCGGAGACGGTGGAGGACAGGGTCCTAAGGTCGCCTCTGAGGCCACTCACCGCCCCCTCGAGAGCACGAATGCTCTGAAGTACAGTGTCAGGGGGAGGTGGTGCAGAGGGACGCACCGGTCGGGGCTGTGCAGGTCGAGGCTGGCATACTCTGGTGGCGTAGGTGACGGACTCAGCAGGCAAGGGAACAAAAGGGGCTGCGCTCACAAGTGGGGGCCTGGCCTCAGTGCGAGGCTGGGCAGGACGGTGAGAAGTGGAGGCAGCAGCAGCGAAAGAAGAATACAAAAGTGGCGGCGAGGCGGCCAGAGAGGTTGGTGGCACAGAAGTGTGGACAGACGCCACGACACTCTCGGAAAATACAGCAGCAGTGGGGACAGAGGGCTCTCCGTACTCAACTATGGTCGGCGAGGTGTGCGAACCTGGAGGGTACAATTGAGCGCTGGGAGATACGCTCGAAAGCGACGCGGTGTGCGTCGTCTCGGAACGTGATCCCGAGCGGCCCGATAAGTGGAGCCGGAGGTGGTGGCTGTGGAGCGGCAGGGGGCGGCTGTGCGGGGTGTATGGGCTGTGCAGGCTCTGCAGGCTGTGCGGGGCCTGCGGGGCCTGCAGGCTGTGCTGGGTGGACGGGGTGTGTGGGAGAAGGCGGAGGAGAGTCCTCCAGCTCGTGGGAGGGGCCGGCGTCGTCCGACCGCTTCCGCTTGGCGGAAGCTCTCTTCGACCGCGGCCGTGTCCGGGGCGGCATATGGGCCCCGAGCGCGTGCCGAAAAACGTAAAAAGTGCGGCGTGCGTAAAATAAAGGAAAGAGTGTACCACGACACGCCGCGAGTGCAAAGCAATGGAAGCGTGCGAAGACAACGCCTCCACGCAGCCCAAATCAGTCCCGAGAAGCTCCCCTGGGCTCCCCTAAGCTCCCAGAAACAACCTGCGCATGAAATGGAGATATCAGCGAGTAATAGTCAAAACGTATGGAGCATTAGGGGTATAATAGATAGATATAGAAGTCGATTTGGGTTTGGGGTTCGTTTAATGCATGGATCCTTGAAAAATACGCAAAAAGAGGAGAAATAGGCGAAAATTGGGGTTACCAGAGGTGGCCGGAGTGGTGGCCGCCGGTGGCGACTCGGGCGAGGAGCGGCGGCGGCTCGGCCGGCGGTGGCTGGCCGAGCGGCGGCGCGGCGACGTCGGTCGGGCGAGTAGGGGGTGAGTTCGGGTGAGGGAGCTGAAGGGTCAGGGGTCACTGCGGTATGTGTCGTTTCGAAAAACGAGCCCGACCCCGCTCCCTTTTATAGGAAAAGTTACGACTCGGCCGAGTGACTGAGTCACTCGGCCGAGCAAGATCAATGGAAAATCCCTACTCGCTAACGCCTCGACCGAGTGGCCTTGCCAGCCTCAGCCGAGTGGAGTAAGTCCATTCGGCCGAGTGGCTCAAGCTACTCGGCAAGACTCGCCCTAGGAGCGTATCCGTTTTACTCGGCCGAGTGAATATATATACTCGGCCGAGTAGCAGTTATACTGAAATCAGGAAAGTAAACAGAGAGTTGGGTGTAGCAGACTTCCCTCGTTCGTGAGCGGCTCGGCCGGACGAACTTGTGTACTCGGCCGAGTGACTAGTATACTCGGCCGAGTGAGCCTTGTGTTCTGCTGTTTGTCTTCGTTTTGGCTCTAAACGCTGTCTTTCTTCCGCCAGTCGATTTCATCTTCCTCCTAAGCATCGAGCGCCTTCCTGGGGTGCTCCTTATCACCTCGTTCATCCTCCTCATGATGGATTTACCTATCTCCTCTCCTGTTAAGAAAAATAGGACCCGTTATCACAAAATTTTTGGGCGAACGACTCAAAACACTAAAAATTTCTAAAACAAAAATAAAGAAAAAGTAAAAATAAAGCAATAACCGTCGGGTTGCCTCCCGACAAGAGCTCGTTTAAGGTCGTGAGCTCGACCCCCTATGATTTTCAATTAATGCGGGATGTTTGGTGCATATGAGATGCACCCATCAAACTTTCCGGGGAGAACGCTTGGATTCGGAAGTTGCGGCGGCGTGTTCTCCCTCGGTGGTCTCCCGTCTCGAATAGTGTTGGGGGGAGTCTCCCCCAAGCTAGCGTTTGCTCCGGTCAACGGCTTCACCGGTGACGCCGAT
Organism: Scilla litardierei; assembly: GCA_030789695.1. Taxonomy (NCBI): domain Eukaryota; kingdom Viridiplantae; phylum Streptophyta; class Magnoliopsida; order Asparagales; family Asparagaceae; genus Scilla; species Scilla litardierei. The sequence goes on along the minus strand of CM061142.1, from coordinate 317,636,581 downwards.
TTCCGTATCGGCGGAGCTTTCTTCAGAGACTTCAATTTCGAGAGCTTGCAGAGCTCTCGAATCCTTGCGACATCAGCGTCGCCTTCATCATTTTCAGCGGAGAGGTCGGGGGAATCAATTTTCTTCTCATCTTGGCCTAAATCCGGGCCTTCCTCGAAATCCTCATCGAAAAGAGCGCCAATCGAGTGGGGGATCGCTTCTTCAATTACCTCATCAAGGAGGTCCGAAAGATCATCCGGCCGTCCCTTAAGCAAATATATTCTATTGGTTTCGCCCGTCGGGACTCCCTCGGAATAGTGTTTGAGCCTCTGACCATTTACTTTGAATGTGGAACCGTCCTTGCTTTCCAACTCGAAAGCTCCTCCCGGTTGTATGTGCTTGAGGGTGAAAGGTCCGGACCAACGTGACCTCAACTTACCGGGAAATAGTCAGAGCCGGGAATTATAGAGCAAGACCTTGTCTCCCACCTTGAAGTCTGTGACGGTTATGCGGGCATCGTGGAGAATCTTGGTCATTTCTTTGTAAATTCTCGAGCTCTCGTAAGCGTCTCTTCTTATCTCATCAAGCTCATTGATGTCTAAGAGTCGCCTTACCGCCGCACTCTTGTAATCATAATTAAAGGTCTTAATGGCCCAATATGCGCGGTGTTCTAATTCTACCGGCAAGTGGCAAGCTTTCCCATAAACAAGTCGGAACGGTGTGGTGCCGATGGGAGTGCGAAAGGCCGTGTGATATGCCCATAGAGCATCATTTAGCTTCATTGACCAATCCTTTCTAGATCGATCCACAGTCTTCTCAAGAATTTGCTTTATCTCTCTATTTGAGACTTCCACTTGGCCGCTTGTCTGGGGGTGATATGCCATGCCAACTCTGTGGTTTACCCCGTACTTCTTTAGCATGGCTTCAAACTTGTTCTCTATGAAATGGCTCCCCCCGTCGCTTATCAAGGTGAGAGGCACTCCGAAACGCGGGAAGATATTTTGCTTAAAGAACTTGGAGACGACCCTTGCATCATTAGTAGGGGTGGTGATTGCTTCTACCCATTTGGAGACATAGTCAACGGCCAATAGGATGTATTTGTTACCATTGCTTGACGGAAATGGTCCCATGAAGTCTACTCCCCAACAATCAAAAAGCTCAATTTCTTGGATGGGTCACATTGGCATCTCATTGCGCTTGGAGATATTCCCGGTCTGTTGGCATCGATCGCACCCCTTTACAAAAGCGTGGGTGTCCCTAAACATTGTTGGCCAGAAGAATCCGCTCTGCAAGATCTTAGCGGTTGTTTTAGAGGCGGCATGATGTCCTCCGCATGGTAGACCGTGGCAATACAACATGATAGACGTTGCCTCCTCTTTAGAAACGCACCTCCGAATGACACTATCTTTGCATATCTTGAAGAGGTATGGATCTTCCCAAAAATAGCTACGGACCTCATGCAGGAATCTCCTCTTTTGATGCGTGGGCATCCCATGCGGTTTAATTCCACAAGCCAAGTAGTTGACGAAGTCCGCGTACCAAGGTACTTCTCCGGTCCTTATAGCATATAGCCTCTCATCCACGAATGTGTCGTCGATAGGTAAACTCTCATCCTCCTTGTCGCGAATGAGCCTAGACAAATGATCCGCCACGACATTGTCCGTACCTTTCTTGTCTCTGATCTCCAAATCAAATTCTTGCAACAAGAGTATCCACCTAATCAACCGAGGTTTGGCTTCCTTCTTGTTCAAAAGATACTTCAACGCCGCATGGTCGGTGTGGACAATCACCTTGGAACCAAGGAGGTAGGAGCGAAACTTCTCGATGGAATAGATGACCACTAGAAGCTCTTTTTCGGTAGTTGTGTAGTTTTTCTGTGCGTCATCCAATGTCTTGCTCGCGTAGTGTATCGCATGAAGCTTCCTATCTTTTCTTTGTCCCAATACTGCTCCAATGGCTTGGTCACTAGCATCACACATTAGCTCAAAGGGAAGCTCCAATCCGGTGGTTGTATGATGGGCACGGAAACTAGTGCTTCCTTCAAGGTGTTGAAGGCTTGCAAGCATTCCCCTGAAAAAATAAAAGGAGTGTCTTTAGCGAGCAAGGAAGTAAGTGGTCGGGCAATCGAGGCAAAATCCTTGATGAAGCGACGGTAAAACCCCGCATGACCAAGGAAGCCTCTAATGCCCTTGACATTAATAGGAGGAGGAAGTTTTTCGATTACCTCAATCTTTGCTTTATCTACCTCAATTCCTCTCGAGGAAACAAGGTGCCCGAGGACTATACCTTCCGTGACCATGAAGTGACAGTAACGGCGCCAAAAACTTGATCGCTCCGGGATGTAACCCAAAGAACGGTTGTAGTTTTACCGCAAGCGCACGGTATAGCGGCGAGCGGGTTATCGAACACAGGGAGGATGAATGACCGTGCTTGTTCTAATCAACCTGGCTATTTAAGAAGAGAGAAATTTGCCTTTGGCGATCCTGTCACAATCGTCAGACAAAGTACGGAAATATCAAATCAAATAAAGAACGTCTAGGGAATGGAGAATTCCAGCTACTCACCGTATCTCGTCAATGTGGTTCATCGGTATCAAAATTGCTAGAATAAGATTTTGGATGAACTAGTTGCAACTGAATGTAGAACCAAGCTCACGCTCTCGCGCTGTTGCCGGTCTATAGCTATCCTAGGTTCGGGTCCAATCTCTTGCAAACCCTAGCCTAGGGAAGCTATCATTAGGATCAACATCATCGTTCAATTGTGCACCGAGCCCAATCTCTTGCAAACTCGGCCCACGACCTAGGTTGGGATAGTTCCTACCCGTCCAATCTCTTGCAAACGGGTATCGGCACGGAATTGCAACCGGGAACCCTAGTATCGGTCCAATCTCTTGCAAACCGATACTACGGAAATTCGATTCTAACCCAATTCGGATTTCTAGGGTTTCCTATCGAATTGGGATCCAATCTCTTGCAAATCCCAATCGGTATGAACTCCTAGCTATCCGTAGTAAATCGCTCCCAAACTAATCCCTAATAGCAATTCTAGCAAAATTTCTACCAATTCATCACAAATATGAAATTGGGCTCGTAGGGTTCATCCACACGCCCCAAGACGTGCAGACTACTCACAATTCATAGCACAATCACAAAAATAATCAATGAAATAAGCAAGAGAATTCATCACAATATTGAGATAAGCAATAAAAATAGAATTTTTAGAGAAGAGAGACACAAACCAATTGAGTTCTTCAAATAATCCAACAAAAATCAACTTTTGTCTCCTCTCCAATCACAAGAATAAAGCTAAAAGTTAATCTAAAAAGCTGCAAAAATCTAAGAGAAAAAGCTCTCCAACTAGGGTAAAAACAGGGGTTAAATACCCCCCAAAATCGTCCAAAAACTGTGACCAAAATACCCCTGCGCAGCCTGAAATCCGCAATTTTCGCTACAGGCAGCGCGTCGCACTCGGTCGAGTGACAAAAGTCGCTCGACCGAGTGAGAAACCCTGTAAATTTCCAGTAAGTCTCGATCTTCAGGTGTCTTCACTTCGGGGGCGGCTCGGCCGAGTGAGTTGTCGTCACTCGGCCGATGGCTTCTTGGTACTCGGGCGGTCGGGATTATCCACTCGGCCGAGTGGGTCTTCTGAAGCTCAGGCAGCCGAAAAACAGTAAGTTGGCGATTTTTGAATGGCTTCGTCTGGGCGCCACTCGGGCGGACGGGATCTCGTCACTCGGCCGATGTGGTCTCCGTCGCTCGGCCGAGTGCACGTATGAAACGTATCCGATCTGGTCGGCCGAGCGGTGTCTCGCTGGTCGGCCGAGTGACTCCTTCACTCGGCCGAGTGGGACACTAAAAATGCCCAAACAGCTTGTTTTGGCCTCCTCGTCGCTCCTGCGACGTTTGTTCTTCTTCCGCTCCTCTCCAACAGCAAAATACCCCTTAGGGAGGTCGTCGGTGACCCTCTGGAGTAAGCGCATCTCGAGATCACTCCAAATCGCTCCAAATCACCTGAAATACGACAAAAACAACAAATCGTGAAAAGCATCGCAATATCGTCGATATATCGTGAAAAACATGATTTGGGCGATCTAAACGGCATGCAAACATGCGAGAAAAAAGTGTAAAATAAGGAGTGATCACTCAGCTCTCTGGAAATTTCTCCTGTATGCGACAGTCGTCTGTTTAAGGATATACAGTCGACTGTTCTGATTAACAGTCGACTGTGTTCCTTACATCAGTCGTCTGTCCTGTATCTTGTGAGATTTCCAGTATTTTATCTAACTTACTCTTCTCTCGGCCAGTCGCCTGTCGAAGAATGTACAGTCGCCTGTCGGTTTAACAGACGACTGTCTTGGCTTCATCAGTCGACTGTCCACGTGGTAAGTTACCGTTATGAATTCTCACCTACCCTTGCTGACTGTGCAACAGTCGACTGTGGATTGTTCAACAGTCGACTGTCGCGAGTTCAGATTATATCCGTTGAGATTTTTCTCACGGATTTCGATTGGTTTTTTGCCTAAACTGTTTTGTGGATTTGAGAAAGCTATAAATAGAGCTTCTACTGTTTCATTGGAAGGTTACTCATTCATTGCAAAATACTTCAAGCTTTCATTTCCAAAGATCAAAGCTCTCAAATCCAAAGCCCTAAGTATTTCCAAATCTTGTTCTCTTGCTCTCCAACCTAGAACCAAAGATTGATCTTCTAGGCATTTGGTGCAGTCAAGAGAAAGGGCTTTCACCTCTCTTCCAAGAGAGTTCTTCAACACACATCACACTTCTCCTTCAAGTTCTACTTCAAGGCATAGGTGATTGTAAGTGTTGCTTTCATATTTCATAACTTTCGTTATTTGATTTGTGCTCTCGATTGTGAGAGTGGTTTTGCTTGCTCCCAAGTTGTGGGAGTCAAGGACATCGATTGTATTCGATTGCACTTGTAGGGTTGCTACAAGTGGGCTATAAGGAAACCTCAAGTTAGGGTTCTAACTTGAGTATCCGGTGGTATCCGGGTGGTAGGGACGTAGGATTACCGGGAACAAGTCGGGAGTTGACTTGGGTAATCCGAACCCTTGAAACATATCTGCGTTTGCGTGTGTTTCTCTTTGGGTCGTTTTTCTATTCCGCACTATTTGTTGGATTGCACTTTATTTGTCATAAATTCCTTTTAAATTTGCATAAACACTATTCAACCCCCCCTTCTAGTGTTTTTCCCATAGACAGTGTCCTTACAATATCACTCCTCAGAAGTCCTTGCTCGAGTACTCGATGCCGTCTATTGGGTCCACGTCCAGCATTCAACCTCTGGCCATTACGACCGGAAACTTTGAGCTGAAGCCATCACTTGTGGCTTGGATCCAACATGACCAATTTTCTGGAGCTCCCATAGAGAATCCGATCGAGCACTTGGACACTTTTTGGAGAAGTACGAGACGTTCAAGATCAATGGTGTATCAACCGAGGCTATCCGGTTGAGATTGTTCTCATTCTCTCTACGTGACAAGGAGAAGCAATGGCTGCGGGGGAAGGATCCCAACACGTTCACAACCTGGGAGCGGCTCTCAAATGCATTCCTGAACAAGTTCTTTCCTCCGGGAAAGATGATGTAGCTAAGGAGCGAGATCTCCTCTTTCTCCCAGGCTAGCCATGAGTCGCTGCATGAAGCGTGGGTGAGGTACAAGGAAATGCAGAGAAAATGTCCTCACCACGAGCTCCCCCGTTGGCAGATCATCAACTTGTTTTATAATGGACTGAGGGATGACTTGAAGTCCTCTATGGATGCCGCAGCGGGTGGATCCTTCATGGCAAGAAATGAAGTGGATGCCGGAAATATTTTGGAGAACATGGCATCCAACAATGAGAGGTGGAGCGATGAACGTGCTACACCGAGAGCTGGTGGAATGCATCGGGTTGAGGAAGTGGATAAGCTGTCAAGCAAATTCGATTTGCTTTCCACTCAGATTTCAGCATTCATGGTTGGAGCTGGTGGCGCTAACCCTCAGCATGTAGCAGCAGTGGAGACTGAAGTGATGGGAGACTTCGATGTTGGAGACGTCTCAGCGCCCGTGGATCAAGCAAGTGCACTATTTTATAATCCTAGGGAAATGCTCCCTATCCGTCGAGGACAAGTTCCAATCCTAGATACTCTCCAAACATTCAGAACCATCCAAATTTCAGCTACAAAGCACCCCACCAGCAGCTTCAGCAACCTCATCAACAACAACTATATCAGCCTCCTCCGCCTCAACAACAGATGTATCAGTAGTTTCCTCCTCGAAATCAGCAACCTCCGTCCCAACAACAACAGTACAATCAACGAGTGGTCTCTCCAATTGAGAACATCCTGACTCAGTATATTGCGAATAGGAGAAGATCATCCTACAACTACAGCTTGGGCAGAAGTCCTTGGCCGACCAAGTGACCCAGCTGGGGTTACAAGTGGCCAACCTCCAGAAGGCACAAGGACAGCTGCTGGGTCAACCGGAGGTGAACCCTAGGGGACCAAGCCAAACTCTAGTCTTGACACACGGTCAATCGAATGTCTCCGCCATAGTTCTGAGGAGTGGGAAGAAGATTTCGGCACGGGAGGCCGAGAAAGATAATGAAAAACCATTTGTCAATGAGAAACCGAATATGGAAATGAACAACAATGGAGCTTCGACATCAAGCCCCGTGACTCTGGAGGGAGATTCTGAGGAGAAGAAGAAGAATGAGGGCGAAGACTTGAGGGTTTTCAAGCCTTCAGTACCATTTCCGCAGAGGCTTGCCAAGGCCAAAATTGATGAAAAGTATGGCAGGTTCTTCGAGATGGTGAAGGACCTAAGTCTGCAAATCCCGTTCCTGGAAGTAATTGAGACCATTCCCGCGTATGCGAAATTCCTTAAGGATCTGGTGATGAAGGGGACAAGAAAGGAAAAAGTGGTCCTTACGGTGGAATGTAGCGCCCTGATTCAACGAGCAAATCCGCCGAAACTCAAGGACCGAGGAAGTTTCTCTATCACGTGCTCTATAGGGGAGGTATCTTTAAACAGAGCGCTTGTCGATTTGGGAGCAAGTGTAAGTTTGATACCCCTATCGCTGTACAAAAGGATCAATAAGGGTGAACTGGAACCCACGGGGATGACCCTGAAGCTCGCAGATAGATCAGTGAAGTACCCGGTGGGAGTCGACGACGACTTGCCAGTCAATGTCCGCGGTGTGCGTGTGCCGGTGGATTTCGTGGTTATGGATATGCCCGAGGATAATCACACTCCGATTATCCTTGAAAGACCTTTTATGGCAACCGTCGGTGTGCTCATCGACGTAAAGAAGGGAAAATTGTCCTTAAACGTCGGAGATCAAACAGTAGAATTTGACTTGGCGCTGTCGATGAAGTTACCACCAGAGGAACCCAAATGCAACCTTCTGGAAATCGAAGAAGAGAGGGTTAATGAAGCAGGAGCTTGGGAAGTTCTTTCAAGGAACCCCCCTGAAGACTTGAATGGAATCGAGGAACACACTAGGTTGGGTGGAGTGAAAGTTCTTGAGCCAGAATGTGTCTCACAGTCAACCCCCCCGGACCTGGAAAGAGAGCTTAGAGGAAGAGCAAGGGGAAAGAGCCTCTGATTCTCACCGCTGATGAAGTTCAAATTTTGAAGAGAGTGGCGAGTGTCGCCAGCACAAAAGAGAAACCCCCGGATTTCACCAGTGGGGAGTTATTGAGACCATCCATTTGTCACCGCAGTCAACAATCAGGATTTCTTCCCCAACCGCTGAGAGGACGTCGACCGTTGAGCGTCACCCGTTCAAGCCGCCCTGAATATCATATCGGGAGTCGAGCAAACGACTATAAACAACAGCGCTTCATGGGAGACAACCCATGTTCTAAACTTCTGTCGGTTTTTGATAGGATTAGTTTACTAATTTTTGTGAATAAATACTGCTGTGGGGATTTTTGTTGGGACACTTAAAGGATTTATACTTTTTGTGCAGGATTTGCCCCACCCGATCGGGTCATACATCAACCGATCGGGTGGATCGTTTCAGTAAGTAGCCAGCTTCAGTCGGAGAGTGAACCGATCGGGTGATAAAGTGGGCAATCGGGTCGTCGATTGGGTGATAATGTGGGCAATCAGGTCACTGATCGGGTGATGAAAACAGAAGCTTGGGATGTTTTTCGGGGAGCGGTCAACCGATCGGGTGAGATTTCACCGGATCGGGTGACCTGTAGCCGCTGATCCACAGAATTTTTTGAAAATTATTCCAACCGATCGGGTGATTTTCACCCGATCAGTTCACCCAAACCCTATATATATATCCCCCCCCGACTTCATTTCACCCGACCTCCAGAAATTTCATTGGAACGGTTCGTTTCCCTTCTTCCAAAACGATCTCCCCCATCACTTCTACTACTCCTAATCGCACTCCCCCACTTCCTCCACCACTTCCACACCATCAACCTCCTCCGTCGACCACGATCAAGCCGCAACCCACTCGAAACCCTAGCCCTAACCCCCCGATTTTCAAAAGTTCGGTTTCCTTTGGATTAGCGTGTGGCGGCTCCCTGGATCACTCCTTCGTGCATTGCAGGATCTTTTGAGAGCTAGGAGTCGCATCATTGCTGGGTAAACTCGCTCCATAGCTTGATTATTACATTGCCCAGGAATTTTTATTTTGTCACTTTGTCATTTGTTGCATGCATCCGTATATCATCTTACATATCGCACCAAATCGCCACAACATCGTGGCAAAAGACAAATACAAAGGTAAGCGACCCATGGAGGAGGAGGAGCCGTCTCGCAAGAGACAACGACTCACACGTTCTACACATGGACGTGTTCCTCCACCACCACCTACCCAACCACAACCCCAACCTGTCGTACCTGTGGTAGACCCACTGCTTGGACCACAGGGAGTTCGTTTTATGACCTAAGCACACAAAGATTTCTATTCTCGCCTTAGCGGACGATCTCACCTAGCCACCAAGTTTGCTCATGATCAAACCCTATTCGATCTCGGTGTTTTCACCGAAGTCGAATCCCTATTCGCAAACTTAGGTTGGCTTAGTTTCCTGCACTCCTATGCCCTATCGTACCCCGCTCTCGCACTAGAATTTCTCTCCACTATCAAAATTGAGACGGGGTCAAATATCGATTTTCGCCTTCGAAACCGAAACTTCCGTGCCCCAGGGACCACCATCAACGATATTTTCGGTTTCCCCAATCTTGAGGGCAGTATCCTGTCCAATGAATTGCATGCCGACTTTGATGTCGACTTCTTTTGGCGACGCCTCACATTACATGATCATTATCCTAGGGGCAAGGCCAAGGCCTCTTCTATCATCCACCCAGTTTTCCGTCTCACCCATCACATTATCTTGAGCACATTCTTTTCACGGGATGAGTCCGGCATCGTGACCATCCCAGATTTATTCATTTTATGGGCGATGACCTTTCCTTACATTCCCAGTGTTGACGGGATTACTTTCGAGGCACCGCGCATATGCATCAATGCCGTTGCGTGGCTGATTCAAAAGCTTATTGATATTAGCCGCGCAAACAACGGAAAATATTTCTGCGGTGGCCTCATCATTATCATTGCCCTACACCCTCCCTTCAACATCGTGATTCCCCCCGATCTGCCCTGTGCCCCAGGATCTACCTATCTTGACATCGATGTCCTAAGACACACCCATATGATCAAACCTCTAGGCGACGGTCGGTTTTCTTTCCATTATGGCCATCCCCTGCTCCTTACACCATTCTGCCCAATCCTGACCATGTCACCATCGAGCTTCTGGGAGATTGGTCATTTCCATCTGATCCTGAATTTTTTTTTTTGGGGGGGGGCTATACCTTCAGTTTGTTCTCCCTGACGCTCCTAGACAACCTTTCCCTACCGTCCACTTGGGCAAACAGGATATCCCTGAGTTCAGAGGAGACCCCGAGGCTGAACCCAGTCCACCCCGGCTGCTGCTGCCATTTCTTCTGAGGCCCTAATCACGGCCCTGCATGGCCTGGCCTCTCATGTCGACACGACCACTGCTACCGGCACACACTCTGCCATGCACCATGCTACTTCAGCTCACCTCACTCTCGAGGCCGAGATGGCTGCCTTGCGCACTGGCGCATCCTCCTCCACCTCCTCGGATCCATCTACTTCTTTCCTATCACATCCCCGTTTCCTCGCTCTCGAGCAAAATGTCGTCGCCATTCTCTGCCTTCTTACCCATGTCCACGGTCCTCCACCACCATCTCCACCCCCATCACCTCCTCCATCGCCTCCTCGATGATCTTCCCCTCCCACCACGACTACCACTGACCCTCCACTCCCACCACCTTTCACCTCCATCACCACAGCCTACTCGCGCCGCATGAAACAGATTGATGTGCACGCGAAATCATTACCCACACCCTCCTCATCAGTCGCCGTATCTTTACCACCTTCCACTACCATCGACACCCTACCCATCATTCACACCCCCGCCGAGCCCATCCGTCCACCATCTCCACCCCTTTCTCCACTTCTTCACACACCTGTCACTCTCTTCCAAGGAGGATGAAGAGCCTCCCACTCCTGCACATTGATTTCCCTTTTTTCTGATTTTCACCTTAGCCATTTTTCTGATTCACCATGATCACATATTTTTTTTGGCATTATTGAGATCAGCTTGGGGGAAATCAACATTTTGTGATTGTCGTCGTGTCACTTGTTTGTTGTGTGTTTGTTTTGTGTGTTCGTGTGAATATCTTTTGTATAGTTCGTTTCGGTATTTATTTATTTTCTTTATTTTTCTATATCTCTTCTTGTGTGTTTTTCATGTTTTTCCCGTTTCTTTGTCGGTGCGTACTTCCCTCCCATCTTTCGTTGCCCTCCCGCATTTACTCCTATTGCATTGAGGGCAATGCAATGTTCAGCTTGGGGGAGTCACACTATGTGTGTCAGTCGTGTCTTTTTCACCGTTTTGAGTCATTTTCATCGTGTTTTTCTTTTTCTTTCTTTTTCTTTCCATCCTGTTATTCTCCCTCTCCTAGAGATGAACCCGCATGATGAAACTGCCACTAAACCACACACACACTTAGCTGAGCAACGATAACCATTCTCACTAACCCTAGGAAGCCGAGTTCTATTGCATTTTATGCTCCGTGGATTCACTTTGCCTTTTGTGTGAGTTGTGTGTTGTGGCTAGCTAGTTGGTGTGCTTCTACGTTGTGATTTTGTTTTATATGCCTGCCCTTGGATGACCCCTAGACTATCATGCTTCAATTTCGAATATGCGATATATTGCCTCCACTGTCTGCTTCTTTATGCATGAATCATCTATATATTTACGCTTCAAATCGCATGTGTCAGGACTCTACCAATAGGACTAGGATAACCCATGTTGCTTACGCTCTGATTCGCGAAAAATTTCCTTTTGCCCAAGTGTTTAGAATTCGAATTCTTTTTTATTTTACTTGGTGCAAATCCCCTCGTCGTGTACTTTACTTCCACTTGGGAGAGTACGCAATTTTGCCACCTACCTGCGCATCGTTCTCCCGCTTTTGGAGAATGCGCATTATCCCACTTCAAAAAAAAGAGAGAAGAAAAGAAAGAAGAAAAGAAAGAATATGTAAAGCCAAAATCCAAAAAAATATACAGATATCCAAAACCCAAAAAAAATCATGTTGTGAATATTACTCCTATCCGTCGTGAATAAAGGGAAGGCGAGAATTTGCACCAAGTGCTCTCCTCCACACCTACTCAACCCCTTTCGTTTTCAAACACACTTGGCATAGGAGCTTTCTAGCGATCATCTAGGCAATCGTGTGGCGAGTTCCTAGTTTCTAGCAGTAGAGTCCCTGACATATGATATGTTTCTATTCTTACTCTATTCTCATGCATGCTTGAACCATTATTCACCGCTTACTCGAATTGATTCGATATTTGGGTCATTCCATGGGTATGTGTATATGGAGCTTGATTGCACAATTTTGATAGTTACACCGTCTGCTAGCTCACGACCTCTCTCACTTGCGCTTCACCGCATGGACCCACGACACTAGTAGGGACTCATATTCCTGGGGTTAGTGCTATGCCTATCGCATGCTTGCTTACTGTGGCGTGTTAGTTTTTGTTGGCTCTGACGGGTAATCTAGGGTTTCATTTCCCTTTTCTGTTTCTTCCTTTCTATTTTCCCCTCCGAGCTCCTATTCTCACTCGTCTTTCTCGAGGAAGAGGAAGGGTTCAGCTTGGGGGATTTTGACGTGCGTTTATATTTTATATATTCACGCACGTCTTCTCCGTAATTTCCCCTCGTTTTTCGTTGTTTCGAATCCATTCTCTTGTGTTTTTTAGTTCCTTTTCACTTTCGTTGTGTTTGTGTGCTTTTACAGGATATTGCTGGCATAGGGGACATACAAGGCTAACATCATGAGTCCCCAGAGCAATGGGAGGTATTGCACGAGACCCTGAGAGCCAATCGTCAAGATAAATCATGTATCAGCTCTCAACCGATCGGGTGGACAGATCCACCCGATCGGTTCCTGCGGCCATATTAGTTCAGAGGAAGAGACAACTCCACCCGATCGGTTCAATGATCGGGTGGATGTGACACAGGTTGCTGTTTTGAGTGCCAACATCCACCCGATCGAGTCACCTGTAGCAGCTGTTTCCCAAGCTCGAGAACCCGAAGACTCACCTGATCGGTTCAACGATCGGGTGAAAATTATCAGAAGCTGAAGATCAAAATTCCCGCTGCCTCACCCGATCGGGTGAAGTTTCAACCGATCGGGGTGAACGTCTATTTTTTCTTTTAGTGTGAATATTCCCTGGCATCTTGCCAAAATGTATAAATAGAGCTAGGTTTCCCAGAAAACGTAATCCCCATTTTCTTAAGCTGTTTTAAGGGATTTTGGCTGCTCTGAATTTATTTTTATTTGTAAGTTTCTTGATCGTTTCAATACTTTACTATTGCGGTTATATTACCATTTGCTACAGTAATCTATTGCTTGATTTTCATTTTGATGGATAAAATCTGTTTTATTGCATCTCATGCCATGATTAGTGAGTAGTTCTTAAATCTGGGACATTTGTGGAAGCCACTTCGTGGGTTCTCCCTAGAACGACCATAGGATTAGGATTCGATAGGATATAGGGATTTAGATGGTTACGCGGGGGCGTTTTATTGTCACTAGCGGGAGAAAGACCGCCTTTGACCATCGGGCCAAGGGGAAATAAAACGGGAGTTTGATTCCCTAGCCACAGCTAACCCCCCATAGCGTAGACATTGATTCCTCATGCGTGGGAACGGCTTGGATGAAATGTCGAGAGCAATGTTGCGAGCTTAGTGCTCCCAGAGTCGGGCGGTGTTGGACATGGGAATGCCCACCGTCTGAACCCGGGTAGACCTAGCGTATCATCCTGGGCACCGATCGGAATATCGGGCCCATGGGACGCTAGGTACCACTACTAGAGGCAACATCTCACCGCTAAACCCTAGAATCCGATCACATTCCTATCCTTCAGTTGTAATAGTGAGAATTCGTGATAGGGCGGAAGCCAAGGTCCTATGTTGCCCTTTTTATCTCTTACATCTTTTTCATTAGTTTTCTATCGTGACACCCAACAAGAGATTAAGCTAGCTCACCCACCGGGTGATCAGGATCCCGATTGCTCAAAAGCACAACACACGCCTCCCTGTGTTCGACCCCCCAAGCCACACTTCGACACCGTGCGCTTATGGTTTACAAATTCTAATCCTAGTATCCCCGTCCCGATTTGAGTGCCAAACGGACGGGCGGTCAACTTTCATCATCTTGACTTGATGTTATTATACTTAGTCTTGTGTACCTACACTCACAAATCTTACTAGCACCATTAACTGTTTGCACATCATCAAAATATACTTAGAAGTGACTTAATATCCTCACATTCTCTCTCTTTTTTATGATGACAAACATTGATACATCAAATATGAAATTTTTAAAATTTTTATACTTACTCCTCATGCATTGATGCATGTTTGAATAAGCACATTCAAAGCATGTATCATATATGTATCAAAAGTGTGCTAATAGTGTGTGTGTGACTTATGTGAGTCCAAATAGCAAATGAGAACAAATTAACATGTCATATTTTATGTCACTCAAATATTTATCCACCTTTGACATTATCAAAAAGGTGACATATAACAGAAATTCATAAAAGTGACTCAATATCACAATCATTATGTAACAATCATAATTAAACTTATTTCTCACCAACAATACTTAAATCTCTTCTCAATAGGGTTGATCTTGAAAGATATGAAATATCATTTAATGAAAGTGTTAATCTTGAGTGCTTTAATGGGAATATAAGCAACTTGATATTTATTAGGTATACATTTCAATTTGACATCTTTTTTATTGCAGTGATCATCAATGAAAATGTGTCTTATATCTATATGATTAGTTCTAAGATAAAGCCCAAGATTTTAATCAAATTGATTGTACTTTTTTATCACAATAAATCACAGACATATGACACTTAAACCTATAGTCTGTGAATGTATGTCTTATCCATAGAACTTGAGCACAGGTAAGTCCAACGGCTATGTATTCTGCATCAATAGTAGACACTGACACTGAACTTTGTTTTTTTTGCTAACCCCAGAAACAAAGGAATGTTTAAAGAAATGACATGCTTCACTTATGAATTTCTTGAGGTTTTGTAACCAGCATAGTTAAAATCACTCTATTAGACTAAATCAAATGTGCTACCCTTAGGATTTAGACTTAAGGCACCTAAGAATGTGTTTTACTGTTGTTGGAATGTATGCCCTCGAGGTAAATTATTTATAATTGGGATATCTTGTTCAAAATGATAGTATGCTATCTTCGATTGTTTATCTGAGTATAATTATAAATGTTTGTCTGCATTTTATACTTAGATAAAGTCCTGAGATTTGAAGCGAGGTCGAACATGTATTAAATTGAGGATCACGATCATGGAGAAGTGTTTTAACCGCTAGTAGCATAAGTCTACAACTGTTCGTAGTCGTAGATGCATCGAGAAAGGTCATCGATGCATCTGATAGACTATTGTGTGCTCTGTCTTCACCAAGTGTTGGTGGTGACAATCTCAAGAGAATTTGATTTAGCAAAATCAAAGACAAGTCACATGTTCTCATTAGAGAATAAGTTCATTGACCGACCCAATGAGAGTTTCTATATGGATAGCACATACAATACTATCAATAGTAGCTCTCAAGCGATGATAGGCAAGTTGGTCCTTTGACTTGAGGTCATTGTATGAGCATGTGCATTAACGATGTTACTTAGATCTCTAAACTATCTTCAAGGCAGGGCCTACTAAAAGGTCTTAGGTTGGGTGGTTCTTGAAGCGTACAAGGTGAGTAGTGACCAAGAGAGGATTCATCGCACCCGTAAAAGGGAGTTAGCGTCATGGAATTAGTATGGTCCTTAGCAGAAATCCTTGGCCGAGGTGTGTTGGATCTGATCCAACAAAGACAAGCTAAGACCGTATGATACTGATTGATCGTGAAACTATTAAGGGTTAACAGTCAACCATACCTTAGGCTTCGTAGTGACATAGTGTTGATGAAGGGATTAAAACTGAAGAATTCAGCACTGACATAGCCAAGTGTAGTCCAGACAATGTTTATGTCAATGGATAGACAATGTAATGATGATACCAAACCAGGGACGCCAATTGCTGCTCATTGACACTTTCGTCAGGGGATATGAGTCCCACCTATAATAGGATCAGGCTGTAGCGTCTCAAACATGCTGACATTGACTTGTCTCAAAATATGTGAGTGCTACTCCCAAGTATAAGAGATCGAACAAGTAGTAAACCTGGAGAGTCAGGTATCGTATACATAGGACAGTTGACCTGCAATACCAAAAGATTAGTCTCTAAAGAGAAATAAAACGATGAAAAGCCACCACCTTTCGATGGTGAAAGAATCGTGACAAGGGTTTTAAAATAAGTGTGAAAGTAGTCCTAAAACAAGTACGGGGAAGGAAGGACTAAGGTACCAATACGAAGAGCATGTGTCAGTTGTGACTTCGTTAGGGGTTTTGTAATCAATGATTATTTATTTCTTTTCTATAACTCAACATTTCATCCGGCTAGGGCATGAGAATGTCGAAAAATATAGCGATATAGCACATAAAATAGTGCCAAAAAGTAATCACGTATATTATCGATTTCATAAAGAAAATACGCACAAGTGCCCTCTCGGGTCACAATACGTCCGCTAGGATTGCATTATGAATAAGCCTTACTATGGTCATATTCGATTCAAGCATGCACATGTCGACAATGAACATACCCAAATAAAGTAGATGTAGAAATCGACAAAATACGTGATTATGACATGAATTTAGGGCAAAAAGTCATTAAAATCAGAAACTACATAGCCCTAACTACATCACAACTAACACATATGAGAATTAGCCACTCATGGAGAGAAAAGAATCCATTTTTATAAGCAAATACAACATCAAATACCTAAAAATACATGTTTACTACTCAAAATACAAACTAAAAGTTCAGGTTTCTATCACCAAAGCACCTCCAAAAGCCCTTATATCTCCTTTAACAATAGCCCTCAGACTCTGTCTCCAAAGCCCCAGAAAGTTGCGCACAGATACGCCTAGAATATGCTAAAATATGAACAAAATACGCTCTGAAAAGGTATGAATATATCTCTGAATACGCCTGATATATAGGTGTGTTAAATCTATGCTCTGAAAAGTATGAATACGTCTCTAAATCCGCATGTATATATAGCTTTGTTAGGTCGGTTTGAATCCTAATTTTTCGCTTAACATCGCTTCAAAATATCGATCCGTCGCCCAATTCATTTCCTGATCGTCGGATCTGGGCGGGATTCGACTCCGGCGCGCCACGTGACCAAGATCTGCCAATTCTGCCCGCTCAAATCTACTTCAAACTCGTACACATCCACAGTCGATGGATCTGCAATTGATCAGTCGTCATCGCACCACGTCGCCCCAAGGATCACACCGGCATCCGCCTTCTGTGATCGAATCCGACTTTGATGCGGAGATGTTTTGGGCCATCGGATCCGGCATCAACGTTCATAACTGAGCAACGTCACCCACTGTGTGGAGTGTTAGATGAAGGTGGGACGCCACCGGATGTCTCCATGTGTCATGTGCACTGCGTGGGGCCGTATTTGCTCCGTATTTTCGTCGTATTTGCTTCGTATTTTTGCATTTAAATGGTATTTTGCCTTCATAAATTCATAGAAAATATCACAGATCTCGGAAAAATATGGAAAAATAGTCGTTGGAATCGTAAAACTGAGATCTACACATAAAACAATATTAGAATACAAGAATACTCAATAAAATGTCATTTTGTGTATAAATCAAGAGGTTGCTCTAATAATTATGATTAATCATAATACGTTTTTATTAAAGGCCAAATACACATCATATATGCACAAAATGATGCTATGTGAGGGGTTAAAAATGCAATATTTACCCTGAATCACAACCCTCAACTAGCGTTTTGCTAGTTTCTAGTGAAAAGAGTGAATAAATCGGATGGTTAGTAAAAAAATAATCAATTCTATCAATCGTCTATGGCTTGACTCAATAATGCATTTTCCACCATGATATTTACCAATTATACACGCAATTATGAAGGACATAAAATTCATGACATTTTCTCTAATCTAGCTTAAATACATAATATACAACCATCATTTTGCATAGGCTAAAGTATAACACAACATCAAGTCATAATTTTCTAATCTCCAAGAAATTGGCATCACTTAAAGATCGTCCAATTCAAGGGTGTTGAGTTTATTTATTTATTCATCATATATTTCTCTCTTTTTGATTATTTGAGAATGATCCATGTAACGAGCTTTCAGTTAATGACTCCTAGGCCGGACGACCTTCAGGTTTTAGGCTTAGAAGAGCCACTCGAACCTAATAACTCGAATCATCCAACTTTTTATTATTTCTTATGTTAATGCACTCCCTATCATCCATCTTTCGATGTGAATCTCCAATGCTTATTAAGGCATGAAGACCCAGCGACTTAATAAACTCAAGGGAACGGTGCATTTTATTATTTCTCATTTTTTCCCTCTTTTTGTAAGCAATTAAACACATATTCATTATACTTACATTTTAGCATAAAAATATAGTCAAATTCCTCGTCAATAAAAAAACTAATCCAATCAATCATGCCCACTTTAAACTTACGCATCACATTAATTTGCATGAAATAAATTCAAAGCATTTCAAGATATTAGTCATGGTAATTGAAATCTTTTCATAAAATGCATATTAATGATTAATTTCATGAAGGAAAAATAATTAATTCAAGACATGAACAATTTTCATAATTCAATCAATGTATAATCATCTGATAAAGTGATACATGAAGGAGTACTAAATGATGAAAAATGATGACTGATTCTTTTCTCTCATTTTATTTTTAAAAAAAGAAAAAAAAATCCTAAGATCTCATACTCCCCCAACTAAAGATGGGCATTCTCCTCAATGTGTAAAAGGATACGAGTTTATTCAAAAGCAAATGTCCTAGAAAGCATATAAAAATCCACGATACTAGAGAGAATACACCATGGTCAAATGGTATATCACGGATCTTTAAAGGTGGAGCAAGTTGTTCTATCTGCTCTTTGCTCTCTTCGGCGAGCATATTTCCTCCAATAGCTGAATTGGACCCTAGCAACACAACTCCTAGCATCTCTATAAAATGTTTAGCTTTATCATGTAAGAGATGAGTTGTGTTAGTTCAATTAGGTCTCTAATTCTTCTCAATCAAAATGTTCCAAATATAGCCATCAAAATAAGTAAAATAAAGTACATCATATTGATGACTACTCCCTGAAAAATTTGCACTACTATTGATATGATGCTCCGCCATGGGGAAAGGAATGAATGATTTTGAGAAAAACTAGGGGAAAGAACGGTTCAAGCTCTATATTGATAATCTCTAAACTCATGTCCCTTGTTGTCTCCTCTTCCTGGTCATCCAAAATTACTTGCTCGTCCTCTCCTTCTTTGCACACACTTCCTGTCATGTTAATATCATGATATATGCTTTCAAAGTGACATGGCTCGCTCGGTATACCTACAATAAAAGATGAACCCATATTAGTCATTGGAAATTGAATTTCAAAAGAATTACTTTCTTCTAAGCAAGTGGAAATCAAAATAATATTTTCAATTGATTGTTGAATTTCCCGACTCTGAGTAAGGAAGTTTTGTTGGAATTGATGGGATTTAGCCTCTTGTGTCTGAATGAGCAATTAAATTTCCTCCTTCAAGGGTTGCAAAGATACGTCTACGCGTTTCTCTCCTTGATCAAGGCATGCTCCAGTGTCATCACAAAAAGGATCGGTTTGTTCAACCTCTGAAGTCTCGTTAATGTTTTGGTCATTCTCTTGTAAGGACTCCATGTACTCCCACGCCATTGTCGGCGTCATGATTCCCAAAATTTCGTGTAACTTTGGTTGTAGTCCAAAGTAAAAAACTCCACAAGCTCTTTCTTTGTGTACCCATGTTGTGGATAGCCCAGTACTAGCTCAGTGAACCTCCTCCAGGTCTAATAGAAAGTTTCACAGTCTCTCTGATTGAAGTTAACGATCTTGGCTTTCTCCATTCTATACGTGTGCAAAATAGCCCACTCTACCTCATACCAATAGTCTGTGCCATAGAATTCCATATATATTTTTTGATTTTTTTAAAAAAACAAAAACAATCTAATAAAAGTCCTAAGCTATAAGATGGAAGGATCTCATCGAATATTTCTCTATACAAACTGAAATTGTAGATCACAAGTACCGATGTCCCCGGCAAAGACGCCAAACATTTGACTCGTCTCGAAATATGTGAGCGCTACTCCCAAATATATGAGATCGAACAAGTAGTAAATCTGGAGAGTCTGGTATCATATCCACGAGATAGTTGACCTGCAATACCATAAGTTCAGTCTCTAAATAGTAATAAAACGATGAAAAGCCACCATCTTTCGAAGGTGAAAGAATCGTGACAAGGGTTTTAAAATAAACGTGAAAGTAGTCCTAAAACAAGTATGGGAAAGGAAGGTCTAAGGTACCAATACGAAGAGCATGTGTCGGTTGTGATTTCGTTAGGGGGTTTTGTAATCAATGATTATTTATGTCCTTTCTATAACTCAACATTTCATCCGGCTAGGGCATGAGAATGTCAGAAAATATAACGATAAAGCGCATAAAATATTGCTCAAAAGTAATTACGTATATTATCGATTTCATAAAGAAAATATGCACAAGTGTCCTCTCGGGTCACGATACGTCTGCTAGGATCGCCCCACGAATAAGCCTTGCCAGGGTCATATTCGATTCAAGCATGCACATGTCGACAATGAACATACCCAAATAAAGTAGATGTAGAAATCAAAAAAATACGTGATTATGGCATGAATTTAGGGCAAAAGACATTAAAATCTAAAAATATATAGCCCTAACTACATCACTACAAACACATATGAGAATTAGCCATGCATGGAGAGAAAAAAATCCCATATTTATAATCAAATACATCATCAAATACTCAAAATACGTGTTTAATACTCAAAATACAAGGTAAAAGTTTAGATTTATATCACTAAAGCTCCTCAAAAATCTCTTAGATCTCCTTCAACAATAGCCCTCAGCCTCTGTCTCTAAGCCCTAGAAATTTTCGCACAGATACGCCCAGAATATGCCAAAATACGCTCACAATATGCTCTGACAAAGTCCGAATACGTGTCTGAATACGCCTATATAAATAGCTGTGTTAGGTCGGTGCGGATCCGAATTTTTTGCCTAAACCCGCTTCAAAATCTTCATTCGTCGCCCGCTTCATCTCCTGACCGTCGGATCTGGGCGGGATTCAACTCTGGTGCGCCACGTGTCCAAGATCTACCAATTCTACCCGCTCGAATCGGCTTCAAACTTGTACACTTCCACCACTATTGGATCTGCAATCGGTCGGTCGTCATCGTGCCACGTCGTCCCGAGGATCACACCTGCATCCGCCTAATGTGATCGAATCCAACTCTGATGAGGAGATGTTCTGGGCCATCGGATCTGGCATTAACGGTCATAACTGAACTGCGTCACTCGCTGTGTGGAGCATCGGATGAAGATGGGACACTAGCCGATGTTGCCATGTGCCATGTGCACTGCACATGGCCATATTTGCTCCATATTTTCACCGAATTTGCTTCGTATTTTTGCATTTAAATGGTATTTTACCTTCAAAAATTCATAGAAAATAGCACAGATCTGATAAAAACATGGAAAAATAGCCTGGAATCTTAAAACTTAGATCTATACATGAAAATATTATAATACAAGAATACTCAATAAAATGTCATTTTACGTCTTGATTAATAGGTTGCTTTAATAATTATGAATAATCTTAATACGCTTGTATTAGAGGCCAAATATGCCTCATATATGCACAAAATGGTGCTAGTGAGAGGTTAAATATGCTTGCCACCCCCAACTAGCATTTTGTTAGTCTCAAGCAAAAAAGAGACACTAAATCGGATGGTTAGTAAAAATAATAAATTCTATCAATCATCTATTTCTTGACTAACAACACATCTTCCATCTTGATATTTACCACTAATATACGCAATTATGAAGGAGATAAAATTCATGACATTTTCCCTAATATAGCTTAAATACCTAACATACAAGCATCGTTTTGCATAGGATAAAATATAACACGTACGACATCAAGTCATAATTTTCTAATCTGCAAGAAATAGGCATCACTTAAAGATCGTCTGATTCATATGTGTTGAGTTTACTTTATTTATTCATCAAATATTTCTCTCTCTTTTTGATGACTTAGAATGATCCATGTAACGAGCTTTCAATTAATGACTGAGGCTAGACGACCTTTGAGCATTAGGCTTAGAAGAGCCCCTCGAACATAATAACTGGAATCATCTAAGTTTTTATTAGCTCTTTTTTGAATGAACTCCATATCATCCATCTTTTAACACAAATCTCCATTGCTTCTTGAGGCACGGAGACCCGGCTACTTAATACAACTCAAGGGAACAGTGCATTTTATTCTTTTTCTCATTTTTTCCCACTTTTTTTGTAAGCAATTCAACACCCATTCATTAGACTAACATTTTAGCATATACATATTGCCAAATTCCTCTTCAATAAGAAAACTAATCCAATCAATCATGTCCACTTTAAACTTATGCATCACATAAACTTGCATGAAATAAATTCAAACCACTTCAAGATATTAGTCATGGTAATTGAAATCTTTTCATAAAAGGCATATTATTGATTAATTTCATGAAGGAAAAATAATTAATTCAAGCCATAAACAATTTTTAGAATTCAATCAATGCATAATCATCCGATAAAGTGATACATGACAGAGTATTAAATGATGAAAAATGGTGATTAATTCGTTTCTCTCATTTTATTTTTTTAAAGAAAAAATCCTAAGATCTAATTCTCCCCCTAACCAAAGATGGACATTGTCCTCAATGTCGAAAAGGATATGAGTTTATTCAAAAGCAAATGTCCTAGACAGCATATGAAAATACACGTTACTTAAAAGAACACACCGTGGTTAAATGGCGGATCACGGATCTTTAATGGTGGAGAGAGTTGTTCTATCTGATCTGTCCACTCTTCGACGATCGTATTTCCTCCACTAGCTGAATTGGACCCCAGTAACACAACTCCTAGCATCTCTATAAAATGATTACATATATCTTGCAAAAGATGAGTTATGTCAGTCCAATTCGGTCTCAAAGTCTTCTCAATAAAAATGTTCCAAATATAGTCATTAAATAAGTAAAATAAAGTAAAGCATATTGATGACTACTCCCTGAAAAATTTGCACTACTCTTGGTATGATGCTCCGAAAAAAACTAGGGGATAGAATGGTTTGGGCTCCATATTGATAATCTCTAAACTCATGTACCTTGTTGTCTCCTCATCCTATTCATCCAAAATTGCTTGCTCGTCCTCTCCTTCTTTGCACACACTTCTTGCCATGTTAATATCTTGATATGTGCTTTCAATGTGACATGGCTCGCTCGGTATAAATGCAGTAGAAGATGAACCCATATTGCTTTCTTCTAAGCAAGTGGCAATCCGTAAGATTTTCAATTGATTGTTGAATTTGCCGACTCCGAGCAAGGAAATTTTGTTGGAATTAATGGGGTTTAGCCTCCTGTGTCTGAATAAGCAAATGAATTTCCTCCTTCAAGGGTTACAAAGGTACATCTACGCTTTGCTCTCCTTGATCAAGGCATGCTCCAGTGTCATCGCAAGAAGGCTCTGTTCATTCAATTTCTAAAGTCTCGTTAATGATTTGTTCATTCTCTTGTTAGGACTCCATGTACTCCCACGCCTTTATCGACGTCATGATTCCCAAAATTTCATGTAACTTTGGTTGTAGTTCAAAGTAGAAGGACTCCATAAGCTCTTTCTTTGTGTACCCATGCTATGGATAGCCCAATACTAGCTCTATGAATCTTCTCCAGACTTGATAGAAAGTTTCACAATCTCTCTGATTGAAGTTAACGCTCTTGGCTTTCTCTATTCTATGCTTGTGCAAAATAACCCACTCTACATCATACCAATCGTCTGTGCCATAGAATTCCATAGAATTTTTTTATTTTCTTAAAAAACAAAAACAAACTAATAAAAGTCCTAAGCAATAAGATGGAAGGATCACATCGAATATTTCTCTATACAAACTGAAATTATAGATCACAAGTATCACTATACCCGGCAACGGTGCCAAAAACTTGACTTGTCTCGAAATTTGTGAGCGAGCTGGAGAGTCAGGTATCATATCCACGAGACAGTTGTCCTGGAATACCAAAAGATCAGTCTCTAAAGAGTAATAAAATGATGAAAAGCCACCACCTTTCGAAGGTGAAGGAATCATGAAATGGTTGTGAAAGTAGTCCTAAAACAAGTACAGGGAAGGCAAGTCAAAAGGTACCAATTTGAAGAGCATGTATTGGTTGCAATTTCGTTAGGGGTTTTATAATCAATGATTATTAATGTCTTTTCTATAACTCAACGTTTCATCTTGCTAGGGCATAAGAATGTTAGAAAATATAGCGATAAAGCACATAAAATAGTGCCAAAAAGTAATCACGTATATTATCGATTACATAAAGAAAATACGCACAAGTGCCCCCTCGCGTCATGATAAGTCTGTTAGGATCGCATCACGAATTAGCCTTACTAGGTCATATTAAATCCAAGCATGCACATGTCAACAATGAACATACCCAAATAAAGTAGATGTTGAAATCAACAAAATACGTGATTATGACATTAATATAGGGTGAAATGACATTAAAATCAAAAACTACATAGCCCTAACTACATCACAACCAACACATATGAGAATTAGCCACACATGGAGGGAAAAGAATCCATATTTATAAGCAAATACATCATCAAATACTCAAAATATGTGTTTAATACTCAAAATACAAGCTACAAGTATAGATTTCTACCACCAATGCTCTTTTAAAAGCCCTTTGATCTCCTTCAACCATAGCCCTTAGCCTCTGTCTCCAAAGCCCTAGAAAACTACGCATGGATATGCCTAGAATATGCCAAAATACATCCAGAATACACTCTAAAAAGGTCTGAGTACGTCTCTAAACACGCACGTATATATAGCTATGTTAGTTCGGTGCAGATCGGAATTTTTCGCTCAAACCCGCTACAAAATCTCGATCTGCCGCCTGCTTCATTTCCTGACAGTCTGATCTGGGTGGGATTCGGCTCTGGTGCACCACGTGACCAAGATCTGCCAATTTCACCCGCTCGAATCCACTTCGAACTTGTACACTTCCACCGCCGTTGGATCTGCAATCGGTCGATCGTCATCGGGCTACGTCACCCTGATAATCGCGCCTTCATCCGCCTGTTGTGATCGAATCCGGCTCTGATGAAGAGATGTTTTAGGCCGTCATATCCGGTATCACTAGTCATAACTGAGCCGCGTCGCCCATTATGTGGAGCATTGGATAGAGGCAAGTTGCCAGTGGATGTCGCCACGTGTCATGGGCACTGTGCGTGGCTGTATTTGCTCTGTATTTTCGTTGTATTTGCTTTGTATTTCTGCATTTAAATGGTATTTTGCCTTCAAAAAATCATAGAAAATAGCACTGATCCCAGAAAAATATGGAAAAATAGCCGTTGAAATCATAAAACTAAGATCAATACATGAAAAATATTAGAATACAAGAATACCTAATAAAATGTCATTTTGTGTAAAGATTAAAAGGTTGCTCTAACAATTATGAATAATCTTAATACACTTGTATTAGAGGCCAAATACACATCATATATGCACAAAATGGTGCTAAGTGAGGGGTTAAATATGCAATATTTACCCTAAATCAGAGATTCTCATCCTATGAAACAGAGAAAAATGCATATGATGCATATGAATTAATATAGTTGCAAATTGTTGCAAAGGAGATTTCGGTCACATATGATGTGATGCAAATATTGAGCCTTGAAAAGCACAGAAAACCCCAAACCAGTGCCTGGGAATGTCCCAGATCCAATATACATAGCTTGAGCAAAGAAAGCTTCGAAATCTGGGCTTGGGCGTGCCCAGGCACAAGCCTAGGTGCGATCAAGGCACCAGACTGGGCTCAAACCCAGTTCTGGGCTTTAGCGCTCCTGGGAAAAGACCAGGCATAATGGTCACCCTAGCATTTTGCAGGCAGGTTTAAGCGCGGCCTAGTGGGCAGGTGCCCGACCAGCTGGGCAGATTTGGGTGCAGCCTAGTGGGCGGGTGCCCAACCTGCGGGGCCCAGCCAGGCGCCTACCCAAAGCAGGTGCACATGGCATGCCCGACCCCATCACCCACAGAAAGTAGGCACGCCTGGGTTACAAGCATGCCCAGCGAGTGCCCAAATCAGACCCGCCCATTGGTAAGGCCCACTATGAGTCCACGGTTCTGCTTTCTACAGAACACAAAACCACAGTTTTGGGCTGGACTTAGCAATTTTTGAAGGCTTGTTTGAGTAGTCAAACGTTCTCAATTGGGTGTGTTTGTTTCTATGTGATCATTTTGATTTATCATTTTGATTAAAAATGTAACGACCACTTTTCGTTGTACGTTTTTCGTGCACGTGCTTTAGGCCGTGCACGTGTTTATTTTAGACCTTGTTTGTTTGTGAACACTTTGTTGCGATATGCCGTTGTGAACGTCTCTGAGAGTATTAAAATAGTGGCACTAATTTGGAACGACGCTTCTCGAGTCGTTTTCCCACAATTTAATCTTACTCGATGAGACGTGACGATTTTCACTTTTGACGGGAGACGTTTCTATTTTTAGTTTCGTCGTCCGACGTCGAAATTGTGATCCGTCTTCTTAGTTAGCTCACATTCATCATCACGATCACCCCGATAATTATTTTATAATTTTTGGAGTTTATTTGACCACTTTTATATTTTTAACAAGTTTTATAATATTTTTAATAATTTATTTTTAAATTAATTTCGGCCAAATAAAATTTATTTGAGTTTTAAACGTTTTAAAGAATTTTTGAGCCAATTTCCAGATCATTTGGACCAGGTCAAATCCTTGGGTGAGTTGGAGAAGTTGAATTTCAAATTTTAAATTATTTTAAACTTCTAATCCTATTAGATTTAGCCCTAGACCAAGTCAACCCATCTACACTATATAAACAACCCCTAGGAAGACCTATTTTCGCAAGAAATTAACCCTAGCCTCTTCCAAAACCCAAAATTGACGTTGCGACGATTCGTCGCAACGTTGCGACGAAGCCGCTCCGCACCGACCGAGGAAACGGCCTCATTTTCCCCGCTCTGACCGGCAGCTGCCTCCGCACCAAGCTTCGTCCGCACCATCGCACAGCCGCTGCATCGCAACCCCGCACCAAGCTGTGTCCGACCGAGGAATTCTCTCGGTCAGACCGATGGCCGCCCCCGCTCACGCCCGTTCCCCCGCTCCGCTGCAGCCCAAGCGCCCGACCGACCCGCCCGTTGTGTCTGACCGACCCAAGCGCCCGCATCGTCCGCTCCCCCGCTCCGTTGCAACCCCCGCAGCGCTGCAGCCCGCTTCCGCAGTGTCTGACCGAAGGATCCCCTCGCAGCGGCCGCTGTGACCGACGACCGCACCGACCCCAAGTGCTGCACAGCCCGTTCCTAGCGCCTGACCGATGGAATCCCCCGCATTGGCTGTGTACGACCGATGGCCATACGTCGCAACCCCACAACCGTCGCACCACTTGCCACCGTGGGCCCCCCAAGTTCTCCAGAGGTATTGTGGGTTCCCCAAAGGTCCCTAGGACTACTGTGGGCCCCACCTAGGTGCGTTCTCTTCGACGACTTGCCGCGTACGATGTCGTCGCACGTCGTAGCCCGTCGTCGCACGTGCGAGCTTTGGAATCTGGAATCGTCGCCCCGGTTGATTGCTCTGAAATTTCCAGCGAGGAATCTAATTGGAATCTGGACTTGGAGCGCGATCTTTCATTCCAACCCCCGGTGTCGCTACCCGACGCCGGTGTAGCTTTCGCGTCGTGTTGAGGTAACGCTTTGCACCCCTAGGACCCCCAACCCAATTGCATGCTAATCAAGAGTAAAATCAGTATTTTTAAAGTATTTTAAATGTTTTAAATTCACTAATCAAGATTAATAATATGGACTTTAGGCCGGTGGACTTGTGCACGTAGGATAATTGTGATTTTTGGACTCATTGGACGGTGTGCTCAGACGTTGTACTTGCAGGCAAGTGAAACTTGCCAACTCTTGTGTAGGGCCATGTTTTTAGGCCACTTCCTTGTTTTCAGCGTAAAAGAGACTAGTCAGTGAAATGATAGCTGGCTAGACGCTTACTCGATCTAGTTTGACAACGAAACTAGATCCGTCACCTAATTGATCTAGCTTGACAACGAAGCTAGATCCAACCCTTTAAACTTGTTGTTCATGCATACTAAACTGTCACGTTTACTTTCCTTATCTGTACGCACTTTTAACTGCCATGCATTGCATTCTACATGTCATCCAAGTTGATTGTTGCATTCGTAGCACACGCTATAATACTTGTACTCCTTGAATACTACTTCCAGGGAAACGGGCCTCATGTGTTGGTCAAAAGCCAATGCCCGGTTTCCTGGATCGGCTAGGTGCACCCCTATGCCATACTTGTTAAAAACACTTCCTGGCTCGTGATCCAGAAGCGAGCATTCCCGTTCGGGGGTAAGGCCCTGGCTCGACACACGTGGAGGGGTAGGGATAAACGGTTACTTGAGCTTAGGAGTGGCCTGATCAGCCCTCTAGCCAAAAGACGGAATCCCTGTGCACGAGGTGCTTACTTTTCTTGTCTTGTACTTGTCTTGTGAATGATTCATGTAATACTTGTCATCCATGCCATGTTTAAATGTCATGCTCATACTTTACCTTACTTTACCTGTTGCACTCATACTTTAACTGCCATGTCATCGCATTCATGCTAGAACTGCTAGGTTGCTTTACTTTTACCTACTTTCAGTTTCCTTGCACAAGTCTCTTGTAGACTTCCTGACATGTGCCCCTTGCTTTTTTGGGTGTCACATGTTAGACCCTGAGCCAGAGACCGTTGCTGAGTACGTGGTGTGTTGCTGACGCTGAGCCTGAGTCCATGTCTGCCTAGGAGGAGTTTAGTGGATGTCAGTGATCTTTCTTGGTGACTTTGCTGAGCTTCCTTTTGTTTTAGGTTTGTTGTTAGTTGTTGGTGTGTGGCACCTATGCTTTGTACTTTTGTTGGCCATGTTTGGGCCTTTACGCTCTTTTTCTTTTCAGCCTGGTGGCTTTTCTGCGATGTTGGAATTTATATTTATGGATATTCTGAGATTATTCTTTTGTCTCATTTCATTATTATTATCTTGTTTCGTTCCCATTGCAAGGACCTGCAGTTTTAAATTTGATTGACGCTTATCGGACTTGCAGCTTTGTAGCTTCAAGTCTGAGCGGACCTTCTCACGCTTCGCCTCCATGTTTTTGGGAAGCGGGGCGTGACAGGTTTTGTTGGTGGCCCATGCAGGTCCGGTCTTGCAATTGCGAATTAACGGAACAACGATAATAACGGAATGGCCATTAAATAAATTGCAACATCCGAGTCATAAGCCCTGAGTCTAGTCATTTTCCTACGTCACTAGGTGGTAAGAGACTTAGATAGACGTCTGTGTTCGCTAGATAGAGGCCCTGATTGTTAGTTAGATTCCCTGCCAGCAACTGATTAGATCGTCGTAGGAGTTACCTTAGTGGTCCCTGTCTAACCTGACCATGCTAGACTTCTAGAATCTCTTTCAGTCGTTTGTTTGGGTTCATCGATTTCGGACCAAGCTGAACGCATTTCAATACCGTCTAGCTCCCTAGAAAGTCTTAGCGCTTAGTTCTTAGTCTTTAGTTGGTCGACCGTAGGAGTTTCCCCGTAGACCTTCCTGATTCATATTCGAGGCGTATTTATGTTTTGATCATCTGACCAATTTCCTTGCCTCGATTCACGTGATCGCCTCATGACGATCGTCGCCAATTTTCGAACCTCTCCATTACGAACCTTGAACCTCTTGAAAGTATTTTTCGACTTCCTCCTTTCTGAAGTTTAACCTGGTTCCAAATTTTAATGCACATATACTTATACTTCATCCTCCTTCGTTGATTTAAAATTTTAAAACTTTGTCGGAATTTTTTTTGAACACTAGCTTATAATATTTTCCAGCTTATATTTTTCGTACTTATGTAAATGCGTTGTCCCCTCATATATTAATTTTATTCTGAACCGTACTTTTGCTTTGCCCAATTCGATTTATAATTTTCCTTCTTATTTGTGTTATACGAAGGATACGTCGTATTTACTTTAATATACTTTCAAGACACATGGACTTTCAGCTTTCAGCAAGTTGGCTTTTGCTAGTCGTTTTCGCTACTTCAGATTTTTGCAAAATTACTATTTTCATAACCACTTCCTGATTTAGACCCTCCATGACTTGATTTTAAAGACTTGCTATTCGATCTTGATAATTCTTATACTAAGTCGTTAATATTATTTTTCTGTGCACCATACATACTTTCAATTATTTTTATATCCGTACCAGACTTGTTGTGCTCGTATATTAAGAACATTGTGTAACTCTGTTTCTCATTTTTGGCAAACCTTGGTTCTCTAAAAGTAGTTCAAATTGATTATTTTCAATTTTCCATAGCCCAAAGTTTTGAAAGCATTTAACCTGATTTTAAATCCTTCCGTTGCTTGATTCCATTCTTTGACTTTCAAAAACTTTTGACAACATTATATTAAATTACTGACGTATAATATTTTCAAAATTACGTCTTTAATGTCCGTGCGAATGATTTACTTTCCTTTCTTAATGATTTGCGATAAGCCATTAAAAACATTTTCCCTTATTATGAATTTTCGACTCAAACTTATTTTGAACAACTCGTTTTATCGACCTCCAAATATTTCTTTACAGACGAGGATTTTAACTTTTGAAGTACGACAGTTTTCAAATTTCGCGTAAGATAGCTTATGTTACTTATACTATTTCTTTTCTCCCTCCTATATAAGCATCACTACATCTCCCTTCCCCTACCAAAACATCACCATTGAGTCAATGTTTCGTCTAACCAAGCCGTCTCCTCGTATTCGTCCTATCTAAGCTCGTGCTTATCGATCCTTCCCTCGTCACGCTTTTGACCTCGACCTCTCTCTAAATTGTTTAGGCTTTAGTGCTCGTCAATGTCTGTGTCAACTCTAAGTTGTTAGTAGACCCTTGGACCTCGTGAGGTAGTCGTAGTGCACGTACCCAAGTTATGTACGTGAGCTTGAATGAGTATAACCCCATAGTATATTAATGTTTGCCTATTGTGTGATATATACGTACTTGGAGTTATTCGTGATATTATAAAGTTATTTGTGTGTTATTATTTATAGATTTGTATGTGGTTAGCTATACCATACTAGGGATGCCTGTGTATATAAGAGCTAGCGTTGGAATATCTAATGGAGTGTGTGTAGCTAGAGATACTTGCGATGGTTGAAATAATTAGACTTGGTGAAGCTATGTGTATGATAGGTGTGATAATAATAGGTGAACGTATAGATAAGTGAGTAGGCCTATTGAGTGACCTATATACTAGTACGTGTGAGTATGTGCTCGTAGGTAGATATATATTGTGCTTGGACGTAGGAAGTTATGTTTCGTTGCATGAGTATGTAAGTGATATACATATGGTAGTAGGGTTATAATTTTGATTGGTATTGTTTGCTTTCGCGGGATGTTGCATGCGTGCATACCGTAAGGTATACACGACTATTGCACATCTTAATTATGTATGCGTAGATGTGTAAGTATACTAATTATAGGTAGTAGGCTATGGTGTGAATATATATGTTACATATGTGTGACTATACGGTGAATGTTTGTACTAGGGAGGGTATTATAAATATGTGGGTGCTGATGTCTGTAATGTTATTATTATGGTATATAGAGTGATTGAACTTTGTGAGTATTACCTGACTAAATATTAAGTGTGATTGACTTATGGTATGCATATGGTTGTATTGGTAGACATATATATAAATATTGGGGTGATATTGGTGTAGGTATGAATGCCGTGTTACGTATATGGAATATTCTGATATGTGTATTGAGTCTCACTCAAGCTTGAGTGGGTATACTCTAAGTATATTGAATGTATGTTTGTAGTTGAATATAGCAATGCTTGATGTATGCATAGTGATAGAAGTGTTTGTGCCTGGTTGTGTTACGCACATGATTGTGGGTCGCTATACCAGTATATAGTTATAGGGTTGGTCTTGTGGTATAGTTATTTACTAAGGACTTGCCTGTGTGAACGTATGTGTACTAGCTAAAACTAGGTGTGTAGGTGTGGTAGTTATATACTGATATGATTTGTATACGTGAATGAAAAGCTAGCGTGTATGGGTGTGCACCATGCACGGGTAAGTATGTGCTTAGTTATAGTTATTGGTGACTATGGTATATGTGGCATGTCGTAAATACAGTTATAGGACCGTATGTAATGTAAATACATGGTGAACTATTTGCATGTATTTGAATGACTATATATTGTGAAACTATAGTAGTGGTGAATGTATATTAAATATAGTGGAACTTGATTTAAAATGGTATGGAGTGACTACATGTTTGAGATGTTTGGTATTGGATAAATATTAGAGGGTAGTATACCCTTGATGTTTGTGCATAGGTAGATATCTATACGTAGATCAATGATTGTATTTGCTAGTATGAGATCATACCTATATAAGTATCTGAACTATTGTTTTGTGAGTAGCAGTTACATAAGGGATGTATGTGTATATACATGATTGAAATACATGTATGAAGTTGACTGTCTATGATAGGTATTAATGTATAACGTACGTGAATATATATATAAATATATATACGTGTTGGTAGTATTAATGTTTGACTACCTAGTGCATATATAAGCACTTGTAATGACTATACCTGGTTGAATTATTATATGACTTGATTGGGGTAGTTACTAGAGCGACTAGCTATATTACAAAGTCCGAGGATGGACTTTATTCTAAGGTGGGGAGGATGTAACGACCACTTTTCGTTGTACGTTTTTCGTGCACGTGCTTTAGGCCGTGCACGTGTTTATTTTAGACCTTGTTTGTTTGTGAACACTTTGTTGCGATATGCCGTTGTGAACGTCTCTGAGAGTATTAAAATAGTGGCACTAATTTGGAACGACGCTTCTCGAGTCGTTTTCCCACAATTTAATCTTACTCGATGAGACGTGACGATTTTCACTTTTGACGGGAGACGTTTCTATTTTTAGTTTCGTCGTCCGACGTCGAAATTGTGATCCGTCTTCTTAGTTAGCTCACATTCGTCATCACGATCACCCTGATAATTATTTTATAATTTTTGGAGTTTATTTGACCACTTTTATATTTTTAACAAGGTTTATAATATTTTTAATAATTTATTTTTAAATTAATTTCGGCCAAATAAAATTTATTTGAGTTTTAAACGTTTTAAAGAATTTTTGAGCCAATTTCCAGCTCATTTGGACCAGGTCAAATCCTTGGGTGAGTTGGAGAAGTTGAATTTCAAATTTTAAATTATTTTAAACTTCTAATCCTATTAGATTTAGCCCTAGACCAAGTCAACCCATCTACACTATATAAACAACCCCTAGGAAGACCTATTTTCGCAAGAAATTAACCCTAGCCTCTTCCAAAACCCAAAATTGACGTTGCGACGATTCGTCGCAACGTTGCGACGAAGCCGCTCCGCACCGACCGAGGAAACGGCCTCATTTTCCCCGCTCTGACCGGCAGCTGCCTCCGCACCAAGCTTCGTCCGCACCATCGCACAGCCGCTGCATCGCAACCCCGCACCAAGCTGTGTCTGACCGAGGAATTCTCTCGGTCAGACCGATGGCCGCCCCCGCTCACGCCCGTTCCCCCGCTCCGCTGCAGCCCAAGCGCCCGACCGACCCGCCCGCTGTGTCTGACCGACCCAAGCGCCCGCATCGCCCGCTCCCCTGCTCCGTTGCAACCCCCGCAGCGCTGCAGCCCGCTTCCGCAGTGTCTGACCGAAGGATCCCCTCGCAGCGGCCGCTGTGACCGACGACCGCACCGACCCCAAGCGCTGCACAGCCCGTTCCTAGCGCCTGACCGATGGAATCCCCCGCATTGGCTGTGTACGACCGATGGCCATACGTCGCAACCCCGTAACCGTCGCACCACTTGCCACCGTGGGCCCCCCAAGTTCTCCAGAGGTATTGTGGGTTCCCCAAAGGTCCCTAGGACTACTGTGGGCCCCACCTAGGTGTGTTCTCTTCGACGACTTGCCGCGTACGATGTCGTCGCACGTCGTAGCCCGTCGTCGCACGTGCGAGCTTTGGAATCTGGAATCGTCGCCCCGGTTGATTGCTCTGAAATTTCCAGCGAGGAATCTAATTGGAATCTGGACTTGGAGCGCGATCTTTCATTCCAACCCCCGGCGTCGCTACCCGATGCCGGTGTAGCTTTCGCGTCGTGTTGAGGTAACGCTTTACACCCCTAGGACCCCAACCCAATTGCATGCTAATCAAGACTAAAATCAGTATTTTTAAAGTATTTTAAATGTTTTAAATTCACTAATCAAGATTAATAATATGGACTTTAGGCCGGTGGACTTGTGCACGTAGGATAATTGTGATTTTTGGACTCATTGGACGGTGTGCTCATACGTTGTACTTGCAGGCAAGTGAAACTTGCCAACTCTTGTGTAGGGCCATGTTTTTAGGCCACTTCCTTGTTTTCAGCGTAAAAGAGACTAGTCAGTGAAATGATAGCTGGCTAGACGCCTACTCGATCTAGTTTGACAACGAAACTAGATCCGTCACCTAATTGATCTAGCTTGACAACGAAGCTAGATCCAACCCTTTAAACTTGTTGTTCATGCATACGAAACTGTCACGTTTACTTTCCTTATCTGTACGCACTTTTAACTGCCATGCATTGCATTCTACATGTCATCCAAGTTGATTGTTTCATTCGTAGCACACTCTACAATACTTGTACTCCTTGAATACTACTTCCAGGGAAACGGGCCTCATGTGTTGGTCAAAAGCCAATGCCCGGTTTCCTGGACCGGCTAGGTGCACCCCTATGCCATACTTGTTAAAAACACTTCCTGGCTCGTGATCCAGAAGCGAGCATTCCCGTTCGGGGGTAAAGCCCTGGCTCGACACACGTGGAGGGGTAGGGATAAACGGTTACTTGAGCTTAGGAGTGGCCTGATCAGCCCTCTAGCCAAAAGACGGAATCCATGTGCACGAGGTGCTTACTTTTCTTGTCTTGTACTTGTCTTATGAATGATTCATGTAATACTTGTCATCCATGCCATTTTTAAATGCCATGCTCGTACTTTACCTTACTTTACCTGTTGCACTCATACTTTAACTGCCATGTCATCGCATTCATGCTAGAACTGCTAGGTTGCTTTACTTTTACCTACTTTCAATTTCCTTGCACAAGTCTCTTGTAGACTTGCTGACATGTGCCCCTTGCTCTTTTGGGTGTCACATGTTAGACCCTGAGCCAGAGACCGTTGCTGAGTACGTGGTGTGTTGCTGACGCTGAGCCTGAGTCCATGTCTGCCTAGGAGGAGTTTAGTGGATGTCAGTGATCTTTCTTGGTGACTTTGCTGAGCTTCCTTTTGTTTTAGGTTTGTTGTTAGTTGTTGGTGCGTGGCACCTATGCTTTGTACTTTTGTTGGCCATGTTTGGGCCTTTACGCTCTTTTTCTTTTCAGCCTGGTGGCTTTTCAGCGATGTTGGAATTTATATTTATGGATATTCTGAGATTATTCTTTTGTCTCATTTCATTATTATTATCTTGTTTCGTTCCCATTGCAAGGACCTGCAGTTTTAAATTTGATTGACGCTTATCGGACTTGCAGCTTTGTAGCTTCAAGTCTGAGCGGACCTTCTCACGCTTCGCCTCCACCTTTTTGGGAAGCGGGGCGTGACAAAAAATGATTTATCATTTTGATTCTCAGGCTTAAGGGAGAGGGAGAATTAATTGCTCAAAGGTTAGTCCTCGAAAGAGGAAAAACTTGAGTTAATTTGGATTCCCTATTTAGTTCCACATCGGATGTGATACTTTACTGAAGGCTTAGCTCTCCCTCTAAATATGGAGATCCTCTTCCTCCTAAACTTTCACGAAGACCACATTAAGGGAGCTCATCCTAAATTAAAGTGAGCAAACCTAGATCTAAAGGCGACCAAATTTTTCCTCGTTTCCTCTTTATTCCCTTTTCAAGTTCTAGCAAAACTTAAAGGGAGTTCGAATTTGATCCGAAGCATGATGTAGGGATTCAGCTAAGGTGAAACTTTCTAGAGCAAGTGGTCGTGTATTGACAAAGCGTTGGATCGCTTCAGGGTGTCGTCCTAAGGAAGATTTTTTGCGACTGCAAAAACTTAAGGTATGAACTTTAAGCTTTATTTTAATAGCCGAATTATTTAGATCTATCTTTGCGAGATAGATTCATAATTCTCTTTAGATAGTAAAAGATCCTGCAAAGGGTTTTTAATATTTTATTTCAAAGGGCGTTTTTATAAAAAGTGTTTTATGACCTCTTTTTCTTCTTCCGTTGCTTCCACGTCTGATAAGCCTTGGGCTAGACAATGGAAAAGTCTTATGGAAGCTTGCTCAATACCCAACGTTGGTATCAAAGCAGTTTTTACCTACGATCTATTTTTCTACAATTTAAAACATGCGTGTGGACGATGTTTGTACCTCTGTTGTGGCATGTAAAGCTCTCTAAGTGTTTATTTTTATATGTAATTTATAGGGCATGCACATACTATTTTTTATGTAATTAATTTTTGCCTCCTTTTGTATTTATTATTTTTCAAAGGGGCTGTCCTTTTACAAATTTATAGTAAATTTAGGAGGCGGAGCTACCAGAAGTTGCTAAGTGCAGGAGAACATGGGGTTGAGATGGGCCAAATAAGTGCTCTGCAAGGTGTTGCTAGGTGATGTCCGTCCTACTTGGACCGTGGAGTTCACTTAGTTAATTAGGCTATACTAGAGAGCTTACATGCATTCTGTGATGGTTGTAATTTACTTTCATGTGATGTGTAACTTGCAATGGTTTTCGGATTTCACAGCATGACATATAATTTGATATTGCAAAGGTCCTACAGTCACTCTACTATATTTAGCGAACCTATGGTGATGATGTGGTCCCGTGGTCTTGTGAAATAATTATATATGTTTTTGATCTTTTGAAAATTGTTTTCGAAAATTAAACTTCATTTTTGTTATATGATAACTGCGTGGGATGTATGTACTGTGAAATTGTGGATTCTAAAAATTGTTAGTTTTAGGAATCGCCTAGAATTAGAGTTAACTAATTTTTAAGAACCCATAAACATATCAGTGAAGCATAATTTTGATAAATGGCATTCTTAAGGTACCCGTGTGCAGGTGTCTAGAATCGTTTGGTGTCTAGGCTTGGATCATCCTTGTAGGGCTCGCCCTAGCTAGGGATAAATGATCCTACCTGACCAAACCTACCTATCCATATTCAACTACATCAATATAGAACTCCAATTATCAAGAATGCAGGCATTGATTATATCTAGTCAATTATGTTAAAAATCTTTTTCATGATTAGTCGTAGCTCTCATTGCTTTTGGAATTTGGCAAATGTGGTTTCCTGTTATAGTTGTTGGGCAAACTCTAACTATAGTATGGTTATATTTTGAAAACCAATTCCATTATACATAAGATGCAGTTCAGCTTAACCCAAACTGTCGCGTTGTGAACATACCAGAGTGTTAGTGTAAGTTAAGACTGGACAAGAAGCACGGGTTAGACTAGACTAGTCTTTATGGTATGTTGGGCAAACTCAAAGGCCATAAGTGACTAGTGGTAAAAACTATAAGGGATTCACATATGATGTGATTGATGAAAAGTCATCTATCGTTCACAGAGTCGAGCAACTTGTTGGGCAAACCAAATGTTGTGAAACTAAAGGTGGTTTGATCCCTTTCCCACTAAATAACATTATACATTTAATATCTATGGGTTGAAATGATCTCAAAATAGTGGGAGGATATATTTAGATAAAAACCAATCTAACTATGTGTGAAAATAATGAACACATGCTAAATTTGGTGTTCTAATCTTTGCATCAATGTCATTTGGACTTATGCTCATTTTAGACAAGAATAGTCTCGCCGGTAATAATTAAGAAGACTGGCTCAGAAATTTCAAATTGGCATTTTCTTTTGAAAGACTTAGTTATGTTCTCAAAGACCATGAACCTAAGAACCATCTAAAGGGGCCAAAGCTGAGATTATTGAATCGTATAAGCAATGGCTTCTGGATGAAGAAAAATATTTATGCCTCACTCTAGCCTCTATAGATAATAAGCTCCAAAGGTGGCACGAACATATGGATGTTCGTAGCATTTTTCTCAATACAAAATCGTTGTATGTGAAATCATATTGAGCCGCAAAGTTCGAGACTTCGTGTAAATTGTTTAACACAAAGATAAGTGGGGGTGTGGTGTAAGACCGTATGCTCAATATGATTGTGTACATAGAGGATCTTGTAGAGCTTGGTTTCGTGTTGGACCAAAAGCTGTCTATGGAATTGGTCCTAAATTCTCTTACCCCAAAGTTTACCTCGTTCATATATAGTTTATTATGAATAAGATCGAGATTTAACTTCATGAACTTCTCAACATGCTTCAAGAGTTTGAGGATGTCTTGAAGGACTAGTCTCCGGTGTTGGTTATCGGCTCTTCTTCTTCCTCCAAGACCAAAGGAAAAGGAAAGAAGAACAATCCATGAACCAACAAAGGCAATCAAGAAGGGTAATTGAAATGTGGCTAAAGGGGGTCGGGTGAGGAAGAGTGTTATTTCTGCCATAAGAAAAAGCATTGGAGGAGGAACTGCAAGATGTTCCTAGAGCAAAAGAAGAAGGGGCATACTACTGCCTCAACTTCAGGTTTAATTGTTATACAAAGTATAGTCCTTTCTATGACTTCTAAATGCATGGTATATGATATAAGTGTGGTTTCTCATGTGTGTAATTGGTTACAAGAGCTGAGAAGGAAGAGAAGGCAGAAAAGGAAGAGGTCGTTCTCAAGGTTGGCAACAGAGCAAGTGTTGCTACCGGGGTCACTGGAGACGTCCGACACACCTTTGCGAGCATTGCCATCTTATTCTGAAGCAATGTTATGTCCTAATATTTTCTATGCAATGTACTCTCTGTCTCGGTTTTGGTTCAAAGATAGAAATATATTTACAATCAATGAAAAGTTATGAACTTATTTCTTTGATGGTAAAATTGCTTGAATTTGGGATTATGGTGTATATATACTTTGAATAATTATGATGCATTAAGAATTAATACATGAAAATGCAAAGAAACAAATGAAATCTGTTCTGATAAAGTAGACTATGTCATATCAAAGAGAAGAGACTAGTGAGTTACATAAAGATAAGCCTCTCGAATTATAGGTCATGCGACACTTTTGAGTCCTGCCTCAAAGGTAAGATTACCAAAAAACTCTTTTGTATGACAAAGGGAAAGAGTTGGCAAACTCTTCTGTCTCGTACATTCAGATGTATGCAGACACTCGTCTACATTAGCCAGAAAGGATTAATTTTGTTATGTTCATTGATATATCACTGTAAGTATGGACACGTGTTCCTGATGAATCACAAGTCCAATAATTTTAAGCGATTTAAAATAATATCATAACAAGATGGAAAAGTATTAAAGTCCTTCGATTTGATCCAGGATGAGAATACTTAGGCCATGAATGTCTTACATATTTAGAAGAAGTTGATTCTCTCTCAGGTCACACATGGAAT
Source organism: Scilla litardierei (assembly GCA_030789695.1). Lineage (NCBI taxonomy): Eukaryota > Viridiplantae > Streptophyta > Magnoliopsida > Asparagales > Asparagaceae > Scilla > Scilla litardierei. The sequence continues at coordinate 317,597,189 of CM061142.1, read as the reverse complement.
CACACTTTGTTTGACATGGTGCAATTCATGGTGAGTGATGCTGAGTTACCGAACTGCATCTGGGGCCATGCCATAGAACTTCTGTCTCAAACCCAACAAGTGTCGGAACCAGTGGGAGAGTCAGAACATGGCATTTCAAAACAATTCAGTAGAAATTCTAACATGATTCCATGAGCCCCTAAGAGGTACTATGGTTTTCTCGTAGATGGAGGGATCGAGAGTAGCACTATGGTTGATGATGACCGTGTTAGGTTCTAAGAAGCCATTCAGAGTAGAAACTCTAAGAAGTGGCTTGATGCAATAAAACTTGGAACGAATTCCATGTGCATTAATACGGTGTGGACCTTAGAAAATGCGCCAAAGGAACTGTTCCCATTGGCTGCAATGGATCTTCAAGGAGAAAGATCGGTACAAATGGAAAAAATAGAAACGTGCAAGGCTAGGCTGGTTGCAAAACATTCTCACCAGTAGCAATGCACAAGTCTATTCAGATTATACTCGCTATCTCTTATGACTACGAAATTTGGCAGAAAGTTACATGACTCATCCAGAAGGTCTCGAGGTCAGTGGGAGCGAAGAGAAAAGTGATAGGCTCATATTTTACACTTTATTTCTACATATTTGCATGCCATTTAGATTGCTCATATCGTTATTTTCACGATTATTCGACGATGTTTCGATGCTTTTCACTATTTCTTGGTTTTCGTCTGATTCCAGGAGATATGGAGCAATCGGGAGCAATTTGGAGCCTAGAGTATTCACACGCATGCCGGAGCGTCGCCCATGATCATATCGGAAAGATAATGGTACTGGAGGATGAGTGGAAGAAGAAGAACATCGAAAGAATCGACGAGGAAGTGATGAGGAGAGGAAAAGAGTTCAGAAACGGGCCACTCGGCCGAGTGACGCAGCTCACTCGCCCGAGTGAAGCAGCTTACTCGGCCGAGTAATGCTGATACAAAGACATTTGCAAAGCCTAAGTACCAAAGTGTACTCGGCCGAGTGGTGATGTTCACTCAGCCGAGTAAAAGCTCCACTCGCCCGAGTGGAGGCCCAAGCTTTTGAAGAAATCCAAGGCGACTTCTCTGTTTTTGGAGGGATCTGCAGACTGTCCTACTCAACCGAGTAGAATTTGTTGGATATGGACGACATGTATACACCCATGAGGGGATGTATGAGGGTATATAGACCTCAGATGTCGCGTGCATGAAAGCATGTACGAAGGGAACCTTTTCATGTGTGAAAAGGACCACTCGATAAGTGGAAAAAGGCACATTATAAGTGCATAAAGGCACTTGATAAGTGCATGAAGAAGAGGAGAAGCAAGGGCATTAATATAAGCTAATAAGCTTATATATGGTTATTTCCTACAATAACTACCCCTAAAGCCTATAAATAAGATCCAAGGGTAAGGCATTTAAGGCTAATCCTTCATGCCATAAGTTTGCATAAGGCAAAACTTTCCTCTTCTCACTTCCATTTAGTTCTTCTTCCAAATAGATATTTAGACGGTGGAAACTCTGCTTCGATCCTCTGTGAAGAAGTACTGACCGTTATGGCGAATCCAATGGCAAAGTTCAGAGACTACAGCGCAGCGTACGCTAACGTAAGTTCTCTTTCGATCCTCCATCCACGTGCGACGGGATCCTTCATTGGTATCAAAGCCATACGGGTTCGCTCCAGTCTCACTGATGAATGACGCGTTGTCTCTTTCACGAATGAGTTTCCTTCCATTATGGATATGGTAGGAGCACATCGTGAAGGAGAGAACGCCAAAAGTTGTTCTTTTCACGTTAGGGTCTTTTGTCATTACGGATATGGCAAGAACTCTCCGTGACGGGAAGAACTGACCGTTCATCTCGCCAAACTCGCACTCTTCATGGATGCTGAGTCTCCATTCAATAGGGAATGTGAACTCTCTTCATATGGAGCGTGTAGTTTGCGATCGCGAAAGTGTGTTTTTTTGGCACACGGCCTTAAATCCCAACCACTTTCTCGACGAACGGGTGTCTCATCGGAGAAGATGGTAGTTATTCTCAATGGAGAAGATGACCTCTTTGGTGCATGATCGCCATGGCCATATAGGCCATGGAGGCTATGCACCCCCCATGCGGAGGGGGTTGGCTTCGGCCAATGACCACCAAAGCCACTACACCTTCGGGGGGGTGTGCAACCGGACCCCTCAAGGGGGGAGGCCGGCCATGGCTAAGAGGCCAAGGCCGGCCGGCCAGGGACAACCCTGGCCGTGGCCAGGCCAGGGCCAAGGGGCCCTGGCCGGCCTCGGCCAGGGCCGTGGAGCCCTGGCCTCGGCCAGGGCCAAGGCCGGCCCTGGCCTCAGCCAGGGCCAGGCACTGCCGGCCCTGGCCGAGGCCAGGGCCGGGCCACTGCCGGCCCTTGGCCTCGGCCAGGGCTAAGCCCCGGTCCGCGCAGTAAATGGGGGAGACTTGCATGGGTGGTGGCTTGCATGGCCGGTCTCTACGGAGCCGGCGGCAGTTGTCTGCGGCAAAATTCACCTGTAGGGGGGAAACGCTTGGATCCATACGGGAACCGACGGCGGTGGCTTGCAGAAAACTCCCCTCAAGGGGTGTTCGGCCTTGGCCAAGTTGCGATGGCAACTCTCTCTTTGGTAGGGAGAAGAATCCGGCCTTGGCACGGCCACAACACGACCCCGACAATGGCCGGGGAATTATCGAAATATTTCGGTTATGTCACCCTGTAGGGGGGTGTAGGCCTTGCCGAATATTTTGCAAATACAACAAGGGTATTTTTAATACCATAATAGTACCAAGTTGAAATTCCCTAATTTTTTTTTGAAAAATACGTTTTCAAAATCGCTTTTCCGCTGCAAAGTACTATAAGAGTACTGTTATTTGATAAAGTGATGGGGAAATATTGAAAGTTGTTCTAGATGGTGATTGGGATCGTAATGACTTTTCCGATTCTAAAATAACATCTTCAAAATTTTTCGAAAGTAACTTATCAAATATAATAATATCATTCCAAGTGGGATTATCCAAGTGGGAGTGATATTAAACTAGTCTGAAATTTCCACATTCGATTGATTCAGCGTCTCAATGGATCATGATTCGGCCAGTGGTCTTTTGGACTAGTTTGTGGGACACCTCGGCTCTGTCTGGGGTTAGTGAACCATGGACTAGCCATTCCCCTGGTCGGTCCGCTGGCCGAGACTGCTGAATTATGAAACTGTCTAAAATGATGACTATAAATATGAAATTTTATGCAATGTTTTTTGATCGAACCTTCTTTTTATATCTTTTGCATCATTTTAAAGCTAAAATGTCTTCTGTCGCTAAGAACATCGTCGCTGAGTTGAACAAAGGTGAAAAACTCAACGGCGATAATTACAAACTATGGTTCATGAAGATACAATATGTTTTTGAGGAGCAAGATGTGCTCGAAACTCTGAAGAACATAATGATTGAACCTGAGTTGGGCACTACGGCCCAACACAGAAGAGACAAGTAAGCTTTCGATGCTTGGTCTCGGAAGAACAAGATTGCTCGCATTACGTTGTTATCCAGTATGGCCGATGACATAATGTGCATCTTCCGAGAGCATGACCTAACCATGGACATATGGTCCAAGCTAGAAGAGAAGTTTGGTGGCACCTCGGTGTCCAAACTTCGTTCTTTAATTATAAGATTCGATTCATACAAGAAACGTCCAGATCATTCCATGGGGAAGCATCTGCGACATATGGCGAATCTCATCTTAGAGTTAAAGGATGCAGGTCATGTGCTCACTGATGAGCAACAAATCCAAGCAGTCATACGTTTCCTACCAAATGGGTGGGACCAAATGAAAATGCATCTCACTCATAATGAGAGCATCAAGAACTTCAGCGATGTTTCTAAGCACCTCGAGTTAGAGAAAGAGCGGCTAAGCCAAATGCAGAAGTGCACATGGTTGCTAGTTCCTCACACAAGGGAAAGAAACGGAAATATCGTTCGAAGTTTACTAATGAACGTAATAAGTAACCAGAATCTACCAAGAAACCCAAACATAAGGGTGGGCACAAGAAATGGCACAAGAAGAAGGACTTGAAGAAGATCAAGTGTTTCAAGTGCAACAAGTTAGGTCACTATGCTCGTTCATGTACGAGTGGAGGTGACGAGGTAACTTGTAATAAAACTAGTTACATATGTGTTTCTAGTTCAATATTTCTTGTAGAATATAATCCCTTTTGGATAATTGATTCAGGTGCCACGACCAAATAGCAAGGGACAGACAGTCCTTCGTGGAGTATCACCGGATACCCCAAGGAACTAAGTGGATCTATGTAGGAAACAACACACGTGTTGAAGTGAAAGGCATTGGGACGTGCACGCTCGTTTTGGACAACGGCCGCACTATCCTACTTCATGATGTTCTCTTCGCTCCGGATATTCGAAGGAATATTATATCGGTGGTCGTTTTAATGGGTCTTGGTTATAGTTGGTTCTTTCATATTTGTAAAGTGGACTTGTCTTGTAATAATTCTTTCATTGGTTCTGGGTATGTTTTCAAAGGATTTGTTGTATTAAATACAATGTATGATTCCTCATTTTATAATGAAAATTTCCTTGTTGCAAATTCATCAAATTATGAGTCAGATGTAATTTGTTGGCATGCAAGGCTTGGTCACATTGGACATACACGATTGGATAGACTTGCCAAACGTGGCTTTCTATCAAATGTTTCAAAGGTCGAAATGTCGACCTGCGAACATTGCCTTGTAGGGAAATCTTGTCGCAAGCCGTTTGGAACCGGCACAAGGGCTGAGGTTCCATTACAGCTCATCCATTTGGACATATGTGGTCCGATGAATGTCAAGACAAGACGCGGGAAGTCCTATTTCATCACTTTTATTGATGACTTCACCCGATTCGGTCATATCTATTTGATATCCCACAAAAGTGAAGCATTAACCTGCTTTAAAAACTATATGAGTTTGGTGGAAAATCAATTAGATCGCAAGATTAAGGTCTTGCGAACCGATAGAGGCGGTGAATACCAATCAATAAGTTTTAAGGAACTTTGTGATGAAAAAGGCATAGTTCATCAGGTAATTATGCCTTATACTCCGCAACAAAATGGTGTTGCAGAAAGGAGGAATAGGACTTTAATGGAAATGGTCCGTTCAATGATGGCGCAAGCCAACTTGCCAATCACCTTTTGGGGTGATGCATTATTGACGGCCGCTTTCATTTTAAACCGCGTACCCTCGAAATCAGTTAGCTCCACTCCTTATGAGTTGTGAAACCAAAGGTCTCCTGACTTAAGCATTTTAAAACCTTGGGGATGTGCATCCTATGCACATATTTCCTCTCATAAGTATGGCAAACTTGGGCCAAGGGGGAGGAAATGTATCTTTATACGATACGCAGAAAACTCCAAAGGTTATGTTTTCATTGGTCAGGAAGACAATGGAGGACTAATTGAATTTGAGTCGATGGATGTCACTTTCTTGGAAAACGAGTTTCCAAGACAGGGCGAGATAAGTCAAGACTTATATCTATTTGAGATTTATGGTCAAGAAGGATTACCTCATTCGAGTGGGAGAATTCTTGGTGAAGACGAAAATACGTTTCAACCTTCACCAATGGATGATACGAATGATGCGAATCCTATTCCATACGGGAATAATGATCCAAGTGGGAGCATTTCTAACGAAATTCCAAGTAGGAGTGATATTATAATTGATCTAAATTCGAGTCAACAAGGACTGGAAGAATCTCAAATACGACGTAGTAGTCGTACAAGGTTAGCTCCTCTAAGATTTGAGGATGAATTCCCACAAACCTTTATGACTTTACTACAAGAAGATGACGAGTCTGCTACTTTCAAACAGGCCGTATCATGCCCTGCAAAAGACAAATGGATTGAAGCGATGAAGGAGGAATTAGAATCCATGAAAGTTAACCAAGTCTGGGACTTGGTTGACTTACCTAGAGGACGTAGAGCTATTGGGAACAAATGGGTTCTCAAGATCAAGCATAAGGCTGATGGCTCTATAGACAGATATAAAGTTCGCCTTGTCGCAAAAGGTTTTACACAACAGGAAGGGATAGACTACGAAGAGACCTTCTCACCTGTTGTGCGTTTTACCTCGATTTGCTTGATTCTGGCTATGGTAGCTTGCTTAGACCTCGAACTACATCAAATGGATGTAAAGACTGCCTTTCTCAATGGAGAATTAGACGAGGAGATCTATATGGAACAACCAATAGGGTTTGTAAAAGAAGGAAACGAACATAAGGGTTGTAAACTTCGTAAGTCTATATATGGTCTTAAACAATCCTCGAGGCAATGGTATATACGATTTCAAGAAGTTGTCTTATCAAATGGTTTTTCCATGCTTGATGAAGATAACTGTGTATATATCAAGAGGATTAAGAGCAAGTATGTTATTATGTCTCTATATGTAGATGACATTTTAATAGCTGGAAATGACAAGGGCTTTGTGATGGATATCAAGGCTTGGCTTTCATCAGTTTTTGAGATGAAAGACATGGGAGAAGCCGCATATATCTTGGAGTTAAGATTTCAAGGAATCGTTCGAAGAAACTTCTCTCTCTTTCACAAGTGACTTATATAAAGAAGGTTCTAGAACGTTTTAATATGCAGGACTGCAAGTCCATTGATACTCCTATAAGCAAATACGATAATTTATGTCTGAAATCGTGTCCAAAGAACCAAAAGGAAAAGGGAATTATGGAAAAAAAAATTCCATATTGTAGTGCAGTTGGTAGTCTTATGTACGCTATGATGTGTACAAGACCGGACATCTGTTTTGCCGTTGGAATGGTAAGTCGTTACCAATCCAATCCAGGGCAAGTACACTGGAAAGCGGTTAAGAGGATAATGCGGTATCTTAAAGGAACTGCAGACTATGCTTTATGCTATCAAGGAGATGCCTTGAGGCTCGAAGGCTGCACTGATGCTGATTGGGCGGGTGATCTCGATGAGCGACGATCGACCTCAGGATATGTTTTTCTACTCGGATCTGGTGCAATATCCTGGAGTAGCAAGAAACAATCCTGCATCGCACTTTCAACTATGGAAGCCGAGTTTGTAGCATTTAGCATGGCAGTCCAAGAAGCTGTTTGGCTTAGGAAGTTCTTAGACAGGCTAATTGATGCAAGTGACTCAGGTGATGTACCAATACACAGTGACAATCAAGCATCTATAGCCTATGTCAAAGATCCAAAATTCCATTGTAAGACCAAACACATTGATATCCGCTACAAATTTGCAAAAGACTGTGATAAGACCAAGAAGGTAGACATTAGGTACATATCTACGCATAAGATGATAGCGGATCCGCTTACGAAGGCGATCCCCAGAGATGTGTTTTACAAACACTTATCATCTCAAGGATTGCGTAAGAGCTGAGTTGTACCAATGTAAATTCCCATGTCTATGAAAGATCAAATTTAATAAAAGAATAAGTTCTTTTCAACATTGCATATGAGTTTCTTGAAAATGTTTGTGTACATTTCTTTTATCTCAGCTGTATTTTCTAGTATGTCGGACAGATTGATGTTGGCTCTCTCACATGAGCAACCGCCTTTATTCTATTAGACGGATAAGATAAAGATGAGACCTGTTTAAAGTCAAAATCATCAGACGGATAATTTAGAGTCATGACTTAAACAAAATGGTCGTATGAAAGATCTGCATCATATGGATGCTTACAAAAGATCTAAGAAGATTTTTTAAATCTTATCTGTCTTATGCGGGATGTGGGTCCAGGAAATTACTGAGTAGTAAAAGGGACTCAAAGTCAGACATTGTGGTGTCTGATCATCATCCTTACAACATCATTAAGACATACGCTCCCTGGGAAAGGAGTGATGTTGTAATACGTATTCATACTACGTATGCATTTAACCATTGGGTTAGAATAGTAATTGTGTTTACTATTATGTGAGACCCAAAGACCACATGGGTCTTAACTTCTTACTCTTATGGACTCTAATTGGTTCCTTTAGAATTGACTGGGTGATCGCTATCTTAGCATGTTGCTTATGGACTATGGTAGATTCGGTCCGGCGGGACATGTTAGAAAAGCGAGTCAAGTCAAGATCGAAAGGATCGCAAGAAGAGGAAGATTAATTTCATATTCACATTTGGACTTTAGAGATTCAAAGCTGGCCAGCCAATTGTAATCCAGATGGGATTCAATTGTTGAATATAAAGTATAAGAAATGTGAAGAAATAATCTAGGGTAAAGCATGCGTTGTTCTACTCAACTTTGCACCTCAAAGAGTGTTGTGTATCTCTAACAAGTGCACAACAACAGACTCTATGCGCATGACGGTCACACGGTCTATTTCTCAGTATGATAAATAGAAGAACTAAAGGAAAAGATGTTTCCTTACAATCCCCTCAAGTGTGAGTGGGAGATGTTGGATATGGACGACATGTATACACCCATGAGGGGATGTATAAGGGTTTACAGACCTCAGATGTCACGTGCATGAAAGTATGTACGAATGGAACCTTTTCATGTGTGAAAAGGACCACTCGATAAGTGGAAAAAGGCACATTAATATAAGCTAATAAGCTTATATATGGTTATTTCCTACAATAACTACCCCTAAAGCCTATAAATAAGACCCAAGGGTAAGGCATTTAAGGATAATCCTTCATGCCATAAGTTTGCATAAGGCAAAACTTTCCTCTTCTCCCTTCCATTTAATTCTTCTTCCAAATAGAGATTTAGACGGTGGAAACTCTGCTTCGATCCTCTGTGACGAAGTACTGACCGTTATGGCGAATCCAAGGGCAAAGTTCAGAGACTACAGCGCAGCGTACGCTAACGTAAGTTCTCTTTCGATCCTCCATCCACGTGCGATGGGATCCTTCAGAATTCTCACTCGACCGAGTGAGAAATCCTACTCGGCCGAGTGGCATGAGCACCTGAACGTGGATATCTCTGTTTGTTCTATAGATTTGGCACTCGGTCGAGTGAGATTCTCGCTCGACCGAGTAGCGCCGTCAGCCAATCTTGAAATCTAGGGCTTCTGGCTGCGCAGGGGCAGTTTGGTTTGGATTTTTTGGGCATGTATTTAAGCACAGTTTTTTCTCCAGCCCCAGGGGAGACCAGAGAGACTTTTTAGAATAATTTTTCTTTAGTTTTAATTTTAGTTAAGCTTTTGTATTGGCGAGAGATTGAAGACTTGTTCTTAATTTTCTATTTGAAGCTTCATCGCAACATTGGTTTGTCTTAATCTCTAGAAAGCTTTAATTTTTATGCTATATCTCCTGCTAGATCTGAGTTTTGATATGAATTCTATTGTTGATCTTGCTTTCCTATTGATTTCTAATATAATTTGTGAGTAGTTCCTTTGCTCTAGGACAAAGGGATGAACCCCATAGGTCTAATGTTTGATTTGTGAGATCTATTGAATTGCTATGATATTAGGCTTGTTAGAAAGTTTAGGTCTTGATTAATTTACTACGGATAGATATGGATTTCTCTTGGATCTTGAGAGCTCGACAGAGGATCTTGAGCCAAGGAAAGCCCTAAATATTCGATTTAGGATTACAATCGAAGTGCCATAGAAGTGGTGCGCGACAGCGACCAAAGCTAGCATTTTTATTGTTCTCCTATACTCATATTCGTTGCACGATGGTGAACGAGTACGAACTATCATGATCTAGATCCACACTCAAGTTGTGCGACATCAAGCTTGAGTTGGGATTGGACATAATTGCCGATCTTAATGATAGTGGTCTAGACTAGGCTTGCACGACAGCGAGGCTCTAGTTTTGATTGCTATAGACTTGCGTAGCGCGACAGCGTGCATCGGTTCTCCAATTAGTTGCGGCAAGTTCACCTTAAACCAAGCTTAATTGCTTGGTAATTCATAACTCACATTGATGACTTGGGAATCTGTTGTGGGGATTCTCTAGCCATAGACATCTCTATTATATTGAATTTTTATCCGTACTCGAACGATTGTGACACCAACCATTCCCAAACAATTTTCCACCAAGCAGCTTAGTAGAAAAAGTAGAATACCGTCATTAGTCCTCCCTGTGATTTGATACCCGCTTGCCACTTTACCATATGCTTGCGGTAAAGCTACATTGTTTTCCTTGTGTATATCGAGGAGCGATCAAGTTTTTGGCACCGTTGCTGGGGAGGCGACGGTATTTTATTTTCTTTACTAAGTACTCACGTGGTTACTGACGTTGTTTTCCAGACTTTTCTATTGGTATTTAACAGGTTACCTGGAAGACGCGAAGATGAGTATGGACTCTAGCCCGCAATACGACGATACTTTTACATCCCTTCTAGATGAACTTGTGGACGAGCTTCAAGCCACAAGACCCATTGCCATCAATATGGAGGACCAACTTGAGCAACTATTTACCAGCTTCATCATTGATCAAATCTCCTCGGAAGGAATGATCAAGGGCAGCATTAGAGTCGATGTTAGAGATGATAAACTGTATCTTGAAGTTAATGGAGTCCCTCAGCCTATAATGAATAAAGGCATCGAAGCATGCACCGAAGAGTTTAACGCTCGTGAAGAACTACCTTGGGATACCGACATTCAGGGAAGTATACTTGATGATGCCTTTTGTGACATCGGTTTATACACTGACTTACCTTTTTATGACAGGTGTGAACAAAAGGAGAGCGGTGGTTCCATCGATTCGGGAGCATAGTCACCTAGCACATACTTTGACGCTCCATCCTCACCGAGCAGTGATTTTGAGTCGGCATGCGAATGCCTATCTTCTGAAGTGGGAGTGAACGAAGATGAGGCCAAGGACGTCATGTTTCCATAGGAAAAGGAAATATGGGGTACATCATCCCTTGAGGTAGAACTAAAACAATTACCTCCTAACTTAAGATATGCATTTTTAGGTGATAAATTAACCTTTCTTGTGATTGTTAATGCTAGCCTCAACCACCATCAACTTGAGAGTCTTCTAAATGTCCTGAGAAGCCATACAGATGTCCTTGGCTATAGCATTTCCGACCTCAAGGGGATTGGTCCTAGGCTATGTACCCATAGAGCCTCAAAGGCAGTTAAACCCCAACATGAAGGAGGTGGTTAAAAAAGAGATCCTTAGACTGCTTGAAGTCGATATTATCTATCCTATTTCTGACAGCAGATGTGTTAGCTCTGTTCATGTTGTCCATAAGAAGGGAGGAAAGACCGTTATAAAAAATGATAAGGGAGAATCTATATCCACAGAGACCGTTACGGGTTGGCGCATGTGCATCAATTACAGAAAATTGAATAAAGTTACCTGGAAGGACCATTACCCATTACCCTTTATTGACCAAATGCTAGAACGTCTCGCTAAGCATAAATATTTTTTCTATTTGGATGGGTATTCGAGATTTTTTCAGATTCCCCTCCATGAGTATGATCAAGAAAAGACCACCTTCACGTGCCCTTATGGCACTTATGCATACTGTAGGATGCCCTTTGGTCTTTGCAACGCCCCCGCCGCCTTTCAAAGGTGCATGACATCCATTTTTTCCGATTACATTGAAGACATCATGGATGTCTTTGTCGATGACATTTCTATGTATGGCAGTGAATTTGAATCATGTTTGGCTAATTTAACTAAAGTTTTAAAAAGATGCCAACAAAATAATCTGACGCTTAATTGGGAAAAATGCCATTTCATGGTTACTGAGGGAATAGTTCTTGGGAATCTTGTCTCATCGAGAGGGATTGAGGTTGATAAAGCTAAAATTGAGGTAATAGAAAAGCTACACCCTTCTATTAATGTCAAGGGCATTAGAGGATTCCTTGGTCATGCTGGGTTTTACCGTCGTTTTATCAAGGATTTTGCTCAAATTACCCGACCACTTACGACTTTACTTGCTAAAGATGTACCCTTTGTTTTTTCAAATGATTGTTTGCAAGCGTTCAATACGCTAAAGGAGATGCTCATTTCCGTTCCAATTATACAACCGCCGGATTGGAGTCTTCCTTTTGAGTTGATGTGTGACGCTAGTGACCAAGCTATTGGAGCAGTGTTGGGACAAAGAAAGGATAAAAAGCTTCATGCGATATATTATGCAAGCAAGACTTTGGATGAGGCGCAAAAGAATTACACCACTACCTAAAAGGAGCTCTTGGTCGTGGTCTACTCTATTGAAAGGTTCCGTTCTTACCTTCTTAGATCAAAGGTGATTGTGCATACGGATCACACGACATTGAAGTACCTATTGAGCACAAAGGAGGCCAATCCTAGACTAATAAGATGGATTCTATTTCTAAAAGAGTTTGACTTGGAGATCCGGGACAAAAAGGGCACAGACAATCTTGTGGCGGATCACTTATTAAGGCTAATCCGTGACAGGAAGGACGGAAGCTTACCTATTGATGAGACATTTGCCGATGAGAAGCTCATCACCTTCCGACCCGTGGAAGTATCTTGGTATTCGGATTTCGTGAATTATTTGGCGTGCGGTATTAAACCGTATGGCATGGCCACGCAACAAAAGAGGATATTCATGCATAAAGTCTGGAGCTATTTTTGAGAAGACCCATGCCTCTTCAAGGTATGCAAGGATGGGATTATACGGAGATGCATTTCGAAAGAATAGGCTACTTCCATCATCTCACATTGCCATGACATGCCATGCAGAGGACATGCGGCCACTTCCAAAACCACCGCGAAGATATTGCAATGCGGATTCTTTTGGCCCACTACGTTTAAGGACACACATGAGTTCGTCAAAAAGTGTGATAGATGCCAAAGGACGGGAAACATATCCAAGCGCAATGAGATGTCGATGAAACCTATCTTGGAGATTGAGCTATTTGATTGTTGGGGAGTTGCGACCCTTTCCATCCAGTAAAGAAAACAAATATATATTATTGGTCGTCAATTATGTTTCGATGGGTGGAAGTTATTGGTACTCCAACCAACGACGCGAGAGTGGTCTCCAAGTTCTTCAAGCAAAACATATTTCCCCGCTTTGGAGTACCAAGAACATTGATAAGCGATGGAGGTAGCCATTTCATATAGAGCAAGTTCAAAGCCATGCTAAAGAAGTACAGAGTGCATCATAGAGTTGGTTTGGCTTATCACCCTCAAACAAGTGGGCAAGTGGAAGTGTCGAATAGGGAAATCAAGCAAATCCTAGAGAAGACAGTGGATAGGTCAAGAAAGGATTGGTCCATGAAGTTGAACGATGCACAATGGGCATACCGTATGGATTTTCGAATCCCCATTGGCACCACCCCATACCGACTAGTATATGGGAAAGCGTGCCATTTGCTGGTGGAGTTGGAGCACCGTGCTTATTGGGCTATCAAAACTCTAAATTATGATTACAAGAGCGCGGCGGTATGGCGTCTTCTAGACATAAAGGAGCTTGATGAGATTAGAAGGGACGCCTATGAGAGATCTAGAATCTATAAAGAAAAAACCAAAATCTTCCACGACGCCTGCATTATCGTGAGTCAATTCAAGGTTGGAGATAAGGTCTTACTATACAACTCGAAACTCCGACTCTTTCCCGGGAAGCTGAGATCATGGTGGTCGGGGCCATTCACGCTCCGCCACATGCATCTGGGAGGAGCTTTTGAGATAGAAGGAAACGACGGGGTACCATTCAAAGTTAACGGACAAAGACTCAAGCACTACTCCACGGAAGATCCTATCGATGAAGTGAAAAGTATCTATCTAGGAGAGGCTTCGACTCAAAGTTTGTCACACCTACTTGATGAGGTCATTAATGATGCCGTGCCATATGCCATTGTAGCTTTGCACCCGGATAGCAATGATGGAGTGCCAATTTTTGAGGACGACACCCCAATTGGAGACCCATCAGATCCTCTCACTGAGGAAGAGAAGAACGATGCTGATGTCGTAAGGATTAGAGAGCTCCGTAAGCTCTCGACGGTGAAGCACAAGAAGAAAGCGCCACCGGCGAATACATCTTCCCCGCCAGGAAAGACCAAAGATGCCAAGAGCACAAGCTTGGGGGAGTCAGCCCTTGCTATCATTACAGAGGAGGCGCACACTAAGGATGCCAAAGAAGAGCTAGCGCTACATCTGAACCCTCATGGCCTTTCTAAAAAGTTTGACATACGCATCTCCTATGCACCGAACATCATGCACTAATGGCAAAATCCCAAGGGGTCGAGCTCAAGTTCTTAAATGAGCGCTTATCTGGAGGCAACCCGAAGGTTTTATTTTAGCTGAATTTGAATTTGAATTTTTGTTTTAGATCTTTATTAGTTTATAGAGTCAAGAGTCTAGGAAGGATCTGACGATGGGCTATGTTTTTCATTTCAGGAAGAAGATGAGAGGAGTCCATATGAATGGATGATAGCCATGGCGATGGAGAGTACTCCAGGGACGCGCTTAAATGCCAAAGGAAGGAAGGAACTAACGGGAGAGGAAGAAATAGAAAGCATCGCAAAACAAAGAGTCTGGAGCTGAAAAGAGCAGCCTACTCGGCCAACTGACTTGTGTTGTTTTTTGTGATTCAAATCCCATGGAACAGTTTTCCCAGGTGACTCGGTCGAGCAGCAAGCTGCTTGATCGAGCAACATAAAGACTCTGACAGACCAAGCAGGCAGAGAGTTTGAGGAAGTTTTACCTTTGGCTCGGGTGACTCCTACTCGGTCGAGTAGGAGGGTACTTGGTCGAGGAGCAAGCTGCTCGACCAAGCAGCTGAAGGCTTTGTTTGCCCGAGCAGCCTGAGGGCATGCTGTTTGAAGAGGGATACTGACACTCGGGCCGAGTAGCTAAGCTACTCGACCGAGTCGGCTCGACTCCACCCATCGACGATTTTAGGGCATGTCAGCTCGACCGAGCATGCCGAGCTGACAGTCCACTTGGGCCGAGTCAGCACGGGCCCATGCGCAGAAATGAGCGGCCTGGATGTGTTTTTCCTATTGTTTTGGGTTTCTACTTAAACCTAACTATTGTTTTAGATTAGGTCAAGCCTCTTTTAGATTGAGAGAGTTTTTGAGAGCCTCTTTCTACCCCATTGGAGATTGGAGAGAGTTTTAGTGTTTGTGTTCTTGAGAGAAAGGTTTGGGTTTTCCTTCTCTTCTTCTTCCATTGATTTCTTCCTCTTGAGTGGATTCGTGAGGGCTTGTTCCATTTGACAAGTTATTACTCACGCTGAGGAAGGGAGTTTGTAACCCTAATTGTTTGGATCTCTCTACTAGTCGAATCGTCTCGGCTCGGATTGCTGGATGTAGGTTGTTTACAACCGAACCAGGGTAAACTCTCTTGTGTCTGCGATTGATTTATTTGTTGTTGTGATTTGTTTGCTAGTTTCTATTGCAAGGTCATTTGAGAATTTTGTTGGTTCATTGGGATTAGATTTTTGCTAGCTCTATATTCATGATCAGTTTATTAGGGTTGGTTTTGCATTGATCCCAAGGCGATTTGGATTTCACCTCAACAACTTGTTCACTCGACCGAGTGAAGACCATATGGGGAATGTGGTGGGTTCCTATGAGATAAAGCCAGTGACGAGACCCATGAGGTCGGATAATATGCATGTGCTCGAGCACGCTGAGGGTCAAGCATGTCGGGCCAACAGGGCGGGGAAGGTCGTCAGGAAGGGGAATATCAAGCATCCTCGCAAAATGGTGAAGAAGCCACCGCAGCAGATGTCGGTGGAGAAATAGGTGGTGGCAGTTTGGTAAAGGCGGTGACACAACCAGTGGGCTGCGTCAGATAGCATGAATGGTCGTAGGGAGCCGTCAGGATGAAATCGAAGAGGTCGGGTCATACCCATAAGATAGGTAAGCTCAGGGAGGGACATGGTCCCGACCTCAGGTTTGCAGAAAAGGGTGGAAGCTAAGTGCCTCTGAGTGTAGCGAAGGCATGGGTGCACGATGTACGATGCCTTCGCCCGACTAGGGCGATACTGGGGGATGCCTGAAATATGCTCCTAAAAGGCTCAAGCATCAAAAGTGTCAACGTCAAAGAGTGGAGAAAACGCCTCTCTGTGCTCGGGTATGGCAGGGAAGTGAAAATACTCGCGGATCATGGAAAATGTGATAGTGTAGTCGTGGTCCATGAGGCGAAAGGTGATGTCGTGACCATCTGGGGTGAGAGCAAGGGAGCTGAGACCCTCTAGTGCTATGTGGGAGTAGTTGGAAGCGTGTACATTGAGGAAGCGGTCGAAACCGATCGCTTAGTAGAGGTGATGAACTCCCTGAAGGAGTCCGAGGGATCTAAGGGTAGGCACGTCTATGAACACAGTAGGTACGAGACGGTGCTGAGAGAGCCTAACAAAGCGCTCTCGGTGTGCGTCGTCTCGGAACGTGATGCCATATGTCCGGAGACGTGCCGGCAGGGCATCCCTGGTGGGTGCGGGGTGTGGGAGTGATGAGGTAGAGGCGGTGGATGGTGCTATGGTGGGGATAACGACGGCAATGACAGGTGTGGTGGTGGCGGGAGCTGTGATAGAGGGGGTGGTAGTGGTAGTGGCGGGATCTGTGGTGGTGGTGGTAGTGGTGGTGGTGGTCGTGGTGGTGGTGAGTCGTGCACGACGATGGGGTCTGGAGGAAGAGGCACCTGGAGTGGGCCTCTTCCTGCGGGTGGGTGTGGTGGGGGCACCTCGCATGCGAACCATCGTCGCGATGGTAGTATGATGATACGGTATAAGAATAAATCAAGGAACGAATGTACCGTATCTGCAGGCGATGCGAACGATGCGAGTGCCAAGAGATCCCCCAAGCTAGTCCTCACAGCTGTTACTGACGTAATCAGGGAGTATCTGCAAATAGAAACGATCAAAACATCAGAAAATAGATTTAAATTGCGGGATACGCAGAATTTATGTTACTCGATCGAGTAGTGATACTACTCGGTCCGAGTCGTGGAACTCCGTGGGAACTGTCCGAGCAGTATAACTGCTCGGTCCGTGCCCTAGGGCACAGACGATCGGAGATGGGGGGTTTTTACCACGATCCGACGGGAGAGGGAGAGGGGGAGGGCGGTGGGGGGGGTTTTAAAAACGGGGGGTGGGTTTTTGGGGAGAGCGGGTCGGCGGCACCGTCGACGACGGTGGCGCCGTCGACGGTGCCGTCGACTAAAGAGGGTAAAGGGGGGGAAGAGAAGGGAGGGGGTGGAGAGATAGAGATAGAGAGAGAGAGAAAGAGAGAGAGAGAGAGAGATAGGGCGGCTGACCGAAGTTGGGCGGAGCGATCGACAGCGCTGGCGACAGAGCGGGAGGAGGAAAACGGCGACAGGGGCTGAGGTTTGAACGAGTGGGGAGTGGGGGAGCTCGGGGGGCATTTGTGAGGGTAAAAATTTTTTAGGATTAGGGTAAAAAAATTTTAACTGTGAAGTTAAAATTGAAACGGGTTGGGTTTGAAAACCCGACCCGACTCGGTCTGAGCATCTAGTCTGCTCGACCCGGTCAAAACCGCTGAAACAACGAAAATTTAGATGCCATATACTCCCATGTCTGCTTGACCAAGTAGTATGATGCTCGGTCCACGTCGATTCTACTCGGGCCGAGCCGATAATAATCGGGTCATTTTTGCAGAGTGATGTTTTCTCCTTACATTCGAAAGCCTGTAGTACTCGACCGAGTAATAGGTTGGTCGGACCGTGTCGCTTTCTACTCGGACCGAGCAGGTGGTTGCTCGGGCCGCGTAGAAAAAGCATCATCCCCTTCCTTTTTCATGTCTGAATTGCTCGACCGAGCAGTGAAGCTGCTCGGTCGAGTCTCCTGTGTCTCCTGTCTCCTCTTAATTTTCCTTGGTTTTCTCTCCAAATCTTCGAATCTGATGCTCTCCTCCGACTTCCTTTGATTTATAATGTCGATACGCATACCCCCACTTGTCCGTCCTATACAAAAGACGAACTCGTCAAATTCTTATGATTTTTATAGTTTTATCTCAAAATCATGAAATAAAAGATAAGAAATAAGAAACAGAAAAAGAAAACCCGAAATCTAAGAAATTGGGTTGCCTCCCAATAAGCGCTCGTTTTCAGTCGTGAGCTCGACTCCCTTAAATATTTCAGTTGTCATTTGGTGCACGTGGCGGTCGCGCGTCATTCTTCGAGGTGGTGCACTCCGGCGGCATTTGGTCTCCACCTACTTCAAGACTCTCCTCTGAGCAGCATATAGTTTCCGGTTCTTGATGATTTGGAGAACGATGTAGAAATTCCTTATCCAATACTCGGATGTACGCGACGACCGCTTTGTTGTAGGTCAGGTCGCCGTCATCATCGATGCTTGTTTTCATTGGGTCTTTCATGACCCCCTCAGAAGTGAAATCCTCAATGGCTTCGTCTTCAAGAAGCTCCAAATAGCTGGCCCCTTCTACATGAGATCGCCCTCTCATCGGCCTTTGTAGCAGGAACTCGGCTTCGATATTTCCAACGTTGAGAGAGAGGGTCCCTTCTTGGACATCTATCAAAACACCGGCCGTCGCCATGAAGGGGCGGCCGAGTATAAGTTGGGAGCTCCCTCCCTCAGGCATATCCATGATAATGAAGTCGACGGAAACACATAATCCTGGGGGTAATTGAAGGATGACGTCCCTTGCTATCCCCATCGGGTAGGTGATGGAATGATCGACAAGCTGGATGGACATGCTCGTCGGTTCTAACTCACTTCCCGTCTGAAGTCTCTTGAAAATGGAGAGGGGCATCAAACTGATGCTAGCCCCCAAGTCAATCAATGCTCTGCTGATAGGCATCCCTCCAATGGAGCATGGCACGGTAAAGCTCCCTGGATCCGACAGCTTCCAGGGGAGATGATTTTTGATGACGGAGGTGGAATCCTCCAATAGCTTGATTTCTTCAGGTTTTCTCCTTCCCGTGATGAGATCCTTCAAGAATTTGGCGTAGATCGGGATCTCTGTGATGGCGTCCATGAACGGAATGTTCAGCTGAATTCCCTTCAATAACTCCATGAACTTGGAGTACTTCTTTTCCATTTTGGCTAGGGCTAGCCTCTGTGGGTATGGAGGGGGAGGTCAGGAAACTTTACTCTTAGATGCGTCGACGGGAGGTGGTGTTGTAGTAGGCGTGACGGGAGGGGCATCTGCTTTATCCTCAATAATGATAGGCCCTTCAGTGGCCTCTACTCTATTGCCATCATCGACAGCTTCTTTAACGGTGATTTTCTCCTTATTCAGCACCGGGACCATGACGGGGTCAGTCACCCGTCCTCCACGTGTGGTAACTGAAACCACGGCATTAGCTTGGGCTCTCGGGTTCGTCTTCGGCTGCGAAGGCAATCTCCCCTGATTCTTCAAAAGCTGCAACATTTGACCCCTCAGTTCGGCAAGTGAAGAATTGATACTCTTGAACTGGTTCGAGGTGTCCTGATTAAAGCGGATCTATCCACTCATGAAAGTCTCCAATGTGGCTTCAAGATTGGACTTTGGTGGAATTGGTGCACAGTTCTACTGAGGTGGCCGGTTTTTCACGCCCCGCTTCCCAAAAACGTGGAGGTGAAGCGTGAGAAGGTCCGCTCAGACTTGAAGCTACAAAGCTACAAGCCCGATAAGCGTCAATCAAATTTAAACTGCAGGTCCTTGCAACGCGAAACGAAACAAAGATAATAATAAGGAAAAGAGACAAAAAAATAAATCTCAGAATATCCATAATAATAAATTTCAACATCGCAGAAAAGCCACCAGGCTAAAATAAAAGAGTCTAAAAGAGGCCCTAACATGGCCAACAAAAGTACAAAGTACGAAACAAAGTAATGGTGCAAGCACCGACAACTAACAACAACCTAAAGTAAAAGCAACTCAACAGTCACTAAGACTAGTCTCCAGTGTCCTCGTACTCCTCGACGAACGTAGGCTCAGGCTCAGCGTCAGCAAACACCTCGTCCTCAACAACTGTCTCTGGCTCAGGGTCTAACATGTGTCACCCAAAAGAGCAAGGGGCACATGTCAGCAAGTCTGGAAGACTTGTGCAAGGAAACTGAAAGTAGGTAAAAGTAAAGCAACCTAGCAGTTCTAGCATGATGCAATGACATGGCAGTTAAAGTAATGAGTGCAACAAGTAAAGTACGAGCATGGCATGGCATGGATGACAAGTATTACATTCACAAGACAAGTACAAGACAAGGAAAGTAAGCACCTCGTGCACAGAGTTCACGCCTTACAGCTGAAGAGGCTGTACGGGCACACTTCTACGCTGATTGGTCGCTCAACCCTACCCCTCCACGTGTATCGAGCCAGTGCCTTACCCCCGAACGGGAATGCTCGCTTCTGGATCACGAGCCAGGAAGTGTTTTTAACAAGTATGGCGTAGGGGTGCACCTAGCCCGGGACAAGCAAGTACAAGTATGTAGCGTGTGCTACGAATGCGACATTCAATGCATGGATGACATGACATGGCAAGTAGTAAAGCGTACAGGTAAGGAAAGTAAACATGACAGTTTAGTATGCATGATCAACAAGTTTAAAGAGTTGGATCTAGCTTCGTTGTCAAGCTAGATCATTTAGGTGACGGATCTAGTTTCGTTGTCAAACTAGATCAAGTAGGCGTCTAGCCAGCTATCATTTCACTGACTAGTTTCTTTTACGCTGAAAGCAAGGAAGTGGCCTAAAAACATGGCCCTACACAAGAGTTGGCAAGTTTCACTTGCCTGCAAATATCACGTCTGAGCAACACCGTCCAACGAGTCCAAAATCACAATAATCCAACGTGCACAAGTCCACCGGCCTACATCCGTTTTATTAATCTTGATTAGTGAATTCTAAAACATTTAAAATACTTTAAAAATACTGATTTTAGTCTTGATTAGCATACAATTAGGTTGGGGGTCCTAGGGGTGCAAAACGTTACCTCAACACGACGCGAAAGCTACACCGGCGTCGGGTAGCGACGCCGGGGGTTGGAATAATAATATCGCGCTCCAAGTCCAGATTCCAATTAGATTCCTCGCTGGAAATTTCAGAGTAATCAACCGGAGCAACGAATCCAGATTCCAAAGCTAGCACGTGCGACGACGGGCTACGACGTGTCGCAACGTCGTACACGACGAATCCTCGAAGAGAAAGCACCTAGGTGGGGCCCATAGCAGTCCTAGGGACCTATGGGGGACCCACAATACCTCTGGAGAACTTGGGAGGCCCACGGTGGCAAGTGGTGCGACGGGTGCGGGGTTGCGACGAATGGCTCTCGGTCGTACACATCCAATGCGGGGAGATCCGTCGGTCGGGCACAGAGGATGCGGGGTTGCGACGCTTGGGGTGTGCAGCGGTGCGGGGACGTGCTTGGTGCGCGGCCTTCTCTCGGTCGGAGCGGTAGGGTGGCTCGGTCAGGCGCTTGGATGCGGGGGCTGCGACGTTGCAACGTTGCAACGTCGGTCGGTGCGGGGATGCAGGCGCGGTGCGGAGCGGTGCGACAAGGCGGGGGTTGGTGCGGGCGGCTGTGCGGGTTGAGCCCTCGGTCTGACCGAGAGCCTCTCTCGGTCGGAGCGGGGGAACGGGGCGGCGGCTGCTGCAGCGTGCGGAGCGGCTGTGGTGCGGAGCGGGGCTTCGGTCGGAGCGGGGGAACGGAGCTGTTTTCCTCGGTCGTGCGGCAGAAGTTCGTTGCAACGTTGCAACGAATCGTCGCAACGTCAAATTTGAGTTTGGAAGAGGCTAGGGTTATTTTCTTGTGAAAATAGGTCTTCCTAGGGTTGTTTATATAGTGTAGATGGGTTGACTTGGTCTAGGGCTAAATCTAATAGGATTAGAAGTTTAAAATAATTTAAAATTTAAATCTCAACTTCTCCAACTCACACAAGGATTTGACTTGGTCCAAATGAGCTGGAAATTGGCTCAAAAATTCTTTAATACGTTTAAAACTTAAATAAATTTTATTTGGCCGAAAATAATTTAAAAATTAATTATTAAAAATATTATAAACCTTGTTAAAAATATAAAAGTGGTCAAATAAACTCCAAAAATTATAAAATAAATATCGTGGTGATTGACATGCGTTTATATTTCATATATTCACGCACATTTTCTTTTGTGTTTCTCCGTGTTTTTCCGCCGTCTCTTATTCGTTTTCGTGTATTTTCCCGTTTTCTTTCACTTTTCTTTGTTTATCCATGATTGCAGGGGATTGACCACGTAGGGGACGTTTAACGATGATATCCCAAGTCCCCGGAGCAACGGGAGAAGTCACGCGTGATCCAGGGGGTCAAACGTCGAAGAATTCATCTTTCAGCCCCTCACCCGGTCGGTTGGTCATCTCCAACCGATCGGGTGATGCACGCGTGCACCACCCGGTCTCTGCCACAGCTCACAAAGAAGTCACCCGACCGGTTCGCAGACCGGTTCAGCGAGGGCTGTTCTCTGTTTTCTCGAAGCAAAACGCCAACCGATCGGGTGACTCTCACCCGATCGGTTCATCTGTAGCTGAAGAAGAAGATCTGAAGACACGGACGTCGAACCGATCGATTCACCCGACTGCTCCAAGATCCAACCGGTCACTCAAGAACTCACCCGACCGGTTCACGTGATCGGGTGAAAGCTCGCCGTTTTCTGTTATTAATTTGTAACGGATCAACCGATCGGTTGACTTTTCAACCGATCGGTTGATACGAAGGTCTATAAATAGAACCCCTAGGGTTCCAGAAACGGGAGCTATTATTTTTTCTACTGTTTTATCTCCTTGTGACGGCTGTAATTGTTACTCTTTTGTAAGTTTTCAGATCTTTCTAAAACTTTATTGTCTTTATTACTCTATTACTTCCGCATTGCAATTGTCCGATTATGATTCCAACGGTTAAATTTCATTTAGATCGCTTTTTCATGAATTTTTGTGAGTAGTTCCCAAATCTGGGATTTTGGTGGAAACCCCTTCGGGGGCTCTTCCCGATGCGTCCATAGGGTTAGGAAATCGATAGGGAGTAGGAATCTAACGGTTACGCGGGGTGTTTCATTGTCATCGGCGGGAAAAAGACCGCCTTTGACCGTTGGGCCAAGGGGGAATAAACTTGGCGGTTGACTCCCTAGCCATAGCTCACACCCTTAGCGTAGACGCCGAATCCTAGCACGCGGGAGCGGCAGGATGAGACGTTGGGAGATATCGTTGCTGGCTTAGTGCTCCCGGGATCGATCAGTGTTAATGGACACGGGAGCGCCCACTGATCGAATCCGGGATGTCCGGTGTATCATCCTGGGCACCGACCGGAATATCGGGCCCATGGGACGCCGGTACCACTTTCAGAGGCAACGTCTCACCATTAGGCCCTAACCCCGATTGCTATCCATACCCGTAGGCCGTATTGGCGAGAGTCTCTCGTCGGGTTGGAAACCAAAGTCCCGGGTTTTCTTTCGTGTTGTTCATACCCTTTTATTTCCTTTCGTGACAACCATTCACCGATTCGGGCTAGCTCGCCCCTCGGGGTGATTTAGGTCCTACCTGACCCAAGCACAACCTCGCCTCCCTGAGTTCGATATTCCCGCACCCTACACTAACCGTGAAACTTGCGGTAAACGACACCGTGCCACCGCAACGCAAGTGGGGCGCCGGTCAAGTTTATGGCGCCGTTGCCGGGGAGGCAACGTGCTTGTTATTTTAGGATCTCTTTAACCCTCGTGTCTAGCTCACATCCCTACCTCGCGATAATTTTCGCATTCTCCTTTTTCTTTTTTATTTTTCTTATTTTTATTTCTTATTTTATCTGTTTCTTTCCCACTTGTCGCTTCACGGGTGTTTGTTGTTTTTCATGCGCAGGAGTTCAAGGAGTCTTGACGACTTGATTCCCCTCGATCCATAGATTAACGCCACCCTTAGGCGTTTGGCCGCCGAGAAGCGAAGAAGAGAAGATCCTGAATCCATGGAGGAGAACACCCCACCTCACAAGTCTCTGCTGGAGTACTCGATGCCATCCATCGAGTCGACTTCCGCCATCCGATCTCCAGCTATTGCGGCCCAAAGCTTTGAGCTGAAGCCGTCTCTAGTGACATGGATCCAGCAGGACCAGTTTGCGGGTGCACCCATGGAGAGCCCGATCGAGCACCTAGACTCCTTCTTGGAGAAGTGTGACACCTTCCGGATTAATGGTTTCACGACAGAGGCTATCCGTCTGAAGCTGTTCCCCTTCTCTTTGCGAGACAAAGCCAAGCAATGGCTAAGGGGGAAGGACCCCAACACTTTCAACACCTGGGAGAAGCTCTCCAACGCTTTTCTGACGAAGTTCTTTCCTCCGGGGAAGACCATGAAGTTGAGGAGTGAGATCTCCTCCTTCTCCTAGGCCAGCCACGAGTCCTTGCATGAAGCTTGGACGAGATATAAAGAGATGCAAAGAAGATGCCCTCACCATGAGCTTCCGAAGTGGCAGATTATTAATCTGTTCTACAATGGGTTGAGGGATGACCTGAAATCTTCTATGGACGCCGCGGCTGGGGGTTCCTTTATGTCTAGAAGCGAGGAGGATGTCGGGCATATTCTGGAAAATATGGCATCCAACAATGAGCGGTGGTGTGACGAGAGAGCCACACCAAGATCCGGGGGTATACACAGAGTCGAGGACGTCGACAAACTTTCAAGCAAGTTCGACTTGCTTTCGACCCAGATCTCCGCACTAATGGTAGGAGCCGGTGGGGCCGGTACACAGCAAATTTCTGCGGTAGAGTCCGAATTCTTTGGGGAATTCGACGGTGGTGACATCTCACCACCGTTGGATCAAGCGAGCGCACTATTTTACAACCCCACGGGAAATGCGCCGTATCCGCCAAGGACAAATTCCAACCCGGCCTACTCTCCAAACAACCGAAACCACCCAAACTTCAGTTACCGGCCACCATTTCAGCCCTCGCCGCCTCAGCAGCCGCAGCAACAAACATATCAGCCGGCTAGGTCACAGCAGAATCAGGTTCAGCAGCAACCATTTCAGCAGCAACCATTTCAGCAACAACCTCAGCAACAATCTTACGCCCCCAGGACTCAGCAGCCGTTCCAGCAGCAGCAGCAGTATGGCCAACAGAGGGCCGTCTCTCCGGTTGAGTCTCTCTTGACTCAATATATTACCAACCAGGAGAAGATCAACCAAAAGCTGGAAATGGGTCAGCGGACCCTCACGGACCAAGTAACCCAGCTGGGGTTACAAGTGGTGAACCTTGCAAGGTCACAAAACCAATTACCGCCACAACCGGAGGTGAACCCGAGGGGAGCAACCCAAACATCGGCACTCGTGCACGAGCACGCAAATGTGTCCGCTATCGTTCTGAGAAGCGGGACACAAATTCCTACTAGAGTGCCCCCTAGCAACCCGGAAGCACCATTGGTCGTTGAGAGACCGACCGAAAAATCAAATGACGCAGGTGCTTCGTCATCAAATCCTATGACTCCGGAGGGAGCCTCTGAAGAAGAGAAGAAGAAGGAGGAAGAGAGCCCAAAAGTGTATAAACCCGTTGTGCCATTTCCACAACGGTTGGCTCAGGCAAAAATTGATGAGAAATATGGCAAGTTCTTCGCCATGGTCAAGGACCTAAGCCTGCAAATCCCATTCCTAGAAGCAATCGAAACAATCCCCTCCTATGCAAAATTCTTGAAAGATTTGGTGACTAGAGGGTCTAGAAAGGAGAAAGTAGTGCTGACGGCGGAATGTAGCGCTCTTATTCAGAGGGCAAACCCGTCGAAACTCAAGGACCCGGGGAGCTTCTCTATTCCTTGCACGATCGGGGCGGTGAAGATTCATCGTGCACTCGTCGATCTAGGAGCGAGTGTTAGCTTGATGCCCTTGTCGATGTATAGAAGGATAGGAGTGGGTGATTTGGAGCCCACCGGTATGACCCTACAACTAGCTGACCGGTCGGTCAAATATTCGATGGGAATTGTGGATGACCTCCCCGTGAATGTGAGAGGGGTGCATGTGCCTGTGGACTTTGTAGTCATGGACATGCCTGAAGACGCACACACCCCCATCATCCTGGGACGGCCTTTCATGGCCACTGCTGGCGTTCTAATAGATGTGAAGAACGGAAAACTCTCTTTGAACGTCAACGGAGAGAAAGTTGAGTTTGATCTGGGATTATCCATGAAGCACCCCGATCCCCCTGATGACCCTCGGTGCAATCTGCTCAAGGTAGAAGAGGAAAAAGCTGCAGAGGAGAGCTCCTGGGAGATTCTCCTGAGAAACCCCCCCGATGACTTGGGGGATTCAGAAGATGGAGATGGCCCCAAGTACAAAGAAGCTGCTGGAAAACCGAGTGCAGCAAGAACGACCCCTCCCGGGTTCCCCAAGGCTCCTCCTGTGAGGAGAACGGGGAAAGAGCCCACGGACCTCACTAAAGACGAAGTCCGGATCCTGAAGAAGATGGCGGGAAGCGCCAACACCAAGGAAAAGCCCCCTGATCTCAAGAACTAGGGGAGGGTAGTCGAGCAAGTATTTTTCCAGCCGCTGACTTCTCCAAGCGCCTTCAGCTCCAAGAGAAAGAGATGCCAAACTTCGGGCATCACCCGTATCGACCACCATGAGCATCTCTTGCGGGCGTCGAGCCAACGTTGTTAAACAAGTGCGCTTCATGGGAGGCAACCCATGTTCTAAACTTTTTCCCCACTTTTCAGCGTTATTTTTTGACTTTATTTTGTCTATTTTTATAAATAAAATCAGCCGCGAGAACATCCGTTCGGGGACTTAAACAAATCTATTGGTTTTTGCAGGAAACAAGCCCCAACCGATCGGATGACAACTCACCCGATCGGTTGGGATGTATCAGATACATGCCGAGATCTGCCCCCATATGACCCGATCGGTTGAGTAATGAAGAGACCGGGTGGCAGACCGGGTGAGCTGGGGAGAACTCTCGGAAATTTTTGGGGAATATCAACCGATCGGTTGAGTTCGAGCGCGATCGGTTGACGTGACCGGGTGAGCAGCCCTAAGTTCTCGGGAAAATGAGTGGAGCAGCCAACCGATCGGTTGACAAGTCAACTGACCGGTTCGCCTGTAGCATTTCTTCGGCAAGAATTTCGACCTAACCGTCAACCGATCGGGTGACAAGTCACCCGATCGGTTCGACTTAAAACCCTATATAAACCCCCCGACATCCGCTCGTTTTCACCCTCGCCCGATCGCAAAATCCGCCGTCGTTTCGCCTTCCCCTCTTCCCCAACAACCGATCCTCACTCCCCCACGTCCTCTACTCCTCCATTACTCCCTCTCTCCACCTCCTCCATCAATCCCTCCATCATCTACACCCTCTCTCTCCTCCCATTCCGAATTTTTGACCTAGTTTTCCCCCAAACCACACCCATCCGAAAATTCTTGCCAAAGGAGAACACCGCGATTCCACGCTACTCTCGCTGAACAGTGTGGGGGCACCTACGAGCAAGCTCCGCCATTCCGCTTGGGTACACTCGCTCCTAAGCTTATATTTATATATTTGCCCTATAAATTGTGCTTGCTCGTTTGCTTGTGTTAGTGTGCATCCACTGTTTTTGCACTCATTCATACACGCACACTCACACATGGCTAAGGATAAGGACAAGGGGCAGGGAATTATGCGGGAAGAGGAGCCGTCTCGAAAGAGACAAAAACAAACACGCCCCCCTTCCCGTACACGAGCACTTACACTTGGCCCTCCTCCACCTGTTATCCCCCCTGTTGACCCAATGTTGGGCCCGCATGGGTATATTTTTCGGAACCAGGAGCACAAAGATTTTTACCGTAAGCTTGATGCTCGAGGGCATCTATCTACTAAGTTCCCGCACGCACGTACACTTGTCGATCTCGGTGTTTTCACCGAGGTCGAATCTCTTTTCGCTAACTTAGGATGGTTGGCCTTTCTTAATGCACATGCCATATCCTACCCGGCACTCACACTCGAATTTCTCTCTACACTTGTTTGGGAGTCCGGGTCAATCATTAAATTTAGGGTGCGTAACCGTAGTGTCACCACAAATCTGAACACGATTAACGATATATTTGGTTTCCCCAATCTCGGGGATGATTCCATCCGACACTACAGGTACACGCCCGAGTTTGATGTCGATCAATTCTGGTTCCGCCTCACATTGATCCGTGACTATCCCCGAGGAAGGGCCAAGGCCTCCTCCATCATTCATCCCGTGTTTCGTTTAGCCCACATGATCATTTCATCTGCATTCTTTCCTAGGGACGAGTCTGGCACTGTGACTATCCCTGACCTTTTTATCCTTTGGGCCATGACTTTCCCTTATGTCTGGGATGATGATGGAGTTAGCTTCAGGGCCCCTACCGTCCCCATCCATGGTAGCGATTGGCTTGTTTACAAGCTACTCGAGATCAGCCGGGCCGGTAAGGGGAAGTTTTGTTGTGGGGGCATCATCACGATCATCTGCTCTCACGCCCAATTCAATATTACCATCCCCGATAATCTTCCAGCTGCCGCAGGACCCTCACATCTTGATATTGATGTCCTGCGGCACATCCACATGATTAAACCCCGCTCGGATGGCCGCTTCATATTTCATTATGGCCACCCCCCAGCCCCTTATACCATTCTGCCCAACCCCGCTCGCATGACCCTTACTCTCGTGGGAGATTGGACTTTCCCTCCTGATCCCGACTTCTTAGCTGGGTTGAATCTTCCTTTCTTTCTCGCAGACGCCCGCAGGCCACCGTCCCCTGCCGCCCACTTAGGCGAGCAGGATATCCCTGCGTCTGGGGGAGATTTAGGGGCTGGCCCGAGTCGTCCTGTTTCTGCTCCGGGACCGATCACGTCTGAGCACCTCTTTGCAGCCATTTCTGGCCTTGTCTCCTGTGCCGGCATGACCACTGCCGCCGGCACCTCTTCGACCTTACCTGGCAGCACCACCTCTGCCTCGCGTCAGTCTACATCTTTTGGTCGCCGTCAGGTATCTGCCCGTCTGGGACTTGAGAGGGAGGTCGCTGCCCTTCGTGAGCTCGCCATGTCCTCTGCTTCCTGGGACCCATCGCCATCCTCCTTTCTTACTCACCCACATTTCCTCGCACTTGAGAGGAACGTGGCCGCCATTCTCCGCCTTCTTACTCATATCCATGGACCACCTCCACCTTCACCACCCCGGCGATCTTCTCCTCCACCCACCCACACTTCCCCGGCATCCACTTCACCCCTCCCGACCACTTCCACCGCACCCACGCTACCTCCCTCCTCCTCCGTCACTCCATACGTGCGCCGGCGGAAATTTCCGGTGCGCTCCAGATCCCTCCCACCACCTCCCACTACCGTCACCACCGCATCTACTTCCTCCATTTCTATTCCTCTCACCACCGCCTTGATCGCCTTCCTACCACCACCACCCACCACCACCGACACTCCTCCCATTGTTCACACCACCACTGCCCCTATTCCTTCGCCTCATTCCCCACTTCTCAGCACACCCCCAGCCTCCCCCGACCACCCATCCACACCCTCTTCCGAGGAGGACGAGGACTCACCTTCTCCTGCTTTCTGATTTCACCTCTTTTGTTTTTGACTCCCCCTTGCATATCTCTGCATTTCCTTGATCATATCATTTCGCTAGCACTTTCTGGTCTAGCTTGGGGGATGTCTATTTTGGTGTGCTATCGTGTTTTGTTTGTTTTTCTCATTTTTGTGTGTGTGCTTATTTTTCATTTTTTGAGTGTCGTGCTTGTGTTTTTATTTTTATTTTTATTTTGTTTGATTTTGATTCTGATCTTTCTTTCTTTTTCAGTTTCATCTATGTGTTTTCCTGGTTTTCATTTCTTTTTGTGTCAGTGCGTATCCCCCCCAATCTTCATTGCCCTCCCGTACTCACTCATATTGCATTGAGGACAATGCAAACTTCAGCTTGGGGGAGTCGCACTGTGTGCGTCGTTTGAGTCCTTCTTTTTCGTTTATTTGAGTTGTTTTTCTCCGTGTTTTTCTTTTTTTTTTCTTTTCTTCTTTTTTAGCTCTTTCTCCTAGAGATGAATCCTATGATGAATCGCCACAAAGTCACACACACCTAGCATTGCATCGATAATCACACTCACTAACCCTAGGATTTCGAGTCCTCTTGCATTTCACGCATCGTGGGTCCATTTAGCTTTTTGTGAGTCGTGTGTCGTGACTAGCATTTGGTGTGCTTCTGCTTTGTGATTTTACTTTATATACCTGTCCAGGAATGACCCCTAGATTATCATGCTCCGATTTGAATATGCGGTATTTGTTTCCACTATATGCATGCTATATTTATATCGTATACTTCAATTCGCATGCGTCAGGATTCCACAACTAAGGACTAGGATAACCCATTTAGCCTATGCTCTATTTAGCGAGAATAGTTTCCTTTGCCCGAGTGTTTAGATTTCGACTTCTTTTTTGTTTTACTTGGTGCAAATCCCCTCGTCGTGTACCGTTCTCTCACTTGGGAGAGTACACATGTGTATAGCCAAAAACCCAAAAATCCAAAAAAAAGGAGAAAAGAAAAGAAAACCCCAAAAAGAAAAGAAAAGAAAAATTGTGTATAGCCCAAAATCCAAAAAAATACAAATGCCCAAAACCCAAAAAAAATTTCCGTGTGAATATTTTTTCCTACTCGCCAAGAATAAAGGGAAGGCGAGAATTTGCACCGAGTGTTCTTCTCCACATCATCTCAACCCCCGTCGTTATCGAAAACACTTGGCTTAGGAACTTTTTAGCTAGTATCTAGGCTATAGTGGCGTGATTTCCTTAACCCTAGTTGTGGAGTCCCCGATGCATGATACGTTTCTATTCTCACTCTTCTCATGCATGCTTGAACTTATATTCGCCGCTTAATTCAATTCGGATCGATATTTTGGGTCATATCTTGGATTTGTGTATATCGAGCCTCATAGCACATTGTAGAAAGCATCACCATTTGCTAGCACACGACCACGCTCACTCGCGCTTCACCGCGTGGACCCACGACACTTATTTGGACTCGCTTTCCTAGGTTTAGTGGTGTGATTTGGCGTTTGCTTGCTTGGTGTGTCGTTTCTGATTTTGGTGGCTCTGATGGACGATCTAGGGTTTAGAGTTTTCTTTTTCTTTCTTCCTCTCTATTTTTCCCTTCCGAGCTCCTACTCTCAATCGTCTTCCTCGAGGACGAGGAAGAGATCAGCTTGGGGGATTTTGACGTGCGTTTATATTTCATATATTCACGCACGTTTTCTTTTGTGTTTCTCCGTGTTTTTCCGCCGTCTCTTATTCGTTTTCGTGTATTTTCCCGTTTTCTTTCACTTTTCTTTGTTTATCCATGATTGCAGGGGATTGACCACGTAGGGGACGTTTAACGATGATATCCCAAGTCCCCGGAGCAACAGGAGAAGTCACGCGTGATCCAGGGGGTCAAACGTCGAAGAATTCATCTTTCAACCCCTCACCCGGTCGGTTGGTCATCTCCAACCGATCGGGTGATGCACGCGTGCACCACCCGGTCTCTGCCGCAGCTCACAAAGAAGTCACCCGACCGGTTCGCAGACCGGTTCAGCGGGGGCTGTTCTCTGTTTTCTCGAAGCAAAATGCCAACCGATCGGGTGACTCTCACCCGATTGGTTCATCTGTAGCTGAAGAAGAAGAGCTGAAGACACGGACGTCGAACCGATCGATTCACCCGACTGCTCCAAGATCCAACCGGTCACTCAAGAACTCACCCGACCGGTTCATGTGATCCGGTGAAAGCTCGCCGTTTTCTGATATTAATTTGTAACGGATCAACCGATCGGTTGACTTTTCAACCGATCGGTTGATACGAAGGTCTATAAATAGAACCCCTAGGGTTCCAGAAACGGGAGCTATTATTTTTTCTACTGTTTTATCTCCTTATGACGGCTGTAATTGTTACTCTTTTGTAAGTTTTCAGATCTTTCTAAAACTTTAGTATTGTCTTTATTACTCTATTACTTCCGCATTGCAATTGTCCGATTATGATTCCAACGGTTAAATTTCATTTAGATCGCTTTTTCATGAATTTTTGTGAGTAGTTCCCAAATCTGGGATTTTGGTGGAAACCCCTTCGGGGGCTCTTCCCGATGCGTCCATAGGGTTAGGAAATCGATAGGGAGTAGGAATCTAACGGTTACGCGGGGTGTTTCATTGTCATCGGTGGGAAAAAGACCGCCTTTGACCGTTGGGCCAAGGGGGAATAAACTTGGCGGTTGACTCCCTAGCCATAGCTCACACCCTTAGCGTAGACGCCGAATCCTAGCACGCGGGAGCGGTAGGATGAGACGTTGGGAGATATCGTTGCTGGCTTAGTGCTCCCGGGATCGATCAGTGTTAATGGACACGGGAGTGCCCACTGATCGAATCCGGGATGTCCGGTGTATCATCCTGGGCACCGACCGGAATATCGGGCCCATGGGACGCCGGTACCACTTTCAGAGGCAACGTCTCACCATTAGGCCCTAATCCCGATCGCTATCCATACCCGTAGGCCGTATCTGCGAGAGTCTCTCATCGGGTTGGAAACCAAAGTCCCGGGTTTTCTTTCTTGTTGTTCATACCCTTTTATTTCCTTTCGTGACAACCATTCACCGATTCGGGCTAGCTCGCCCCTCGGGGTGATTTAGGTCCTACCTGACCCAAGCACAACCTCGCCTCCCTGAGTTCGATATTCCCGCACCCTACACTAACCGTGAAACTTGCGGTAAACGACATCGCGCCGCCGCAACGCAAGCGGGGCGCCGGTCAGTGATCGTGATGACGAAAGTGAGCTAACTAAGAAGACGGATCTCAATTTCGACGTCGGACGACGAAACTAAAAATAGAAACGTCTCCCGTCAAAAGTGAAAATCGCCACGTCTCATTGAGTAAGATTAAATTGTGGAAAAACGACTCGAGAAGTGTCGTTCCAAGATAGGGCCACTATTTAATACTCTCAGAGACGTTCACAACGGCATATCACACGAAGGTGTTCATAATTAAATAAAGTCTAAAATAAACACGTGCACGGCCAAAAGCACGTGCACGAACAAAGTACAACGAAAAGTGGTCGTTACATCCTCCCCACCTTAGAAATGATTCCGTCCTCAGAATCAACATCAAGCACTGCTCAGGAAAAGGTTCGGGAAGCGCTCTCTCATCTCATCCTCACGTTCCCAGGTAGACTCACCAGGGGAACCGTGACGCCACTGCACTCGAACCTAGTCGACGGTCTTATTCCTCAGCTGCTTCTGTCGACGATCCAGAATCTCAACTGGCTGCTGATCATAAGACAGATCCGGACGAACCGTAATCTCCGAGAAATCCACAGCATGGGATGGATCACTAACGTATCGACATAACTGAGATACGTGAAATACGTCGTGAACTCCCACCAGCGACGGTGGCAACGCCAAGCGATAAGCCACAGCTCCAACTCTCTCCAGAACATCGAACGGTCCAATGAACCTCGGGCTCAGCTTGCCTCTCTTTCCAAATCGAATAACTCCGCGGTTCGGAGAAATCTTCAGAAAGACGTGATCACCCGGCTGAAACTCCATGGGTCTCCGTTTAGCATCAGCCCAATGCTTGAAACGGTCATGCGCAATCCTCAGCTTCTCCCGGATATTCCTCACAAATTCCACGGCCTCCACGATCATCTCCGGTCCTAACAGCTCCCGATCTCTAACGTCATCCCAGCTCAATGGCGATCGACATTTCTTTCCATATAGCGCGGCGAAAGGCGCCATTCCAATACTCGCCTGGTAGCTGTTATTGTAAGCAAACTCAATGTGATGGAGATGATCCTCCCAAGATCCCTTAAAGTTCAGCATGCACGCTCTCAACATATCCTCCAAGATCTGAATCGTCCTCTCGGACTGGCCATCCGTCTGCGGGTGGTACGCCGTGCTGAAACTCAGACTCGTACCCAAGCTCTTCTGCAGACTCTGCCAAAACTGAGATGTGAATCTCGTGTCTCTGTCCGACATGATACTCACGGGGACTCCGTGAAGTCATACGATCTCCTGCACGATTCACGTTACATCACTATCTAAACTAGGAAAAGGAAATAGAGACGGAGAGTAAACGTATTTACCTCCATGTATCTCCTCGCTAGCGTCTCAGTAGACTGTCCCACTCGGAAGGGAATAAAGTGCGCGGATTTGGTCAATCGGTCTACGATCACTCAAAATCGCGTCGTTTTGCTTCGGACTCCGAGGTAGTCCAGTCACGAAATCCATAGTGATGTGCTGCCACTTCCACTCCGGAATCGGAAGCGGTTGTAGCAACCCTGTCGTATGTTGATGCTCTGCCTTTACTTGTTGGTAAACCAAACACTTGGATACACTCCGAGCCACACTCCTCTTCATACCATGCCACCAAAAATTCAGACGAAGATCCTTGTACATCTTGGTCCCACCAGGATGCACAGAATACGGCGAACTGTGTGCCTCCACCAATAATTCCTCCCTGATGTCTCCAGCTGGCACACACAACCTGGCTCCAAATCTCAACGAACCATCCTCGTGGATCAAGAAGTCAGTCCGCAGACCGGCTTCCACCTGCTCCCGAATCTTCACAAGCTTAGCATCTCCAGCCTGTCCAGCCTTGATCCTATCCACGATCGTCGATTGTATCTGCATACTCATCAACGAAGAGGTCTCTCCAGGAAGAATAATCTCGATACCAGTCTCGCAAAAATCCTGCTGCAATCTCCACTGCGAGGTCAACATCATCACCGCTGGAAGTCTGCTCAGCGCATCCGGAACCACATTCACCTTGCCAGGGTGGTACTGCAAATCAATCTCATAGTCTGCCATGAGCTCCAACCATCGACGCTGTCGCATGTTAAGCTCCTTCTGCGTAAAGATATACTTCAAGCTTTTGTGATTGGTGAAGATCTTCACCTTCTCACTCAGCAGGAAGTGCCTCCAAATATTGAGCGCAAATACGACAGCGGCCAACTCCAAATCGTGTGTCGGGTAATTCTTCTCATGAGCCTTCAGCTGACGAGAAGAATACGCAACCACATGCCCATGCTGATGCAACACACAACCAAGACCCTTTCCAGAAGCATCGTAAAAGATCTCGAATCCTCCACTCCGATCAGGCACAGCAAGTACAGGGGCAGTTGTCAATCTCTCCTTTAGAATACCAAAAGCCTTCTCGCAATCATCAGACCAAACATAAGGTACATCCTTTCGTGTCAGTCTGGTCATCGGCTCAGCAATCCGGGAAAAGTCCTTAATGAAACGTCGGTAATAGCCTGCAAGCCCAAGGAAACTCCGGATCTCAGACGCTGACTGCGGAACCAGCCACTCTCTGATAGCCACAATCTTCTCAGGATCCACAGAAATTCCATCACCAGACACCACATGCCCAAGAAAGGCAACTCTATCCAGCCAAAACTCGCACTTGGAATACTTCGCATACAAGCGATGCTTCCTCAAAATCTCCAACACTGTCCTCAAGTGCGATGCATGCTCTTCCTCCGACTTTGAATATATCAGAATATCGTCAATGAAGATGACGACGAACTTGTCCAGAAAGTCGTAGAAGATCAGATTCATCAGGTTCATAAAAACTACGGGCGCATTGGTTACGCCGAAGGGCATAACCACGAACTCGTAGTGACCATACTTCGTCCTGAACGCTGTCTTCGAGATGTCGTCCTTCTTCACCTTAAGCTGATGGTAACCACTCCTCAAATCCAATTTAGAGAACACCCTCGAGCCTCCGAGCTGATCAAAGATGTCATCTATACGAGACAAGGGATATTTATTCTTGATAGTCACAGCATTCAGCTCCCGGTAATCCACACACATGCGACGCGAACCATCCTTCTTCTTCACCAGCAACACCGGTGCTCCCCACAGAGACACACTAGGATTGATGTAACCCTTCTACAAAAGATCATCCAGCTGTCTACGCAACTCTTCCAACTCTGCTGGTGCCATACGATATGGCGCCTTCGAAATAGGCTGCGCTCCCGGAACAAGGTCGATCGAAAACTCGAGAGCTCGATCGAGTGGCAGTCCAGACATCTCCTCGGGGAAGACGTCGT
This sequence comes from Scilla litardierei, assembly GCA_030789695.1. Taxonomy (NCBI): domain Eukaryota; kingdom Viridiplantae; phylum Streptophyta; class Magnoliopsida; order Asparagales; family Asparagaceae; genus Scilla; species Scilla litardierei. The sequence continues at coordinate 317,561,330 of CM061142.1, read as the reverse complement.
CGAACTCATGTACCACAGCTGGTCTATCCTGCTCCATCTGCATAGCAACAATCTCCACCGGTCTGGCCCGAAATCTGACAGGACCAAGCGAACTGCTACCACGACTGAACTCGAACACAGGATGTCCTGGGATCTCAAACACCACCATCTTCCTCCGACAATAGATCATAGCATAGAAACTCGCAAGCCAATCCATTCCAAGCACTGCATCGTAATTGATGATGTCGTGGACAATAAAATCAGCGTAAAGCTCATGTCCACAAACCACCAAAGGGCAAGAATTGCACCCACGATGCACCGAGATTACGCCATTTCCTGTAACGATGTTCCAGCTCTTGGGAAGAGGGGAAGTCGTCAAGGAATGCTTCTCCACGAAGCTTCGAGATATAATGCACATCGATGCACCAGAGTCAAAGAGGACTCGTGCAGGAAACGTGCAAACCAAAATCACACCTAACAAACAGACTAGCAATCAAACCCTATTCTACAAACAATCATATGCAATCAACAAACATAATCTAACAATCAGAACTAACTAAGGAAAGAACAACTAGACAGAGGGTTACCTGCGATAACCTCGTCCACAGCCTCGGTCTCCACTGCAGTCATCAAGTAAGCCTACCTCCTTGGCTAAACAGCCTGCTGATACGCCTGCTTCTGCGGAAGAAGAGGCGCTCCACGTCCAGCAGGTACAGGTGCTCACTGCTGCAAGGGCTGGGCTGCAACTGGTCCCCTCTGTAGCTGTGCTCCATCAGATCCTCTCCTCAACTGGTTCGCATGCCGACAATCCCTCGCTACATGAGTAGCGTCTCCACAGATCAGGCACTGTCCCAGAAATTTCCTGCACTGCTCCTTGATGTGACCAGTCTTACCGCAGAAATGGCAAGTCTTCACAGTAGGCCCACCTGGCCTCTTGAACTGCACTGGCTGGGTAGGCTTGACCCCAGGCCTCGCCACTCCTCTGGCCTGCTCCATAGGCCTCTTCCCTGCTCCAGAAATCTGTCCTCTCTTCAGCTTCGCAATCCTCTCCTGTCTCCGAGCAGCTACCAGCAACTTCTGATATGACTCCATATCCGTCGTAGACATCAGGCTCTGCAAGTCTAGGGAAAGGCCCTGCAAAAACCTCTGAGCCTTCTCCTCAGCATCCTCCACCATCTTCGGCGCGAAGCGACTCAGCCTATTAAACTCCTGGTGGTACTGGTCCACCGTCAGATTCTCCTGCTTTAGCTCAATAAAGCGCTGTAACATATCCCTCCTGGCAGCCTTCGGAAAGTACTCCACATCGAATCGAGACTTGAAAGTAGCCCAAGGTATCGGTGTCGTCAACAGCTCCTCCTCTGCATCCCACCAGTTACGGGCATTATCCTTAAGCTGCTTCTTCACCAGATCAACCCATCCAGCCGGGTTGGCCTTCGACATCTTCAGATTATCCTCGGTATTTCTGATCCACTCCTCGGCTGCCAACGGTCCCTCAGATCCATCAAAGTAGGTCGGGCCCAGCTCTCGAAACTGCTTCACTCCTGGCTCGAAGCGAGGGGCACACTGGGTATTCTGGAGCATGTCCTGCTGCACCTGCATCATCTGATGCATCATCCTCATGATCTCAGCATTGGTGGGCTCTCTATCCGGCTCCTCAGCACGATTGGGCCCACTACCAGGTCGGGTCTGTCGTCGTCTAGCCATCTAATGACATAGAAAACGAACAAACAAATTAGACTCAAATAGCTTAATGACTTGGATGTTGCAATTTATTTAATGGACATTCCGTTATTACCGTTGTTCCGTTAATTCACAATTGCAAGAAAGACCTGCATGGGCCACCAACAAAACCTGTCACGCCCCGCTTCCCAAAATCGTGGAGGCGAAGCGTGAGAAGGTCCGCTCAGACTTGAAGCTACAAAGCTACAAGCCCGATAAGCGTCAATCAAATTTAAACTGCAGGTCCTTGCAACGCGAAACGAAACAAAGATAATAATAAGGAAAAGAGACAAAAAATAAATCTCAGAATATCCATAATAATAAATTTCAACATCGCAGAAAAGCCACCAGGCTAAAATAAAAGAGTCTAAAAGAGGCCCCAACATGGCCAACAAAAGTACAAAGTACGAAACAAAGTAATGGTGCAAGCACCGACAACTAACAGCAACCTAAAGAAAAAGCAACTCAACAGTCACTAAGACTGGTCTCCGGTGTCCTCGTACTCCTCGACGAACGTAGGCTCAGGCTCAGCGTCAGCAAACACCTCGTCCTCAACAACTGTCTCTGGCTCAGGGTCTAACATGTGTCACCCAAAAGAGCAAGGGGCACATGTCAGCAAGTCTGGAAGACTTGTGCAAGGAAACTGAAAGTAGGTAAAAGTAAAGCAACCTAGCAGTTCTAGCATGATGCAATGACATGGCAGTTAAAGTAATGAGTGCAACAAGTAAAGTACGAGCATGGCATGGCATGGATGACAAGTATTACATTCACAAGACAAGTACAAGACAAGGAAAGTAAGCACCGCGTGCACAGAGTTCATGCCTTACAGCTGAAGAGGCTGTACGGGCACACTTCTACGCTGATTGGTCGCTCAACCCTACCCCTCCATGTGTATCGAGCCAGGGCCTTACCCCCAAACGGGAATGCTCTCTTCTAGATCACGAGCCAGGAAGTGTTTTTAACAAGTATGGCATAGGGGTGCACCTAGCCCGGGACAAGCAAGTACAAGTATGTAGTGTGTGCTACGAATGCGACATTCAATGCATGGATGACATGACATGGCAAGTAGTAAAGCGTACAGGTAAGGAAAGTAAACATGACAGTTTAGTATGCATGATCAACAAGTTTAAAGAGTTGGATCTAGCTTCGTTGTCAAGCTAGACCATTTAGGTGACGGATCTAGTTTCGTTGTCAAACTAGATCAAGTAGGCGTCTAGCCAGCTATCATTTCACTGACTAGTCTCTTTTACGCTGAAAGCAAGGAAGTGGCCTAAAAACATGGCCCTACACAAGAGTTGGCAAGTTTCACTTGCCTGCAAATATCACGTCTGAGCAACACCGTCCAACGAGTCCAAAATCACAATAATCCTACGTGAACAAGTCCACCGGCATACATACGTTTTATTAATCTTGATTAGTGAATTCTAAAACATTTAAAATACTTTAAAAATACTGATTTTAGTCTTGATTAGCATGCAATTGGGTTGGGGGTCCTAGGGGTGCAAAACGTTACCTCAACACGACGCGAAAGCTACACCGGCGTCGGGTAGCGACGCCGGGGGTTGGAATAATAATATCGCGCTCCAAGTCCAGATTCCAATTAGATTCCTCGCTGGAAATTTCAGAGTAATCAACCGGAGCAACGAATCCAGATTCCAAAGCTAGCAAGTGCGACGATGGGCTACGACGTGTCGCAACGTCGTACGCGACGAATCCTCGAAGAGAAAGCACCTATGTGGGGCCCACAGCAGTCCTAGGGACCTATGGGGGACCCACAATACCTCTGGAGAACTTGGGGGGCCCACGGTGGCAAGTGGTGCGACGGGTGCGGGGTTGCGACGAATGGCTCTCGGTCGTACACAGCCAATGCGGGGAGATCCGTCGGTCGGGCACAGAGGATGCGGGGTTGCGATGCTTGGGGTGTGCAGCGGTGCGGGGACGTGCTTGGTGCGCGGCCTTCTCTCGGTCGGAGCGGTAGGGCGGCTCGGTCAGGCGCTTGGATGCGGGGGCTGCGACGTTGCAACGTTGCAACATTGCAACGTCGGTCGGTGCGGAGATGCGGGCCGGTCGGGCGCGGTGCGGAGCGGAGCGACAAGGCGGGGGTTGGTGCGGGCGGCTGTGCGGGTTGAGCCCTCGGTCTGACCGAGAGCCTCTCTCAGTCGGAGCGGGGGAACGGGGTGGTGGCTGCTGCAGCATGCGGAGCGACTGTGGTGCGGAGCGGGGCTTCGGTCGGAGTGGGGGAACGGAGCTGTTTTCCTCGGTCGTGCGGCAGAAGTTCGTCGCAACGTTGCGACGAATCGTCGCAACGTCAAATTTGAGTTTGGAAGATGCTAGGGTTATTTTCTTGCGAAAATAGGTCTTCCTAGGGGTTGTTTATATAGTGTAGATGGGTTGACTTGGTCTAGGGCTAAATCTAATAGGATTAGAAGTTTAAAATAATTTAAAATTTAAATCTCAACTTCTCCAACTCACACAAGGATTTGACTTGGTCCAAATGAGCTGGAAATTGGCTTAAAAATTCTTTAATACGTTTAAAACTCAAATAAATTTTATTTGGCCGAAAATAATTTAAAATTTAATTATTAAAAATATTATAAACCTTGTTAAAATTATAAAAGTGGTCAAATAAACTCCAAAAATTATAAAATAAATATCGTGGTGATCGTGATGACGAAAGTGAGCTAACTAAGAAGACGGATCTTAATTTCGACGTCGGACGATGAAACTAAAAATAGAAACGTCTCCCGTCAAAAGTGAAAATCGCAACGTCTCATCGAGTAAGATTAAATTGTCGAAAAACGACTCGAGAAGTGTCGTTCCAAGATAGGGCCACTATTTAATACTCTCAGAGACGTTCACAATGGCATATCACACGAAGGTGTTCATAATTAAATAAAGTCTAAAATAAACACGTGCACGGCCAAAAGCACGTGCACGAACAAAGTACAACGAAAAGTGGTCGTTACACGGTTGAATTGATAGCCCGGGGGTCGATAGGGCCCAGCTGGCCTGAATCCGTTCTACTGCTGGTTCTGCTGCTGCTGAGGAGGGGGTGGTCTCTGAAATTGCGGAGGTTGCATCCCTTCACTTGGTTTTCCATAAGAAAACCCCGGGTGATTCCTAGCAGCTGGATGCTACCACTGATTCCGTCCCTCTCCTTGGACGTATTGTACTGACTCAGATGTCTCAGCACCATCGTAGTGGGCCTCACTAGGGATATAGCCCTGATCTACATACTCCTCTGCAGGATGATACGATGTGCTGGGTGAAGCAGGGATGGAGTCTAGACGCTGCTCAATTCGGGCCACTTGTTTGCACAAGGTCTCGATGTGAGAATCCAAGTGGCTAGCGACCTTGACCTCGGGAGTCTGGGTCACAACAGTCCGTTCATCATTCCATTATTGAGTGTTGGCCGCCATGTGCTCCAACAAGTTTATAGCCACCTCAGGAGACTTATCAAGTAGGGAGCCTTACGCCGTAGCATCGATGATCATCTTGGTGCTAGGCTGGAGCCGGTTGTAAAAGCTCTGCACCAAATCCCGGGGCTGGATCCCATGGTAAGGACACTGATGTTGGAGGTCCTTGAACCTCTCCCATGCCTCGTAAAGTGACTCCTGTGGGAGCTGCTTGAAGTTAGAAATCGCTCCACGGATCCGAACTGTCTTCGATGGTGGATAAAACCTATACATAAATGCAAGCGCAAGCTTCTCCCAGGTGGTGAAATGGTTGGGAGGATTGGCCCGGAGCCAATATGAGGCTTTGTCCCTCAAAGTGAACGGGAAAAGTCGCAGCTTCACAGCATCATCACTAACGTCCTTTGCCTTGAACGTATCACACTTCGCCAGGAAGGTGTCAATATGATGGTTGGGATTTTCATGCGGATGCCCGTGGAAGGGATCCTGCTGCATCAGATTAATCAACCCAGTCTTTAGTTCGAAGCTTGCTGCCGTCAGTTGCAGTCTAAGAATGGAGGAGTTGTTCCCAAACGTTGGCTTCATATGGTCCCTGATGGACCCGGTGCGAGGAGGAGGAGGAGGATTGTTTTCCGCCATCTGAGCGGAGGGAGATGAACTTCTACTTGAGGCTCTCAAAGCCCTCGCTGTCTTCTCGATCTCGGGATCGAATAATAATTCTCTGGTGTATCCCTTGTAGCGAGTGTTCATGCACCAACAAAACTCAAAGAAATACCGTCAGTAGCACCGAAATAAATGAAATGAATAAAAATGATGGAAAGGTAAGAAATGATTAGAATGCTAGCAAACTTCACAAAATAAAAATAAACTAAGATAAACACTATTACCGTCCCCGGCAACGGCGTCAAAAAATTGACGCACCCGAAACCTACACCTAGATTTCACCTGGCGGTGTCACGATCGCCAAGCGTAGTATAGTCCCTAGGCTTCAATTTCAGGCTCAATCCCCAAGCGGACAGTGTCGTGTTATAGTATAAATGATATCGAATCCCACAGGGACGGTGATAGTGTAAATGGATTCTCAGTCTATTTCTAAGTTTTGAAGTAGGATAGCTATCGGGGTGAAAGATTTGTTTGGGGTGTTGTTGTTGTTTTACTAATAAAAGGGACTAGGGTGTTAGGGATCACCACTGAGATTGTCAGGGGTCGATGTTAGAATAGGATCCTTACGTTGCATTAGGGATAGGGGATTAATCTCCCAATTCGTACCACTCTCATGGGTTAGAATTGCGAGGTATTTTGGCAGCTCTCATTGACGCAATGGCGGTAGCCGTCAACGTAGCGATATAGTTCTTCGATGGATCCGCTCAAGGCATGAGCTGGGCATGGTCACGAGCCTTGATTGGATCCATCGATTTCCCTATTCGAATCCCAAAGATACCCCTTAAGCGCATCAATTCCACAAACCGTGGGCATGATTTCAGTATGAGTTATCTAGGGATTCGGTAGGATCGACCGAAATATTCCCCTGAATCCCCAATTCAATGTAGAGATTCAGATCTATGTCTTCCCCCTATGATCTTAGGGCTAACCCATCAACCCTAGAAAGATCTACTCACTCATGGTATTGTTAACGGGTAAAGATGCAATTTTTAAATACGAACACATCATTTCAGTTCAACAAAATGGAGATAAAAACTTACAGTGAGAGACGAAGAGAATAGACGAACAATAGATCCAGAAAAATTCAGATTCTAATACGCAAACGCAATTGAGAACCAAAGTAATAATCTCCAAAAATTCTATCCAGAATTCCTTACAAAAATTAATCTAAAAAATCCTACCAAAAATCGCCTAAGCTCCTGTCAAAAGATCATTCAAAAACTCAGAATGAATCGCCCCCCAATCAGTCGCCAGCTCCCCGATCTTTCAGTGCCAGCAATCACGCAAACGATGGCCTCAGAAAACTTTCCAAAAATAGCCCTGGAATTGCCGACCGAGTAGGTGACTCGGTCGAGCAATGCGCTGCTCGTTCGGTCACTCGGACCGAGCAGATGAACTACTCGACCGAGCAATACAGGGAGTCGAGATTCTTCAAAATTATCGCTCTACCTACCTGGACCGAGTCAGCATTGCTCGGTCCGAGCAGCGGTTGACTCGGTCATTGAAGAGCTGCTCGGGCCGTGTCGCTTCTTTGCTTGAGCTTTGAAGTTTTGACGCTGCTCGACCAAGCAAATGAACTACTCGGTCAGAGTGATCACCGTATCAGCCTGGAGATGCTCGGTCCAAGCATCTGAACTGGTCGATCGAGCAGTCTGGGAAAAACTCTCCAGGAGCTACTGAATGCTCCTCTCTCTCCTCTGCTCTCTCTCTCTCTTCTCCTCCAATGGCTCCGAAAGTGTGGCAAACTCCTCCAGAGCCTTGCCAATGAGCTCATGAACGTGTAGGATGTGTCCATAACCAAGTTGGGTCCCGAATCGCTCCAAAATCCCTGAAAACTCAAAAAACACTACGAAACTTGAATATATCGTCAGAAATGCAATATCGTAGTAAAATGTGGGATTTGGATGCGAAAATGATATGGAATGCCATGAAATGATGATATGAAAATAGTGGAAAATATGAACACATCATGCCAGAGGGCACGTTTTCTGAGACGACGATGATTCTAGAGAGAGGGTCATGGTGCGCTGCATGGAGCAGCAGGAGTCATTGGTGAGGAGATTTGAATCAAGATAGAGTGTTGTTTTTTGTGATTCAAATCCCATGGAGCAGTTTTCCCAGGTGACTCGGTCGAGTAGGAGGCTACTCGGTCGAGCAGCAAGCTACTCGACTGAGCAGCATGAAGACTCTGACAGACCAAGTAGGCAGAGAGTTTGGAGAAGTTTTCCCTTTGGCTCGGGTGACTCCTACTCGGTCGAGTAGGAGGCTGCTCGACCGAGCAGCTGGAAGGCTTTGTTTGCCCGAGTAGCCCGAGGGCATTCCGTTTGAAGAGGGATACTGACACCCGGGCCGAGTAGCTAGGCTACTCGACCAAGTTGACTCGACTCCACCCAGCAACGATTTTAGGGCATGTCAGCTCGACCGAGCAGGCCGAGCTGACAGCCGACTCGGGCCAAGTCAACATGGGCCCATGCACAGAAAAGAGCGGTCTGGATGTGTTTTTCCTATTGTTTTGGGTTTCTACTTAAACCTAACTATTGTTTTAGATTATGTCAAGCCTCTTTTAGATTAATAGAGTTTTCGAGAGCCTCTTGCTACCCCATTGGAGATTGGAGAGAGTTTTAGGGTTTGTGTTCTTGAGAGAAAGGTTTGGTTTTTCCTTCTCTTCTTCTTCCATTGATTTCTTCCTCTTGAGTGGATTCGTGAGGGCTTGTTCCGTTTGACAAGTTATTACTCACACGTGAGGAAGCAAGTTTGTAACCCTAATTGTTTGGATCTCTCTACTAGTGGAATCGTCTCGGCTCGGATTGCTGGATGTAGGTTGTTTACAACCAAACCAGGGTAAATTTTCTTGTGTCTGCGATTGATTTATTTGTTGATGTGATTCGTTTATTATTTTCTATTGCAAGGTCATTTGGGAATTTTGTTGGGTTATTGGGATTAGATTTTTGCTAGCTCTATATTCCTGATCAGTTTATTAGGGTTCGTTTCTGCATTGATCCCAAGGAGATTTGGATTTCACCCCAACAACTTGTTCACTCGACCGAGTGAAGACCATACTCAGCCGAGTAGGGCACTGTACATGGAAGTCTCAAAAAAACCCCTCTGAAATTATGTGCCACTCAGCCGAGTGACTTTGTCACTTGACCGAGTGAATTTGACACCATATTGCTCTAAACATTGCTCTGTGTGAGGCCTATTTACTCGGCTAAGTACCTAGTCCACTCGCACGAGTGACTAATCCTACTCGCCCGAGTAGCAGACTGCGACAGAATCATCAAAAATCCACACACTGTTTCCATTCCTCACTCGGTCGAGTAGAACTTGCAATATGCCCGAGTGACGAGTATTACTTGGTCGAGTCATCGACACAGACGACTATAAAATTTTTGAAAATTTCATCGAGCTACTCGACCGAGTGACGCACGTCACTCGACCGAGCGACTAACGCGAATCCAACCCTATAAAATCTCAATTTCGTATGGATCAGGGGGAGAAATCCCCAAATCATAAAGACCTCCCCTCTTCCCTCCCACTCGCCCAACCGATGCCGCCGTGCCCGAGCACCGTCACCCACCACACCTGAGCAGCAGCTCCGGCGTCGCCTAGGCCGAGCTCCGACGACCGCTCCATCCCCCTCCTGCCTTATTTCGCCCCCTTTCATCTCCTACCCTATTTGTAAGCCCTAATCAACCCAAATCCACCCACATTCTCAAATTAAACCCTATTTTCGCCTATTTCTCTTGATCAACCCCTTGATTTTATGATATTCATTGCTAATCTTAGATTCTGTGTTTCAAGATAGCTTGGGGAGATCCTACCCTTATTTGGAGCTTTAGGGGAGGTGCCTGTCGCTCACATTACTAGCATGGTGTCGCATCGTGCTTGGTACACTCTTTCCATATTTATTACGAGCACATTGTGATTTTTGCAGTCTCACGGCACACCCATGCCTCCATGCACCCCACGTCGCACTAGGTCTAGCGCTCGGCAGTCCACTGTCGAGCGACATAGAACTGATGACCCCGGTTCTTCTTCTGCTAGAGCGAACTCCCCACCTCCTAGCGAGCCACCTCCCACATTCCCAGCTCCCACTACCGCTCTTGCCTCACATCTAGTACTTCCAACCCCCCCCCCCCCCCCCCCCCCCGCCAAGGGGACGTATGATGTCGTCTTCAGGGACAACGATTAGGAAGACCAATTCGTCGCTATGCTCCTCCTCATATGTCAAGGAAGCGGGACCACCCAGCAGTCAGTTGAGCAGGACCTGCCAGTTATTCTCGATCATGTTAGGCGCCAGTGTCCTCCTCCAGTCACACCAGCACCTGCCCCTCCTCCTGGTCCTCCGCAGCGGGATCCCTCACCACCCCCAGAGGGTGGCACTCCTGCTTGATGACTATTGTTCATGTGTCCACCCCCTTACATTTTGTGCCCATCTGTCCGTTTGGGGCCCTGCTCTCACACATCTTGGGGGGTGATTTTGCACCATATGTATATATCCACCATGTTGCATCAGTATATAGTTCATTTTGCATCCATCATTTGCATGCTTGTTGCATTTACCGTTTGCATATTCCATCCATATTTTACTTTCTTTATTTTTCCTTTATTTCTACATCATGCATGCATCCTCACCCACCCACCCTTATCTTACATGTCCTTGTGCCACACATCGCACATTGAGGACAATGTGTAGTTTAGCTTGGGGGGAGTGAGTGTACACTCACCTTTTATTTTCATCACTTTTATCTTTATTTTTCATCTTTAATTATTTTTCACTTATTTTTCACTCACCTTTTTCATTTTATTATTTCCATGCATCACGTTTTCTTACTTTTGGAGTGATTTGCATGTGTATAGTTAGTTTTTATTCTTATCTTTATTTTTTTTAGTTTTCCTTGCTAGAGATGAATTTCCCATGATGACTATATCTTGGAGTTTGCCTTGCTCTTATGCACGTATTCTCTTGGCATGCTATCGTTTTTAACTCTGATATCATATGCGATATATTGTTATGCATTTGAGAAAAAGAACTTCCATCGTTTATCATGTGCTTATGAATGAAATTTTAGTGTTAGCCGAATTTGGGAATTATTATTGTATACTCTTCGTAGAAAACACACCAAGCTTCACGCATTGATTGCCTATACTTGGAGTACTGCTTTGCATATTTATTATCACTTGTTTTTGCATGAAATGTGTATTGAACTTCCAGGTTGATTGAATGATTGTCATTTGATATGATTAGATTAGTTTACTTTTTGTTATCAAACTGAGTAGATTACATTACCCTGTTGAAGTTGTTATGCATATACAAAAGGAGTGAACCGAGCGTTATATATATTTCTTTCTCCACATATCTTGAACATCATTTTTATACTTATAGTCATTGGTTAATCTCCCCTTAGTGAATCCTATATTTGCATCTTCCCCATGCTAAAAAGAATAAGCTCCATTATCCCAAAATCTTAAAAGAATATATATATATATATATATATATATATATATATATATATATATATATATATATATATATGTATGTATGTATGTATGTATGTATGTATGTATCTTTCTATCTTGTTTGGGATTGTTCTTGTGTGTGTGTGTGTGTGTGTGTGTGTGTGTGTGTGTGAGATAAAAAATAAAAAAAGAGAAAAAGAGAAAAGAAAAATAAAAAGGAAGTCCATTTGTATGTACACAATCCCTTCTTTCCTCTTTCTCTCTCATTTTCCTCTTATTCATTTGAAGCTGCAAAAATATGGGAAAAAGTCGTATTTTTATATTTGATGCCACCACGCTTATAGATAAGCTTGGGGGAGGGGATCCAATGACGTTTGAGAGAGTGACTACCTATATGTGTATGACAACATAGGCTTGGTAATTTCTGATACTTAGGGAGATTATTTAAAGTATAACGACGTCTATGAATTAAAAATTGGCATGAAATTCATGAAAACTATCTTTTTCTTTTCTTATTGATTTGAAATGTGTGATAATCTCTTATACTCCAAGTAGAAAGCGATCAATTGAAAAGTGTGTGATCCATGATTATGTATATCGTTTTATATGCCTTAGACGATGTTGATTCTAAAATAATTTCATATTTCATATTATTCTCGATGTTCCTAGTTCTTCTATCAAATTCACCTATATGAAATGATATCGAAGTAAAAAGCTTTTGCATGTTTATATTCATTGTTCGTGTTATTTGAGTATTCAACTCCAAGGTTTGAGAGAATGATCTAGCACCTTCACCTCTTCATCTTCTTTTTCTTTCATTCCTTTTTCTTTATTTTTATCTTCCAAGTTCGTCTTTTTACTCATCTTCCTAGAGGACGAGTAAGAGGCAAGCTTGGGGGATTTTGATAGGCTCATATTTTACTGTAATGCCCTTAAGGGAAATATACGATGTAGTGTGCAAATGAATAGTGATTAAGTGTAGAAAGGGATGTGGTCATTTGTGATTTACATTGGGATAGCATGAGATGTAATTAAGCCTCCAAGAGTAGGGGTAATTTCATTTCTATTTTACATTAGTGGCAACATTGTAATTATAGCACAAAGTTAGAGGGCTTTTCTTAAAAGCATGATACAATGGCATCCTTGTAATTAAGACACCAAGTGAGAGGGCATTTAATAAGAGATATGTTGTAATGGTAAGAGATGTAATTAACATACAAAAATGAAGGGTTTTTATTTAATGAGTTTCTTTTAGGAAAGGTTTTAATTAATTAATAATAAATTAGAAGATATTTTCAAAAGGAAATGTTTCTAGATTCATCTACATTTCTCTTTCTTCATCCATTCTCCTTTCCTTTTTCTTTCTTTCTTTCCTTTTCCTTGTTTCCTTTTTTGGCCGAAATTTCCCCATATAAAAAAATGAAAATGAAATTATATCATAAGGAATCAAAAGGAAAGAAGAAGAGAAAGAAGAAGGAGAAAGGGGGGAATTCATTTACAACCCAACAAGGTAGAATTCTCTCCTCCATGTAGAAAATATTAATTTAGGAGTTGTTATGTGCCCTCTTGGTATGTTAAAATGAAAAGGAGGGATCTTTTTATCTTGTAGATTTATTTGTCAAATTTTTCCTAAGCAAGTTGCAATTTTCTTTAGCATGCTTACTAAAGTTGGCTCATTTATGCCTTAAATTGTTCTCTTTATTATGCCACCATGAAAGATAGTAATTTTGATGTGTAGGAATTCCATATTTGGGCAATAAATATTGATTTAGGGATTGTTGTGTTAGATTAGTAAGAAAGTTGTAATTTTTAGTTAGGATGCAAGTTAAAGCTAACATCTTTCTTTAGCAAAATGTCATATTTGTGTCAAATGTGTAATCTTTTATGGTTTTTCTAACTAAAGTTAACGTTTTTAAGTTAGATCCATAATTAGTTCTTAAAAGGGATGAATTTTTCATGATAAGCCTTAAGTAATTCCTCTCAAGTTTTCATATGGCTACAACTTGTATATGCAATGTAGTTCCTTAATGGAATTTGTTAAAGCTTGCATTTTAATTCAAGTTGCATTTTAGTTCATTTCTCAAGTTTGCATTTTGATTCAAGTTGCATTTTAGTTCATTTCTCAAGTTTGCATTTTGATTCAAGTTGCATCTTTGTTGCATTTTAATTCAAGTTGTGGAACTTGTTTATGTCTTGCAATTTGTGTGGATTGCTATGGAGATGTAAGAAAGTAAGAGTGGTGGGATTTGTAATAACAAGGCTATGTTGACAAACCATGTTGTGTTGTAAGAGGTGTAATGGTGATGGCTTGGTACATGGTTTTGATGAGAAGTTTATGTTGCATATAGATTGGGTTATGTTACATGCGAATCCTTACTCTACCATGATGCTTGAGGGAAATTAGAATATGTTACATACTACTCTTAATTCTATAGTGATGCTTTATGTTGATTGTTAGTGACACTTGTTGCAATAAGGTAAATTGTTAGTGGGCTTTTATTGTGGTATAAGGTAATGATGTGTTTCATGAGCAACAAATACCATTACCATAGATATGTTGCATTCTTCCCTTTTGTTGTGATCTAATAAGGTGTCTAAGGTAAAGATCATGTTCCTAACAAAGTCCATGTTACTAATAAAGTTCATGTTGCCTTCTTTATTCATGGATGTCCATCATGTCGTCTTTCGTTGTGTATGCTAGTCTTTATTCTTAATGCACGCTAACCCCATCATTTCATTTATGTCATCATAATATGGCACTCTAAATTTCAATGCAATTGGAATATGTTAGCCATGTTGTGGAATGCTACTCTCATATGCTCACAATGTTGTTTCCTGTATGTCACATTAATGCATGCTAGCTTTATTGTTCCTTTTATGTCACTTTAATGTAGTTTGAATGTCACTCTCTTAATGTTGTATGCTACCTTACTTAACTTAAATGCCAATAAATTATCGGGATGACTCAGTCCACTTAAATGAGGGTGAGCGACAAACATGGGGTTGGGAGAAACTTGAGTACCAGGTAGGCATATGGGATGGACTACTGAGTTTGTGGGCCACTCCTGACGAGCCCACAGAGGCGGGTAGTTGGTGCGGTTTTGGTTGAGTTGGCTGTGTTGGTGAACGGCTTCTTTTGTAAGAGCTTGTCTCGGGAAGTCATAGCATTCCACCCACCTTACCGGGTGAGGTCCAAGCCCGTATGTTTACTCGATACCCAGGTTTCCAAATAAATTCAATTACATACTTAAGTGCTTTAAGAATGGAATGTTTAATTCTCATGTTCTATGTCTGATGTACCTGTTGTTTCTTTTATGTCTTATATGCACACATTGTTTCTTTCATGCCTTAAACTCCACTATGACTAATAAACAACTTTTCCAAATTAATATTTACCTGCACGAGTTGGGTTTCCTACTTGGACACGCGTTGACGTGCTCCAATTTGTGGTTTCAGGTTTATGGAGCTGGAGGACGGAGTTAGAGTTATGGTTGAGGAGTTTGGGATGTGAGTTAGGTAATGAGGGGAAAGGATGAGAGTTTTGTACTTTTGGGGTTTGTTTGGGTAGTGACGAGATGATAATGATGGATGTATGTACTGATGGATGATGTATAGAAAGCAGACTTTTCCTTGGGTTTAGTAATTGTACAGTTTTCCTCTGTGTTTCTTTCTGTGTTTATATTATTGGTTATTGTTTGCGCTTTGGGAACATCGCAGGTAGTATCTCAGCAGTGCGCAGTGGACCTGCTTGAGTTTTTTTCGTATTTCCCTTCGTAACACCCGTCTCTTTAGGAATACCTGGGACGGATTCGTACTTCCCGGGTATCCTGAGGAGCGGGGCGTTACATTTATACTTTATTTCTGCATATTTGCATGCCATTTAGATTGCTCATATCGTGCTTTTCATGATTATTCGACGATGTTTCGATGCTTTTCACTATTTCTAGGTTTTCGTCTAATTTCAGGAGATATGGAGCAATCAGGAGTAATTTGGAGCCTAGAGTACTCACACGTGTGCCGGAGCATCGCCCATGATCATATCATAAAGCTAACGGTGCTGGAGGATGAGTGGAAGAAGAAGAACATCGAAAGAATTGACGAGGAAGTGATGAGGAGAGGAAAAGAGTTCAGAAACAGGCCACTCGGCCGAGTGACGTAGCTCACTCGCCCGAGTGAAGCAGCTTACTCGGCCGAGTAATGTTGCTACGAAGACATTTGCCAAGCCTGAGTGCCAAAGTGTACTGGACCGAGTGGTGATGTTCACTCGGCCGAGTAAGAACTCCACTCGTCGGAGTGGAGGCCCAAGATTTTGAAGAAATCCAAGGTGACTTCTCTATTTTTGGAGGGATCTGCAGACTGTCCTACTCGACCGAGTAGACTTCTCACTCGACCGAGTGAGAAATCCTACTCGGTCGAGTGGCATGAGCACCTGAACGCAGATATATCTGTCTAATTTGGCACTCGGCTGAGTGAGATTCTCACTCGGTCGAGTAGCGCCATCAGCCAGTCTTGAAACCTAGGGTTTCTGGCTGCGCAGTGGCAGTTTGGCCTGGATTTTTTGGGCATGTATTTAAGCCCAGTTTTGTCTCCAGCCACAGGGGAGACCAGAGAGACTTCTTAGAATAATTTTTCTTTAGTTTTAATTTTAGTTAAGCTTTTGTATTGGCGAGAGATTGAAGACTTGTTCTTAATTTTCTATTTGAAGCTTCTTCGCAACATTGGTTTGTCTTGATCTCTTGAAAGCTTTAATTTTTATGCTATATCTCCTGCTAGATCTGAGTTTTGATATGAATTCTATTATTGATCTTGCTTTCCTATTGATTTCTAATATGATTTGTGAGTAGTTCCTTTGCTCTAGGACAAAGGGATGAACCCCATAGGTCTAATGTTTGTTTTGTGAGATCTATTGAATTGCTATGATATTAGGCTTGTTAGAAAGGGATTTAGGATTGTCTTGATTAATTTACTACGGGTAGATAGGGATTTCTCTTGGATCTTGAGAGCTTGACAGAGGATCTTGATCCAAGGAAAGCCATAGATATTCGATTTAGGATTACATTCGAAGTGCCCTAGAATTGGTGTGCGACAGCGACCAAAGCTAGCATTTTTATTGTTCTCCTAAACTCATATTCATTCTACGATGTTGAACGAGTACGAACTATTACGATCTAGATCCGAACTCAAGTTGCACGACAGTGAGCTTGAGTTGGGATTGGATATAATTGCCGATCTTAATGCTAGTGGTCTGGACTAGGCTTGGGTGACAACGAGGCTCTAGTTTAAATTGCTATAGACTTGCGTAGCGTGACAGCGTGCGCCGGTTCTCCAATTAGTTGCGGCAAGTTCACCTTAAACCAAACTTAATTGCATGGTAATTCATAACTCACATTGATGACTTGAAAATCCGTTGTGGGGATTCCCTAGCCATAGACATCTTTATTATATTGAATTTTTAACCGTACTCGAACGATTGTGACACCAACCATTCCCAAACAATTTTCCACCAAGCAGCTTAGTAGATAAAGTAGAGTACCGTCATAAGTCCTTCCGTGATTCGATACCCGCTTGCCACTTAACCGTACGCTTGCGGTAAAACTACATTGTTTTCCGTATATCCGGGAGCGATCAAAAATCATGTAGAATGCAAAAGAATAATGACAATTCTTTTATCCTCCTCGTAATGTACGTGGATGACATTTTTTTGACAAAAAACAACATAGAGATGTTGTAATCTCTCAAAGAATGGCTGTCAAACTAAATCTCCATAAAGGACTTGGGAGAAGCATCATTCACACTCGGTGTGAAGATCTATAGAGATATATTTAAAATGATTCTAGGTCACTTCCAGTCTACGTACATTGACATAATGCTAACACAGTTTAGCATGGTAAGGGCGGTTTCATACCCAGCAATCACGATATAACTCTTTCAAGAAGATGTCTTCAATGACAGACTTGGAAAAAGATCGCATGATATGGATCATATGTGCTTAAGCAGTTGGATCCATCATGTATATTATGATACGTACAAGACTGGATATCACTTTTGCACCCGGTACAGTAAGTCGATATCAGTCTGACCCTAGAGAAGGATAGAAATCGGTCAAGACAATTCTCAAGTACTTGTGAAGGACTAAAGATTTGGTCAAGGAACCAAAGCTGTAAAGATATTCTTCGTAGATATCACTTCATATGTGATATAGAATCGAAGAAGGACATAGAACTCATGTGTGTCTCTGCAGAAGACAAATTTAGCAGATCCATTCACGAAGGCTTTATCACGCGATCGTCTAGAGAGTCTCATGTGTAAAAGTGGTATGTGGTACCAGGATAATTGGGTCTGCGTGCAAGTGAGAGATGTTGGGAAATGTATGCCCTCGAGGACAATTATTTATAATTGGGATATCTTGTTCAAAATGATAGTATGCTATCTGATACTTTATATCTGAGTATAATTATAAATTTTTGTCTGTATTTTATACTTAGATAAAGTCCTGAGACTTGATGCGAGGTCGAACATGTATTAAATTAAGGATCACGATCATGGAGAAGTGTTTTGACCGCTAGTAGCATATGTTTACAACAGTTCGTAGTCATAGATGCAACTAGAAAGTACATCGATGCATCAGAAAGACTATTATGTGCTCTGTCTTCACCAAGGGTTGGTGGCGATGATCAAATGCTCGTTTTATTTAGCAAAATCAAAGACGAGACACATATGCTCATTAGAGAATGCTTTTACTGAATGACCCAACGAGAGCTACTACATGGATATCACATATGTTTCTGTGAATGGTAGCTCTTAAGTGATGATATGCAAGCTGGTCCTTTGACTTGAGGTCATTAAACGAGCATGTGCATGAACGGAGTAATTTAGATCTTTGACTAGCTTTGAGGCATGGCCTGTTAAAAGGTCTTATGTGGGTGGCACTTGAAGCATACGAGGGAAGTAGTGGCCAAGATAGGATTCGTCACTCCAGTGTTTGGGGATTTAGTGTCGTGGAATCAGTATGGTCCTTAGTAGAAATCCTTGGCCGAAGTGTGTTGGATAGGATCCAACAAAGACAAGCTAAGACCGAACGATACTGATCGATCACGAAACTATTGGGGGTTCACAGTCAATTGTCGAAGGGATTTAAACTATGAAATTCATCACTGACATAGCCAAGTGTAGTCCCAATAATATTTATGTCAAGGTACATACCACATAATGATGATACCTAACTATGGATGGTAACTGCTGCTTGCAGTCATTGTTGTCAGGGACTATGAGTCCTACTTGTAGTATGGTCAGGCTGTAGGATCTCACACAGGCTGAGAGTCTCATCCAAGTAATAAGAGGAAAATGCATATGATGCTTAGGAATTAATATAGTCCCAAATAGTTACGAAAATATTTTGGCCGCATATGATGTGATGTGAATATTGCACCTTAAAAAGCATAGAAAAACCCATACCAGGGTCCGGGAATGTCCCGGACCCAATAGCCATAGCCCAAGCAAAGAAATCCCCAAAATCTGGGCTTGGCCATTGACCGGTGCCCCGTTTACGGTTTGGGCGCGGTGTTGTTTTACCGCAAGTGCACGGTTAGTGTAGGGTGCGGGTTTATCGAACTCAGGGAGGTGGATGGCTTGAGTGGCTACTAGCCTTGCCTAGGTTGTGTGCTAGCTACGCGGATAATGTGGGTGGAAGTGTAGAAATAAAAGAAATAAATAAAAACACACGACGTGAATCCCCGCTAACACGGGCTAGAGCACTCATGACACTTGGCATTTGACTTGACCCAGGGTGAGACATTGCCCCAAAAGGTAGTACCTAGCGTCCATGGACCGATATTCCGGTCGGTGCCAAGCACGCTAGGCCTACCTGGTTCCGGACGGTGGGCATTCCCATGTCCATTAACACCTTCCGCAACCGGGAGCATTAAGGCCACAATGATATCTCCCAACACTTCGTCCAAGCCGCTCCTGCGCGCGAGGACTCGATGTCAACGCTCGGGGTGTGAGCTATGGCTAGGGAGTCAACCGCCAAGTTTATTCCCCCTTGGCCCGATGGTCAGAGGCGGCCTTTCTCTCGCCAATGACAATGAAACACCCCCGCGTAACCCTAATGGCCAAATAGGTCAAGTGTGGTTTCTAGCAATACATCGAAGCGGATCTTGACAGGACAAGCACCGGACCCCAATCCCCAACACATCTAGTGTGTCGTCGTACGAATTGGACCCAGATTGCTAGAAATCCCCATTGACGCATTTCATCCAACACATGCCATGCAACCAAGTCAAATGAAAACAAACAAGCATCAATCCTACCCTAACCCGTATTAGGGTTCATCAATACTACTCCATGATGAAAGACATATAAACAAACAACATAAAAGACATATAAACTTTCACCATCAAGCAAAATAAACACAATACAAACAATGGAGAAAAAGAGAGGAAAATACTTATCTTGAGTTGAATCGTCAATCCAATACAAGACTTATTGAGCAAATGGCCTAATCTAAACTAACCTAGAACTCACAAGAGAGGGGGGGGCAAAAAGCCCTAAAAACTCCAGGAGATCCCCCTCAAGTCGGCCAGCCTCGTGTATTTATACCCCCACTTCGAAACCCTAATGGTTCGGGTCCAAACCCGCAGGAAAAATGCCACCTGATCGGTTGAAAAGTCAACCGATCGGGTGATCTGTTACAAATAGTAAACAGAAAACGGCGGACTTTCACCCGGTCATATGAACCGGTCGGTTGAGTTCTTGGAGTGACCGGTTGGATCTTGGCGCCATCGGGTGAAGGGATCGGTTGGGTGCACGTGTCTTCGGCTCCTCAGCATTAGCTACAGATGAACCAATCGGGTGAGAGTCACCCGATCGGTTGGAATTTGGCTTGAAAAGACAGAGAATCAGCCCCGTTTGAACCGGCCTGTGAACCGGTCGGGTGAATTCCACTTGAGCTCCGGCTGAGACCGGGTGGTTCACGCGTGCATCACCCGATCGGTTGGAGATGACCAACCGACCGGGTGAGGGGCTGAAAGATGTAATCTTCGTCGTTTGACCCCTTGGATCACGCGTGACTCCTCCCGTTGCTCCTGGGACTTGAGATATCATCGTTAAACGTCCCCTACGTGGGCAATCTCCTGCAAACATGGAGAAACAAAGAAAAGTGAAAAAAAAACGAGAAAACACAAGAAAACGAATAAAAGACGGCGGAAAATACGGAGAAACACAAAAGAAAACGTGCGTGAATATATGAAATATAAACGCACATCAAAATCCCCCAAGCTGAACTCTTCCTCATCCTCGAGGAAGACGAGTGAGAGTAGGAGCTCGGAGGGAGAAAATAGAGAGAAGGAGAGAAAAAGAGAACTCTATATCCTAGATCGCCCGTAAGGGCCAACAAAATCAAACATGCCACACGAAGCAGGCATACGACAAAACACAACATTAAACCAAGGAATGTGAGTCCAAACAAGTGTCGTGGGCCCACGCAGTGAAGCGCGAGTGAGCATGGTCGGGTGCTAGCAAACGGTATCACTATCTACATTGTGCAATAAAGCTCCATATACACATACCCAAAGATTGACCCAAATATCGATTCAATTTGAAATTACGGTGAATATTAGCTCAAGCATGCATGAGAAGAGTATAAGAATAGAAGCGTATCATGCATCGGGGACTCCACAGCTAGGGACTATGAAATCACCACACTATAGCCTAGGTAATCGCTAGAAGGTCCCTATGCCAAGTGTTTTCGAAAACGATGGAGGTTGAGAAGGTGTGGAGTAGAACACTCGGTGTAAATTCTCGCCTTCCCCTTATTCACGGCAAGTAGGAAAATATTCACACTAGAAATTTTTTTTTTGTTTTGGGTATTTGTATTTTTTTCTTTTCCTTTCATTTCTCATCTTTTTGGGTTTTTCTTTTCTTTTCTCCCCTTTTTTTTGGGTTTTTGGGAATTGGGATATTTACATGTGTACTCTCCCAAGTGGGAGAACGGTACACGACGAGGGGATTTGCACCAAGTAAAATAAAAATGAAATCGGATTCTAAACACTTGGACAAAGGAGATATTTCTCGCTAATCAGAGCATAGGCTAAATGGGTTATCCTAGTCCTTGTTTGTGGAATCCCAACACATGCGAATTGAAACATACGATATAAACATATAACATGCATATAGAAGCAGACAGTAGACACAAATACCGAATATTCAAATCGAAGCATGATAATCTAGGGGTCAACCAAGGATAGGTATATAAATCAACATCACAAAGTAGAGGCACACAATAAGCTAGCCACGACACACGACTCACAAAAAGCTAAGTGGACCCACGATGCATGAAATGCAAGAGGACTCGATATCCTAGGGTTAGTGAATGTGATTATCGACGCCATGCTAGGTCTGTGTGATTTTGTGGCGATTCATCATAGGGTTCATCTCTAGGAGAAAGAGATAAAAAGAAGAAAAGAAAAAGAAAAAGAAAAATACGGAGAAAACGACTCAAATAACGAAGAAAAAGAGACAAATGACGCACGAAGTGGGACTCCCCCAAGCTGAAACTTGCATTGTCCTCAATGCAATAGTAGTGAATACAGGAGGGCAATGAAAATGGGGGGGAGTTACGCACCGACACAAAAAATTAAAAACACGAAAAATACACGAACGAAACTGGAAAATAAAGAAAAAGAAACATACAGAATAAAAGATATAAAACGCAACGAAGGACTCAAAGACACAAACACACGACAATGACACACGAAAACATGCACACAAAAGTCGATTTCCCCCAAGCTGAACATGACAATGCTAGCAAAATGATATGATCAATGAGATGCAGAAATATGCTAGGGGAAAATCGGAAAAGAAAGAAATCAGAATGCAGGAGAGACAGTCTGCTTGTTCTCCTCGGAAGAGGATGTGGGGTGAAATGATAGAAGGGCATGACATGAAGGGTTATTAAGATGCAAAAGCAAATCCTAGATACGCTCCCCTCGCTAATGAGAGGAGACGAGATTATTCAAATCTAAACTAGAAAGCGGTAAATTTTTACACTACTGGATTAGGATACACCTGAGCATAGGCAGATCCAAGATCTGAAGTGGGACAGGTAGCTGCTCTAACTTCTCCTTCTGTGGCTCTGCCAGAAGCACTGTGCCACGTGTGCCAATGGACCCAAGCAATGCACCTCCAAGCATCCCTCGTAGGTGTCCACCTGTGACCTGCAAAGGACGATGTGCATTAGTCTATGGCAAGAAATTATTTCCCAAAATAAATGTATCCCAGAGATAGTCGCCGGTAAATGATGGTAAAATATATGAAATGTGGCGAACACTCCCTGGAAATGGTATGCTATCCTCTGTGCTAGCGACGATCAAATCCCCGCTCTCCATGTGAAGTTGCTCTCCAGGTGGTGACACACCGCATCATACCTCAAGGGAAGTCGATCCTGTGTCCTGTGAGAGATATGGTGTGTCAAATATATATGAGTCTAAAGAAATAGGACGTGAAAAGCGAGACTCAAATGTGGAGTGAGAGTGAGTATGAAAATCTCCCTGAATAGGGGCAATATGCTCAAGTAGATGCGCAGCCGCAGAAGAAGTGGAGCGTGATGGTAGAGGTAGATGTGGCTCGAGCTCCATGAAGTGGACGATCGTATCCAAGCCCTCATGCACATCCTCCTCGACGATATGCTCATGCTCCTCCATCTGCCCGATGTCCTGAATGACATCCTCATGGTTGACCACCGACCAAGGAGGAAGCTGTGACAGAGATAGCTGTGGAGGTGGACGTGGAGCGGACCACTCGTAAGTGGTCGTGGTGTCGTTTTCCTCACGCACATCCTCCTCGCCGGTATGCATAAACTCTGTGGTCTCCTCGGTGCTCTTATAGGACTCATATGGGGTATCCAGATAAAGATGAAAAGTCTCTCCCACAGATCCTAGAGAAATCTCCCCATCCTCACTATCATCATCAAAAAATGCTTCGTCATCCAAGTGGTAGTGTGGGAAAATTGGGGCATCGGCATGAGATGTGTCTATGGTGGCCGATGGCATGGTGGTCTCAACCATGAAGGTGGGTATATCCTCTCCTTCATCCCCTCTCCTCGATGTCAGCTCGGTGATTGGTACCATCAAGTTTTGTAATATTTGGCCTTGGTTAAACATGGCACTTTCAAGGAGAGACACGAGGCTTGATTCTTCTTGTGTTGGTGGAGGGATATAAGGTTGAGGAAATGGATGTGAGGTGTTTGGGTAATGGTTGTGGGGAAATGTTTGGCTTTGATGTAGGGGGAGGCTCTCAAGCGTAAATGGGCAATCATAATACATGTGCCCCGCCATCCCACAAGTCTCACAAACCACAACCGAATAAGGATCATATCCTCCCATCTGAGCATCAAAATTTGATCTCCACATGATTATACCAAAGATACCAGGATAACAAAAATAAGAAAACTAGAGAGGAGCGTCAATAGTACAAGAAAATAGCAAAAAGATAGTATAATGGTGGGGGAAAAATTTCTTGGTTATTGTATTTTTTATATTTTTTTTTGTTTTTATGCATAGTCTAAAGAACCCAAGCTAAGCTAATATCAAACCGAACGCCTCCCCGGCAACGGCGCCAAAAACTTGACCGGTGCCCCGTTTACGGTTTGGGCGCGGTGTCGTTTTACCGCAAGTGCACGGTTAGTGTAGGGTGCGGAATTATCGAACTCAGGGAGGTGGATGGCTTGAGTGGCTACTAGCCTCGCCTAGGTTGAGTGCTAGCTACGCGGATAATGTGGGTGGAAGTGTAGAAATAAAAGAAATAAATAAAAAGACACGACGTGAATCCCCGCTAACACGGGCTAGAGCACTCATGACACTTGGCATTTGACTTGACCCAGGGTGAGACATTGCCCCAAAAGGTGGTACCTAGCGTCCATGGCCCGATATTCCGGTCGATGCCAAGCACGCTAGGCCTACCCGGTTCCGGACGGTGGGCATTCCCATGTCCATTAACACCTTCCGCAACCGGGAGCATTAAGGCCACAATGATATCTCCCAACACTTCGTCCAAGCCGCTCCCGCGCGCGAGGACTCGATGTCAACGCTCGGGGTGTGAGCTATGGCTAGGGAGTCAACCGCCAAGTTTATTCCCCCTTGGCCCGACGGTCAGAGGCGGTCTTTCTCCCGCCAATGACAATGAAACACCCCCGCGTAACCCTAATGGCCAAATAGGTCAAGTGTGGTTTCTAGCAATACATCGAAGCGGATCTTGACAGGACAAGCACCGGACCCCAATCCCCAACACATCTAGTGTGTCGTCGTACGAATTGGACCCAGATTGCTAGAAATCCCCATTGACGCATTTCATCGAACACATGCCATGCAACCAAGTCAAATGAAAACAACCAAGCATCAATCCTACCCTAACCTGTATTAGGGTTCATCAATACTACTCCATGATGAAAGACATATAAACAAACAACACAAAAGACATATAAACTTTCACCATCAAGCAAAATAAACACAATACAAACAATGGAGAAAAAGAGAGGAAAATACTTATCTTGAGTTGAATCGTCAATCCAATACAAGACTTATTGAGCAAAAGACCTAATCTAAACTAGCCTAGAACTCAGAAGAGAGGGGGGGAAAAGCCCTAAAAAATCCAGGAGATCCCCCTCAAGTCAGCCAGCCTCGTGTATTTATACCCCCACTTCGAAACCCTAATGGTTCGGGTCCAAACCCGCAGGAAAAACGCCACCCGATCGGTTGAAAAGTCAACCGATCGGGTGATCTGTTACAAATAATAAACAGAAAACGGCGGACTTTCACCCGGTCATATGAACCGTTCGGTTGAGTTCTTGGAGTGACCAGTTGGATCTTGGCGCCATCGGGTGAAGGGATCGGTTGGGTGCACGTGTCTTCGGCTCCTCAGCATCAGCTACAGATGAACCGATCGGGTGAGAGTCACCCGATCGGTTAGAATTTGGCTTGAAAAGACAGAGAATCAGCCCCGTTTGAACCGGCCTGTGAACCGGTCGGGTGACTTCCACTTGAGCTCCGGCTGAGACCGGGTGGTGCACGCGTGCATCACCCGATCGGTTGGAGATGACCAACCGACCGGGTGAGGGGCTGAAAGATGTAATCTTCGTCGTTTGACCCCCTGGATCACGCGTGACTCCTCCCGTTGCTCCAGGGACTTGAGATATCGTCGTTAAACGTCCCCTACGCAGGCAATCTCCTGCAAACATGGAGAAACAAAGAAAAGTGAAAGAAAACGAGAAAACACGAGAAAACGAATAAAAGACGGCGGAAAATACGGAGAAACACAAAAGAAAACGTGTGTGAATATATGAAATATAAACGCACGTCAGCCATGCCTGAGCACAAACCCAGGCACATCCAAGGCACCAGACTGGGCTTAAGGCACGGGCACTAGACTGGGCCCAAGCCCAGTTTGAATGGCCGCCCTAGCATTTATGCGGGTGAATCTGGGCACGGCCCAGTTGGAGGGCGCCTGACTAGCTGGGCCCAGCCGGGTGCCCGCCTAAAGCGGGCGCGCCTTGAGTGCTCACCGCAAGCGACTGCCCAAAGAGATCGTGCATGGGTTTCAGGCATGCTCAGTGGGCGCCTGAATCTGACCTGCCCGTGGGATCGACCCACTATGGGCCCACGATTCTGCTTTCTACAGAATGTGAACACGAACAGTTTTGGGGATGGATTTAGTGATTTTTGAGGGATTGTTTGCGTGGTCAAACGACCACGTAATTGGGCGCCGTTTGTTTCTATGTGATCTCCATTTGATGCTCTTCAAAATGATTTATTATTTTTTTCTCAGCCTTAGCAGAGAGGGAGAATTAATTGCTCAAAGTTTAATTATCGAAAGAGGAAAAACTTGAGTCAATTTGGCTTCCACTTTTAGTACCACATCAGATGCGATAATTCGTTGAAGGCTCAACTCTCCCTATAAATAGGGAGTTCCTCTTCCTTCTAAACTTACACTAAGCCTAGATCAACAGAGCTAATCCTAAATTAAAGTGAGCAAACCTGATCTAAATGCAACCAAATTTTCCACTTTTCCTCTTTATTCCCTTTTCAAGTTCTAGCAAAACTTAAAGGGAGTTCGGATTGGATCCAGATCTTGAGATATGGATTCAGCTAAGGTGAAACTTTCTGGAGCAAGTAGTCGCCTCTTGAAGAGGCGTTGGATTGCTTCGGGGCATCATCCTAAGGAAGAGTTTTTGCGACTGTTAAAACTTACGGTATGAATTTTAAGATTTATTTTAATAACAGATTATTTAAATCTATCTTAGTGAGATAGGTTCACCCTTCTCCTTAGATATTGGTAGATCCTGCAAAGGGGTTTTAGTATTTTATTCCGTAAGGCGTTTTCATAAAAAGTGTTTTTATGATCTCTTTTTCTTCTTCCATGCTTCCATGTCTGCTAAGCCTTGGGCTTGACGATGGAAAAGCTCTATGGAAGCTTGCTCAAAACCCAACAGTAGTATCAGAGTGGGTTTTACATATGATCTATTTTTTTCTATTTAAAACATGCATGTGGACGATGTTTGTACTTCTGTTGTGGCATGTAAAGTTCTCTAGGTGTTTATTTTAATTATGTAATTTATAGTGTCTGTGCGCACTATTTTTTAAGTAATTAATTTTGGCCTCCTTTTGTATTTATTATTTTTCAAAGGGGATGCCCTTTTGCACATGTATAGTAAATTTAAGAGGCTCAGCTACATGAAGTTGCTAAGGGCGGGAGATCCATGGATTTGAGATGGGCCAAAAAGGCGCTTTCCAAGGTGTCGCTAGTTGGTGGTCGTCCTACTTGTACTGTGGAGTTCCCTTAGTTAATTAGAGTATACTAAAGAGCTTACATGCATTTTGTGATGGTTACAATTTACTTTCATGCGAAGTGTAAATTACAATGTTTTCGAATTTAATGACATGACATATAATTTGATGTTGCAAAGGTCCTACCACATCTCTGCCATAGTTTGCTAACCTATGGTGATGACGTGGTCTCATGGCCTTATGCAATAATTAGATGATTTTTTGGTTTTTTCGAAAATCGTTTTCAAAAATTAGACTTCCTTTCTGTTATACGATAATTGTGTGGTATGTCTTTGCAGTGAAATTATGGATTCTTAAAAATGTTAGTTTTAAGAATCACTAGAGTTATGGTTAACTAATTCAAAAGAACCCATAAACATATCAATGAAGCATAATTTTGATTATGACGTTCTTAAGGTATCCGCGAGCCGTTGTCTGGAATCGTTTGGTGTCTAGGCTTGGATCACTCTTGTATGGCTCACCCTAGCTAGTGATAAGTTATCCTACTTGGCCAAACCTACATGGCCTTGTTCAATTGGATCAACATCGAACTCAAATTATCAATAATGCAGGAATTGATTGTATCTAGTCAATTACATTAAAAATCCTTTTCAGGATTAGTCATAGCCCTTCTTGCTTTTAATATTTGGCAACTGGGGATTCCTGTTATAGTTGTTGGGAAAAATCAAGCTATAGCATGGTTATATTTTGGAACAAATTCCATTATACATGAGATGTAGTTCAGCTTAGCCTAAACTGTCATGTTGCGAACATGCCCGAGTGCCGGTGTAAGTTAGGACTAGACAAGAAAGTAAGGGTCAGACTAGACTAGTCGTTATGGTATGTTGGACAAACTCAAAGGCCATTAGTGACTAGGGGTAAAAACCGATAAGAGAATCACATATGATGTGATTGATGAAGAGTTATTTACAGATCGTAGTGTCGAGCCATTTATTGGGCAAACCCAAGGTTGTGAAACTCAAGTTGGTTGGATCCCTTTACCACTAAATATCACTAGTCGTTCAATCTCTATGGGTTGAGATGATCGTAAAAATAGTGGGAGGATATATTTATATAAAAACTATTCTAACTATGTTTAAAAATAACAAATGCATGTTAAATTTGGTGTTCTAATCTTGCAGCAATGTCGTCTGGACTTAAGCTCATTTTAGAGAACGATAGGGTTACTTGTAATAGTTATAAAGACTGGCTTAGAATTATCAAATTGGCACTTTCTTTTGAAAGAGTTAGCTATGTCCTCAAAGACCATGTATCTGAAGAACCACCTAGTGGGGCCAAAGCTGAGATTATTGAATCTTATAATCAATGGCTCCTGGATGAAGAAAAAGTTCGATGCCTCGCTCTAACCTCTATGTACAATAAGCTCCAAAGGCGGAACGAACATATGGAAGTTCGTAGCATTTTCTCAATAAAAAATAGTTGTATGGGAAATCATCTCAAGCCGCAAGGTTCAAGGCTTCGTGTAAATTGTTTAACACGAAGATGAGTGGGGGCGTGGTGCAAGACTATGTGCTCAATATGATTGCGTACATAAAGGATTTTGTAGAGCTTGGTTTTGTGTTGGGCTATGAGTTTTCTACAGACTTGGTCCTGAATTCTCTTACCACAAAGTTTGCACCGTTCATAAGCTGTTTTATTATGAACAAGGTCGAGGTTGACCTTCCTAAACTCCTCAACATGCTTCGGCAGTTTGAGGATGGCTTGAAGAACAATTCTCCTGTGTTTATTGTCGGCTCTTCTTCTTCCTCCAAGCCCAAGGGTAAAGGAAAGAAGAAGAAGGCCCTTCAACCAATGAAGGCAATCAAGAAGGGTAATATAAAGGTGGCTAAAAGGAAGTCGGCCGAGGCAGAGTGTTATTTCTACCATAAGAAAGGGCATTGGAGAAGGAACTGCAAGATGTTCTTGGAGCAAAAGAAGAAGGGGCATACTCATGACTCAACTTTAGGTATAATTGTTATACAAGTATATTCCTTTCCGTGACTTCTAAATGCATGGTATATGATTCCAGTGTGGTTTTTCATGTCTGTAATTGGTTACAGGAGCAAAGAAGGAATAGAAGGTAGAAACGCAAGAGGTCATTCTCAAGGTCGGCAACGGAGAAAGCGTTGCTACTGGGGCCACAGAAGACGTCCGACACACCTTGGTGAGCATTGCCATCTTCTTCTAAAGCAATGTTATGTCCCAATATTTTTCTATGCAATGTAATCTCTGTCTCGGTTTTCACTAAATACGAAGATATATTTATAATCAATGAAAAGTTATGAATTTATTTCTTTGATTGTAAAATTGCTTGAATTTGGGATTATGGTATATATATACTTTGTATAGTGATGATATATAAGAGTTAATACATGAAAACATAAAGAAACAAATGAAATCTGTTCTGACAAAGTAGACTATATCATATCGAAGAGAAGAGACTTATGAGTTACATAAAGAGGGGTCCTTAGGCCTCTCGAATTATGAATCATGCGACACTTGCAAGTCTGGCCTCTAAGGTAAGATGTCCAAAAAATCTTTTTTATGACAAAGGGAAAGAGTTGGTGAGCTCTTGGGTCTTATACATTCGGATATATGCAGACACTCGTCTACATTAGCCAGAAAGTATTTATTTTGTTACGATCATTAAAAGATCACTTTAAGTATGTACACATGTTCTTAATTGAACACTAGTCCAATAATTTTGAGCCATTTAAAAGAATATCATAACAATATGGCAAAGTATTAAAGACCTTCGTTTTGATCAAGGAGGAGAATACTTAAACCATGAATGTCTTGCGTATTTAAGAGGATGTGATTCTCTCTTAGGTCACACATGGAATCAAACTTTGTTTGACATGGTGTAATTCATGGTGAGTGACGCTGAGTTACCAAACTCCATCTAAGGCCATGCCCTAGAACTTCCGTCTCAAACTCAACAAGTGTCAAAACTAGTGGGAGAGGCAAAACATGATATTTCAAAACTAGTCGTTAGGAAGTCTAACAAGATTCCTCGAGCCCCTAAGAGGTTGTTAACTGTACATTTTGTATATATTTTCATCACCTCATCCATGCTTTTTTATGTTCTATTCTCATCTTCCATGCGTATTCTGTCTGTTATTGTCCATTTTACCCTTGGGGAATGTCTTATGTATTTCAGGGATGAATGCACGTAAAACGATGTAATGGAGAAATGGTAGAGGTAGGGAGAAAAGTTGGCACGGAGCGAAGAAGAAGTTGAAAATCATATGGGCCAAGAACGGGACAACACGGCCGTGCGTGTCAACGCATGGCCTTACAGCCATGTCAGCTGACACGCATGGCCTTGCAGCCATGTCGGCTTGAAGGTAAAGATAAGACCCTCTAATGACACGGCTGTGCAGCTACACTGCACGGCCATGTCCAATTTGTAGAAGTATGAAATCTGAAGAATGTAGCTGCACGACCGTGTGATCACTTGGCATGATCGTGTCACAAGGCCAAGCAGCTACACTGCTTGGCCATGCATAATTCATGGAGCGATAAATACCATAGGTTGTATGGTGGCGCACGACCGTGCAGCTTTGCGGCACGACCGTGCACCCGTTATTTTGAGGGTTTTGAACCTGACTTGCAGTAGCTTTTTTCGGCGGTATAAATATACTTCTTGTACTCATTTTTGTGGCTCTCTCTTCTAGTTCTTCATTCCCCTTTGGGGGCAACTACTCCTGTATATCAGTAAGATCTTTATTTGTTTATCTTTAGCATTCAAGATTAGGTTTTTATTCCCTCTTTATTAGTGTTGCTTTTTATTCTCTCTTTGATTATTTCTGTGATGTATTTTTGTGCAAATTTTCTTGTTGTTATTGTGATGATTAGTGAGTAAATCTTTCTTCTAGGGTGAAGTTGAACCCTAATGTAGTTTATTTGTATGGATTAATCTCCCAAAATATCGATTTATTGGGTTTTAGCTAGGGCATAGATCTGGATGCATGCCTATATCAAACTTATCATTAGAATCATATATATCCTTAATCATTGACGAGAAATCGTGGTTTTGGTTTGATGCATCTAATGGTGGGTTGATTTTCTAATGATAAGGTTATGACGAGATATCAGGCCTACATTATTAGAGCAACTAAAATCAAGTCCATCGATGAGATATCAAGGTTCAGATATAGATCTAGACTATGCTCTGAGTTCTCTCTTGCGGCTAGATGGGGAGAGAACGAGGATTAAAAGTAAAATCTCATCGACAGCTTTACCCCCAATAGATCAAGAAGCTATGTCATCCTACATTTAATCTGTATTAGCATGATGTGGGATCATGTGGATAGCAGACAACACTAGAATGGGGTTGAATAGGGTTGTCAAAAAAATTATAAAATTCTTTGTTACAATAAACCCCTTCTTTTAAGTTTCATAAGTATCAAATGAGAGTTACCTCACTTTGTGCTTAATCAACAGAAATAATAATACGCCTGTAATGAAATGAATGTAATGGGCACAGCAGAAATTACATATTACAAGCAAAGATTAAAGAGAGATAGAAAATCAGGCACAGGGCAAACATAACAGCTTTTACCATGGTTCGGCCCAACCTTGGCCTACGTCCAACAACCAATCCACTAGCTCTCAACCTAAGAGTAACCTTGCATCAACACAACAAAGAGGACTTCGTACAACCACCTAGCTCCACTTGCTAGTAATTTCCAACACCTAGTTACAACCCAATTAGGAATTTCCGAAGTACAACACATCACTTCCCTCCACACAGGACCAACAACTTCCAAGTCTTCTTCAAAGACTTTAAAAATATATGAAAATGGAAGTACAAGATTCTTATAGCCAATAAATATAAGTGAATATTGTGGCTAAGAGAAATCAAAAATCCTTTTGGTATTAAAATATATAAGTAAGCACAAAATTGATTAAAAGAAATAACTTGAAATTGAATCTCTAAAATAATTGCACTTGGGCTTTAGAGATCAATAATCAAGACTTGATATTTGAAAGAATATAAGTGAAGGGCACAAAGATAAAAAAATGAAAACTTAAAGTTTGAATCTCAAAAATAAAAAGCCATAGGTTTTGGAGATCAAACAAAGTTTGAGTAAGGCCAAAGCGATTTAAAAATCAGTAAAGAATTTTAGCACACAAAAATTAGAACAATGGCCTAAAAAGATTTTTGAAAGAGACTTGAGAGCTTGAGAATTTTGAGCTATAGAATAATTATAATTTGAAGAATATTGATATATAAAAACTTCTGAAGACTTGGCTATTTATAGAGCAAAGAATATCACAAAATCAGCTCAAAAAATCTCTTCAAATGGCTAATTAACCACTAGCAAAATTCAAAATCAAGTTTCCAAAAATGGAGAGAGTTGACCCAGATAGTTGGCTATTTTGGTTGATATTCAGCTATCTACCCAGATAGTCGGCTATTCAAAATGGATAATCGGCTATTTAAAAAACCCAAGAGTCCTGTGTAAAATTCTCCTGCCAGTAGTCGGCTATCTGTTTCTGATAATCGGCTATTTCTAGATACTTAAGTTTTTCTACAAGGAAATACTTTGAAAATATTTTATAAAAATATATTAAAATATTATATACTAAAATACATATAGAAACTATTTTTCAAGAATTTTTGTATGTGTAATAAATATTCATTGTCTTTAACATTCTAGACTTATAACTTACACATACACACATCTCTAGCTCTTGATCTTCTTTCTTTGACTTGAGCCATCTAGTCTTGATCTTGAGTCCATTGATAAGCCATCTTTTGCTTCGTTTCTTGGCTCAAAGATAGACTTCCTGAACATGGCTTCTAAGTCCTTCTTTTTAGCTTTTCGATGCATTCGATCTTTATGACTATAAAATAATCCATTAATCCTATACACACTTGAAATAGATATGTTAGTACCCATATCACTTATGTACATCATCAAAATCATTAGGGTGGGTCTCAATATCCCAACACAGGACACTCAGACCTATGTTTTCTTATTCTTGATGCCCCCTTTTTTAGCATATTCCCACACCATTTACCATCTCGCGTAGCTAACCAAAGTCCTTGATTATCTGGTGCTCAAAACACTGCCTCTCTGTGGTCGACCTGTAAGTACTACGACACTGTATGCTTGCAGTATTATAACTTCACATTCCTGTTAGGAAATCTAGTCCCACCCCAAAGTGGTTTTGATGATGATCACACCAAATATTGTTAATGTACTAATTATACTAACTAAGTGTGTAGGTTGTGCAAATAAGTTAAGTGAAGCTCAAAGCATACTCCGAGAAGGAGAAAAACTTCAACCACACACATAGAAGATGAAGATGAATTTAGCTCGCATTCCACGTTAAGCACAAAAGGAGCTCAAAGAACTTGCTTAAGCTTCAAGCTAAAGAAGAGCTCAAATTCAAGGGAAGCTCATGCAACTACATCAAGTTCAACCATGGATTCAAAAGTCTTTATAGTGTCTAGTGTGTGAGTTGTTTTCTTTTTCTTATGACTATGTTAAATCCAAGAAAAATTTGCATACACACACAAAATGATTCTCGAAAATAGCTTTTAAACTTGGTTTAAACTTTTTGAGAGCTTATTGATTGAGAGCTATTGATTCAATTCTCGTAGTCAACCTCCAAACACATATTAGTTGATTACACATCTTATAGCAGAGTTTCTCTTAAAACTGCTCTAGGAGTCGACTACCAAAGGAGGGAGTCGACTACCTGCTGTAGCAGAGTTTTCACTGAAAACTCTTTAGGAGTCGACTATCTCCTTTGAGAGTCGACTACCAGCTGTGCGTTTTGACTTCCTTGATTACCTCCCTCATTTATTCCTTGCTTTATTTTTGGGATGGAGTCAAACTCACTTTGAATTCTTTTTTAGCTCTCTAAATAGAGACCCCTTGAGAACATTTTCTACACAAAAATATCATTCTTGAGCTAAAGCTATAATCTTCTCAAAAGTTCTCATCGTCCCCATCGCTCTCAAAGTTGTTTGTAGCCAAAACGGTTTTTCAAATCTCTGATCTTATTGTTTTCTATAAATTCTTTTTAAGATCATTATTATTTTTGGCTATTGCAAATTGGTTTTCAAAATCCTTCTTTTTGATTTTTCATATTCTCAAAGGATTTTTGAAACAACAAGATTCTAGATCACATTGAATTATTTCATATTCTTTATGTGATCTAAGAAGGATTTAAAATTCTTTAGCCACATTAAGCACAGTTGCAAATTTATCTTGGCTATAGAATTATTGGGTGTAAACCAATCTCCACTAATTTATTGTGGTGAATTGGATTTGATTTTACTTGTAGTCCCTTGGTGATAAAGGTGTTGTAAATCCTAGTCTAGACTAGGTGGTTGGAAATCCTGGTGGTGATACTAGGTCGTTGGAAATCCTAATGAGTGAAGTTACGTAATTGTATTGCTAAGGCAATAATGGATTAAATCTCGAGCTGTAACGGTCGGGGACTGGACGTACCCAGGTTGTGGGGAACCAGGATAAATCTCTTGTCTCTCTGTGTTATTTTCTGTGATTGTCTTTTATTATTTACTTTGTGCTAACTTGTTCATTTTTTATAATATATGTCATTTGTAATCCTTTATTAATAAAATTATTATTGCAAAGATTGTATTTTTTATTCCGCTGTGAGATCTCTTTTATCATTATTCTTTTGATCTTCGTATCTCATCTTATAATTGTTCTTAGATCATTTTGTTGATTAAGAACCAAGTGTAGATCACTCTACTTGGTTTCTTAGGCAACATTGGAAGATATTCGTTGTGTATTGATTGTTATCGAAAATGTTTAATTCATACAACACTATTCAACCCCCTTCTAGTGTTGTTTGCCATCTACAAGATCTAACACTTGGTATCAGAGCGAGGTTATAGTAGATGGCGTCAACAATGGTAGCATCAACCCTCTAATGATTTGATGGAACCAATTATGCGGATTGGGGAAAGAGAATGTTGAGAGACATTGAATCCCTTGGACATATGGCTTGGAATTTCATCGATTTCCCATACATCAAGCCTACCACTCCCACATCCCAATGGACGAACCGAGACGTGGACGTAGCCGTTCTTCACTCCAAGGTAATGAGTTTATTATTATTTAATATGGACAATTTTATTTTCGAGTTTGTTTCAGAAGCAACTACTGTATACCAAATTTGGAACATCCTAAAGCACAAGTTTGGAGAAGAGAAAAATAATTATAAATAAATTTTTGATATCACCATCACCAACGAATAAGAGAGCAAATTTAACAAAGAAGAGAACGATTCGGAGTCGGATGACTCAAGTGATGAAGAAGAGGAAGACAACACACAAATAAAATGTGCATGATGGCTCATTAAGACTACAAGGATGAGGTATATGAATCTAGTTCTGATGATGAAAATGATTTTGACATTGCTAGTGCATATGAAAATTTGTATAGAGAATACGAAAGATCGAAAAAGAAATACAAAAGTTTAGATAATAAGTACAATGCTTTGCATGATGAACATGACAATCTTAAGAACAAATTTGATTCTCTTGCTAGTGAGTATGATTCAATAAAACATCATTGGAATATTAACAATGATTATGAAGATTTGAGAATTAAATATGATAAATTAGCTTGTGATCATGATTAATTGAAAAATGAACATGCTTTGTAAGTTTCTTGTTTAAATGATAAGACACTTGCAAATGTTATTGCATTGAGTCGTATAAAGCATGAAGAATTAGTTGAAAAATTTCATTGTATCAAGAATAGTTCTATTTCTTCGTGTTATTATGCTCCTAGAAATGTTGTTGATAGATCTACTAATGCTCAAGCTTCTGCACCTAAAGAAATGAGTAGAAATGTAAATGTTGTGCATGCTAAATTTAAAAAGTATGCTTTTATGTATGGTAAAAATGCTAGACAAAATATTCATAGTGCACATCATGAACCACATGCTTCACATGTTCCACATGTCACATATAATGCTTTACACAAACCATGTGTTGCACACATTGCACATTATGTAGCATATCACTATGTTGCACACAACATCCACACAAACCACCTATTGTGCATCATAATAAAAACAATGTTACACTGCATGACAATATGATTTGGGTGCCATAGAATTTGAATGATAAAGATAAAAATGTTTATATTGAAAATGTTATAAATGATATGTATAAAATTCGTGATTATGTGCATATGCATAGGAAATTCAAATCGAATTTGGGTTTCTAATGGTTAGTTGTGATTAAATCCATGAATTTGGGGTATCCTTGTGCCTATATGATTATCTTGTTGATACCCTAGTGTAGAATGATAAAATGGATGATAGATTAAATCTTGATTGTGTTTGTTTGAACAAAATTAATTTAATATGTTATTTATACCATGTTTACCATTCTAATGAAATAGTAGCCGACTACTTTTATAAATTAGTCAACTAATTCTGTGCACTTAAGAACATTTTATTATTCGTTCAAATTGATTACTCTATGACACTTATTTGAGTTGTTATTATATTTGAACACTCATGTCTAGTGTCAATGAGATTAAGTAGAATAAATTATATTTAAATGTAATGTTATATTCTTTGATGAAGAAATTAAATATGATTTATGATTAATCCCAAGGACCCTGTGACATGCGTTTATATTTCATATATTCACGCACGTCTTCTTTTGTGTTTTTTCGCTATTTTCCGCTATTTTCCGCCGTCTTGTATTCGTTTTCTCGTGTTTTCTCGTTTTCTTTCACTTTTCCGTGTTTTTTGTATTTTGCAGGAGTTTACCGGCGTAGGGGACATAAGACGACGATATCATGAGTCCCCGGAGCAATGGGAGGAGTCACGCGTGATCCAGGGGGTCAAACAACAAAGATAGCATCTTTCAGCCCCTCACCCGGCCGGTTGGTCACAACCAACCGATCGGGTGATGCACATGTGCACCACCTGGACACAAGCTGGAGCGGTCAGAAAGTTAACCCGTCGGTTCAGAGACCGGTTCAGACGTCCCAACTCTCTAGAATTTGATGTTGAATGCCAACCGATTGGGTGACCTTCACCCGATCAGTTCATCTGTAGCCAATTCTCCGAAGCCAAGACACGGAGAGATCAACCGAACGGTTCACCCGACGGCACGAAGATCCAACCGGTCAGCTTCAACCCTCAACCGACCGTGCCGTATGACCGGGTGAAGTCCCATGCTGAGCTGCCGAAGAACGAAGCAGGTCACCCGATCGGTTGACTTTTCAACCGATCGGGTGATATCGTATTCTATATATATGACCCCCTAGGTTTTCCAGAAACGAGAGTTGTTATTTTTTACAGTTTTTTCTCTCTCTTGACGGCTGTAATTTTCTACTTATTTGTAAGTTTTTCGATCTTGACCAAACTTTAATATAGTGTTATTTACGTTGCTCTTACTGCTTTTCAATTGCTTGATCATGTTTTTAACGGTCGATTTTGATTTAGATCGCTTTTTAGTAAATATGTGTGAGTAGTTCCCAAATCTGGGATTTTGGTGGAAACCCCTTCGTGGGTTTTCCCCGATGCGTCCATAGGACTAGGATATCGATAGGGATTAGGAATCTACCGGTTACGCGGGGTGTTTTATTGTCGTCGACGGGAAAAAGACCTCCTTTGACCGTTGGGCCAAGGGGGAATAAACTTGGCGGTTGACTCCCTAGCCATAGCTCACACCCTTAGCGTAGACGTTGAATCCTAGCGCGCGGGAGCGGCAGGATGAGATGTTGTGAGTTATCGTTGCGAGCTTAGTGCTCCTGGAGTGGGCCAGTGTTAATGGACATGGGAATGCCCACTGACCGAATCCGGGAAATCCAGCGTATTATCCTGGGCACCGA
The DNA here is from genome assembly GCA_030789695.1 of Scilla litardierei. Classification (NCBI taxonomy): domain Eukaryota; kingdom Viridiplantae; phylum Streptophyta; class Magnoliopsida; order Asparagales; family Asparagaceae; genus Scilla; species Scilla litardierei. The sequence goes on along the minus strand of CM061142.1, from coordinate 317,523,431 downwards.
CCGGAATATCGGGCCCATGGGACGCTGGTACCACACTTAGAGGCAACGTCTCACCATTAGACCCTAATTCCGATCGCTATCCTACCCGTAGGCCGTATCGGCGAGAATCGCACGATAGGGTGGAAACCGAAGTCCCGGGTTTTCCCTTTATATTGTTTATCCCTCGCATTCTATTTTCTGTGACAACCCATCATCCGATTCGGGCTAGCTCACCCACGGGGTGAATCCGATCCTTCTTGACACAATCATAACCACGCCTCCCTGAGTTCGACCCCCAAGCCACACTACAATACCGTGCGCTTGCGGTTATAAATATTTAAATCTCATACCCCCTATCATATATTGCACACTTGCATGCACGCAAACGCGGGGGACGTCAAGCTATATGGCGCCGTTGCCGGGGAGGCAACGGCTTGTTATTTTAGGATTTCATGAACCCTTGAGTCTAGCTCATATCCCCATCTCGCGATAATTTTCGCATTTTTCTTTTCCCATTTCTATTTTATTTTCTTATTTTTATTTTTTTTATTTTTTTTATTTTTTATTTTTTTATTTTATCTGTTTCTTTTCCACTTTTCGCTTCACGGGTGTTTGTTGTTTTTAATGCGCAGGAGTTCAAGAAGTCTCGACGACTTGATTCCCATTGATCCAGAGATAAACGCCACCCTAAGGGGTCTTGCCGCAGAGAAGTGAAGAAGAGAAGAGCCGGAAACCATGGGGGAGAACACCCCACCTCACGTCCCTGCTGGAGTACTCGATGCCATCCATCGAGTCCACCTCCGCCATCCGTCCTCCTGCTATTACGGCACAAAGCTTCAAGCTTAAGCCGTCTTTGGTGACGTGGATCCAACAGGATCAATTCTCGGGCGCACCCATGGAGAGCCCCATCGAACATTTGGACTCCTTCTTGGAGAAATGTGACACCTTCCGGATAAATGGTGTCACAACTGAGGCGATCCGTCTGAAGCTATTCCCCTTCTCTCTGCGGGATAAGGCCAAGCTGTGGCTTAGGGGGAAGGACCCGAATACGTTCAACACCTGTGAGAAGCTTTCAAATGCTTTTCTGACAAAGTTCTTTACTCCGGGGAAGACCATGAAGCTGAGGAGTGAGATCTCCTCCTTCTCCCAGGCCAGCCACGAGTCTCTGCATGAAGCCTGGACCAGATACAAGGAAATGCAGCGGAGATGTCCCCACCATGAGCTCCCCAAGTGGCAGATCATAAATCTGTTCTATAATGGGTTGAGGGACGATTTAAAATCCTCGATGGATGCGGCGGCTGGAGGGTCCTTCATGTCCCGAAGCGAAGAAGATGCCGGACAAATTCTAGAAAATATGGTATCTAACAATGAGTGGTGGTGTGACGAGAGAGCCACACCTAGATCTGGGGGTATCCACAGGGTCGAGGACGTCGATAAACTATCCAGCAAGTTTGACTTGCTGTCGACCCAGATCTCCACACTGATGGTAGGAGCCGGTGGTGCCGGTACACAACATATTGTGGCGGTGGAAGCCGAAGTCTATGGAGAATTCAACAGTGGTGACATCTCACAACCGTTGGACCAAGCGAGCGCACTGTTCTACAATCCTACGGGGAATGCGCCGTATCCACCATGGACTAGCTCCAACCCGACCTACTCTCCAAACAACCGGAATCATCCCAACCTTAGCTACCGGGCACCGTATCAGCAGCCGCCACCTCAGCAGCAGCAACAACATATATATCAGCCGGCTAGGCCTCAGCAATAGCAGTTTTAGCAGCAGCAGTTTCAGCAGCAGCAGCCTCCACAACAATATCAGCAATATGCTCCAAGGAATCAGCAGCCCATTCAGCAGCAGCATCAATTTGGCCAGCAGAGATCCATCTCTCTGGTTGAGTCCCTTTTGACTCAATATATCACCAACCAGGAGAAGATAAATTTGAAACTGGAAATGAGACACCGGGCTCTCACGGACCAGGTAACCCAGCTGGGGTTACAAGTGGCGAACATTTCAAGGTCGCAGAACTTATTGCCGCCACAACCGGAGGTGAACCTGAGGGGAGCAAATCAGACCTTGTCACTCACACACGAGCATGCGAACGTGTCCGCTATCGTCTTGAGGAGCGGAACACAAATCCCCACAAGAGTGCCCCCAAAGGAACCGGAAGCACCGTTGGTCGTGGAGCGACCGATTGAAAAATTGAATGACGACGGTGCTTCGTCGCCAAAGCCAACAACTCCAGAGGGAGTTCCTGAAGAGGAAAAGAAGAAAAACGAGGAAGGGAGCCTCAGGGTATTCAAGCCCGTTGTGCCTTTTCCACAACGGTTAGCCCAAGCCAAGATAGACGGAAGTATGGAAAATTCTTTACCATGGTCAAGGATCTAAGATTGCAAATCCCCTTCCTTGAAGCTATAGAGACGATACCATCCTACGCGAAATTCCTCAAGGATTTGGTGACAAAGGGTTCTAGAAAGGAGAAGGTCGTTCTAACGGTAGAATGTAGTGCTCTTATCCAGCGAGCAAACCCTCCTAAGCTTAAAGACCTGGGGAGTTTCTCTATCCCTTGTGCGATCGGGGAGGTAAAGATCCATCGTGCGCTCGTCGATCTTGGAGCGAGCGTCAGTTTGATGCCCCTGTCGATGTATAAGAGGATAGGGATGGGTGACTTGGAGCCCACCGGAATGACCCTACAGCTTGCAGACCGCTCGGTCAAATACCCGGTGGGGGTTGTAGATGACCTCCATGTCAATGTTAGAGGGGTGCATGTGCATGTGCATGTGGACTTTGTTGTCATGGACATGCCGGAAGATGCACACACCCCCATCATCCTTGGACGTCCTTTCATGGCCACTGTCGGCGTATTAATCAATGTGAAGAATGGGAAACTTTCCCTTAACGTCGGCAACGAAAAAGTCGAGTTTGACTTGGGGTTGTCAATGAAGCACCCCGATCCCCCGGATGATCCAAGATGCAATGCGCTGGAGTTAGAAGAAGAGAGAGCTGTGGAGGAAAGCTCCTGGGAAATTCTTTCAAGAAATCCCCCCGATAGCTTGGGGGACTCAGAAGAACAGGACGGCCCGAAGAATGATGATGCTGCTGGGAAAGCGGATGTGGCACACACGATCCCTCCCAGATTCCCAAAGGCTCCTCCTACGAGGAGAAAAGGCAAAGAGACCATGGGGCTCACGGGAGATGAGATCCGGATCCTTAAACGAGTGGCGATGAACGCCAATATGAGGGAGAAGCCCCCGGACCCCGTCAACAAGGGGAGAGTCGTTGAGCGAGTCTTCTTGTCGTCGCCAACTACACCAAAAGCTACCAGCTCTGAAGCTGAAGCGATGACAGACTTTGGGCATCACCCGTATCACCCACCTTGAACATCATCTACGGACGTCGAGCTAACGACGTTAAACAAAAGCCCTTCATGGGAGGCAACCCATGCTCTAAACCTTTGTTTCCAATTTTTAGGCTATTTTTAACTTTATTTTATCTATTTTAATAAATAAATCCAGCCGCAAGAACTTCCGTTGAGGGACTTAGGCCATTTGTGCACTTTTGCAGAAAACAAAGCCCCAACCGATCGGTTGATAACTCAACCGATCGGTTGGGATGTATCAGCTGATTGCCGTATCAGTCACTCAACAAACCTATCGGGTGAAGATATGTGAGACCGGTTGGCAGACCGGGTGAACTGGGGCTGAAGTCTCGGGAAATTTTCAAATTTTGTCAACCGATCGGGTGATGAGAAGCATGACCGGTTGACTGACCGGGTGAACAACACCAAACTCTCGGAAAAATTTGTGGAGCGGCCAACCGATCGGTTGAGTTATCAACCGATCGGTTCACCAGTAGCGTCTCTTCAGCTGAAATTCTCGACCCATAAGTCAACCGATCGGGTGACAACACACCCAATCGGTTCGACTTAAACCCTATAAAAAGCCCCCGTCCCAACCGTTCATTTTCTCGCCCGATCTCGCCACTCTTGTCATCGATTCGTCTCCCCCACTCTCCCAACGGCCGGAAAACCCTCTCCCACGACCTCCACTCCCCCTCTAGCCTATCTCTCCACCTACCCCTTCCATCTCTCCATCGTTTTCTCTCTCTCACTCACTCCCATTTCGCTTTCTCAAGCCCTAATTCCCCCATCTCCCCCCATTTTCAAATTTTCACTGAAGAGAAGTACCGCGGCTCCACACTCCGTCCAATTGCAAGGTGTTGGGTCAACTTCAAGCAAGGAACTCCAATCTCTGCTGGGTAACTTCGCTCCACTGCTCAAATTTTACTTTTTACCCTAGAATTTCTACTTGCTTGATTGTTTGTGTGTGCGTGCTTTTATCATATTCTACACTCATTTGCATCACACTCACGCACCCACTATGGCTCGGGATCGCGATAAGGGGAAGAGTATCCTGCGGGAGGAGGAACCGTCTCGAAAGAGACACAAACAAACACGTCCTCCTCCCAATACACCACGTGCACTATCACTAGCCCCTCCCCCACCTGTTATCCCCCCTGAGGACCCAATGATGGGCCCGCATGGGTATCAGTTTAGGAACCAAGAGCATAAGGACTTCTACCTTAGGCTTGATGCTCGGGGGCATCTGTCGACCAAATTCACCCACACCCAATCGCTCATCGATCTCGGTGTCATCACCGAGGTCAAGACTCTTTTCACAAACTTAGGTTGGTTAGCCTTCCTGAATGCCACCGCAGTGTCTTACCCGTCCCTCACACTAGAATTTCTTTCCTCACTCGTTTGTGAGTCGGGGTCGACCGTCATTTTTCAGGTGCGTAACAAAACCATCCGCACCAACCTGAACACGATCAATAATATATTTGGTTTCCCTATTCTTGGGGACGACGATATCCGACACTATAGGTATCCACCCGAATTCGACGTCGATCAGTTTTGGTTCCGCCTCACCCTATTCCCTCACTATCCCCGAGGTAAGGCCAAGGCCTCCTCAATCATCCATCTTCTATTCCGTCTGGCCCATCGGATCATATCCTCCGCATTTTTCCCCAGGGATGAGTCAGGCACCGTGACCATCCCTGATCTTTTCATTCTATGGGCTATGACTTTCCCTTTCGTTCGAGACGATGATGGGATTTGCTTTAGGGCACCTACTGTCCCTGTCCATGTCGGCGACTGGCTTGTTTACAAGCTCCTCGAGATTAGCTGGGTCGGCAAGGGCAAGCTTTGTTATGGGGGAATAATCACTATCATTGCTTCTTTTCCCCAATTTAATATCCCCATCCCCCGAGGTCTTCCCACTGCCGCAGGACCCTCACATCTAGATCTTGATGTCCTGCAGCATATTCATATGATTAAGCCCCGCCTTGATGGTAGTTTCAATTTCAACTACGGCCACCCCCCAGCCCCCTACACCATTCTCCCCAACCCCGCTCGCATGACTATAGCTTTACCAGGAGATTGAACTTTTCCGCCCGATCCCGACTTTCTAGCGGGGTTGCGCCTTCCTTTCTTTCCCCAGGACGCACGCAGACCACCTTCCCCTGCCGCCCGCTTAGGCAAGCAGGATATCCCTGCGTCCCGGGAAGACACCGAGGCTGGCCCGAGTCACACCACCCGTGCTCCTGGCCCTATCACTTATGAGGATATTTCTGAGGCCATCTCCGGCCTTGTGTCCAGTGCCGGCATGACCACTGCCGTCGGCACTACTTCCACATCACTTCCCGGCACCACTTCTGCTTCACGTCAGTCCGCTTCTTTTGGTCGCCGCCAGGCCTCAGCTCGTCTTGGTCTCGAAGCCGAGATCGCTGCTCTCTGTGCTCTCGACACGTCCTCTGTCCCCTCGGACCCATCACTGTCCTCCTTTCTCACTCACCCACATTTCCTCGCTCTTGAGAGAAACGTGGCCACCATCCTCCGTCTCCTCACTCACACTTTCAGGCCACCTCCACCTACCCTACACCCATCACCACCTCCTTCACCCCCTCGATGATCGTCTCCTCCACCATCTCCACCATCCCACCCATCTCCACCTCCTTCACCCCCTCGACGATCGTCTCCTCCACCATCCCACCCATCCCCACCTCCTTCACCCCCACCTAGGCGATCATCTCCCCCACCCACATCTATTCACATCCACGTATCCACTTCTCCTCTCACGACCACTTCTGTCGCCCCACACAACCTCCTCCCCACTCCACCGTCACTCCATATGTGCGTCGCAAGAAATTGCAGCTCCAGATCACTCCCACCGCCATCCATTACCGTCACCATCACGTCTTCTCTCCCCATTTCTATCCCTTCTACCACCGCCTTGATCGTCGTACTTCCACCACCACCCACCTCCACCGACACTCCACCCATCATTCACGCCCCCACTGCACCTATTCCTCCACCTCTTTCCCCACCTCCCCCGACCACCCATCCACACCCTCTTCCGAGGAGGGCGAGGACTCCCCATCTCCTGCTTTTTGATTTCATTTTTTTTTCTGACCTCCCCCTTGCATATCTCTGCATTTTCACGATCACATCATATCGCTAGCACTGTCACGTCTAGCTTGGGGGAAGTCAAATTTTTCCGTCTGCTGTCATGTGTCGTTTTTCTTTGTGTGTTTGCTTATTTGTCGTGTCGCGTGATTTTCTTTTTTATTTTCTGTTTACATGTCGTGTGTTGTAATTTTTATTTTTATTCTTCTTTTCGGTTCCGTTTGTGTGTTTTCCTTGTCTTTCTTATCTTTTTGTGTCGGTGCGTACCCCCCCCCCCCCCCATTATCATTGCCCTCTCGTATTCACTTTTATTGCATTGAGGGCAATGCAAACTTCAGCTTGGGAGAGTCGCACTTTGTGCGTCATTTGAGTCTTTCTTTTTCGTTTTTGAGTCCTTTTCATCGTGTTTTTATTTTTCTTTTCTTCCTTTTTCATATCCTTCTCCTAGAGATGAACCCTATGATGAATTGCCACAAAATCACACACACCTAGCATGGCATCGATAATCACATTCACTAACCCTAGGATATCGAGTCCTCTTGCATTTCATGCATCGTGGGTCCACTTAGCTTTTTGTGAGTCGTGCGTCGTGCCTAGCTGTTTGGTGTGCTTCTACTTTGTGATTTTACTTTATATACCTATCCAGGAATGACCCCCAGATTATCATGCTTCGATTTGAATATACGGTATTTGCTTCTACTGTCTGCTTCTATATGCATGTTATATGTTTATATCGTATGCTTCATTTCGCATGTGTCGGGATTTCACAGTTAAGACTAGGATAACCCATTTAGCCTACGCTCTGATTAGTGAAATATCTCCCTTGCCTAAGTGTCTAGAATCCGACTTCTTTTTTGTTTTACTTGGTGCAAATCCCCTCGTCGTGTACCGTTCTCCCACTTGGGAGAGTACACATGTGTATAGCCAAAAACCCAAAAATTCAAAAAAAAAGAGAAAAGAAAAGAAAACCCAAAAAGAAAAGAAAAGATAAAATTGTATAGCCAAAAAGCCAAAAAAAAATACATATATCCAAAACCAAAAAAATATATGAGTGTGAATATTTTCCTACTTACCGAGAATAAAGGGAAGGCGAGAATTTGCACCGAGTGTTCTACTCCACATCATCTCAACCCCCATCGCTTTCGAAAACACTTGGAATAGGGAATTTCTAGCTATTATCTAGGTGATAGTGTGGTGATGTCCGAGCCCCTAGCTGTGGAGTCCATGACACATGATGCATTTCTATTCTCATACTCTTCTCTTGCATGCTTGAGCCATATATTCACCGCTTATTTAAAATCGAATCGATATTTGGGTCATTTCTTGGATTTGTGTATATGGAGCTTATTGCACAATGTAGATAGTTACATCGTTTGCTAGCACACGACCACACTCACTCACGCTTCACGGCGGGGGCCCACGGCACTTGTCTGGACTCGTATTCCTCGGTTTAGTGATGTGATTTGGCGTTTGTTTGCTTGGTGTGTTTTTGATTTTGTTAGCCCTGACGGGCGATTTAGGATTTTTGTTTTCTCCTTTTCTCTCTTCCTCTCTATTTTCTCCCTCCGAGCTCCTACACTCACTCGTCTTCCTCGAGGACGAGGAAGGGTTTAGCTTGGGGGATTTTGACGTGCGTTTATATTTCATATATTCACGCACGTCTTCTTTTGTGTTTTTCCGCTATTTTCCGTCGTCTTGTATTCGTTTTCTCTTGTTTTCTCGTTTTCTTTCACTTTTCCGTGTTTTTTGTATTTTGCAGGAGTTTACCGGTGTAGGGGACATAAGACGACGATATCATGAGTCCCCGGAGCAACAGGAGGAGTCATGCGTGATCCAGGGGGTCAAACAACGAAGATAGCATCTTTCAGCCCCTCACCCGACCGGTTGGTCACAACCAACCGATTGGGTGATGCACGCGTGCACCACCCGGACACAAGCTGGAGCGGTCAGAAAGTCAACCCGTCGGTTCAGAGACCGGTTCAGATGTCCCAACTCTCTGGAATTTGATGCTGAATGCCAACCGATCTGGTGACCTTCACCCGATCGGTTCATCTGTAGCCAATTCTCCGAAGCCAAGACACGGAGAGATCAACCGACCGGTTCACCCGACGGCACGAAGATCCAACCGGTCAGCTTCAACCCTCAACCGACCGTGCCGTATGACCGGGTGAAGTCCCATGCTGAGCTGCCGAAGAACGAAGCAGGTCACCCGATCGGTTGACTTTTCAACCGATCGGGTGATATCGTATTCTATATATATGACCCCTAGGTTTTCCAGAAACGAGAGTTGTTATTTTTTACAGTTTTTTCTCTCTCTTGACGGCTGTAATTTTCTACTTATTTGTAAGTTTTTCGATCTTGACCAAACTTTAATATAGTGTTATTTACGTTGCTCTTACTGCTTTTCAATTGCTTGATCATGTTTTTAACGGTCGATTTTGATTTAGATCGCTTTTTAGTAAATATGTGTGAGTAGTTCCCAAATCTGGGATTTCGGTGGAAACCCCTTCGTGGGTTCTCCCCGATGCGTCCATAGGACTAGGAAATCGATAGGGATTAGGAATCTACCAGTTACGCGGGGTGTTTTATTGTCATCGGTGTGAAAAAGACCGCCTTTGACCGTTGGGCCAAGGGGGAATAAACTTGGCGGTTGACTCCCTAGCCATAGCTCACACCCTTAGCGTAGACGTCGAATCCTAGTGTGCGGGAGCGGCAGGATGAGATGTTGGAAGTTATCGTTGCGAGCTTAGTGCTCCCGGAGTCGGTCAGTGTTAATGGACATGGGAATGCCCACTGACCGAATCTGGGAAGTCTGGTGTATCATCCTGGGCACCGACCAGAATATCGGGCTCATGGGACACTGGTACCACTCTTAGAGGCAACGTCTCACCATTAGAACCTAATTCTGATCGCTATCCTACCCGTAGGCCGTATTGGCAAGAATCGCACGATAGGGTCGAAACCGAAGTCCCGGGTTTTCCCTTTAAATTGTTTATCCCTCGCATTCTATTTTCTATGACAAACAATCATCCGATTCGGGCTAGCTCGCCCACGGGGTGAATCCGATCCTTCTTGACACAAGCACAACCACGCCTCCCTGAGTTCGACCCCCAAGCCACACTACAACACTGTGCACTTGCAGTTATAAATATTTAAATCTCACGCCCCCTATCATATATTGCACACTTGCATGCACGCAAACGCGGGGGATGTCACCCTGCAGATTACGGGTACCAAAAAGTATTATTTTTCAGGAAATATTTACAAATTGGAACCAACCCCTTCACCTCCTTGATTTTAAAAAATGTTACTCAAAGAAGGATATTGACATTTGATATGCTCATTTGTAGGGGGAGCTAAAAGTTGTAAGTATGATAATTTATTTATAATGTATTTTAGACTCGTAATCACATGCATCATGTTTATTATTCCACTACGTGATATTTTCAACACTTGATATTTTCACTATATGAAAATTTAGTTGATGACATGACATAATAAGTTTAATTTTTATTCAACACATGAGATCATATAAATGATATATGTCATCACATAATTATGGCACATCATCTCTAGTATGCGAGTTATCATGCTATGCTATTATGTCACACAAATTGATTAATTTGTAGATTTATTTTCATGTGCCTCATTATTATATCTTATTTGAAGAAAATAGTTAGTTGACATAATTGAGCATACTCTTTATTGAATATCAACTACTCGTATGATATTATTGCTCAACTGTAATATCTCATTGATTATATTTGATGCATCTTAATGCTCATGCTATTATTTATATATCCATTTCAATACTTGGTGATATCTTGGATATTTTAGATATTTTGAGTTTTGTCACACATTGTTAAAATATTAAAATTATTGATTGATGTATATTTTTTGATTCATTTTTGGGAATGTCATACTCATAGAAATCATCACATTGCAATATATTAGATGTTAACATTATTTATGATAACATTCTTGAATATATTATGCATTTGATAAGTTGGAATATGTATATTGAAATTATGGACAAATGATTATGACATATTCCTAAAATGCTAAGACATGCATATGTTGATATGTGACATCCATGAAAATATTTTGAGTTAGGCTTATTTTGTGATATCGTGTACTATAACTCTTTTTTAGTGCATCCTTCAGCATAGTCACACATATGCTCATTGTTTATACTTATTGTGTATCACAATATGACAAATTATGATTTCTTGATTGTATTTATATGTCATGTTGCTTATTGACATGCCTTTGTATCTATCGTGATGTCTATTTTGGATATAGTATCATAAAAATTAATTTTGTGAAATATGACCGTTGATGACATATGAATCCATGCATATATCTTTTTATCTATGAGTGGTATTGATATAACACTAGGTATCATACTTTCTATTAAAATTAATTAATGATTGGATATTTATTTCATTAGGAAACAAAATTATTTTATGACTCAAATGATTAAAAAATTTTCTATTCAGTATAAATAATATTCCATTTGTTCATGGATAGCAAAAGATTGTATTATACTTGGTTGTTATGCATTCTTTATGCATGATATTTGATTTTATTCATATGTTAAGAACATAAATATGTTTTATGTTAAAGATTATATATTTTAATTGAATATGCTTATTGACTACAATTGTTGTTTTTGGATATATTCTATGTTTAAATGTTGCTTGTTTCTTTCCATCATTAATGCTGGGAGAGTAACACCTCTTGAGATTAATGCATTATTATAGGAGGAGTAAGTATGATTTCTTTTAATTCTGCTTCAATTCATGCTAAATTAAAATATATGCATGATGGGATATTGAGACATTTTTATATCATAGAATAATTGAATATTGCATGCTATGAATGTTTAAGACATGTTGTTTGTTAAATATCGCTTTCACATAGTCTGCATATTATTCTATCCACGTAGTTTTTTCACACTTGGTGTTACGAGTATTTTTAACACTTGGATTGTATTTCATGTCACACTTTTTGATGTGACAAAGGGGGAGTAAGTAATATGTACACTATTATATTTTTTGTATGATGACAGGGGGAGAAAAATAGGAAAGCAAAAACGTAAATGAATAATATATTGCTTGCTAACTAGCTTTGGTGCAGGGGGATACCTTATCTGAGCATGGGAGTAAGTAAACTTACTTATCAGTTTTTATTTCATATTTTTCATTTGTTTTCATTTGGGTGTCATCATCAAAAAGGGGGAGAGTGTTGGGAAATCTAGTCCCACCCCAACATGGTTTTGATGATGATCACACCAAATGTTGTTAATGTACTAATTATACTGATTAAGTGTGTATGTTGTGCAAATAAGCTAAGTGAAGCTCAAAGCATACTCCGAGAAGAAGAAAAACTTCAACCACACTCATAGAAGATGAAGATGAATTTAGCTCACATTCCACGTTAAACACAAAAGGAGCTCAAGGATGAAGCTCAAAGAAGGTGCTCAAGATTCAAGCTAAAGAGGATCTCAAATTCAAGTGAAGCTCGTGCAACTACATCAAGTTCAATCATGGCTTCAAAAGTCTTCATAGTGTCTAGTGTGTGAGTTGTTTTCTTTTTCTTATGACTATGTTTAAATCCAAGAAAACTTTGCACACACACACACAAAATGATTCTCGAAAATAGTTTTTAAACGTGGTTTAAACTTTTTGAGAGCTTATTGATTGAGAGCTATTGATTCAATTCTCGTAGTCAACCTCCAAACACACAGGAGTTGATTACACATCTTATAGCAGAGTTTCTCTTAAAACTGCTTTGGGAGTCGACTACCAAAGGACGGAGTCGACTACCTGCTGTAGCAGAGTTTTCACTGAAAACTCTCTAGGAGTCAATTATCTCCTCTAAGAGTCGACTACCAGCTGTGCGTTTTGACTTCCTTGATTGCTTCCCTCATTTATTCCTTGCTTTATTTTTGGGATGAAGTCCAACTCAATTTGAATTCTTTTGAGTTCTTTTTTGGCTCTCTAAATAGAGACCCATTGAGAACATTTTACACACAAAAATTTCATTGTTGAGCTAAAGCTATAATCTTCTCAAAAGTTCTCATCATTTGCATCGCTCTCAAAGTTGTTCGTAGCCAAAACTGTTTTTCAAATCTCTGATCTTATTGTTTTCTATAAATTATTTTTAAGATCATTATTATTTTTAGCTATTGCAAATTGGTTTTCAAAATTCTTCTCTTTGATTTTTCATATTCTCAAAGGATTTTTGAAACAACAAGATTCTAGATCACATTGGATTATTTCATATTCTTTGTGTGATCTAAGAACGATTTAAAATTCTTTAGCCACATTAAGCACAATTACAAATTTATCTTGGCTATAGAATTATTGGGTGTAAACCAATATCCACTAATTTATTGTGGTGAATTGGATTTGATTTTACTTGTAGTCCCTTGGTGATAAGGGTGTTATAAATCCTAGTCAAGACTAGGTGGTTGGAAATCCTGGTGGTGATACTAGGTCGTTGGAAATCCTAACGAGTGAAGTTAGGTAATTGTATTACTAAGGCAATAGTAAATTAAATCTTGAGCCGTGTCAGTCGGGAATTGGACGTACCTAGGTTGTGGGTAACCAGGATAAATCTCTTGTCTCTCTGTGTGATTTTCTGTGATTGTCTTTTATTATTTACTTTGTGCTAACTTGTTCATTGTTTATAATATATGTCATTTGTAATCCTTTGTTAATAAAATTGTTATTGCAAATATTGTATTTTTTATTCCGCTGTGAGATCTCTTTAATCATTATTCTTTTGATCTTCGTATCTCATCTTATAATTGTTCCTAGATCATTGTGTTGTTTAAGGACCAAGCGTAGATCACTCTACTTAGTTCCTTAGGCAACATTGGAAGGGATATTCATTGTGTATTGATTATTATCGAAAAATTTTAATTCATACAACACTATTCGACCCCCCTTCTAGTGTTGTTTGCCATCTACAGGATCCAACCATTCCAAACAGAGGTACTATGGTTTTCTCGTAGACGGAGGGGTCAAGGGTAGCATCATGGTTGATGATGACCATGTTAGCTTCCAAGAAGCCATTCAGAGTAGAGACTCTGAGATGTGCTTGATGTAATAAAATCCGAAATGAATTCCATGTGCATAATAAGGTATGGACCTTAGAAAATGTGCCCAAGGAACTGCTCCTATTGGTTACAAATGGATCTTCAAGGAGAAATATCAGTGCTGTCGAAAAAGATAGGAACGTGCAAGGCTAGGCTGGTTGAAAACATTCTCACCAGAAGCCATGCACAAGTCTATTCGGATTATACTCGCTATCACGTATGACTACGAAATCTGACAGAAAGATGTAAATGTTACACGACTCAGCCAAAAGGTCTCGAGGTCAATGGGAGCAAAGAGAAAAGTGTGTAGAATGCATAAGACCAGTGGCAATTCTTTTGTCATCCTCGTAATGTACGTGGATGACATTTTTTTGACAAAAAACAACATAGAGATATAATCTCTCAAAGAATGGATGTCGAACTAAATCTCCATCAAGTACTTGGGAGAAGCATCATACACACTCGGTGTGACGATATATAGAGTTAGATTTAAAACAATGCTAGGTCACTCCCAGTCCAGGTACATTGAAAGAATGCTAAAAAGGTTTATCATGGTAAGGGCAGTTTCATACCCGCCAATCATGGTATAACTCTTTCAAGAAGATGTCTTCAATGACTGACTTGGAAACAGATCACGTGATACGGATCCTATGTGCTTCAGTAGTTGGATCCATTATGTATATTGTGAGACGTACAAGATCGGATATTACTTTTTCACCCGATGCAGTAAGTCGATATCAGTCTGACCCTACAGAAGGATGTAGAAATCGGTCAAAACAATTATTAAGTACTTGTGAAGGGCGAGAGATTTGGTCAAGGAACCAAGGCTGCAATGATATTCTTTGTAGATATCACTTCATGTGTGTTATAGAATCGAAGAAGGACATATAACTCATGTGTGTCTCTGCAGGAGACAAAATTAGGAGATCCATTCACGAAGGCTCTATCACGTGATCGTCTAAAGAAACTCATGTGTAAAAGTGGTATGTAATACCAGGATAATTGGGCATAAGTGCAAGTGGGAGATGTTGTGAAATGTATGCCCTTGAGGCTAATTATTTATAATTGGGACATCTTATTCAAAATGGGAGTATGTTATCTGGTACTGTTTATCTGAGTATGATTATTAATGTTTGTGTTCATTTTATACTGAGATAAAGCCATGAGACGCGATGCAAGGTCGAACATGCATTGAGATGAGAATCACGATCATGGAGAAGTGTTTTGACCGCTAGTAGTATAAGTCTATGACTGTTCATGGTTGTAGATGCATCGAGAAAGGACATTGGTGCATCAGATAGACTATTGTATGATGTCTTCACCATGTGAAGGTGGCGATGATCTCATGATCATTTGATTTACCCAAATCAGAGAAGATAAGCATGTGCTCATTTGAGAATGAGTTCACTAAACGACCCAACGAGAGCTGCTACATGGATAGCACATATAATATTGTCAATGGTAGCTCTCAAGTGATGATAGGCAAGCTAGTCCTTTGACTTGATGTCATTATACAAGCCTATGCATGAACGGTGTCACTTTGATCTCTGACCTAGCTTCGAGGCAGGGCCTGCTGAAAGGTCTTAGGTTGGGTGGCATTTGAATCATAAGAAGGGAGTAGTGGCCTAGAGAGGATTCGTTACTCCTGTATATGGGTAGTTAGTGTCGTGGAATCAGTATCGTCCTTAGCAAAAATCCTTGGCCGAGGTGTGTTGGATCTGATCCAACGAAGACAAGCTAAGACTGAACGATACTAATGATCTCAAATCTATTAGGGGTTGACATTCAACCATACCCTAGGCTTCGCAGCTACATAGTGTTGACGAAGGGATTAAAAATTTTGTAATTCATCACGATATAGCCAAGTGTAGTCCCCGACAATATTTATGTCAAGGGACAGACCATGCAATAATGATACCGAATCAGGAATGGCAACTACTGCTCGCGGTCACTTCGTCAGGGGTTATGAGTCCTACCCGTAGTAGGGTCAAGCAGTAGGGTCTTACACAGGCTGAGATTCTTGTCCAAGCCATAAGTGGAAAATGTATTTGATGCTTAGGAATTAACATGGTCGTAATAGTTGCGAAGAGGATTTCGGTCATATATGGTGTGATGTAAATATTGAGCCTTAACAAGCATAGAAAAACCTAAATCAGGGTCTGTGAATGTACCGAACCTAATAGCCATAGCCTAAGCAAAGAAAGCCTTAAAATCTAGGCGTGGGCATGCCCTGGCACAAGACAGGGCGTGTCCAAGGCACCCGATTGGGCTCAAGCCCAATTCTAGTCTTGGGCGTGCCTGGGAAAAGCCCAAACATGCCCAAGTCATAGAACTGGGCCAATGCTGAGTTCTGGGCTCGGGCGCTTCGGGTCACCAGACTGGGCCAAAGCCCAGTCTGAATCGGTTGTCGCAGCATTTTTGCGGGCGGATCCGGGTGGGCTATGAGGTAGGCGCTCTACCCGTTGTGCCATGCTAGGCACCTGCCCAAAGCAGGCATGCCTGTCATGCCCGACTTGGGCACCCACCCAAAGCAGGCGTGCATGGGTTGTGGACACGCCTAGCTTGCACCTGAATCCGACCCGCCCATGGGTGAGACCCACTATGAGCCCGCGGTTCTGCTTTCTGCAAAATGCGAAAAAGCATAGTTTTGGGGTTGGATTTGGCGATCTTTGTAGGCTCGTTTGAGTAGTCAAATGACCTCGGAATTTGCACCATTTATTTCTATGTGATCTTTATTTGATGCTCTTCAAAATGATTTATCATTTTGATTCTTTGGCATAACAGAGAGGAAGAATTAATTGATCAAAGTTTAGTCCTCTAAAGAGGAAAAACTTAAGTAAATTTGGATTCCCTATTTGAATACCACATCGGATGTGATACTCAATTGAAGGCTCAACTCTCCCTATAAATAGGGAGCTCATCTTCCTCCTAAACTTACAATAAGCCCAGATCAAGGAAGCTCATCCTAAATTAAAGTGAGCAAACCAAGATCTAAAGTCAACCAAATGTTTCCTCTTTTCCTCTTTATTTCCTTTTCAGGTTCTAACAAAACTTGAAGGGGGTTTGGATATGATCTGAAGCTTGAGGCGTGGATTCAGCTAAAGGTGAAACTTTCTGGATCAAGTGGTCGCCTCTTGACGAGGCGTTGGATCGCTTCGGTGTGTCGTCCTAAGGAAGAGTTTTTGCATCTACAAAAACTTAAGGTATTAATTTTAAGCTTTATTTTAATAGCAGAATTATTTAGATCTATATTTGTGAAATAGGTTTGCCCTTCTCCTTAGATACTAAAAGATCCTACACATGGGTTTTAGTATTTTATTCCGTAGGGTGTTTTCATAAAAGTGTTTTTATGATCTCTTTTTCTTCCTCCGTTGCTTCTACGTCTGCTAAACCTTGGGCAAGATGATAGAAAAGCCCTATGGAAGATTACTCAAAACCCAATAATTCTTTAGTGTCAGACTGACATCTAGCACAATACATACATTAAACATTATATAAGGCTTACTAGTAGTAATATAAAGTAGTGAACCGACCATACATCTGTATATCTTTTGATCCACACTATTACCATTTTCATCTTTGCCTAAGGAGGTAGATGTAATCATCGAAGTATCCTTCCCACATGCATCCTCCATCCCAACCCTCTTAAGAAGCTCTTTTGCATACATGGTCGGGTAGATGAAGGTGCCCTCCTTAAGTTGCTTGATCTGCAAGCCTAAAAAAGTTGAGCGCACCCATGTATCTCAGCTCAAACTCTTTTCATCAACTTAGCAAAATCTTGACAAAGAGTTTTATTAGTAGAACCAAAAATGATATCATCTACATAAATCTAAATTAGAAGAAATATCATTGTCAACTCTCTTAATAAATAAAGTTGTCAAATTTACCTACATTATAACTAGCATCTATCAAAAAATTTCTAAGTCTTTCATACCAAGTCCTAGGAGTTTGTTTCAAACCATTTAATGACTTTATCAATTTATAAACATAATCAAGATGCTTTTCATGCTCAAAGTCTCCTGCTTAATATAGACTTTCTCCTTAGTATAACCATTAAGAAATGCACTCTGATAAATGATGGATATAATTTCTAAAGAAAATGATTTTTAAATCCTTTTAGAAAATATTTCAAATTTGCTTAGAGCAGCATTTTTATTGAGTGAAAACAATACCCAGGTGCAACATGAAAAATCATTAACTACAACAAAAGCATATCTACTACCATTAAGAGATGCTACTCTAATATGACCAAACAAATCCATATGTAGGAGGTCTAGTGGCATACATGAATTTATGACACCAATACTATTACAGGTACTTTTATGCAACTTGCCATGTTAACAAGAATCACAAATCTTTTCTAATTTAAAATCTATTTTTCATAAACCATTTACCAAATCTTTGCTAACAATATATGTATGTTCTTAATGTTGACATGACCAAATCTTTTATGCATAGAAGAGGGTTATTAGAGGAAACTACAAAACAGGCTTTTGAATTATAAATATCCATGGGCAAATTATAAATATCATTTCTTCTATTACCTGTAATGAAAAAGATTTCATGGCATTATCATAAATCAAGCATGCATCTTTATTAAAAACTACTTTATAGCCTCTATCACATAATCGAATAATACTAATTGGATTATTCTTTAAACCACTAGCTAAGTTAACATTTTCTATGAGAGGGTCAGAATTGTCACCAATATTGTCGCCACTTATTATCTTCCCTCTTTTGTCGTCTCCAAATGTCACGGTCCCACATTCTCATTTGAATAGAGCTTAAAAGCTTAGGATTGTTGGTCATATGTTTGGAGCAACCATTACCTAAAATACAAGTCTCTTTCATAGGCACCTGAAATAAAATATCTTAAGTACATGTTACCCACAAAAGTTGGATCCATAAAATTAGCCCAACTGTTCTTCATAAGAGAAGAAACTCAATATAATCATGAAAGCTAAAATATATGTAAAACAGAATGAAAATAAGAAACTGTTAAAAAAGTCATGAACTAGTCGACTATAAAAGCTTTACTAGTCGACTACTTATGAGCTAGTCGACTAGTAAACCTATAGTGGTCGACTAGATGACATAATACTAAATAAGATGTGACAGTATAAGAAACTAGTCAATTATAGTATTCTACCTAGTCGACCATTTATCACAGAATTCGAAAATAAGCTAAATTTTATGAAAACTTAGTATGAGCATTCTTGGTTATTAATTCTTAGTTAGTAGAACATTATTGCCATGTTTTTTATTTACTTCGTTTGTACGATAATTTAGGGTTTGTGGTTAGAGTTTATGATACCTTACTTAAGATATTAAAGAATTTTCTATTATTTGGGTAACCATACCCATTCAGATTTAGATTTTCTATTATTATTGTACTTTTAGTCTTACAAATGGTTTATTGTTTCAATAAATTTTTTAACATAATCATTAATCAATTTAGAAGTTCCAATTTTAGGTACCTATATTCTTAGAGTTTTAGTTGGTTTATTAATCTTAGGTTTCACTTGATTAATGTTTGGTGTGTTTGGTTTCTTAGGTTTGGAATGCTTTGTGAATTTAGTATAAATGAAAGCATGATTAGTTTTTAATTTTTCTCTTGGTTTGTTATTAATATTGTTTTGCCTTAAGACATTTTTGTTATTACCTAATTATTGTGATGCTAGCAAGTTATTTAAATTTTTTTATCTTTGTTAAACTTGTTAATATTTTTAGATAATTCTTCATATTTAATTTTAATTGAATAAAATTCCTTTTTAAGTTCAATTAACAAAATTTTCAAGTTCTTATAATCTTTACTTGATTGGTTATTAGAACCTTTTAAGTTTTTATTAATAACTTTAGTTTAAGATTATCTTTTGTAAGATTTTTAAAAGTTAGTGTTGAGTCATTCTGGGTTTCTTCACTTTTTAGAGAGGCTAGCTCTACTTTTAACCTATCATTTTCTTTGACTAACTTTAGATTTTCATTTTCAAGGTTCTCAACTAAAGAATTGTTTATGGAGCATTTTTTATGTGTTCTTTTAAGTTTTGAATGCTCATCTAAGAGTTTCTCATGCTTGTTATACAAAATTAAAAAACTTATTCTAACTTCCGATCATCATCATCACTATCTAGGAGTCAGAATCATTTACATCATCATCAAGATGTGTCATCATGCACAACTCATTGTGTTGCTCTATTGGTTGTCGGCCACATGTCGTTGAGTCCCGATTGTTTGCTCTCCATAATTCTCTTCCAAATTTCTTCAAATTTGGTAAGCAGTGGTAGCATCTAAAATATCATCAAAACATTATCAAAAATACTAGCATAAACAATATTCATTACCTTGAAGTTCATTAAGAGGCTTCTTTTTGATCGAATGTCCAAGTCACTCTGGGTGTTACTAGTTCTTCATATAGCTCATACAAGAACATTACATATTCATAGTTCTTGGCTTCAAGGAATAACTCTATTCTTATTTTTCAGAACTGGAAGTTTGTTCTCAAAAATATGGGTTGAGTGCTTGGGCTTTGACCGGATCTAAACATTAGCTCCCTTCTTGTTGATGCCATCTTATAGACCTTGTCACGCCCCGCTTCCCAAAATGAACGGAAGCGAAACGTGACGAGGCCCGCTTAGGCCAGAGCTTTAGAAGCTCGGACCCAATAAGCGTCTGTAGAGGTACCATTTTAAAAGTTTCAGGTTCTTGCATTAAAATAGTTCGAAACAACAGAAAGTACGGAAAGGAAGATGCATTCATTAATTTAGAGATATAATATCCGACAAGTACAAAGTCTAAAAAGAAGCCTAAGCGTGGCAACAAACTAACTAAGAGAAAACGGAAAGTAGTAACCTCTGAAAGTGGCGACTAAAAGACCTCAAGGTCTAATCCTCGTCAGGCACGAACTCTGGATCAACGTCCTCGGCTCCTCGTACTCCAGTGAGTCTGCCTCGTCCACGAACTCTGGCTGAACACCTGACGTACAGCACCCAAGAAAAAGGAACTGTACGTCATGTAAAGTCTACAAGAAGGGTTAGACTTTACTTCAAGTGCACCGAACTTTAAAAACGGTTTACTGGTTGATTGGCATGCTGGGGTTCTTTTTGACAACAGTTTACTGGTTGATTAGCATGCTGTGGTTATAACAGGGTAACAAGACAGGAAGTAACGCAGCAGGAAAGTAAAACGGGACAGGTAGTAGTCGTAGCGTGTGCTACCAACTACGGGACTAACCTACAGGTGTCAAGACAAGACGTGACAAGACGAAATGTGGCAGGACAAGACAAAACAAGACAAGACAAGTGTGACACGAAGGGTTCACGCCTTACGGTTCAAGGGGGATCAGACCCTCTTGCCGTGCGCACGCTCAACCCTACCCCAACCCAGGAACTCAGGACAAGAAGTACAGGGATCACTTCCGCTAGGGAAGCATCCGAAACGCCCGAAGGCTTTTTGTGTAACAGGGATCACTTCCGCAAGGAAAGCATCCGAAACGCCCGTAGGCTTTTTGTGTAACAGGGATCACTTCCGCAAGGAAAGCATCCGAAACGCCCGTAGGCTTTTTGTGTAACAGGGATCACTTCCGCAAGGAAAGCATCCGAAACGCCTGAAGGCTTTTTGTGTAACAGGGATCACTTCCGCTAGGAAAGCATCCGAAACGCCCGTAGGCTTTTTGTATAACAGGGATCACTTCCACAAGGAAAGCATCCGAAACGCCCGAAGGCTTTTGTATAACAGTCACGGGGATCACTCTCGCATGTAGAGAATCCGAAACGCCCGCAGGCTTTTTATGTAACAGGGACAGGACATGACAAGTGTAAGGAATTGTTATTCTAGGGTGTCCACACGCACGCACACACAAGATAGCCCTACAGTGTCAAAAAGTTGTTATTTGTCGAGCTTAGACTTCGTCGTCAAGTCTAAGTCGTCAGGGGCGTCCCGGACGCTATCATTTCACATCCGGTTCTATACATTCACAGTCTAACAGTTCTAGCAATCTAAGACCAAAGCACGGTCAAAAACGCAAGTGGGTACACTTGCCTGCGATGGCGAGTGTGTCGTCCTCTCGAATCGTCTCGTCCAGGCGTCGCGTCCGCGGTAGTCCGTCTGAAACAGGTCATGGCGACGATGTCAGGTCGCAATTTCATCAAGTCCTATTAGGGTTCGTGTCTAAGTTATCGGGGCTATCCTATTTGTCAATCATCAAAATTTTTGGTGTTTTATCAACCTAAATCGACCACTACCCTATGTGCGCATAAAATTTATCCAATGGTCGATTTCTACGGTGAGCAGCGTTTTACTGGTGCTGAAATTAAATTTAGTTGAGTTGTCCAGTTTTAGTTTAGGGTTTGATTATACTACGGTGTGGGTTGCTACGAGTTAGGGGTACCAACCTGAGTGATGATTAACCGTGAATCTGGCGTCGGTCTGGAAACAGTGGCGGTGCTCGTATCCCCGACTGCGGGTAGCGCAGTGGAGGTCGTCTCGGGATCATCTCAGGATCGCAGCAGCTGCGGGTAGCGCAGCCGAGATGTCACGACAACAGGGACGGCGTCGGAATCGCCTTGGTTGCGAGTAGCGCAACGAGGCGGCATGTGAATGGTAGCGGTAACGGCCACGATGCCGGAAGATCGTGAGTCTTACGGCGTCTACGATGTCTCGACTACGGGTAGCATAGTGAGACTCGTCCGGGCAACGGACGAAGTGCGGCAGCGGATACGGTCAGTCTGTCGGTAAGGGCCAGGGTCAACAGAACAACCGTGCCTTGGGTAGGTGTCGGAACAAGGTAGTCGTGGCGGCCCGAAGAAACAACAGCAGTCCTCGGGCTGTTGCTCCCGCTGCTTTCCACGCGAGGCAGCCACCGGCAGTCGGGGCTCAGTGCGGTGGCCACAAGCGGCACAGTGGCGGCGGGGAGCGCTGGAAGGGCGCTGCGTGATCTGCGGGGTCACGGCGACGGGGGACCACGAGAGCGGCGCTCGGGCTGCGCGCTGCACGAAAATCGGGGCGGCAGCCATTGGGGAAAACGCGATCACAGCGGCTTGGAACAGCGCAGCGACGGCGCAGTAGGGAAATCAGCGCAGGCGAGGCGGCGGGAGGCCGTGGAAGAGGGGAGCGGAGCAAGCGGCTCAGGCAGCGCAGCGGCGGCGCTGAGAGGTTGTCGCGGCTGAGGGGAGACGGCGCTCGGGGTCGAGGCACCGTGAATCACGAGGGGGCATCGGAGAGAGGAGATCGGGGTGCTGTGAAGGTGATTTGCGGCCAGCGGAGAGGGCCGGAGGCTGAGCGGCGGCGCCGGAGGGAGATCGGATTCGCGGCAGTCGGATCTCGATGGGGGCGTCGGTGAGGAACGCGGTGGCGGCGGGGATCCGCGATGGGGCACGAGGGCGGCGGAAAGCGAGGGGAGGCACGGCGGCGAGGATCGTCGGAGGGCGCCGGGGTGCGGCTTCGCCGTGAGTGAGAGAGAGAGAAACTGAGAGGGAGAAGAGGGAGAAGAGAAGGGCGGCGGTTGCGGGATGAGGAAATTAGAATAGGCTTAGGGTTTTGTTTTAGGGTTAAATCTAGGGTTTAATATTATATATTAATAAGGGTTTGCTAGGAAGACCTACATTATGGGTTAAATGGGAGTGGGGTATAGGGATGGAGGGCGTACGGGTTGGGGTAAGTCTAGGGGAGATTAGCGGAACAGATTAGGGAAGATTTTAAAACGATTAAAATGAAGGATTTAGCCAGATCTGGCTATCAGATTTTGAAATTTGAATCTGATAGGGCAAATCAACGGTCGAGATTTCTCCGAGCGATATTTTTCAATCCGGGCGTCAGAAAAATAATCCGAAAATACCGGGGCGATCGTGGAGACGAGACACATAGATCCACGTAGCCCGATCGTGCGTAATGTCCACCAAAATTTTACGTAAAATTGGAAACGGCGTTTTGAGTCAAATGACTAAAACGCCCCCATCGTTCAAAGTCGTTTTGCGAGAAAACGAGCCGTGAAAAACGTTCCCAAAAATTACTATAAAATTCAACATCCCAAAACGATCGCAACGGCATATCGCATCGCATATGCCGGAGTTCGGAAATAGCCAAATAAAATACGCGCACGATAAAACACGTGCGCGCAGAAAATTACAAACGGTCGGAAAGCGGTCGTTACATTCTACCCACCTTAGAAATGATTCCGCCCTCGGAATCACTCATACTAAGACTAATTAATAAAATCCATAAATACTTGAGCCTATAACTCTCATCCCCCACACAATGGTCTCTAATCCTATAACTTCAACATCGTTCCTCAAATAGTCCATCATAATCCTTCTTTTCACTAGATAAAGCCACGACTAATTTCACATCCCAACACTTAACTATAGGCTCATCACTGCTCAAATTTCCAACTCCAAGTTCTCACGAAAGATTAGAAATCATCTCTTCATACCATACCACTCTATTAAACATAATTGCTCCATAACTTTTATAAATTTCTCAATCTCTTCCCAATATTAATAGATCTACAAAATTGAGATTTTAGTCAACCACCAATCCAAGACAAAATCTTTGTCTATCTTATAACACCTTTCACAAATCAACCATCGACGTGTCTTCAATACATTCCTTATCATATCTTCCATAAGTTTATCCGCCAAATAATTGAACTATCAGAATCACATCTCCTCTTACTTATCATAATTATTTTCAACCAATATTAAATCCGACAACCTAACCATCCATTTGTCTCAACGCGTCATGTTACTCCCGTTGTCTTCTCACGTCAACTCAACAATCAAGTCTCGATGCGTACAATGTCCTACCACCCGTCCAAGCCTCAAGTCTGATAAGTTTTCATATCATTGCATATAATTTCATCCGACCAGAATTTCCCATTGAGTTCGCCACACTTCGGTTTTATAAGTAAGTCTTTGGACAGCCCATTCTTTTCATCCAAAAGATATTCTAATCCATCATCCTTATGCTCCCAAGGTCAATTAACCATTGACATAATAAAACTCATCTCACAACAAGCCTACCCGCAACCAAAACCCTATAACTATAATAGCTAATCCCAATTAATATAACCATACATACAGAAATTTTTCTTTAAGGGAGGAAGAAGAGGAGGGAAAGAGAGATTTAAGGCCAAAGAAATAATTTAAAACTTTTGGAAAAAACGTGTGGTGTTTCGGTAATGGATGAGGGAGGATAAGTGATTTGTGATCTTGTGAGCTAGTTTCAAAAACTTTAAAGATTTGGTTTTTAAAGAAAACAAAGTCTTGATACAGTCACATACAGCCAAGATAAACCATTCATTAAAACTAAAACTAGGTCTAAGGAACTGCCTGCTATGACACTATTCATTTAAGTATGAATACCGTCATCCAGACAACTCCAAGCATAACATGGTTAATGCTGAGTACACATTCAGGATACAAAAAGAGCAATCATCGGGATCCTAAAGAATACACACTCATACAGGTCTACGCGCTCTTCCTATACTCAAGCATTACGACGACATCACTTACTAAAGGAACTACTCCTAAACCAGAGGCAACGTAGACAACTGCAAGGGCTAATGTCTACACAAGCTAAAGAAAACAGAAGCCAGGGGTGTAACGAAATGATTCGGAAGGAACGAGTCCAAATAAGGCGAGATAAGGAGGTAGTTGGTTGGGTGGAACAAAAAAAATATTTCTCAAAATAATTAGATAGATGGAAGGAGAATTATGTGTGAAATATGATATCATATACTTTATACTTTAAAAAAAATAAGTAGGGAAAAGTGAGCAGACGGTAAAAATTATTATAATTTTGGAGAGAGAGTTGGATGAAGAAGATAAAGTAGGGTGAGGTAGCGGTTGTTTTGCAAATGAAAGTAAGTTTGACAAAGATTTGAAATGTGGTCACGAAGAACATAGAAGTGGTATAATAATAATAAAATAATTGGAGTTCCCTATACTCTAGAAAATATTTAAAAAGTACGTACAGTAATTGATTAGAAATATTTTTTTTTGTAGATTAGAAAAGTAATATATATATATATTGGATTATAGAATTTGATAATAAGGTTTAAAACTGAAATACGAAAGATACCGATTTGAAAATAGGCACGAGATAGTAAAATAATTTTACGACCAAAGAGGTTTTAAAATCAGTGAAAGAATTTTTTTTTTTTAATTCACCCGAAAAAAAACAAGAAATTTTAAAATATATGATATAGGGGTTTTTAAAGAATTTAAGCTGAGCGAAAAACTTAATATGGAATTTCGAAAATACTTTTAGGGGGAGCAGAATAGGCCAAGGAAGGGATTCGAAGAATCAACGATAATCGTCCGAAAACGATCACGTGAATCGGAAGGAAGGAAAAATGATCGCAGGTTGGTTACGCATAGGATAAGATGCAAGGGGGCTACGATGGGACCCTACGATCGATAACACCCAAGGTGTAATGATCAGGGAGACGCTAGAAGTCAGGGGTTCTAATTATCGGGTCGTCTAAAGATTAGGATAACTCAGCTTTAAGACTTCCTAATAAGCTAGACTATATTCAGGATCTAAAGAGAAGGTTCCTAAGGGAATCAAGGTCACGTTCTGCTGGGCTCGATGTCGATGGACCCGAGCGGATGACTAAAAGAATGGCTCTAGAATCTAATACGGTCAGAGTCAAGTGACTACTAAGGTATTCTAGAACGAGGATGACTAAATCTTAACCAAGGCGTCAGACTGTCAAATTGGAACGTCTACCTAAGTCTTCCTACCATCTAAGACTGGGTAAACCTAATTTAGACTTGTACACGGATATTAAATGAATGCGATACTCTTATTGTTCCGAATTTTTGCTGACCTGCATGGGCCAACACTAAAACCTGTCACGCCCCGCTTCCCAAAATGAACGGAAGCGAAACGTGACGAGGCCCGCTTAGGCCAGAGCTTTAGAAGCTCGGACCCAATAAGCGTCTGTAGAGGTACCATTTTAAAAGTTTCAGGTTCTTGCATTAAAATAGTTCGAAACAACAGAAAGTACGGAAAGGAAGATGCATTCATTAATTTAGAGATATAATATCCGACAAGTACAAAGTCTAAAAAGAAGCCTAAGCGTGGCAACAAACTAACTAAGAGAAAACGGAAAGTAGTAACCTCTGAAAGTGGCGACTAAAAGACCTCAAGGTCTAATCCTCGTCAGACACGAACTCTGGATCAACGTCCTCGGCTCCTCGTACTCCAGTGAGTCTGCCTCGTCCACGAACTCTGGCTGAACACCTGACGTACAGCACCCAAGAAAAAGGAACTGTACGTCAGGTAAAGTCTACAAGAAGGGTTAGACTTTACTGCAAGTGCACCGAACTTTAAACAACGGTTTACTGGTTGATTAGCATGCTGGGGTTCTTTTTGACAACAGTTTACTGGTTGATTAGCATGATGTGGTTATAACAGGGTAACAAGACAGGAAGTAACGCAGTAGGAAAGTAAAACGGGACAGGTAGTAGTCGTAGCGTGTGCTACCAACTACGGGACTAACCTACAGGTGTCAAGACAAGACGTGACAAGACGAAACGTGGCAGGACAAGACAAAACAAGACAAGACAAGTGTGACACGAAGGGTTCACGCCTTACGGTTCGAGGGGGATCAGACCCTCTTGCCGTGCGCACGCTCAACCCTACCCCAACCCAGGAACTCAGGACAAGAAGTACAGGGATCACTTCCGCTAGGGAAGCATCCGAAACGCCCGAAGGCTTTTTGTGTAACAGGGATCACTTCCGCAAGGAAAGCATCCGAAACGCCCGAAGGCTTTTTGTATAACAGGGATCACTTCCGCAAGGAAAGCATCTGAAACGCCCGCAGGCTTTTTGTATAACAGGGATCACTTCCGCAAGGAAAGCATCCGAAACGCCCGAAGACTTTTTGTGTAACAGGGATCACTTCCGCTAGGAAAGCATCCGAAACGCTCGTAGGCTTTTTGTATAACAGGGATCACTTCCGCAAGGAAAGCATCCGAAACGCTCGAAGGCTTTTGTATAACAGTCACGGGGATCACTCTCGCATGGAGAGCATCCGAAACGCCCGCAGGCTTTTTGTGTAACAGGGACAGGACATGACAAGTGTAAGGAATTGTTATTCTAGGGTGTCCACATGCACGCACACACAAGATAGCCCTACAGTGTCAAAAAGTTGTTATTTTTCGAGCTTAGACTTCGTCGTCAAGTCTAAGTCATCAGGGGCGTCCCGGACGCTATCATTTCACGTCCGGTTCTATACATTCACAGTCTAACAGTTCTAGCAATCTAAGACCAAAGCACGGTCAAAAACGCAAGTGGGTACACTTGCCTGCGATGGCGAGTGTGTCGTCCTCTCAAATCGTCTCGTCCAGGCATCGCGTCCGCGGTAGTCTGTCTGAAACAGGTCATGGCGACGATGTCAGGTCGCAATTTCATCAAGTCCTATTAGGGTTCGTGTCTAAGTTATCGGGGCTATCCTATTTGTCAATCATCAAAATTTTTGGTGTTTTATCAACCTAAATCGACCACTACCCTATGTGCGCATAAAATTTGTCCAATGGTCGATTTCTACGGTGAGCAGCGTTTTACTGGTGCTGAAATTAAATTTAGTTGAGTTGTCCAGTTTTAGTTTAGGGTTTGATTATACTACGGTGTGGGTTGCTACGAGTTAGGGGTACCAACCTGAGTGATGATTAACCGTGAATCTGGCGTCGGTCTGGAAACAGTGGCGGTGCTCGTATCCCCGACTGCGGGTAGCGCAGTGGAGGTCGTCTCGGGATCGTCTCAGGATCGCAGCGGCTGCGGGTAGCGCAGCCGAGATGTCACGACAACGGGGACGGCGTCGGAATCGCCTTGGTTGCGAGTAGCGCAACGAGGCGGCATGTGAATGGTAGCGGTAACGGCCACGATGCCGGAATATCGTGAGTCTTGCGGCGTCTACGATGTCTCGACTACGGGTAGCGTAGTGAGACTCGTCTGGGCAGCGGACGAAGTGCGGCAGCGGATACGGTCAGTCTGTCGGTAAGGGCCGGGGTCAACAGAACAACCGTGCCTTGGGTAGGCGTCGGAACAAGGTAGTCGTGGCGGCCCGAAGAAACAACAGCAGTCCTCGGGCTGTTGCTCCCGCTGCTTTCCACGCGAGGAAGCCACCGGCAGTCGGGGCTCAGTACGGTGGCCACAAGCGGCACAGTGGCGGCGGGGAGCGCTGGAAGGGTGCTGCGCGATCTGCGGGGTCACGGCGACGGGGGACCACGAGAGCGGCGCTCGGGCTGCGCGCTGCACAAAAATCGGGGCGGCGGCCGTTGGGGAAAACGCGATCACAGCGGCTTGGAACAGCGCAGCGGCGGCGCAGTAGGGAAATCAGCGCAGGCGAGGCGGCGGGAGGCCGTGGAAGAGGGGAGCGGAGCAAGCGGCTCAGGCAGCGCAGCGGCGGCGCTGAGAGGTTGTCGCGGTTGAGGGGAGACGGCCCTCGGGGTCGAGGCACCGTGAATCACGAGGGGGCGTCGGAGAGAGGAGATCGGGGTGCTGTGAAGGTGATTTGCGGCCAGCGGAGAGGGCCGGAGGCTAAGCGGCGGCGCCGGAGGGAGATCGGATTCGCGGCGGTCGGATCTCGATGGGGGGTCGGGAGCATCTGCGACTCACGGGCTGTCGCCGGCGTCAGGCGGCTGCGGGGGCCGCGGATCATGGCGGCCACGAGGGGAGATGCGGGGCTGGATCCGGAGAGGATCGCCGGTGGGTGCCTCGCGAGGATCGCGGTGGGACGGCCTCGCCGTGGAGGGGAGACCGGATAGGGGGAAGATGAGGGCGGTCGGATCTCGATGGGGGCGTCGGTGAGGAACGCGGTGGCGACGGGGATCCACGATGGGGCGCGAGGGCGGCAGAAAGCGAGGGGAGGCACGGCGGCGAGGATCGCCAGAGGGCGCCGGGGTGCGACTTCGCCGTGAGGGAGAGAGAGAGAGAAACTGAGAGGGAGAAGAGGGAGAAGAGAAGGGCGGCGGCTGCGGGATGAGGAAATTAGAATAGGCTTAGGGTTTTGTTTTAGGGTTAAAGCTAGGGTTTAATATTATATATTAATAAGGGTTTGCTAGGAAGACCTACATTATGGGTTAAATGGGAGTGGGGTATAGGGATGGAGGGCGTACGGGTTGGGGTAAGTCTAGGGGAGATTAGCGGAACAGATTAGGGAAGATTTTAAAACGATTAAAATGAAGGATTTAGCCAGATCTGGCTATCAGATTTTGAAATTTGAATCTGATAGGGCAAATCAACGGTCGAGATTTCTCCGAGCGATATTTTTCAATCCGGACGTCAGAAAAATAATCCGAAAATACCGAGGCGATCGTGGAGACGAGACGCACAGATCCACGGAGCCCGATCGTGCGTAACATCCACCAAAATTTTACGTAAAATTGGGAACGGCGTTTTGAGTCAAATGACTAAAACGCCCCCATCGTTCAAAGTCGTTTTGCGAGAAAACGAGCCGTGAAAAACGTTCCCAAAAATTACTATAAAATTCAACACCCCAAAACGATCGCAACGACATATCGCATCGCATATGCCGGAGTTCGGAAATAGCCAAATAAAATACGCGCACGATAAAACACGTGCACGCAGAAAATTACAAATGGTCGGAAAGCGGCCGTTACAGACCTTGTTCTAATATCACGTGTTGGATCTCCTGTAGATGTCAAATAAAACACTAGAGGGGGTGAATATTGTTATCCAAATAAAATTTGCACTTAACAAAGAATCCCTCTAGATTTTACTTAAGAGATAAATTAGAGTTATCTAACTCGAAGGAAACCGAACGAGTTTTCACCACCAAGATACCGTGTCTTCTTCTTCTTTGTTGTGTATGCATTGGGAGGGAGGAGAGAGTTTTGTATATTTCTTGATTGATTTTCCTCTCTGCCTATGGGTAATTATATAGGGATTAAGAAAAGCAGTTTTCTTCCGTTGAAAGCTTAATGTTAACAAAATAATGTAAAGGTAGTTACAAAACCAATTTGCATTGGGAACCCTGAACTTCTGTAAATTACAATTATCCACCAAGCCTAATTCAATTTACATATAACCCCTTTACTAATACTATAATTACTATTTACCCCTTGGGTTAAAGTCGTCATGGGTGTACCCAATTCCAACATCTCCCACTCGCACTTAATGGGATTGTTGTTAAAAGAACAATACGTAAAGAAGACTTCATACTTGGTAACTTGGTCGTGCGACCCATAAGCAAATACAGGCAATCGTGTTGTGCACTAGTTAGAGATACACAACTGTCCTATATGTAATCAATCCTCTAAAGTATATCTGTCGCTTATAATACCCAAGGTCTAGTTTGTTGTATCAGTGTAAGTATTCCTGATCCCTCCTTTTATTTACTCTTGAGGACATACTTAAACACATCCACATTGATGTCTCTTAATCACACAGATTTGCCGATCAATGAGATCATCAAACTTGATATCAACAAACTTAGCCTTTCCTTTGCACTCAATATTCTAAGTCAGAACTCAGTCGCTTTCCTAGACATACCCTTTTAGACCGAATCACTCGTGGTCATAAGGAATATGCTAAAGCATCTATCACCAAGATTGAGACTTTGAATATTAGTCAATAGTTAAAGGGTATAGGGAGGAACCCAATCCTCCATGGACTCACGCAGTGGAGAGGCAGGGATCCACTTTCTCACTTCCCATTATGGTCGACTCCATCATAAGTGGTATGAATCAGATGAAACGGTGTACTGCGTATGTCTTTGAAGTAATTTAATCCAACACCGTTCAGACTCTAAGTTAAATGTACTCATATATTTAACACTGAATTCTACAATAATCAATTGCTACAAGAATTTGTGTCTGGTTCATAAATAGGCTTAGATGAACTTTGGGGAAATTGTTCATCTGGGTCATTATTTGTGTGTGTGTGTGTGTGTGTGTGTGTGTGTGTGTGTGTGTTATACATTTGACAACGTTTTTTAAATTCTAGGGCTGACTAGGACAAGACAAAGAGTGGCTGAGATTTGAATTGCTAAATTAATGGTTAGGATGGATTTGGTAGGAAAAGTGTCTTGGGAACCAAAACTTTGAAATTAGAAGTGCTTGAAAAAGATTGTGGAGATTAAATTTGGTGAGGGAAAGTGCATTGGAAATCTAAACTTTGAAATTAGAAGTGCCTTGGGAAAGATTGTGGAGATTAAATTTGGTGGGAAAAGTGTATTGGAAACCTAAACTTTGAAATTAAAAGTGCCTTGGAAAAGATTGTGGAGAAGCATGATACATTAAATTAAACAAAATAAAAAATTTAGCGTAAAATAATTTAGTGGAACAACAAAGTAGCGTAAAAATACCCAGAGGTTTGTTGTCCCGCGCCGAAGGTGCCCGCCCGCTAAATTTTTTTACGCAAATTTGTTGTTCCGTGCCAAAGGCGCGAGCGTGAAATTTGTTGTTAGACGCCAAATTTGTTGTTCCGCGCCAAAGGCGCCTACGCCAAATTTGTTGTTGCCAAATTTGTTGTTCCGTGTCGAAGGTGCCCGCTAAATTTTTTTAACGCTGATTTGTTGTTCCGTGCCGAAGGTGCGGGCACCAAATTTGTTGTTCGACACCAAATTTGTTTTTTCGCACCGAAGGGGCCCATGTCGCTAAATATTTTTACGCTAATTTATTGTTCTGTTAAATTTTGGCTGTGGAAATATTTTTTCGGGGAACAAAGATTTTGCGGGGGAAATCTTAAATGAACAGTGCCTGCGGGAACGGGTTATGACTAGTATATATATATAATGACATTATCTTGAAACTTATTCAAGGCGACTTTTATAAAGGATTTAGTCTCATCCATGCATGTTCACCTAGAACGTCAGAGGCGATTGCCTGTGTGAGAAGGCCAATCTTTATGCCTATTTGACATACTTTTTCTTATTTACTATTTTTATGTGTTAAGAAATAACACTATTGGGCAAACACATATCATCCAACAGAATGAATGAAATAAATATTTTATTGAACAATATCAATATACATAACAGAGTACATACACAGGTATATTTTAATTTCTACGCAATCCTAGAGCTTTTACATGTCTCAAAAAGGCATCTCTAGGAATGAGTTTAGTAAGAGGATCAGCAACCATTTTATGCGTAGATATATACTTGATAGAAACTATCTTCTCAGCAACAATCTCTCACAAAATGGTGTCATATGTCAATATGTTTGGTACGACTGTGGTATCTTAGGTCCTTGGTGTAAGCTATCACAGTTTGATTGTCAAAGTAGACAACAACTGGTTCTTTCTTTACACCTAAATTATCTAGAAACCGTTGTAACCAAATGGCTTCCTAAACTCCTAATGAAGCAGTAACAAACTCTGCTTCCATGGTTGATAGAGCTACACAAGTTTGTTTCTTGCTACACCATGATATGACCACATCTCCAAGCAAGAAAACATATACTAATGTAGATTTCCTCTCATCTACATCTTCCCCATAGTCTGCATCTGCGTAGCCTTCCAGTTTCGTGGATGAACCTTCATAACACAAACTGTAATTGGCTTTGCCCTTCAAATATCTCATGATCCTTTTTATAGCCTTCCAATGCTCAGGTCCAGGATTCGACTGATATCGACTTACCAATCTTTTTCCATGACATATGTCTTGCCTTGTACACAACATAGCGTACATTAAGCTACCAAATGCACTTGCATATTGCACTCTTGCCATTTTCTTCCTTGCATCTGCTGAATTAGGACAATCATCTAGACTTAGGTGATCGCCTTTCTTGTTAGAGTTTCAACTGGATTACAGTTAGACATGTTGAATCGTTCTAACACTTTATTAATATATGTTTCTTGCGACAATGCAAGAAATCTCTTAGAACGATCTCTTCAGATTTTTACACCAAGTATAAAATCCTCTTCTCCCATGTCTTTCATTTCAAAGTTCGATGATAACATTCTGTTATGGTTATCATAAACTCCCTATCATTACTAGCTAACACAATGTCATCTACGTATAATGTCAAGATGACAAATATGTTTTTATGTTGCTTCACATAAACACAATGATCTTCTTCGATCATCTCGAAACCAAACGAGATGACAACTCTATGAATTCTTTGGTTCCATTGCCTAGATGCTTGTTTAAGGCCATATATAGATTTCTGTAATTTACAGACTTTATTTTCTTGGCCTTTAATAATGAAACCTACTGGCTGATCCATGTAGATTTCCTCATCTAGTTCATCATTTAGGAATGCCGTCTTGACATCCATTTGGTGAAGTTCTAAATTCATGTGAGCAACTAAAGCTAGTATTAGGCGAATAGAGGCAAATTTAACAACTAGTGAAAAGGTTTCTTCGTAATCTATACCTTCCTTTTGGGTATATCCCTTTGCCACCAGACGAGCC
The DNA here is from genome assembly GCA_030789695.1 of Scilla litardierei. NCBI lineage: Eukaryota > Viridiplantae > Streptophyta > Magnoliopsida > Asparagales > Asparagaceae > Scilla > Scilla litardierei. The sequence continues at coordinate 317,489,504 of CM061142.1, read as the reverse complement.
TTATGTCTTTCAATGGATCCATCTGCCTTTCTCTTTATTTTGAGAATCCACTTATTCCCAATGGTTTTCCGATTAGGCAGTAAGTTAACCAGTTCCCAAACTTGGTTAACTTTCATGGAATCCATTTCTTCCTCCATAGCTTTCTTCCAATAATCTCGATCATGACGAGATAAAGTTTCTTCTATACTCTGAGGTTCTTTGTCATCTTGAGGTACAACAATTAAGGCTTCCCCTTCGATTTCAAATCTTCGTCGGGAAACCTTAACCCTTTTGACTCTCCCAACTGACTCATCAAGCTGAAAATTCTGAATTACTTCTCTTTCGGACACACCGCTCCCACTAATCTCAGGGACTCGAGAAGTATGCTCGTGTACCTCAAATGACCTAATACTCACGAAGTTTGGATCTTCCAACACATGGAGATCATCTTCATTTCTGACTTCGCCTTGTTAGGGAATATATCCTCTATAAACGTGGAATCCCTTGATTCATATTCTGTGAAAGTGTCGTCGTCTTGCTCACGCAAGAAACATAACCCTTTGAGTGTTCAGAGTATCTAATGAATATACTCTTCTTTCATCTGGGTCCCAACTTCCCATGCTTATGAGAAGTGTTATGTACATAATCTGCACATCCCCATGGCTTTAAGAAACTCAAATTTGGACTTCTACCAGTCCAGAGTTCATATGGGGTTTTATGAATCGATTTGGAGAGTACTAGGTTCAAAAAATGTGCTGTTGTCAACAACGTATCTCCCCAATACATAATTGGTAAGATTGCTTGTGACATCATGCATCGAACCATTTCTAAGAGAGTTTTATTCCTTCTCTCAGCAACACCATTTTGCTGAGGTATATAAGGAGTAGTAAGCTGTCTTAGAATTCCTTTTTAATTACATAGATCTTTAAACTAATCTACTGTCCTCAAGGTTTTAGCCTTTTTATCCAAATGATTCTCAACTTCATTGAGAAACAATCTGAAGCACTCTAATGCTTCGGATTTATGGGATATGAGGTATACCTTTCCAAACAGGGAATAGTCATATATAAATGTAATGAAATATGAGGCACCATGCTTATCCCTCACACTCATGGGTCCACAAATGTCAGAGTGTATTAGTTGTAATGGAGTTTCAGCTTGTATTGCCTTTCCAAATGGTTTCCTAGTTGCTTTGCCTGCTAAACATGGTTCACAAGTAGGAATTTTTATTTTGGTGAGAGATCCCAAAAGACCCTCTTTAGCCAAGTGTTCTATCCTGGCTTTTCCTATTTGACCTAGTCTAGTATGCCATAATAATGTTGCATTGTTAGAAGCAGCAGATGAAGATGAGGTTAACATATAACCAGAAGAACAATTATTTGTATTAAGAATTACCAAACCATTAACATAAGTACCAGATCCATAATATTCGTTACACAAACTTATATTTAGACCATGATGTTCAAATAACAAATTAAATCCAAATCTAGCTAAGGATATTATAGAGACTAAGTTTCGCCTTATTTCTAGAGTATGCAAGACATCATGCAATAGTAAGGTCCGTCCTCCACACAATTCCAATTTGCACGTACCGACTCCCTTTACTTCTAGGTTGTTGTTGTTGCCAATATACACCCATCTGTTACCCCCAGGAACATGATCGTACTCCACAAAGTAGTCTTTGTCTCTCGTTATGTGGTTGTCGCTCCCGAACCAATAATTCACCAAGGATCAGGTTCTATGAGCATAACGGAACTTGACACATATGTATTATGACAAGTAATAGAAGAAGAATCAGAAGTTACCTTCCTTGGCTCAGGACATTCCTGAGTGAAGTGTCCCTTCTGACGACAGTTGAAGCACATCAACTTATCAACATTCATTTTTTTCTTCTTCTTCTTATCAAATTTCCTCAGCCCCTTGTTTTTTATTTTTATAAATGCATCTTTGCCATGGTTCCTCTTGCAGAACATATTTCTCTTGAAGTTTCCTTTTCTGGAACTTGACTCCGTCACGTAGGAATGAGATTGTGGTTTTAGGGAAGACAACCTTTCGTCTTCCAATTCCACATGACGTGCCACATCATCAAAAGTCTTAATACTTTCATTATGTGTCAAGTTGACTTTCATATGTTTCCAGGAGCCAGGCCAAGAACAGATCACAGCTTGAACCTGTTGTTCATCAGTGAGGTTGCACCCAGCAGCAGCAAGCTCCTTAATCATTCTAAACATCTCCCGGAGATGTTGCTTAATGGTCTGACTGGAACCCATCTTATAAGTATCAAACTTATATTGAGCTACCGTAACTTCGACACAATAGTTCCTCCCAGACTATCAGATAAGGTCTTCCACAAGTCACATGTAGTAGGATAATCCTTGTATTCACAAGCAAAGTCATCCTTCATTGAGCTTACAAGAATACCACGTGCAGTGGCATCCTTTTTCTTCCACTCATTGTAAGTCTCAACTGCACGCTGTGTTGGGTGGTGTTACCCTCACCAGGATCTTCCAACTTTTGATTTATGGTTTCAATGACCTCTTGTTCCTCTAAGACATACTTGATACGAAAACTCCAAATATTGAAATTATCTCCATGGAGATGGTCTCCCTTGTTGTGGTCAGCAATGATGTTCTTGATAGTAGCCATATTTGTAGGATGGTCTAAGTAATAACACTGAAATATAGAGAGACATTTAGAAGATAAGTAACTCTGCCCAAAAATATTTTTGCCCAGTCTTTAAATTAATGATTTAGTTAATAACATAGAGTCGAAAGTTCATTAAATTCACCATCATCGTCCATGACTAAAAAATCATCATTAATTTAAAGAACATTTCAAATATATATATATACTTATATCTTGTTCACTTCGAACAAATATAAGTCCCCAAATATATATAATCAGAATAGTTATTGTTCCCACTAAACTTATGTATTCACATAGAACACAAAATTGTATAACATATTATTAAGCACGTTAATAATATTTACATAAAATATTATTACGGTTCCATTTACAAAAATAGGCAAATGAGATTATTCTGATAATTGGCAAACTAAAATTGCCAATTTATTAATGGTAAAACTTAGCAAACTAAACTTGCAAAATTAAATGTTAACATATAACATTAAAGTTTTGTTATTAATTTAAACTTGAAACTCATGCAAATTCGTATACTAAAATACAAGCATGAAACTCATGAGAATATTGATCGTGACCACCATTCTGCGGCTGCCCCATTTGAAAACTGGGGATTTTCAGACTATTGATTTTGTATATGGAATATATGGAGTATACTTGCTCTTTTCTTGTTTTAGTTTTAGCTTTCTTTTGTATAGCTTTCTTATGCACCATAGGTTTGGCTAGGTCGATAGTAGTTAGTAGTGTGTGACGACGCTTATGTCCTATCCCCCCTCTTTCTTCTATCTATTTAGTCCACCTATTGGATATCTTTGATTTGTCTTGTTTTGATATGAATAAAGATACACACTTACTCGTCAACAAAAAAGTAAACAACATATTAATATAAATCATAAGTTAATAATTTTGTAGGCCCAAGTGAATAATAACATGTATGCCCAATATAAAATAATATTGCAACCCATGTAGCCCATCAATCATCTCCAAATATTACGTAAGGGTAAGGCCCAAACACTAATACCAATTCAGGGTCAAAAATGAAGTTTGCATGCCAAAAATTTTTTTTAACCAAAGCAGGCCCATATAAATAGAATTTTGATAAATGATTATCAAAATAAAATATAATGAAAGGCTTTATTTGCAGGCCCAAAATGTGGAAAAATAATGAGATTTAAATGGCCCACCTATTTCCACTAACATCATGGCCCAACATAATGACTGAGCATTAAAAATATCTTCTTCCACTAACGTCATGGAAGTAGCCATTGTTTGTTGGATAAGCAGCCACTGGAAAAATAAATAAATAAACGAAATCGAACAGATGTGAAGAGAAAATATTTTCTATGGTGGGGGAACGCATCCCCTGTGCCCGAGCTCCAATCGGTAGTAGACTGGATTCATGACGCCAGAGACTACAGTCGTTGATCGGTTGGGGTGAGGGGCGCAGGGAGGGTCTGGAGCCTCCCTCCATCAGGCGCAGAGGACAGAACCCCTTTAATTCAGGCACAAGGGCCAGAGCCCCACCAGAGGAGCCCCTGCAAAGACAGAGGGGAAAGGTGGCGGCGCCCCTAGGGCCAGATCCTCCATCTGCAGGGGCTGAGCCTCATTTGATCGGCAGGGCATCGGTGTCCCCTCTTCGATGGAGTGTCGTGGCAGAGTCCTCTTCTTCCTCCAAATCCATGGCGGATGGCGGTCTCAGCACAGAGGGAGGAAGCCCCTCGAAGCCCATCAGGGCAGAGTCAACACTGCTACGGCGTAGACCCCCTCCTTCACCCATCGCACTCTGATCAGCAATCACTCCGAGCGGCAAGGCAAAAGCAAGAGGGGTGGAGCCCGCAACTGATGGCAGATGTTGGATCCCACTTCGCACATGCGATGCGTGTTAGGCGGTGGCGTGGGAGAAGCCCTAGGCCCAAGCGCAGAGCCCTGCAGGCCGAGAAACGGGACGAACCCCTTGGAAGGCGATTCCCTCATGTCCTTGTGGTAGCGAACGAAGCCCTTGGCCGGCGACCCCGAGCCCCATCGTCTCCGATCCACAGTAAACAAAAAACGAATTACATAAGAATTCATCGTTCAATAGCTCCGGTGATACCAATGTTAGAATTCCATTACAGAGACATGGACACATCGCCAGTTGATTGCAGCAGAATTGAGGAGCATGATGGATCATGTTTGGAATCACCGATGGAAACCGAAAGAGTTTTCACCACCAAGATACCGTGTCTTCTTCTTCTTTGTTAGGTATGCGTTGGGAGGGAGGGGAGAGTTTTGTAGATTGCTTGATTGATTTTTCTCTCTACCTATGGGGAACTATATAGGGATTGTCAGATATTGAAGATGAACACATCACCTGAAACGCAGCAGATGGAGGAGCACAATGGATCGTGTTTGGAATCACCGAAGGAAACCGAACGGATTTCACAGCCAAGATACCACTTGATCTCTTCTTCTTGCGGGTTTTGTTGGGAGATAGGGGAGAGAACGCAAAAACATTCGATGATTTAATCCTCACAGATAATGGGGTATAAATAGGGAAAAAACAGTTTTCTACCGTTGGAAAAAACTTAACGTTAACAAATAACGTAAGGGTAGTTACAAAACAAATTTGCATTGGCCTAAACTCCTTTAAATTGCAATTATCCACCAAGGTTAATTCAATTTACATATAACCCCTTTAATAATAATATATTTATTATTTACCCCCTGAGTTTAACCCGTCATGGGCGTACCCAATTCCAACATCTCACACTCGCACATGATGGGATTGTTGCTACAAAAACAACCAATGAAGAATACTTCATACTTGGTAACTTGGTCGTGCGACCCATAAGCGAATACAGGGAATCTTGTTGTGCACTTGTTAGAGATATACAACTGCCCCTTTTGTAATCAATCCTCTAAAGTATATCTATCGCTTATAATAGCCCAGGTCTAGTTTGTTGTATCAGTGTAAGTATTCCTGATCCCTCCTTTTATTTACTCTTGAGGACATACTTAAACACATCCACATTGATGTCTTTTAATCACACAGATTAGCCGGCCAGTGAGATCATCAAACTTGATATCAACAAACTTAGCCATTCCTTTGCACTCAATATTCTAAGTCACAACTCAGTCGCTTTCCTAGACATACCCTTTTAGACCGAATCACTCGTGGCCATAAGGAATATGCTAAAGTAGCTATCACCAAGACTGAGACTTTGAATATTAGTCAATAGTCAAAGGGTATATGGAAGAACCCAATCCTCCAGGGACTCACACAGTGGAGAGGCAAGAATCCACTTTCTCACTTCCCATTATGGTCGACTCCAGCATATGTGGTATGAATCATATGCAACGGTGTATTGTGTATGTCTTTAGAGTAATTCAATCCAACACTGTTCAGACTCCAAGTTAAATGTACTCATACATTTAACACTGAATTCTACAGCAATCGATTGCTCTTAGAATTCGTGTCTGGCTCATAAATAGGCTTAGATGAACTTTGGGGAATTTGTTCATCTCGGTCATTATTTGTATATATAAAATGACCTCATCTTGAAACTTATTCAAAGCGACTTTTATAGAGGATTAAGTCTCATCCCTGCCCGTTCACCTAGAACGTCAGAGGCGATTGCCTGTGTGAGAAGGCCAATCTCCATGCCTATTTGACATACTTTTTCTTATGTACTCTTTTTATGTGTTAACAAATAACACTATTGGGCAAACACATATCATCCAACACAATGAAGGAAATAAATATTTTATTGAACAATATCAATATATATTACAGAGTACATACACAAGTATATTTCAATTTCTACACAATCCTAGAGCTTTTACATGTTTCAGAAAAGTATCTCTAGAAATGGGTTTAGTAAGAGGATCTGCAACCATTTTGTGCGTAGATATATACTTGATAGAAACTATTTTCTCAGCAACAATGTCTCTCACAAAAAGGTATCGTATGTCGACATGTTTGGTACGACTTGTGGGATCCTGCCAAAACAGTGTTAGGATCGATAAATAAAGTTGAGACTTACGCTTGCGTATGCGGCACGGTAGTCTCGGAACTTTGCCTTCGGATTCGCCACGACGGATCGAGTCTTCTCACGAACTGAGTAAGGCTACTAAATCCACAATCTAAATCTCTACTTTTAGATTAAGAACTTGGATAAAGAGAGAGGAAGGATTTCAGCAGAGCTTCGCTAGAATGAAATGCATGCAAGAATGCCATGCAAAAGTGTAAGTAAAATGGCTAACCCTTGGGTCTTATTTATAGCCCCCAAGGTAGTTATTTTAGGAGTAATTGTTCCTTTGGAACAATTTAACTAAGGTGTACCATCGTACATGGCATATTATATGCTTAAGTTGTACCATATGCATGGTACAACATAAGCTTAAGATATTACCCCTTTATTAGCCATATGTCGCATGCACTTATGCACATATAATGCGACTTTCCCATCATTCTAGAGATCCTCTCCGCAAGGGAACATATTCCCTTTGCACACGACTTCGTGTACGCGACGTTCGAGGTCCGTATTCCCTCGTACATCCCCTACAAGGGTGTACTAACGTCTTCCATATCCAACATCTCCCACTCACACTTGAGGGGATTGTAAGAGAACGTCTTTCTCTTAGTTCTGTCATCTATCATACCGAGAAATAGACCGTGCGACCGTCATGCGCGTAGAGTCTGTTGTTGTGCACTTGTTAGAGATACACAACGACCTCGAAGGTGCAAAGTTTAGTAGTTCAACGCATGCTTTACCCTAGATTATTTCTTCACATTTCTTATACTTTATATTCAACAATTGAATCCCATCTGGATTACAATTGGCTGGCGAGCTTTGAATCATTAAAGTCCAAATGCGAATATGAAATCAATCTTCCTCTTCTTGCGAACCTTCTGATCTTGACTTGATTCGCTTTTCTAACGTGCCCCGCCGAGCCGAATTATCATAGCCCATTAGCAACACGCTAAGATAGCGATCATCTCGTCAAATCTAAAGGAACCAATTGGAGTCCTTGAGGGTAAGAGTTAAGACCCATATGGCCTTTGAGTCTCACATAAGCAAACACTATTGCTACTAACTCAGTGGTCGAAATGCATACGTGGTATGAACACGTATTACAACATCACTCCTTTCCCAGGGAGAGTATGTCTTAATGATGTTGTACGGATGAAAGATCGGACACCACAGTGTCTATCTTTTGAGTCCCCTTACTACTCATGAAATATTCCTGGACTCTCATCCTGCATAAGACAGATAGGATTTAAAGAATCCTTTGAGATCTCTTTTAAATATCCTTGTGATACAGATCTCAGATCTTTTGTAAGCATCCATATGATGCAGATCTTTCATTCGACTATCTTTTTTAAGTCACGACTCTAAATCATTTGTCTAATGATTTTGACTTTAAACTAGTCTCATCTCTATCTTATCCATCTGATAAGATAAGACGGTTGCTCATGTGAGAGAGCCAACCTTAATCTGTCTGACATACACACAATAAAATAGCTGAGACTTAAACACAAATGTATATAAAATCATTTGTAAGAAACTTGTATGCAAATTAAACTTTGATCTTCTATAGACATGGGAAATATTACATGATACAGCTCAGCACCTACGCATTCCCATAGATGATAAGTGTTTGAAAAACACATCTCTGGGGATCGCCTTAGTAAGGGGATCCGCTATCATCTCATGTGTTGATATGTATCCTATGTCTACTTCCTTCCGTTTGTCATAGTCCTTCGCAAACTTGAATCGAATATCAATGTGTTTGGTCTTACAATGAAATTTAGGATCTTTGACATAGGCAATCGAAGCTTGACTATCACTGTATATAGGAACAGTGCTCGAGTCAGTGGCATCTGTTAGCCTGTCTAAGAATTTCCTAAGCCAAACAGCTTCTTGGACCGCCATGCTGAATGCTACAAATTCGGCTTCCATGGTTGATAGGGCGATGCAGGTTTGCTTCTTGCTGCTCCAGGATATTGCACCATTCCCGAGCAAGTAAACAAAGCCTGAGGTAGATCTTCGCTCGTCGAGATCACCCGCCCAATCAACATCGGTATAGCCTTTGAGTCTCAAGGTATTGCCTTGATAGCATAACGCATAGTCCGCAGTCCCTTTGAGGTATCTTAATATACTCTTCACCGCTTTCCAGTGTGCATGTCCTGGGTTGGATTGGTAACGGCTTACCATACCAACAGCATAGCAAATGTCCGGTCTGGTACACATCATGGCGTACATCAGACTCCCGACAGCACTGGAGTATGGAACCTTTTCCATAGCTTTCTTTTCTTTTGGATCTTTGGGACACATTTCCAAACATAGACCCTCGCCTTTGCTTATTGGAGTATCAATTGGCTTGCAATCCTGCATATTAAACCGTTCTAAAACTTTCTTTATATATGTCTCTTGAGAGAGAGAAAGAAGTTTCTTGGAACGATTCCTTGAGATCTTAACCCCAAGGATATATGCAGCTTCACCCATGTCTTTCATCTCAAAGACGGATGAAAGCCAAGCTTTGATATCCATGATAAGACGCTTATCATTTCCGGCTATAAGTATGTCATCTACATAAAGAGACATAATTACATACTTGTTTTTAATCCTCTTAATATATACGCAGTTGTCTTCGTCGAGCATGGAGAAACCATACGACAAAACGACTTCTTGAAAACGCATATACCACTGCCTTGAGGATTGTTTAAGACCATATATGGATTTATGAAGTTTACAAACCTTATGTTTGTTTTCTTCTTGTACGAACCCGTTTGGTTGTTCCATGTAGATCTCCTCATCTAGTTCTCCGTTAAGAAAAGCAGTCTTTACATCCATCTGATGTAACTCGAGGTCTAAACAAGCCACCATTGCCAGAATTAAGCGAATGGAGGTAAAACGCACGACAGGAGAGAAAGTCTCTTCGTAGTCTATTCCTTCCTGTTGCGTGAAACCTTTCGCAACAAGGCGAGCTTTATATTTCTCGATGGAGCCATCAGACTTATGCTTGATTTTGAGAACCCACTTGTTCCCAATGGCTCTACGTCCCTTAGGTAAATCAACCAAGTCCCAGACTTGGTTTGTTTTCATGGATTGAAGTTCTTCTTCCATTGCCGCTATCCATTTATCTTTAGCAGGGCATGTGACGGCCTGTTTGAAATTTGCAGGTTCGTCATCATCTTGTAGTAATGTCATGAATGTTTGAGGAAATTCATCCTCAAATCTCAGAGGTGTTAGCCTCGTTCGATTACTACGTCTTGCTTGAGTTTGATCACTCCCACTTGGAATGACATCACTCCCACTTGGAATAATATCACTCCCACTCGGAATAGGATTGGTATCGTTCGCGTCATCCATTGGTGAAGTTTAAAACGTATTTTCTTCTTCACCAAGAATTCTCCCACTCGAACGTTCCGATCCTTCTTGATCTCAAGTCTCAAACAAGGATAAGTCTTGACTTATCTCACCCTGTCTTGGAAACTCATTTTCCAAGAAGACAACATCCCTCGATTCGAATTCTATTAGACCCCCATTGTCCTCTTGACCGACGAAAACATATCCTTTGGAGTTTTCAGCGTATCGGATGAAGATACACTTCCTCCCACGTGGCCCAAGTTTGCCATATTTGTAAGAGGATAAATGTGCGTAAGAGGCACAACCCCAAGGTTTTAGAATGCTTAAGTCTGGAGTTCTATTGTTCCACAACTCATAAGGAGTAGAACTTACCGATTTCGAGGGTACACGGTTTAAGATGAATGCTGCCGTCAATAATGCATCACCCCAAAAGGTGATGGGCAAATTTGCCTGAGACATCATTGATCGGACCATTTCCATCAATGTCCTATTTCTTCTTTCCGCAACACCGTTTTGTTGCGGAGTATAAGGCATAGTTATTTGATGAACTATGCCTTTTTCATCACAGAGTTCCTTAAAACTCGTTGATTGATATTCTCCACCCCGATCGGTTCGTAAGACCTTTATCTTGTGATCTAGTTGATTTTCCACTAAACTCATATAGTTTTTGAAGCAAGATAAAGCTTCATATTTGTGGGAAATCAAATAAATATGACCGAAACGGGTGAAGTCATCAATGAATGTGATGAAATAGGACTTCCCGCGTCTTGTCTTAACATTCATTGGACCGCAAAAGTCCGAATGGATAAGCTGTAATGGAACTTCGGCCCTTGTGCCAGTTCCAAACGGCTTGCGACAAGTTTTCCCTACAAGACAATGTTCGCAAGTTGACATTTCAACTTTTGAAACATTAGATAGCAAGCCACTTTTGGCAAGTCTATCCATTCTAGTTGGTCCAATATGACCAAGTCTTGCATGCCAACAAATGATCTCAGATTCAGAGTTAGAAGCATTTGTCAAATGGAAACTTTCATTAATAGAAGAAGAATCATCATACATTGTGTTTAAAACAATTAATCCATTACAAACATTACCAGACCCAATTAAAAAACTATTACAAACAAGGTCAACCTTTTGTTTATAGAACCTCCATTCATAATCTAAAGACATTAACATGACCACGGATACGATATTCCTTCTAATATCTGGAGCAAAGAGGACGTCGTGCAATAATAAAGTCCGGCCGTTGTCGAGAACTAGCTTGCATGTTCCGACGCCTTTGACTTCAACACGAGTGTTGTTGTCGACGTATATCCACTTTGTTCCTTGAGTTATCTTTCAATACTCTACGAAGAACCTTCTATCCTTCGCTACGTGGTCTGTGGCCCCTGAATCAATCAACCAAAAATAGTTAGATTCAGCAAGAAACACGGAACTAGAAACACATATGTAACTAGCCCTACAAGTTACCTTATCACTTCCATCCGTACACGTACGGGCGAAGTGACCGTACTTGTTGCACTTAAAGCACTTGATCTTCTTCAAGTTTTTCTTCTTTGAGTGCACAGTCTTTTGACACTTTTTGTTCTTAGTCTTCTTTGAGGTTTCCGGTTCTTGCTTTCGTTCGTTCACAAACCTTAAGCGTTTATTATTCCGCTTATTTCCTCCATGTGAGGAACTAGCGGCCATGTGCACTTCTGCACTTGGTTTTGCGGCTTGAATCCGCTTTTCCTCGAGTTCGAGGTGTTTCGATACATCGCTTAAAGTTTTAATGCACTCATTATGAGTGAGGTGCATTTTCATGTTATCCCAACTATTTGGGAGTGAACGAATGACTGCTTGGATCTGCTGTTCGTCAGACAGCGTAACACCAGCATCCTTTAATTCAGATATGAGATTCGCCATGTGGCGGAGATGCTTTTTCATAGAGTGATCTCGCCGCATTTTGTACGAATCAAATTGAATATTTAAGGAGCGGAGTTTGGTAACCGAAGTTACACCAAACTTTATTTCTAGCTCAGACCATATGTCTTTGGCTAGGTCGAATTCCTGAAATAGACGCATTATGTCATTGTCCATTGCGGACAGTAACGTAATACGTGCTATTTTGTTCTTTCGAGTCCAAGTCTCATAAGCTTCCCGGTCCCTCTTGTGTTGGGCCGTATTGCCCAACTCAGGTTCTTCCATTATGTTTTGGAGTGTTTCAAGCACATCTTGCTCCTCCAAAACATATTGGATTTTTATTGACCAAAGTTTATAATTTTCGTCGTTGAGCTTTTCACCTTTGTTAAGCTTGCGACAATGTTTTTAGAAGCGGTAGACATATTCGAATCAAAAAACTGCAAAGAGAATGAAAAACACGATCAAAATTCTATGCATAAAGTTTCGATTCTTTAAACACTTGATAAGTTCCTTGGATGCGTTGAAATGTTACTCTAGAATCGAGAAGTTCACTACGTTCCCAACTACCATCTAGAAGTAACTTTCAAAGTATCCCTCTTACTTATCTCAAGTAAAAAGAAATCAGAAATGATACCCGTATGGTACCAGCAGCGGAAAAATATTTTTGAAAAACATATCTTTCAAAATGGAATAGGTGAGAGTTTGCGCAAAGAATTTTAGCGCAACAATTGCCAAGCCACGAGACCTGTTCTACACACCCATGGGTTAGATGACCATGGCCGAATCGTGGTAGGACTTGGAATTCTAAATTGCGCTATCCCGATTTAAGGACGTGACATAACCTATTTGAAAACATCTTTGTCAAAAATTTGAAATACATTGGCTAATCTCCGTAGAGTAGAGCACAATGTCATAAGTACATTGGCTAATCTCCGTAGAGTAGAGCACAATGACATGGCTAATCTCGCATGAAGTAGAGCACTATGGCTAATCTTCAAGGAGTAGAGCCCAAAAAAAAATTTATAAAACAAGAGTAGGCGACTGTCGTTAGCCCCGTATGGGCTAATCGGCACATTCGAGTTTAACCAAGTCCTTTTGTCACCCCGTATGGGTCAGTCGGCAAGTTCGCAATCGACCAAGACCTTCTACCGGATTGGTCGACCAAAACAACCAAATTGGTCGACCAATTATTTGGTTTGCAACTTCTCCCGGCCTGGGCCTCTGCCCTAGCCGAGGCTTGGCCAAGGGCCGGCCAGGGCCTCTGCCCTGGCCGAGGCCGGCCAGGGCCGGCCAGGCCCTGGCCGAGGTCAGGGCATTGGCCCTGGCCTCTGCCAGGGACGGCCAGGCCGGCCCTGGCCTCTGCCAGGGCCGACAGACCGGCAGGCCGGCCCTGGCCAATGCCAGGGCCGGCCAGGCCCTGGCAGTGGCCAGGGCGCCGGCCCTGGCCTCTGCCAGGGCCGGGCAGGCCGGCCACTGCCGGCCTGGCCATGGCCGGCCATGGCTTGGCATTGGCCGGCCATGGCCCCTTTGGCCATGGCCGGCCACCCCCTTTGAATGGGGTTGCCGCACACCCTGCCGGAGGGGTGGCCGTGGTGGTTATTGGCCGTAGCCAACCCCCTCCTCATGGGGAGGGGGTGCATGGCCTTCATGGCCCATTTGGCCATGGTACATATGCACCAAAATTCATCTTCCCCGATGGAAATAACTACCACCTTCTTCTCCGGTGAAGCACCCGTTCGTCGATGAAGCACCCGTTCGTCGAGAAAGTAGTTATTTTCTAATGGCCGTGTGCCAAAAATGAAAAATAACATACTACATGAACGGTCGGTTCTTCCCGTCACGGAGAGTTCCTGCCATATCCGTAATGACAGAAGACCCTAACGTGAAAAGAACAACCGCTGCGTTCTCTCCGTCACAAAGCGTTCCTACCATATCCGTAATGGTAGGATACCCATTCGTGAAAAAGACAACGACTCGTTCATAGTTTCGACGGGGCGGCGGTTTGACCGGGGCGAACCCGTATGGCTCCGATACCAATGTGGGATCCTGCCAAAACAGTGTTAGGATCAATAAATAAAGTTGAGACTTACGCTTGCGTATGCGGCACGGTAGTCTCGGATTTTTGCCTTCGGATTCGCCACGACAGATCGAGTCTTCTCACGAACGGAGTAAGGCTACTAAATCCACAATCTAAATCTCTACTTTTAGATTAAGAACTTGGATAAAGAGAGAGGAAGGATTTCGGCAGAGCTTCGCTAGAATGAAATGCATGCAAGAATGCCATGCAAAAGTGTAAGTAAAATGGCTAACCCTTGGGTCTTATTTATAGCCCCCAAGGTAGTTATTTTAGGAGTAATTGTTCCTTTGGAACAATTTAACTAAGGTGTACCATCGTACATGGCATATTATAAGCTTAAGTTGTACCATATGCATGGTACAACATAAGCTTAAGATATTACCCCTTTATTAGCCATATGTCGCATGCACTTATGCACATATAATACGACTTTCCCATCATTCTAGAGATCCTCTCCGCAAGGGAACATATTCCCTTTGCACACGACTTCGTGTACGCGACGTTCGAGGTCCGTATTCCCTCGTACATCCCCTACAAGGGTGTACTAACGTCTTCCATATCCAACACGACTGTGATATCTTGGGTCCTTGGTGTAAGCTATTGCAGCTTGATTGTCACAGTAGACAACAATTGGTTCTTGCTTTACACCTAAATTTTCTAGAAACCGTCGTAACCAAATAGCTTCCTGAACTCCTAGTGAAGCAGCAACAAATTCTGATTCTATGGTTGATAGAGCTACACAAGTTTGTTTCTTGCTGCACCATGATATGGCCCCATCTCCAAGCAAGAAAACATATCCTGATGTAGATTTCCTCTCATCTACATCTCCCCCATAGTCAGCATCTGTGTAGCCTTCCAGTTTGGTGGATGAACCTTCGTAACACAAACTGTAGTTGGCTGTACCCTTCAAATATCTCATGATCCTCTTCACAGCCTTCCAATGCTCAGGTCCAGGATTTGACTGATATTGACTTACCAATCCTACTGCATGACATATGTCTGGCCTTGTACACAACATAGCGTACATTAAGCTACCAACTGCACTTGCATATGGCACTCTTGCCATTTTGTTCTTTTCATCTGCTGTACTAGGACAATCATCTAGACTTAGGTTATCGCCTTTCATTGTTAGAGTTTCATCTGGATTACAGTTAGACATATTGAATCGTTCTAACACTTTATTAATATAAGTTTTTTGTGACAAAGCAAGAAATCTCTTAGAACGATCTCTTCGGATTTTTACACCAAGTATAAAATCCGCTTCTCCCATGTCTTTCATTTCAAAGTTAGATGATAACCATTCTTTTATGGTTATCAGATACTCCATATCGTTACTAGCTAACAAATGTCATCTACGTATAATGTCAAGATGACAAATTTGTTTTTATGTTGCTTTACATAAACACAATGATCTTCTTCGATTATTTCGAAACCAAATGAGGTGACAACTCTATGAAACATATGGTTCCATTGCCTAGATACTTGTTTAAGGCCATATATAGATTTCTGTAATTTACAGACTTTATTTTCTTGGCCTTTAATAATGAAACCTACTGGCTGATTCATATAGATTTCCTCGTCTAGTTCACCATTTAGGAATGCCGTCTTGACATCCATTTGGTGAAGTTCTAAATTCATGTGAGCAACTAAAGCTAATATTAGGCGAATAGTGGCAAACTTAACAACTGGTGAAAAGGTTTCTTCGTAATCTATACCTTCCTTTTGGGTATATCCCTTTGCCACCAGCCGAGCCTTATGTCTTTCAATGGATCCATCTGTCTTTCTCTTTATTTTGAGAATCCACTTATTCCCAATTGTTTTTCGATTAGGTGGTAAGTTAACCAGTTCCCAAACTTGTTTAACTATCATGGATTCCATTTCTTCCTCCATGGCTTTCTTCTAATAATCTCGATCATGACGAGATAAAGCTTCTTCTACACTCTGAGGTTATTCGTCATCTTGAGGTATAGTAATTAAGGCTTCCCCTTCGATTTCAAATCTTCGTCGGGGAACCTTAACCCTTTTGCCTCTCCCAGCTGACTCATCAAGCTGAGAATTCTGAATTATTTCTCTTTCGGACACACTACTCCCACTAATCTCAAGGACTCGAGAAGTATTCTCTTGTACCTCAAATGACCTAATACTCATGAAGTCTGGATCTTCCAACTCATGGAGATCATCTTCATTTTTGACTTTGCCTTGTTTAGGGAACATATCCTCTATAAACGTGGCATCCCTTGATTCATATTCTGTGACAGTGCTGTCTTCTTGCTCACCCAAGAAAACATAACCCTTTGAGTGTTCAAAGTATCTAATGAATATACTCTTTTTTCCTCTAGGTCCCAACTTCCTATGCTTATGAGAAGTGTTATGTACATAAGCTGCACATCCCCATGGCTTTAAGAAACTCAAATTTGGACTTCTACCCATCCAGAGTTCATATGGGGTTTTATGAATCGGTTTGGAGGGTACTAGATTCAAAACATGTGTTGCTGTCAACAATGCATCTCTCCAATACTTAATTGGTAAGTTTGCTTGTGACATTATGCATCGAACCATTTCTAAGGGAGTTCTATTCCTTCTCTCAGCAACACCATTTTGCTGAGGTGTATAAGGAGTAGTAAGCTGTCTTAGAATTCCTTTTTCATTACATAGATCTTTAAACAGATTTGATAGATATTTCCTCCCTCGGTCTGTCCTCAAGGTTTTAACCTTTTTATCCAATTGATTCTCAACTTCGTTGAGAAACAATCTAAAGCACTCTAATGCTTCGGATTTATGGGATATAAGGTTTACCTTTCCAAACCGAGAATAGTCATCTATAAATGTAGTGAAATATGAGGCACCATGCCTAGCCCTCACACTCATGGGTCCACAAATGTCAGAGTATATTAGTTGTAATGGAGTGTCAGCTCGTATTGCCTTTCCAAATGGTTTCCTAGTTGCTTTGCCTGCTAAACATGGTTCACAAGTAGGAATTTCTATTTTGGTGAGAGATCCCAAAAGACCCTCTTTAGCCAAGCGTTCTATCCTAGCTTTTCCTATGTGACCTAGTCTGGCATGCCATAATAATGTTGCATTATTGGATGTAGCAAATGAAGATGAGGTTAACATATAACCAGAAGAACAATTATTTGTATTAAGAATTGCCAAACCATTACATAAGAACCAGATCCATAGTATTTATTATACAAACTTATTTGCAAACCATTTTCATCAAACAACAAAATAAATCCAAACTTAGCTAAGGAAATTACAGAAACCAAGTTCCGCCTAATATCAGGAGTGTGCAACACATCATGTAATAATAAAGTTCGTCATCCGCACAATTCCACTTTGCACGTACCGACTCCCATTACTTCTAGTTTGTTGTTGTTGCCCACATATATCCATTTTGTTCCACCAGGAACGCGGTGGTACTCCACATAGTAGTCTCTGTCTCTGGCTATGTGATCTGTCGCTCC
Source organism: Scilla litardierei (assembly GCA_030789695.1). Lineage (NCBI taxonomy): Eukaryota > Viridiplantae > Streptophyta > Magnoliopsida > Asparagales > Asparagaceae > Scilla > Scilla litardierei. Next base: position 317,472,090 of record CM061142.1, on the reverse strand, counting down.
TGAATCAACAACCCACCAAGGATTAGGTTCAGTGAGCATAGCAGAACTAGACACATATGCACTATGATAAGAAAAAGAAAAATCAGAAGTTACCTTCTTCGGCTCAGGACAATCCCGCTCGAAGTGTCCCTTCTGACGACAGTTGAAGCACATTAGCTTATCAACATTTATCTTTTTCTTATTCTTCTTATCAAATTTCCTCCGCCCCCTGTCTTTGATTTTCAGAACTGCATTTTTGCCACGGTTCTTCTTCCAGAACCTCTTCCTCTTGAAGTTTCCTTTCCTGGAACTTGACTCAGTCATGTAGGAATGAGATTGTGGTTTTATGGAAGACAACCTTTCGTCTTCCAATTCCACATGACGTGCCACATCATCGAAAGTTATGACACTTTCATTATGTGTCAAGTTGACTTTCATATGTTTCCAGGAGCCAGGCAAAGAACGGATCACAGCTTGAACCTGTTGTTCATCAGTGAGGTTGCACCCAGCAGCAGCAAGTTCCTTAATCATTCTAGACATCTCCCGGAGATGTTGCTTAATGGTCTGATTGGAACCCATCTTATAAGTATCAAACTTTATAGTGAGCTACCGTAACTTTGACACAGCAGTTCCTCCCAGACTTTAAGATAATGTCTTCCACAAGTCACATGCAGTAGGATAATCCTTGTATTCACAAGCAAAGTCATCCTTCATTGAGGTTACAAGAATACTACGCGCAGTGGCATCCTTTTTCTTCCACTCAATGTAAGTCTCAACTACACGCCTGTGCTTGGCGGTGTTACCCTCACCAGGATCTTCCAATTTATGATTTATGCTTTCAATGACCTCTTGTTCCTCCAAGACATACTTGATACGGAAACTCCAAATATTGAAATTGTCTCCATTGGGACGATCTCCCTTGTTGAGGTCAGCAATGATGTTCTTTACAGCAGCCATAATAGTAGGATGGTCTAAGTAATAACTGAAATATAGAGAGACATTTAGAAGATAAGTAACTTTGCCCAAATATATTTTGGTTAAGTATTTAAATATAACGATTCAGTTAATAACACAGAGTCGAAAGTTCATTAAATTCCCAATCATCGTCCATGACAAAAACTTTATCGTTAAATTTAAATACTCTTTCAAAAATATACTTATATTTTGTTTACTATGAACAAATATAAGCCACCACATATATTATCAGAATATCATATTTCTCCCACTAAACTTATGTATTCACATTGAACACAAAAAAATTCTTAAACACATTATTTTAAGAAGCCATTAATATTTACATAAAATATTATAATGGCTCTATTTACAAAAAATAAACAAGTGAGATGGTACTGATAATCGGAAAATATCAAACTAAAATTCCTATTAACATATAATATTAAAAGTATGTTATTAAGTTAAACATTAAAAAACTCATGCAAATCCGTATACTAAAATACATGCATGAGAAAATACATGAATGAGAATTAGTAAGCAACATATGCATATATGTCATAAGTTCCATTAAGAATATAATCTTGGGCAACTAAACATTTCTTGCTCATAAACAAATTTATGCATACAAATCTTAAGGACGTAATTCACTTAATCAAATTAATCAATTCCTAATCAATTTATGTTTTCAAGAACTAATCTTAAAAATAATATCAAAATAATTAATTAATTAGATTAAGAAAACATGTTGCTATATGACCAAAACAAATATATTGAAATAGCACTAAGGCCCATTTTTTTTCATAATGGCAATAGCAATAGATATAATATTACTAGGCCCAAGAGCCCAGGAAAAATGCAGGCCCGTAGACTGATGCAATGTCCAGTGACACAGTCAAAAGCCCGTAAAAGACATGCAGCAATTTTTATATGCAGTATTAAATCAAGTGTACTTGCATTAATAATTAACATGCATGCTTTGTCCCTCTCCCAACGAGATACATGCCCTTGTAAAAAAATAATATAGGAGGCCCAAACGAATGCATGCCCAATTAAACTTACCAGTTCATTTCTAATACAAAAAATTGCATGGCCCAAAGAAAAAACATCAATTCATGGCCCAAAACCAGATAACCCAAAAACAACAACTTGGAACGAAGCATCCAGAATGAAAACTACTATTAAATAAAAAAATGAATCAAAAAAAACTTGTGTGTTGTAAACTTGGCGGCTATGGAGACCATAGCCATATATTTATAGTGGTAGGGTTACATAATGGGTGGATACCCACTAACGGGTAGGCCCACCAAAAGCCCGTTTATAACACTTCCCCTTATCCATCCATTGTTGTAAGCCATGGTGAACGCTTCAGGGTTCATGAAGCTTATTTGATCATGGGGCTGGAGATACTTCTGGATCTCTAAGTTTAAGAGTGCTTGCCTCATTAAAACCTTTGCCAAGGAAACCCCAGTGGGAAAAACCAGTGGCTAAGGGAAAAGAGTACACGTCTCTATAACTTCCCCTGATCGATGGATAACATCAGTGGTGGATACTTCTGGATCCAGAGTTAATGTGGCTGCCTCGTTAAAACCTTTGACTGTGGAAAACCCAGTGGGAAAAACCAACAGCCAAGGAAAAAGAGTACAGCACTACATTAACTCCCCCTGATAAGTACAAGCTTCAGGCTTGTACATCTCTCAGCTGTCTCATCCCAATTCCTAGTACAAGTTTTCTAAAGGTACTGCGAGGCAAAGCTTTAGTGAATAGGTCAGCCAGGTTGTTGCAGGACTGGATTTGCTGGATGTCGATCTGGTTGTCCACTTGTTGTTCATGCGTCCAGAAGAGCTTGGGAGAAATGTGCTTCGTCCTGTCACCTTTGATGTAGCCACCTCGTAGTTGAGCAATGCAGGCAGCATTTTCTTCGTACATGGTGGTTGGCCCAAGATCTCCCGTCTTCAGGCCGGTGGTCTTGAGGATGTGGTTGATGACTGATCGAAGCCAGAAGCATTCTCTGCTAGCTTCGTGGATCGCGATGAGCTCGGAGTGGTTGGATGCGGTCGCTGTGGATGTCTGCTTCACGGATCTCCATGAGATGGCCGTCCCACCGTATGTGAATACGAAACCGGTCTGGGACTTTGCGGTATGTGGGTCGGACCTGTATCCCGCATCTGCGTAACCGACCAGGTCGGTGGATACACCTTTCTTGAAGTATAGTCACATGTCTACAGACCCTTGGAGGTAGCGCAGAAGTTGTTTCACTCCGTTCCAGTGGCGCTTTGAGGGCGCTGAACTGTATCTGGCTAGTAGATTTACTGCGCACGCTATATCGAGACGTGTGCAGTTTGCCAGGTATAGGAGTGCACCAATTGCACTTAAGTAGGGTACTTCAGGACCCAGTGTTTCCTCCCCCTCTTCCAGCGGTCGGAAGGGGTCTGTTTCAACATCCAATGATCTGACGACCATTGGTGTGCTAAGCGGATGACATTTGTCCATAAGAAAGTTTTTCAGCACTTTCTTTGTATATGTCGATTGGTGCAACAGGATTCCTCCGCTTAAATGTTCAATTTGTAGGCCTAGGCAAAACTTCGTTTTGCCGAGGTCTTTCATCTCAAAAGTCTGTGTGAGACTTTTGGATATCTCATCTATCTCTGCAGGAGATCCGATGATGTTCAAGTCGTCTACGTAGACGGTGATAATTACGAATCCTGTTCCCTTTGCTCGTATGAAGATGCAAGGGCAGACTTTATTTGTTGTGAATCCTTGTTGCACTAGGAATTCACTCAGTCTGTTGTACCACATTCTACCTGACTGTTTTAGACCATACAGTGATCTCTGGAGTTTGACAGAATAGACGTCCCGAGGTTTTTCTGTCATTTTTGTCGGTAGTTTGTATCCGTCTGGGATTTTCATATAGATGTCATTATCTATATTTCCGTATAGGTATGCAGTCACAACGTCCATGAGCTGCATATCCAGACCTTCCTTCGTGGATAGGCCGATAATGAAACGGAAAGTGATCGCATCCATGACCGGGGAATAGGTATCGTCATAGTCTATTCCTGGTCGTTGGGAGAAACCTTGTGCAACAAGGCGCGCTTTATAGCGCACGATCTCATTATTCTCGTTTCTTTTTCTCACGAATACCCATTTATATCCCACAGGTTTAACACCTTTCAGTGTTAGGACTACATGTCCAAAAACTTTGTGCTTCGAGAGTGAGTCCAGCTCTACTCCTATTGCCTCGTTCCACTTTGGCCAATCCTCTCTGCGTTTACATTCTGCTAGAGAGCGTGGATCGGTCTCATCGTCGTATTCAGTGACGTTAGTGGCAATAATGAGCGCGAAGTTATCATCGATGATTGTGCTTTTTCTGTCCAGTACCTCCCCGGTACGTACATAGTTTAATGAAATTTCTCCTATATTTTCCTCTTCAGGGGTTATTAGGAGTGGAGAGGTAGCTGGGCTGAGCTCAGCATCCTGTGGTGGTGTCGTTATTGTTGCTCCAGGATTTTTCCTCTTTCGAGGATTCTTATCTTTGGAGCCTGGGGGTCGTCCTCTTTTTTATTGAGGTATGACCGCTTCTGCTGCAGGTGGATTGCATCCATCTTTGGGTATGTCAATCCTAGCTGGCGTATTTGCAGCAGAGACGTGTGATCTGACAATCTTCTGGTTGTCAGTGAATTTATCCGGTAAAATGTGAACTGTGTTCTGAATTTGAAGGATCTTCAGGATCTCTTCTTCACATTGATTTGTGCCCGGATCAAAATGGGATAAATTCTTTGTGTCCCATGTAATGGTCTTTGAAGCTTCTGGCTTCTGTGTGTTAATGCCTAGTTTTGGAAAAATGCTTTCATCAAACTCACAATCTGCTAGACGTGCTTTAAAGGCGTCCCCTGTAAGGGGTTCGAGGTATCTAATGATCAATGGTGAGTCGAAGCCAATATAGATACCAAGACGCTGTTGAGGACCCATCTTGGTGCTCTACGGTGGTGCTATGGGGACATAGACAGCACATCCGAATATCCTCAAGTGAGAGATATCGGGCGGGTTCCCATATGCAAGTTGCATCGGAGAATAAGATTGACTACCTGACGGTCGTAATCTTATCAGCGATGCAGCGTGCAGTATGGCATGTCCCCATGCACATACCGGCAACTGGCATTGCATTAACAATGGTCTAGCGATCCATTGTAGTCTCTTTATGAGAGATTCCGCTAACCCGTTCTGGGTGTGAACATGAGCTACATGATGTTCAACTTCTATGCTGGTTGCTTGGCAGTAGTCTAGGAAGACTTGTGAGGTGAATTCCTCAGCGTTGTCCAGACGCAATTTCTTGATCTGGTTGTCTGGGAAATGTGCCCGCAATTTTATAATTTGTGCAAGTAGCTTTGTAAATGATACGTTGCGGGTGGACAAGAGGCACACATACGACCATTTTGAAGATGCGTCGATTAGTACCATGTAGTACCGAAATGGTCCACTTGTGGGGTGAATAGGCCCGCAAATATCATCATGTATTCTCTCTAGGAAGCTTGGAGACTCAGAGTCCACCTTCAGGGTGGATGGTCTCGTAATCAATTTCCCTTTGTAACAAGGGGGACAAGGATTTGCACCCTTCCGAAGTAGCGTCAGGCTTTTCGGATTAATTCCACAGGATTGAGATATGATGCGACGCATCATATTCCTTCCAGGGTGTCCTAGTCTATCGTGCCAGAGTTTGAATTCTGGTTGATTTTGGCACTTCTGGTGCTCCAATGTGTTTGCTTCCATTGCTCTGATCCTTGTGTGGTAGAGACCCGACGGGAGTCCCTCAAAACGTTCGACGGTGTTTTTAGCACCGTTTTAATGAGACGTTACATCAAGGTATTCACTGTTTCCTTTGCTCACCGTTTCTAGGTGGTATCCGTTTAAGCGGATATCTTTAAAGCTTAACAGGTTTCTATGCGAGCTAGGGGAGAGAAGGGCATCTTTTATAAGTAGTTTTGTACTGTTGGGGAGCATAGAATGTGCTTACCCTGATCCTTCAATGATACTTGATGGACCAGAAATCGTATTTACGGTGCCATCGTATTTATTAATGCTTTGAAAAAAGCAGATGTCTTGGAGGATCGTGTGCGTAGAGGCACTGTCCACTAGGCATTTAAAGTCCATCTATTTTAAAAGAAAAATGTCGCAGTATAAGGCAAAAACACAAAGGAATATACTACGAAAATTAAGTTGATGTCTGAAAAGTACTTAAACATGCCAGAGATAAGCAGATAAATTGTTTCTCAAAAGGAAAAAATTACAATGAATATATAAAGTAGATAAATGTCCTCAGTCGAGCAGGTCATCGTTGGAGAAGTCCTCAGCGATGAACCTGATTAGTGCCAGGTTTTCTTGAACCGCCAGGTTTGTCTCAGCTTGCTTCTGGCTTGCTTTGTACAACTCCTGAAGGTGGCGTGGAGTACGACAATTTCTGGACCAGTGTCCAGTCATGCCACACCTGTGGCATTTATCTTCCCAGTCCTTTCTGGGGGCAGAAGTCTGGCCGTCGTCTTTTCTTTTTCACACATTTTTCTTCTTTCCCTCTTAGTTGTTTCTTGGAGGGGGTCCTCGAGCCTGCTTCTTCATGGTCTTACCCTTCTGGGGTTTGCCTTTGAAGTTGCCTCTTTTCTTCTGGAAGGAGATGTGGTGCGCTTCAGACGCAGGAGCAGTGCCGGTAGGGCGTGAGTTGTGGGTGGCCAGAAGGAGGTCACGATTCTGCTCTGCCATCAGAAGGCATGAGAGAAGCTCAGAGTATTTTGTGAACTTTCGTTCACGATACTGTTGCATCAGTATGACATCCTTCTCATGGAAGGATGTATACGTCTTCTCTAACATGCGTTCCTCCGTCACCTTTTCACCACACAACTTCAGGCGTGAGGTGATGCTAAAGAGTGCCGAGTTGTACTCGGCAATAGACTTGAAGTCTTGGAGACGGAGGTTCTCCCATTCATATCGCGCTCGAGGTAGTATAACATCCATTTGATGTTTATACCTGTCCTCGAGGGCGGTCCACAACTCATACGAGTCTTCCACCGTTAGGTACTCGGTCTTCAGGGTCCGATCGATATGGCGTCTGATATAGATAATTGCTTTCGCTTTATCTATATCAGAAACCTTATCGCCTAAGGCGATGGCGTGACTCAATCCCTGTGCTCGCAGATGGAATTTTATATCCAACTGCCAGCTTAAGTAATTCTTTTCTGAAGCATCCAAAACGTCGAAATCGATGCTCGCAATTTTGGCCATTTATCACTCTAGCATGTAAAAAGATAGCATTAATTAGATATTTTCACAGAAAAATAAATAATCAAGCACATCAGACATAAATATTTGCTGCGTGGATCGGCTAATCACCATAATTAATTACAGTCCATTACAGTCCCAAAAAGAAAGAAAGTACAACTCGGGAACCCACGTGGGGCCCCTATTCTTCTGGAATAGTCCTTCATCTTCTTGAGGCGTCCGCCGGGCTTGTAATTTTACAAAATTATCCTCACTACATTTTTCTCTCAAAAAAAAAAGAAAATAATGCATGAAAAGTAAAATGGTGATCACTAGCCGATCCAAAACCACAGCAAATATTAATCATTCGTCGCAGGCAGTTATAATGCAGCAGGCATCATCACAGGCAGTTTATACATCACAGGCAATTTATTTATTCATCACAGGTAGTTTATAATGGAAAATGAAATCTACCGTTTAAAAATTATTGGACCACTAGGCAACGTCATACACCGTTAGGTTAGTTGACTAACGGCAGAGCGGTCGCAGGATCTTCTTAATTTTTAAACGTTTTAAAAGAAAATCATAAATCCAACTATAATTGCGATGAGTAAAAATCACATGTAATTTGGTCCAGATTATAACGAAAAGGAATCACAATTAAATCTGAAAAAAAAATTTGAAAATTCGAAAAAAATTTCTGGGTCAGAAACCCTAGTTAGGGTTTTGGGGTACGCACGCCGGGCCCGTACCCGCTACTGGCGGGCGGGCCCGTCTGCCGCAGCAGGCGGCGGAGAGGGGGGGCCCGCCGTTGCAGGCGACGGGGGTTGCCCGCCGCTGCAGGCGGCGGGGAGCCCCGCCGTCACAGGCGGCGGGGATCGCCCCCGCCTGCGACGGCGGGGGTTGCCCGCCGCTGCAGGCGGCGGGGAGCCCCCGCCTGCGGCGGTGGGGTTGCCCGCCGTCGCAGGCGGCGGGGATCGCCCCCGCCTGCAGCGGCGGGGGTTGCCCGCCGCTGCAGGCGGCGGGGAGCCCCCGCGGCGGGGGTTGCCCCCGCCGGCGGTGGCGGGGGTTGCCCGCCGCTGCAGGCGGCGGGGAAGCCCCCGCCTGCAGCGGCGGGGGGTTCCTGCCGTCGCAGCGACGGCGGGAAGGCCCCGCCGCTGCCAGCGACGGGGGGTGGGGGGGGGGCGTGGGTGAACCCTTTTAACGTGTTGTAAACTTGGCGGCTATGGAGACCATAGCCCTATATTTATAGTGGTAGGGTTACATAATGGGTGGATACCCACTAACGGGTAGGCCCACCAAAAGCCCGTTTATAACATTGTTATACTACTCGTGGTCTTAAATGCCCTGTGATTATTCAGCACTTCAAAGCATGCCCTGTCGCCGAGCAACTGTAAGGGGGAACAATTTCCCTTTTCCAATCAAGGCTCTCGGTCATCCAAACAGAGGAGTCGAAGCCTCCATGGCCGCCCAACAGAGGAGATCGGATCCGAACGGCAACAGCACACAGATCCGAACAGAAGCCCAATCACCGGGCGCACTGATTGGAATGACAACGGTAGGGGTCCGAACCCATCTGTCAGATCAAGTGGAAAGAATCCCTTGGCCGATCGACGGACGACAGGGCAGAGGCTTCTGCGACCACCGACGAACGGCCGTAGAGACCGATTGCTGACGGCAGGAAGATTGGGTCGTAGCCCCAATCTCGGTCTTCTCCAATCCATGGTAAACTGAAATTCAAACAGAAAAATTATTAAATTGAGTTCCCGAAGCTCCAATACCAATGTTAGATATTGAAGATGAACACATCACCTGAAACACAGCGGATGGAGGAGCGCAATGGATAGTGATTGGAATCACCGAAGGAAACCGAACGGATTTCACAGCCAAGATACTACTTGATCTCTTCTTCTTGCGGGTTGTGTTGGGAGATAGGGGAGAGAACACAAAAACATTCGATGATTTAATCCTCACAGATAATGGGGTATAAATAGGAAAAAAAACAGTTTTCTGCCGTTGGAAAAACTTAACGTTAACAAATAACGTAAGGGTAGTTGCAAAACAAATTTGCATTGAGAACCCTAAACTTCTGTAAATTGCAATTATCCACCAAGGTTAATTCAATTTACATATAACCCCTTTAATAATAATATATTTGTTATTTACCCTCTGAGTTTAACCCGTTATGGGCGTACCCAATTCCAACAGGGATTAAGAAGAGCCGTTTTCTTCCGTTGAAAACTTAACGTTAACAAAATAACGTAAAGGTAGTTACAAAACAAATTTGCATTGGGAATCCAGAACTTCTGTAAATTGCAATTATCCACCAAGGCTAATTCAATTTACATACAACCCCTTTAATACTCTTATAATTACTATTTACCCCTTGGGTTAAATCCATCATGGATATACCCAATTCCAATAGTTAGCACCCTAACCATTTTGAAACGCTTGGCTTTTGACCAGGGTTGGCAAGCCTCGCTACTTTGATAGAGAGACAAATGATGTTCATTTCCTAGTTGCACAACTCAGCAAAAAACACACACGTGCGTGGCCATATTTAGTAGGTGTTTGTGATATTATTTAAATTTAGTCGTTTTTTATAAATATTTTTGAAAAAATCTAAATTGAAACTTTGTTCGTTAAATAATGAAAATATTCAAGATTATTTGATTAACTAGTATACTTGTTGGGATGACATTGCATTGGCATTTCATAAAATAATTGGTAATATAATTTATTTTTAATGGCAATTAATAGAAATACTTTGATTAATCATTTAAGATAATATAATTTAACAATATTTTAAGTATACTCGTGTTTTAATTAACTACTAATCATAACCCGTGCCCGCGGGCACGGTTCATTTAAGATTTTCCCCCGCGAAATCTTTGTTCCCAAACATTATTTACACAGTCAAATTTGTGCGGAACAAAAAATTCGGCGTAGAACAATAAATTCGGCGAGGGCGCTCTTGAGTCGGAACAATAAATTAGCGTAAAAAAATTTAGCGGGCGCCTTCGGCGCGCGGGCGCCTTCGGCGCGCGGGCGCCTTCGGCGCGCGGGCGCCTTCGGCGCGCGGGCGCCTTCGGCGCGCGGGCGCCTTCGGCGCGCGGGCGCCTTCGGCGCGCGGGCGCCTTCGGCGCGCGGGCGCCTTCGGCGCGCGGGCGCCTTCGGCGCGCGGGCGCCTTCGGCGCGCGGGGTGGAAGTGTATAAGTGTGTGTGTATGGTGTGTGGGTAAAAAGTGAAATAAGAGGGTTTTTTAAGCAAAAAAGGAAAATATGTGGTATTCTGCCCAAATGTAGTGATTGTGAGGGGTTTGAAAACAAAAGGAAAAAAGTGGTGTGATTTCCAAACACTAATCTCAACCCTTCTTTTACCAAGATTAAATCCTAGCCATTCTTCTATCAACCTCTTTATACATCAGCATGACATCAGCTTGTCCCAGTCAGCCCTAAAATTCAAAAACCTCTGTGTTTTAATATATAGATTTACTTGGCCATAAATCATAACTAGTTATAATTTTTAAAAATAACCCAAGTTGGGTTTCTCGTTTGTCTCCCCATGGGATCCAATTCCGCTGGGTCGTTTGAGCAACAGAAGCAACATCAACTTGGGTTATTTATTTATTTAATTTGTTCTTACGTTGGGCGTTCGTATGCAACGAACGGCGGAGCACAGCCGAGGCCTTCGCAAAATGAGAGCGACAATTGGTGAGGGAAAATGACTCCCGCGTGATTCTCGCGGAGGGCCGAAAGCTCGGCTGTGGTTGCAGTCGCATGCTCCTCGTGTTGCCCAGCTGGATAATAAGCGAGTGGACGTCACGTGCAATGGAGTTAACAAGCAATCGTGAGCACGAGCATTACTTGGGAAACCAAAACCACCGTGGCAAACACCTGGTTTCTTTGCACAGCACGCCACTTTGCACATGCATAAGTTTTTTTTTTTTTTAAACTTGTTACTCTTATAAACCATGGATTTAGTTGAATGATAGTGGGTTGCAATAGGTGGCGTAGGATGACGTTGGCAGCTGACTGGGTACTGAGGGAGCAGGCCCCAGGCTGGGTAGGCCTCAATCTGAGCTACTGTCCGTTGGCAGGAGACTGGGCGAGCGGACCCCGGGTTGAATAAACCTCAATTCGAGCTGTTGAAGAGCTATGGTCCGAGCTGTTTCTGTCAAGTCCGAGCTAACGTTGGCCAAGTCTAAGATGTTTTCAGGCTACCTTCAGCTTCCTGCAACACGAATAGCTCGTTTGGGTGTGTTGGATATAGGGTCCGACCTAATCTCTTCTAATGCTTAAGTCAGATGGCGACTCAAAGAAAGCTCGTAGTAATTATAGTCGATCGGTTAGGAGGATCAACCGATAGTTATCGCACCGAGCTATGACGGAAACGTAGAGTTTAGGTGGAGCAGATACCGGTGTAGGAGTACCTGACTTTTATGGTTCTCATGAGTTGTCCCAGACTGTCCCCTCTCTCATTGTCCGAGAGACTACTTATATGCATTGCTTTGGAGAGACGTTAGAGAGTAACGTCCGAGCCTTTAAAATGCTTCATTGCCTTTGGCATGAGCTGTCGTCATTAACACTCGGTCATTAAATGTATTCATTCTGAGCTGACACTTTAAATGAAGAAGCACAATGGTCAGCTGAGCTGTCGCCTTGAATGAAGGAATGATCGATCTCACGTGAGGGCATCTGGGCAGCTAGGCCGAAGCTATGGGCCTATCCGCTCAAATAAGCAACTGAATGATTACTGGGCCAACCCAGTGCTATGTCAATTATGTTGTATGAATGGCTCACATCTCTCGAGCTCAACCATCACGATAGTTGAGGTTGGGTGATGTTGCACACAGTAATTGAAATGACCACAGTCACAGAGCTAGATTAGCCCGTGAAGTCGGCTGAGAGTGATCCCCGATCGTATAGACAGATCGGCCCGCGAGTGAGTGGGCCCCGATCGTATAGCCGATCAACCAGTGGGTCCTCTGAGAGTAATCCCCGATCGTATAGATAGATCAGCCTGCGAGGTAGTGGCCCCCGATCGTATAGAGGATCAGTCTGTTAGGTCTTCTGAGAGTAATCCCCGATCGTATAGCTAAATCAGCATGCAAAAGGATAGCCCCTGATCGCATAGCCAATCAGCCTGCGATGGGGTGGCCCCGATCATATAGATGATCAGCCTGCGAGGTCATATGATAGTAATCTTTGATCGTATAACTGTTGGGTTTTGTAGGACCTTCAGGGCATAAATCTATGCCCGTCCTACGTCGGACAGACAATAGTGTTGGATCTGGATCTAAGCCTAGAGGAGAGGGGGTGAATAGGCTAATAAAGATATTCGCAATATCACTTGCAATTATCAGCGCAATCAATCACAAAGAGTAAATAAGTGCAAGTAAAAGCAACCGTAGAGTGCATAGCAGATTTACCCTAGTTCGGTCGCCCCAACGACTCACTCCAGCTCCAAAGCAGATACTAGCATTAATATGTTATTGGAACAACAATGAGCTACGAGCCCCAACTCAACTCTCACCTAGTTTATACCGCACTCCCCAAAGTGCTAAACACTATCAATCTAGTAAATACTCTCTCTTGACAAGCCCCAACTCGTCAAGACCCTCATGTCTAGCCCCAACTAGACAATACCCCTAAAAGAATGAATAAGTAACTACAAAGATCAACACACCAATACATGAATATAAAATAACAAAGAGTTTAGAAAAGCTCAAATCGTGTCTGTGTCGTCGTCTCTGTCGATCAGCGCGTCGTCAGCTTCATGGCGCACACGATGTCTCAATCCAATGTCTGGATCTCAAGATATAGCCCTCCGAAGTTCGATGTACAAATCTGCCCGAATCTGGTCTGTGCGTAAATCAATTCTCTGTTGTGCAGAATTGGCAGCAATCTGTGCGTAAAGTATGTTTCTGCACCGTCTTCCAGAAATTGTAGTAAATCGACCCGAGGTCAGAAAAATTCAAATAAATACTCGTTGGAATCATGAGCTTGTTCTCTTCGACTAAAAAAATAAGAAAGGGCCGATTTGGATGCTCTTGTTAGAGGAATTCTCAGATCTTTCAAGTGCGTCCTAGGGCTTGGAATTTGATCTTTGGACTTTGCTTCTTCAAAGATAGTGGCTTTGGTTGCTTGCTCCTCTAGGTTGAAGATGGCTTATGTTTGGATATCTATCTTGATGATGGATGGTTCCTTACGCTTGTGGCAAGGCTTGAAGATGATGAAGAACTTTGACCTAGGAGATGATGAAATCTATGAATTTATTCAGAATACAACCCATGCTTAAATAAACACCACTAATTTAATACAGAGATTAAAATCAGAAAAATATCACCATGTTATAGAGCACTGATTTGTGATCATCCTGGAACAAACGGTTCGTCGATTCGAGCTCTGTAGAGAAAGTTATGCGCTTTTTAGCGTCGTCCGTCGAGGTCATTCTTCTTCCTGCAAATTTAATGATCTCTTTGAAGCTTGGAGGATAAATTCGGCCAAGATGAAGAGAAATGAGTCTAGGACCGGCCTTGTTTGCTTGTTCTCTCTCTCTTTTGGATGTGGGTTTATATCGGAGGAGTTGGAAATCAATTAGGCTCTTGTAGAATCCCTTAGAATAAGGATATTGGATGGAATCCTAACTTGAATAGGATTTGAAATAATCATATGGAAGATCTCTTTCAATCACAATAGGATTTGGAGTTTGAATTAGATTTGAAGAGGATCTTATTTAATCACAAATTGATTTGCATAAGATTTGGTTCAATCACTTTTGATATGAATGAGATCTCTCCATATCTCTCCATCTTTGACCAAGCCCAAATTGAAAATGAATTACAATTTTTCCAACACTTAAACTAAGTCTTCTTTGCATATTTCTCCATCACTTCGATTAGGTCATTATTTGAGTATTTACAAACTTGTCACTCCTGAAAACACTTAGCACACACACATCAAATCGTTCACACACATTTGCTATCATCAAACATGAAGTCATCGATCGTTGTTTCCAACTACACGTTGTATCAAACAATCTCCCCCTTTTTATGATGAAAAACCAATATAAGATTTAAGCAATATTGATTCAAATAATTTCATCGTGACGTGTGTGTGTGCGCGCGTGCGCGCGCGCGTGAAGTGTGATGATGGAGGAAATAATACAAATACAATAATGTGCAATGATATTCAATATATATGTATACTCCCCCTTTATTCATGCTCCCCCTTGAACACATATCCATTAAGCTCAATATTCACATATTCACATTATTCATTAGCCACATTAAGCATTAAGCACATCATTCAACCAAATATTTTCTCCATATTCTCCTCCTTTTGGTATCATCAAAAGTGTACTTACGAAGTCAATTTCATACCACATGCAAAAAGAGCGTATTATAAATTACAACAAACACTTGCATGTAGACGTTCGTAGAATAAGCATTTCAAATTCAATAAAAGTTATAACATAGACTTCTACACTATCGTGTAAGTGTGATGATTCAACATTGAAGCACATAAGAAGAACTTTCAAGAAATTCAACCAAAACCAATCCACTTTTCCATGTAACATGATATCATCTAGGATTGATTTTCCTTATTTCATTGAAAATGAGTTCAAGTTACCACACCCAAAACATAGTCAATGAGAACTCTTAAATGTGGGTTGGTATTGCTTGACGAATAACACCAACGCTAAAGTTTACTCTTAAAGCTTTTGTTGGATACTCGTGGGGTAGTGTCGTTGCCATGGATCGTATCCATTTTTCATACGAAGCTCTTTTCTTTATTTTTCATTATATAATTCAATTCTTTTGAGCTCTATTTTTTATCCAAGGCCAGGCACATCATATCCCTTAGATTTTCAGTTATTTTTCATCCTACATTCACTTTCTAATATTTCATAAAATATATCTCCAAATGTACAACAACATGTAATACTTGTGGAAGTGAAAGTGTAGTTGTAGAAATAGAATTATTCTACTCATTAAAATCTCATGGTTATTTAGAAAATCAAACATGCACATGTAGCCATAACAATAATATATCAATTTCTATATGAATATAAAAATCATTCATTAATATCACTTTAATGATTTAAAAGAAAGATACACATTAAGCACCATTTTTATAGCTTTTTGTATTTTTCTTTTTTTATTATTTTGTGTTTATCAAGAACTAAAGCATTCTAATAAATGAACTAGCACACAAACAAATGAACTAGCACACAAACAAAAACAAATCAAGCACACAAAAAGCAATGAATGTATTCATTACGTTCAATCAAGAAAACATACCTTCGCGATCTCATTTGGCTAAGGAACTTTTTAATGAAATGCGAAGTTCAATCCATTAGTTCCTCGACCCTCCATCTTACCTCCACGGAAGATGTTATGTGTGACCTTGGAATCCAACAAGGTCCACTTATGTTAGTCATCAACCTCTTAGGAACCCAAATTTGTTTAAACTTTATGTTTTTGTTCCTATATTTGCAATAATGAGAGTATGACCAACACAACCACATGTAAAGCACTTTACATGAATATTTCTATCTTTTGTTGCCTTAATGTGAACTTTCCTATATTTTGACTTTTCAACACGTTTTAAATCATAGCCAAGTCCGCGCCTATTATTTCCATATATTTGGTTTCCAAGGATTATATCCAAAGATTGTTTTCTGACACCAAATTTCTTAATGGTCAATTATAGGGTCGTGACTTTAGATTTCAAATAGGTATTTTCGTTCACAAGCAAAGTGCATTTACTAATAAAAGATTTCTTATTGTCATCTTCATTCTTTTTTATTTCAGCTTTCTTTTCAAAATCAATTATTTTTCTTTAAGCTCATTATTTAGCATGCACATCTTTTCTATAAGCTCTTTATTTTCAGTTTCTAGCTTAGTAACTTTTTTATGCATGCTATTTTCTTTTAATAAAGTAGGATAATTTAGGCAATCAACTTTTTCATGCAAGCTATTTTTCCTTTTTCAGCAAGGTGATGATAGAATTACATGCAATAAGTTTTTCTTTCAGATTATCAATTTCTTTAGACATGTTACAACTTTCTTGTTGCAATTCACAGTTACCATTCCTGTACCAATCTAAAGTAAATTCTAGCTAATCAATTTTATCTTGCATTCCCTCACAAATATTCAAAAGTTCAACTTTAGTGCAAGATTGTACCTTGTCGTGATTTCCCATTAACCAGAGGGAGGAATGAGCAGTCTCCTTCTGAGTCTCATCATCGCTGTCATTATCCCATGTAACTGAAGATTTCTTCTTTTCCTTTGCTTTTTCTTTCTCCATCGATAGACAATCCCCTTTGGTGTGACCAGATTTCCTACAATTTTGGCAAATAATTTCATCATCAGTATTGTCACAAATGTTTTTAGTCAAGCATCATGTTTACTTAAAAGAGCTTTTATTATCTTTCGGTTCTTCTTCTTCTTCTGTGGCCTCTTTTCATCGCTTGAGATGTGATCACCGAAAGTTTGCTCATTTCCATATGATGTCTCCAATGCCCTCCATATATACTGTGCAGAAGAGTAATGTGAGATATGATCAAATATTTTTCTATCTAAACCACACAAAAATATGTTCATCGCTTTAGCATTCATAGCACACACATTTTAGCGTCGAAATTACTTTCAGTCTTAGAGATTTAGTATATCCGTTTTCAATAATCTGCCAAGTATCAAAATCTACGGATAATAAATAAACTTTCATCCTAGCCTTCCAGTAAATATAATCATGCCCACTAAATAGAGGAGGTCGTTCTATAGACATGCCTTCAGCAGAAGCTGAATCAGAGATAGTCATGGTTAATCTAGCCTAGAACCTCTAACCTGCTTTGATACCACTTATTGGATCTGGATCTAAGCATAATGGGGTGAATATGCTAATAAAAATATTCGCAATATCACAGGCAATTTCACGTAATCAATCATACACAAAGTAAATAAGTGCAAGTAAAAGAAATCGTAGAGTGCACAGCAGATTTACACTGCTTCGGTCGCCCCAATGACCTACTCCAGTTATTCCGGTTCCAGACGTGCACCTGGAAGCGCGAATGTCATCTTACCGCAAGTGTACAGTATATCGGTATATCGACGAGTGGATTGTTGGTAGCAACGATCTATGAACGTCGTGTTTGATGATAACAAACGTGTGTGAACGCTTTTGACATGTTTGTTAAGTGATTTCAGGTGGAAACAACCAAGGAAAACAATATTGACAAAGTTGAAAAACGAAAGAAAAGTACCTAGTCAAAATTGTCGAGTGCCGCAAGATCAAGAGGATTGATCGAATCGAGGAGGCACAACACTTAGTGGATGAGCTTCTCTCATCAACTCTCATTGGAGCAAATAGCAAAGGGGAGCCAAAGCGAATGCATTGTTTTTTAATTCTCACTCAGTATTTAATAATTCACCTAGCATTATTTTTGGAGTTTTAATTCTCCACTTACTCTGTTGTTTTTCTTTTTTCAGGGACATTCATCCAAGTGAAGAAATGCAAGGGCCGGCCTATTAATTGAGAGGTGCCAGGGCAATTTGATTGAGTCCAAGGGCAAGTTCGTAAATAAACCTAGTTTTTTTTGTTTCATCAAAACCCTACATATATCTAGGGGCCGGCCTATAAAAATAATCCCCAAAAGCAAAACCACAGGGACAAGGCCGAAAAAAAATTCTGAGAGAAATCCTTGAGGTGCACAACCTTTTAAGAAGGGGTTTTTGTTATTTTTTTTGAGGGCAAAGGGACAGCCGCACTTTGAGAGGAGCTTCATCATCTGCTGAATTTTTGATGCAATTTTTTTTTGATTTTGTTTCAAAACCAAGAGGAGAGCAGCATAAAATCTCTATAACCTAGAGGCAAAGTTGCGGCAGCAAAAAAATAAAGGGGGGCAACATTATTTTACAGGCCGGCCTCTATTCTCCTTGCATCTCCCAGGAGCAGGCCAAGATAAACCTCACCCAATCAAAAGCAAGCTCATTTTTTTTCTCCAAGATCAATTCTCAGGGGCCGATTGTCTTTTGTGGTGCCTTTAATTGCTCAGCAGCCGCAAGCAACATTAAAAGCAAAAAGGATCTCAATGCACAAGGGTCTGTCGAAGTATTCTTTAATCATCCAATCAAAAATTGGGACAGGGAGCCGAAATCTTCTCTTCTTAGCAATTCTTTGAAGACCTCAAATGTACATGCCGAATCTTAAGTTCTGTTTGCTTTGGTTTTTGTTGCAGGCACAAAAATGTGAGCATATGAATCTCTGCAATTAAATCAAGAGGACTAGTGCAAGCCGCAATTCTCAAAAGGCGCAAGTTTCATCGAGAGGCGAGCCGAAGTATTAAGGGAACATCAGAGACTACTACTACTTGTCAGATTGATCTGACCACGCGCTGAACGACAGAGACGACACACCATTACTAAGCATTCGTAAAACTCTATTTATTTATCTGTGTATTGGCGTAGCGATCTTTGTAGGGGAAACTTTACCTTCTGTGTTACTTTTTGGAGACCTGACGACTTTGGGGGGTCGTCACGGAGGGAGAGCATCTGACTAGATTGATAGTGTAGAGCACGTGGTGTGCGTACGAGCTAGGTGAGAGTAGATTTGGGATCTTGACTCATTGTACCTGTACATGATTACATATATATCTAGTATTTGCTTTCGGGGGCTGGAGTATGTCGTGGGGACGACCGAACCAGGGTATATCTGTGCGTACTCTGTGATTGCTATTTTATTATCCTGTCTGTGCATATAACTGCGTGTGGTTGTTCGTGGGTTGCACGAATATTTTTAATAGCCTATTCACCCCCCCTTTAGGCTACGATCCAGATCCAACAAGTGGTATCAGAGCCAGTTTAGAGGATCTAGTCTAGATTTTTAGATGACCATGAATATATCTGATTGTGCTTTTGCTGAAGGTCAGTCTATAGCCCGTCCCCCTAAGTTTAACGGTGTAGACTTTGCATATTGGAAGGCTAGGATGAAAATCTATCTAGTGTCTGTAGATTATGATGTGTGGGATATTGTTGAAAATGGTTATAGTCTACCCACTATTAAAATTGAAGACACTGTTATGATTAAGCCTAAAGACAAGTGGGATTTAGCTGATAAAAAACTTTATAATCTTAATGGTAAAGCTATGAATGTGCGTATATGCTCTCTTGATAAATCTGAGTTTAATCGGATCTCACATTGTCTAACTGCGCAGGAAATCTGGCATACTCTGGAGGTGACACACGAGGGAACATCGCAAGTAAAGGAATCCAGACTTGCGTTGCTGAGCACTGAATATGAGAGCTTCCGCATGCTACCAACAGAATCTGTAAAAGAGATGTTTGCGAGGTTCACAGACATCGTCTACAAATCCAGTTCCCTCGGTAAGCCATACTCTAGCCATGAACAGGTACGAAAGATCTTAAGGGCGCTACCAAGCTCGTTCAGGCCTAAAGTCACAGCTATTCAAGAAGCTAAGGACTTATCAACAATAAAAGTGGAAGACTTGATAGGCAACCTAATGTCACACGAGCTTGAGTTGTAGAGTATATAAGCCAGAGAGAAACTTGAAGAGAAGACCAAAGCTTCCACACCATTAGCTCTTCAAGCTAACGACAATGATCTTGATGAAGAGCAAGCCCTAGTGGTCAGAAACTTCAAGAGATGCATTCAGACTGATCAAGGAAGAGCTGAGATGGGAAAAAGGTTCATTCGTTCTAATAATTCTAATTTTGGTAGAAATTCCTATGATCAGAAAGCTATTAATAGAAGTGAATGTTTTAAATGCAGGAAGAAAGGGCACCACATAAAAGATTGCCCACAACAACACACAGCTCAAGTTACAAAAGGAAAAACGAAAGTGCTGACGTGGGACATGGATAGCGAAGCTGAGGAGGATGATGAGGAACATGAAGCCCACTCCGGTATGGCATTGATGGCCAAACACAATGAGGTAGAATCTCCCACTAAAGTTGAACTTTTAGAAATCTGTAAAGGAATGCAATGTAGAATTGATGAGCAAGAAGCTGATGTGGATAGTTATAGGAATGATAACTTTGATATGCAAAAAACTGAATATGACATGTCTATAGAAATGAAAAATCTTAAACAAGAGCTTGTTGCATGCAAATCTACCATTACCATGTTAGAAAAAGAGAAAGCTAGCTTGCCTGAAAAAATTGATTGTCTTTCATGTCCCTCTTTATTAAAAGACATTAGCATGTATAAGCTAGATAAGGTAAAGCTTGAAGTTGAAAATGAATTGCTCTCTGAAAAGATTAACATGCTAAATCTTGAACTTAAAGAAAAAATGAGGGATTTTGAAAGGAAAGAAGAGGAAAACAAGCAAGCTTTCATTAGTAAATGCACTTTGCTTGTGGATGAAAACGATATCTTGAAATCCAAAGTCACCACCCTAGAATTGTCATTAAAGAGATTTTCCATTGGAAAACAAAATTTGGACATTATTCTTGGAAATCAACTTTATGGCAATAATAGGCGAGGACTAGGATATGGTCTTAAAAATGTTGAAAAATCAAAATATAGAAAAGTTCACATTGAAACAACAAAGGTTGGAAATTTTCATGCTAAGTGCTTTACATATGGATGTGTTGGTCATACTTCATATCATTGCAAATATAGGAACAAAAATATTAAGTTCAAACAAATATGAGTTCCTAAATCTTTGATGACTAACGTGAGTGGACCTTGTTGGATTCCAAGGTCACACATGACACCTCTTTTGTAGGTGGATGGAAATTTGACGAGGAGCAACAAATTGAATGTCTCATTATTTTTTAGCTCCTTAGTCAAACGGCGACGCGAAGGTATATCTCATTCTTTGAACTTAATGCATACCTTCATAGCTTTTTGTGTGCGTGACTTTTTTTGTTTGTATGCTAGTAGTTGCATTGCTATGTGTGCATGATTTTTTTTGTGTGATTGCATCTCATGTTTGCTTTAGTACTTCATGCATTTAAAATAAAAAAAACTGAAAAACTAAAAAAAATGGTGCTTAAATGTGTATCTTTTCTCTTTGATTCATTGTTGAAGTATGCACGAATGATTTTCATATCCATGTAGAAATTGGTGTATTATTACTTTTGCTACATGCGCATGTTCATCTTTCTGAATATTCATGGCATGTTCAATGACTGAAAATAACTTGATTTCTACACCACCTACTTCACTTCCACATGTATTATTATTGTTGCACATTTGGAGATATCGTTTATGAAGTATGGAATGTGAATGTAGGAGGAAAACTTAACTGAATATCTAAGGGATATGATATACCTTGCCATGGATAAAAATTGAGCAAAAGAAATTGTTGTTATAAGTATTTTTTAAAAAAATGTGAAAACAAAAGATAATTACTCCGTATGGAAAATGGATACAATCCTTGGCAACGGTATTACCCACGAGTATCCAACATAAGCTTTATGGGTAAACTTTAGCGTTGGTGTATTTACTCGTCAAGCAATGCCACCCCCACATCTAAGAGTCCTTATAGGCTATGTCTTGGGGTGTGGTATCTTGAACTCATTTTAATGAGGTGGGAAAAATCAATCCTAGGTGATAGAATGTTATATGGAAAATGTGGATTGGTATTGGTTGACTTTCTAAATGATTCTCCCCATGTGCTTCAATTGTAATCATTACACGTACACGTTGGTGTTGAAGTATTAGTTGTTTAATTCCATTGGATTTTGACTTGATTATTCTATGATAGTAAGCATGCAATTGTTGGTAATGGT
Organism: Scilla litardierei; assembly: GCA_030789695.1. Taxonomy (NCBI): domain Eukaryota; kingdom Viridiplantae; phylum Streptophyta; class Magnoliopsida; order Asparagales; family Asparagaceae; genus Scilla; species Scilla litardierei. The sequence goes on along the minus strand of CM061142.1, from coordinate 317,450,150 downwards.
TAATAATACTCTCTTTTTTGCATGATATATGATTTTGACTTCGTGGTATGACTTTTGATGATAACAAAGGGGGAGAAAAATTGTGAATATTTGGTATTCGGTATTTGGTATTATTTGTGCTTAATGCTCGTGAACATACATGATTATTGGTTCAAGGGGGAGCACAAAAATAGGGGGAGCATGCATATTGTTAACTTTGCACATCGGTGTTTGCACATCATTGTATCTTATTGTATGTCACCCACTATCGTCACGCTTTCACACACACTATTTGGAAAATTAATGCTCAAATCTTATACTGAGTTTGTTATCATCAAAAGGGGGAGATTGTTGGTAGCAACGATCTATGAACATTGTGTTTGATGATAATAAACGTGTGTGAACGCTTTTGACGTGTTTGTTAAGTGATTTCAGGTGGAAACAACCAAGGAACACAATATTAACAAAGTTGAAAATCGAAATAAAAGTACCTAGTCAAAATTTTCGAGTGCCGCAACATCAAGAGGATTGATCGAATCGAGGAGGCACAACACTTAGTGGACGAGCTTCTCTCATCAACTCTCATTGGAGCAAATAGCAAAGGGGAGCCAAAGCGAATGCATTGTTTTTTAATTCTCACTCAGTATTTAATAATTCACTTAGCATTGTTTTTGGAGTTTTAATTCTCCACTTACTCTGTTGTTTTTCTTTTTTCAGGGACATTCATCCAAGTGAAGAAATGCAAGGGTCGGCCTATTAATTGAGAGGTGCCAGGGCAATTTGATTGAGTCCAAGGGCAAGATCGTAAATAAACTTAGTTTTTTTTTGTTTCATCAAAACCCTACATATATCTAGGGGCCGGCCTATAAAAATAATCCCCAAAAGCAAAACCACAGGGACAAGGCCGAAAAAAAATTCTGAGAGAAATCCTTGAGGTGCGCAACCTTTTAAGAAGGGGTTTTTGTTATTTTTTTTGAGGGCAAAGGGACAGCCGCACTTTGAGAGGAGCTTCATCATCTGCTGAATTTTTGATGCAGTTTTTTTGATTTTGATTCAAAACCAAGAGGAGAGCCGCATAAAATCTCTATAACCTAGAGGCAAAGTTGCGGCAGCAAAAAAATAAAGGGGGGCAACATTATTTTACAGGCCGGCCTCTATTCTCCTTGCATCTCCCAGGAGCAGGCCAAGATAAACCTCACCCAATCAAAAGCAAGCTCATTTTTTTTCTCCAAGATCAATTCTCAGGGGCCGATTGTCTTTTGTGGTGCCTTTAATTGCTCAGCAGCCGCAAGCAACATTAAAAGCAAAAAGGATCTCAATGCACAAGGGTCTGCCGAAGTATTCTTTAATCATCCAATCAAAAATTGGGACAGGGAGCCGAAATCTTCTCTTCTTAGCAATTCTTTGAAGACCTCAAATGTACATGCCGAATCTTAAGTTCTGTTTGCTTTGGTTTTTGTTGCAGGCACAAAAACGTGAGCATACGAATCTCTGCAATTAAATCAAGAGGAGTAGTGCAAGTCGCAATTCTCAAAAGGCGCAAGTTTCATCGAGAAGCGAGCCGAAGTATTGAGGGGACATCAAAGACTACTACTACTTGTCAGATTGATCTGACCACGCGCTGAATGACAGAGACGACGCACCATTACTAATCATTCCTAAAAATCTATTTATTTATCTTTGTATTGGCGTAGCGATCTCTGTAGGGGAAACTTTACCTTCTGTGTTACTTTTTGGGGACCTGACGACTTTGGGAGTCGTCACAGAGGGAGAGCATCTGACTAGATTGATAGTGTAGAGCACGTGGTGTGCATACGAGCTAGGTGAGAGTAGATTTGGGGTCTTGACTCATGGTAGCTGTACAAGATTACATATCTATCTAGTATTTGCTTTCGGGGGCTGGAGTAGGTCGCGGGGATGACCGAACCAGGGTATATCTGTGCGTACTCTGTGATTGCTATTTTATTATCCTGTCTGTGCTTATAACTGCGTGTGGTTGTTCGTGGGTTGCACGAATATTTTTAATAGCCTATTCACCCCCCTCTAGGTTATGATCCAGATCCAACAGGTATCATATCTACAGGGAGGCCGTGTCATACTACCTATCGATCCTAGGTTGGGTTAAGCTTCAATGTTTTATTGGTGGAGATGGATTATGGAGTGTCGTAATGGTGGTGGATGTGAAATGCGAGGGTGACATGATGTTCAAGGCACATCTAGACACAAAATAAAGCAAAAGGAACAAAGAGAAACAATCGAGGGAAATATCACTGGGGCATCGGGAATCTCCGCTAGGGCTTTTGGGTTTGGATAATAGGTTAAGGTTCCCTTCATTAGGCGATGGATGAGGGTAGGAGTGTCACTTCCATAGATGGGAATGTGCATTTGACTTCCGTCGTCACGCTCATCTAAAGTCTCCATATATGGAGCCATGCTTTCGCAACCGGCTTCGCATGGGGATGCGTGCATTAACCTTGACACTTGGTCCTGCCTCGTAATCCATGTCCACTCGCGTGGTCTACGGACTGCGACGCTACACCACGATTAGTTCTAGCAGTCGGGCTACTCTCGTTGTCATCGGCTAGCAGATCGGGGATTAGTGGTCTCCACCGTCTCTCGAGTCACTCACGCGAGCATGAGCACCAGAAAACGGCCACTAAACCCAAACCGGATTCGTGGGGATTCTCCCTAGGACGTGGAGTTACTTTTGTGATCCTCCGATCCTAAGGCTAATCCCCCAAAACCCTGTTCAGCCCACCGTAGGGCGACCCTAGATTCACGCAACTAAGGTTAACATATCATCGAAGCCCTAGAATCCTAGCGTTCATCCCTAATCCTAGCAATAGATCTACTTAATCATTGCACAAGAGATATGAACAATAGGAATCAACATTGAAAGCAAATAAAAGGAAAACAATCAAGGATTCAACACCGGAAACAATTGAGAAAGATAATAAAAAGGACTTACCAATGAAATACTTATCTCATGAAGATCCGATATATAAACATCGAAGAGGGGGCCGATGGCGTAGCCTAACCTCTGAAAATCGTCTCGAAACCCTAAGAACTAGCTCTCCTAACTAAAGTGGAGATCCCCCAACAAATGGATGCTCAATACATATATATAGCAGCCAAAATCCCCTTAAAATAAACCGAAATTGACCTGGGCCTGCGCTTGCTACCCAGGTAGCTCGGGCAAGCTTGTGCAGGTCGCTTGGTCGAGCACAGATGCCAGCCTGCCCGAGCACAGATTCCAGCACAGATTTGCCAACTTGTAGAAATTCCATAGGGCTTATCAGATCTCTGTTTGGCACGTTCTTGGTGGCGTTGGAATCGTTCTAAAGTCTACTATCTGGAACAAATATGAGAGAAAAATATTGTAAAATCCCTAGTGATAGATATTGGACGCAACGATCTAGGATCTTTGGTTTGCTGATGACAAACGTGTGCGAACTATTTAACATATGTGCTAAGTGTATTTCAGGAATGGCAAAGCAGTAAATTCTCAAAGTGATGACTTTGTCAACCGGTGGAGGAATTGCTATACACAAAGCGATTTGACTTGGTCAACATGGAGGGAGATATAATCAACTTGGGATTTGGTCAAATCAATTAGAGATTCAATTTCATATCCAATTTGAATTGCTATCAAATCACAACTTGATCAAATCATATCTCCTATTAGTGGTGCAAAGTGATAGAACCAAATCTCTAAACTCATATTCAAAATAGGATTCCCCGTAACCGCATCACCCTAGCATCACCCTATAAAAACCCATCTTCTAAGGTTGAAGAAACGTGCGACAATCACCCAAAGAAGAGGCAGATGAAACTTTGAGAAGAGGGGGCGGCTGCTGATTTTTTCTTCCAAGCACAAATTGCAGAGCGTTTCAACGCCTTCATTGCATGCGGCTACCAAAAGGAGAACATGTCGGCCAAAAACAGATTTAATGAAGGCAAAGAAAAATCCGGTGATATACAAAGAAAGAAAGCCGGCCAGGTTTCTTCTCCAGAGCAATCAATTCACGCAAACAACCAAGTACAGATCTCTTCCCATTGCCAAGCCGCAAACATTGACTATCAAGCAGCAAGGAGAAAAGGACGCAAGCAACCAGGGGCTTGGAAAAGTGATCAAAGGGAAACATAGTCAGCCGAAATCCTCTGCTCACAAAAATAAAGCAAAAAAGGGTAAGAAGCATCACATAATTAATTGGCTAAAGCACTAACTTTTATCCCTTTTTGTTTTGCAGGAACTTGACGCAAGATGCATGTGATGGTTGAGTGCAATTGAAGCCAAGCACAAAAAAAGGAATCTGTGCACATCATTTAAGGATTATTTTGCTAATGAAAGGATAAAGCAAAGGGCAACACAAAAGTCAGGGCCGAAAATTAACTCCCAAGGCAACAAAAAACAAGAGCCGCACACCCTCAAAAATTCCAAGCAAAGGCCGAACCAATAAAACAAGGGGATGAGTTATTCTGAGAGCCGCATGGTTTAATAAATTCAATGAGCTTTAGACTTCAAACTGGGTTTTATTTTTGGTGAAGGGCCGCACTTCTCAAAAATCAAGCAGTAGCCGAAAGGTCTAAAGGAGCTTTTTTTTCCCAGGCTGCCGCAAGATTGGAAAAATTTCTTGGAGCCAAAATATTTTGGTGCGTCATCTTTTTTGGGGAGAGCACTTCAGGCAGAGCCGCAAGATTCAATAAAGAGCAGCCTGTCATCTTTTGTAATTCTCAAGGAGCAAAGGCTGCGTAATTTTTTTGTGGAGAAACTCCCAATGCACATGCCGGAAATTTTTTTTCGAGGAGATGGCCACAAAATAATCAAGGGGCAACAACAAGCAAATCTCGCAGGGACACATCATCAAAAGGCCGGCCACATCTTACTCTTAAGGGGATTTATTTTTGGTTGCAACTAATTGAAGAGCAGCCTTGATTCAAGCAAATAGGAGGCCGGCCAAATTTCCATGGCTGCATCTGTCTGAAAGGGAGTCTTATTATTTTTACCTTGATTTTTAGTACCTCTCCTCCACTCACGAAGGGAGTCCTATTTTTTGTCTTGATTTTTCTTTTAAGTAATTTAAAGTGTGTATTTTTTGTGTGCAGGCCGTAACTCATCAAAGCTTACATGTGCATCACAAAGTGCACTCACGTGGAGGATGCACATCTCCTAGGTGCTGCCAACTTGATTGCCTCTTCGCAAAAGTCACGCAAGGGCATGTGAATGTCAGAGACCGAGAACAAATCAAAAGCGTAGAGGAGTTCAATTGCCGCAACTTGAGTTGCCGTTGCCGAGACTTGTACATCGTGTTAGACTTGTTCTGACCCGTGCTGATTGACGAAGACATCGCCGCTACACGAACTGAGCCTTCTAAACTCTGTTCTTTATTATTTTGTGTAGTTGTTGTGTTAGATCTTCGTAGGGGAAACTTTACCTACTTTGGACTATTTTGGGACTTGTCTGGTTGGGGGCTAGACAAGTGGGACCCAGCTAGTTTGGGACTACCTGGTAGAAAGCGTTACTAGGATTGATAGTGAGAGAAAACACAGTGAGTGGGGGTACTGAGAGACTGGCAAGTGTAGAGACATAGAGGGTGCTCTGAGCGTGCTCTAACTTGTGGTTTTGTACCTATTGCACTATTCAATACTAGTATCTGCTTTGAGGGCTGGAGTAGGTTGAAGGGTCGACCGAACCAGGGTAAATCTGCTGTGTACTCTGTGTCTGCTTTTTATTTATCCTGTTGCTGCTATAACTGCATGTGCTTATTCGTGGGTTGCACGAATTATTTTTATAAGCCTATTCACCCCCCTCTTGGCTAGGATCCAGATCCAACAAGTGGTATCAGAGCAGGTTTTAGGATCTAGTCTAGGTTTGACCATGAATAATCATATGGATAGTGCTTTGGCTGAGGGTCAGTCTGTTTCCCGTCCCCCTAGATTTAATGGAGGTGATTATGCATATTGGAAAAATCGAATGAAAATTTACCTCATTTCTGTAGATTACAAGGCTTGACAAATAATTGAAAAAGGATATAAACTGCCTGTAATTAAAGTAGATAATGTTGAGATTGACAAACCAAATGACAAATAGGATGATAATGATTGGAAATCTTATTATTTAAATGCTAAAGCTATGAATGCTCTCATTTGTGCACTTGATAAATCTGAATATAATAGAATCTCACATTGTTTAACTGCGCAGGAAATATGGCAAACATTGGAGGTGACGCATGAGGGAACGTCACAGGTGAAGGAGTCTAGACTTGCACTTTTGAGCACAGAGTATGAGGGATTTCGCATGCTACCATCAGAGACCATATCAGAGATGTTTGCGAGGTTCACCAACATTGTCTACAAGTCTAGCTCGCTCGGTAAGCCATATTCTAGCCTTGAGCAGGTGAGAAAGATATTAAGAGCACTGCCAAGCTCTTTCAGACCTAAAGTCACAGCCATCCAAGAAGCGAAGGATCTATCACAAATGAGGGTGGAGGACTTGATAGGTAATCTAATGTCCCACGAGCTTGAATTGCAAAATATTGATGAAAGGGAGAAACCTAAGGAAAAAGAAAAAGCTACAAAGCCACTTGCTCTGAAAGCTGGCGGAAGTGAGGATGATGATGAGGACATAGCGCTAATGGTCAGAAATTTCAGAAAGTATGTCCAGACCAAGCAAGGAAGAACAGAAATGGCACCCAGATTTAATCGCTCTAACTTTTTTTAGTCTTCTAAGCAAACTTATGATCAGAATGCCACTAATAGAATGACTTGTTTTAAATGCAAGAAAAGAGGACATCGAATGCGGGATTGCCCACATGAGACAGCTCAGGTCGCTGAAGAAAAAGGAAAATCCAAGGTGCTAACTTGGGATATGGACAGCGAAGCTAAGAGTGAGGAGGATGATCATGTTTCCATCTCATGCATGGCATTGATGGGAATACACGATGAGGTAATTTCTAGTAGTAAAACTGAACTCCTTACTCTTTGTAAAGAAATGCAAGATAAAATAGTAGAGCTTGAGTCCACTATAGATGATTATCAAAATGAGAACTTTGAAATGCAACAATCTGAATATGATATGTCTAAGGAGATTGAAAATTTGAAAATTGAAATTGTTGCTCGTGACTCTACTATTGACATATTGAAAAAGGAAAAGTCCAGTTTTAATGATGAAGCACCTTGTCTCTCTTGTCCTTCCTTGATGAATAATATTAGCATACTTAAACTTGATTTGATTAAGATCGAAAGTGAAAAAGATTATGAAATAAGAGAGCTTAAGGATAAATTTTGCATGCTAGATAATGATCTTAAGAGAAAAATAGTTGAGTTTGAAAAGAAAGAAAAGGAAAACAAGTTAGCATTTACAAGTAAATGTACTTTGCTTGTGAATGAGAATAAACTACTAAAAACCAAAGTTTCTAATCTTGAAGTGGCCATTAAGAAATTCTCTATGGAAAAACAATCGTTGGATACCATTTTAGAGAATCAATTATATGGCAATAATAGAAGAGGACTTGGTTTTGGTTTGAAAAACGTTGAAAAGCCAAAATTCAAGAAATTCCACAATGTACCATCTATTGCAAAGAACTTACATGCAAAGAGCTTTACTTGTGATAGTGTTGGTCATACCTCCTATTATTGTAAGTTTAGGAACACAAACATAAAATTCAAACAAGTTTGGGTTCCTAAATCTTTAATGGGTAACACTCGTGGACCTTGTTGGATTCCAAGGTCACACTTAACACCTTTCATGTAGGTGTGATGGAGGATTGGCGAGGAGCAAATTTTTAAAGTCTCATTCTACTTCTAGCTCCTTAGCCAAATAGCGACGAGAAGGTATAATTTTTATCCCTCTTTGCATTTCATTGCATACCTTCATAGATTGTGTTGTGTGCTTGATTTATTTTTTGTTTGTGTAATTTTTTGCATGATTTTTAGTGTTTTTATTTCTGAAAAAAAATTAAAAAAATTAAAAAAATTTGAGCTTAAAAGAATACCACTTAAGATAAAAATAAAAAAAATTGAATATCCTCTTATGAATTCCTATAAGTGGTATTATTGAATGTTCTTAAATATCCCTTGTAGAAGTCAATTCATTATTGTTGTAGCTACATGAACATGTTGTTATCTTTTTAGTAGTCATGACATGTCTCATAAATTTCGAATTTGACTTCTACACCTACATTTGCACTTTCACGATAATTGACGTTTTAGTGCTTTTGGAGATTCTTTTGAAGAATAATGGAAAGTGAATGTAGGAATGATTAATTTCTGAATTTTCTAAGGGATATGAAGTGTTTAGCCATGAATTAAAATTGAGCACAAAAGAATTGCAAATGAAAAAAATGAAAATTGATCAGTATGAAAAATGGATACACTTCATGGTTAATACACAACCCACGAGTATCCAACTTGTG